>JALPQD010000147.1:1337500-1937500 GCA_023101885.1 Typhlomys cinereus
CACGCTTAAAAATAAGCATCTGACTATGAATGCCTAAAGTTACCAGATTGAGTATCTTGGAAAACATAAATATATATGTTGGAATTTTCTAGAGGTCAGATTTAATATATATTCTACGAATTCATAATGTTTTACCCCATCAATAAAAAGGTTTAATATATATTTATCATTTTTCTTCTTTTAAAAATGTTTTATTTATTAAAGAGAGAGAAGAGAAGGAGCGAGAGCAAGAGCAAGAGTGAGAACGAGCGAGAGCGAGAGAAAGAGAGAAGGTATGCACATGCGTGTACCTTGTTGTACAGGTAGAAATCAGACACGACATCTCTTCTCCTACCATTTGGAGATCAAACCCAGTTTGCCAAGTTGGCCAGCAGCCACCTTATTGCCTGATCTATCTTGCTGGGTTCTTATCTCCTTTCTTAAAGGTGATTTACATTGTTCTGCTTGGACATTCGATCCACCACTAAGCCTCTGAATAAACAGACAGGTCTAGATTTATCTCAGCTCCTTCAGAACTTATCAGTATGTCAATCTAATATTATTGTCTGATATGTACCTAAGAAAGCACATGGTTTTCCCAAACTCCCATGCTTTGGTTACTAGTATAAATAATAGTTCCTTCCAGTTCTTCTGTTTACTGGTCTGATCCAGAAGTCACACTACTGAAGAAGCAGCCTTGCAGGCAGCACAGACATTGTCTAACTCAGTTATTTGCCAACCCATTCTAAATCCATGCAGTGAACAAAAAATGCAATCAGTGTGGATTACTCTTATTTAGCAAACTGCATCTGATCAATTTTAGCTCCAAGCTCTTTGCTACTGTCCTCAAGCTGCTGTTAGTGTATTAAGCAGGCGTTCATGGTGCTTTACACTGATTTTCCAATTGTTAGATCAGAACAAGGCATCACAATAGAGGGCCACTTCCCTATTCACTGATCACTTTTTACAAAGAACCCTAGATTTTTACTAGATTTGATTATGCAAAACTTTACAAAACAAGCAAGAACTCTTTTCACTACTTTCTTGTTTTCTTTTTCTTCTATTTTGGTAATAACCCTGTCGTTCCTTTTAAGTCACTTTAAAGGGATGCTTCCAATATTTTTTTTTATCTTCTCTTTTTCCAGCTTTGTCAGAGAGGGTCTCAGTGAGGCTGAGGGCACTCATCAAATTCACTCACTCAACAGCTCAGATGAGTTTTCACCTGCGCCTTTGTGCTGAGCTTGCAGACATAGATCATCACACATGGTGAAATACCATGCTTTGAGTAGGAAAGCGAACAAAGAGTTTTCCAAAAAAAAAAAAAACCCCAATCAGTATCTTTATCATCACGTTGTCAGTTAAATTTTAACATTAGTTTTAGAGGGAACATCTAAAAATTTGCAGCTATGTTTTAGTTCAAAAAAAACCAGTATCCATATTCGAAATTAATGAAGCATTTACTTTATTCAATGTCACAACAAACCTGTGTTTTTCCTATACAAAATTTTCTTCCATTTTCTTTCATATGCTATGTGCATATGCTCACATGTGTAGTACATGTGTTTGGAGGTACCCATGCAGATGTATGCTCATACATGTGGAAACCCAGGGATGATTCTGGAATCATCCTCAATTGCTCTTCCATCTTATTCTTCTTCACATGAGGCTTCTGATCAAATTGGCTACAGTGCTAGTCTCTGTAGCCAGCATGCTCTAAGGATTCCCAATCTCCACTTTCCAAGACAAAAATACTAGGTAGGTCGCCATCCACATGTCATTTTATAGGGACATGGGAAACCGAACTCACACGCTTTTGCTCATACAGCAAGCACTTTACCTGTGGAGTGGTTTCCTCAAGCCATGGAAAATATCTTCACTATTAAAAACAGATTGATAAAAGTCTTTTTGAAAAGAAGAAAAACAAGAAAAGAAGGCATCAAATATTTTGAAAATTCTACAAAGCCATAACTATACTTTATAACTCTTTATTAAGATAAAGAAAGACAGAGGGTGAGCGAAGGATGGCCCATGCAGAGATATCACAAAAGCAAACTCGAGCTGGTAAGATGGATCATGTGGCAAAGTACTTACCAGATAAGCACGAGAACCAGGATTTAGACCCCAATTCCCACATAAACAGTAGACAGAATGGAAGGCATCTATCATCCCCATGAGCCTACAGAAAACGGCATATAAGATGCTAAAAAAATCCAGAAGCCTGTAGGCTAGCCTAGCCTATACAGAGATGAAGAAACCCTTTACAAGCAAGGTGGAAAGGGGAGGAATACCACCAAAGACTGTCCTTTACCTCCACACACAGTGTGGTACATACACGCCTGCACTCAAACACGAGTATGCTCACACATAACACACACACCACAAAAAGACAGGAACAAATTCAACACTGTTATAAAAACAAAGGTCAGAGCATTGCAATGGGGCAGAAGGCAACTATTGGAAAGTTAGACTATGTTCAAAAAATGATGCTGCAAACTGAAAAGAAACAAGCAACCATAATTCAGAATACCAATGACCCTGCAATGTTCACCCAGAACTAGACCAGCCAAATCTCTCCTCATCCTAAAGCTCAGGAAACCTTGTAGAGGAGGAGGCAGCAAGACTGTAAGAGCCTAAAGATGCGGACATCCACGGCTGGACAAGATACTTCACTCAAGACGGGCTGTGGCAGCCAGGAACTCGCTGATCTGGACAACAGCTGACATGTCAAAGCCCCCAGAGACCAGCGAGGATCTCAGGGATTTCAAACAGTAGGATCCTTAAAAGGGATTAGACAAATATAGGGGAGTTCCCATATGAGTGGGCAGCCCAAAAGCCTTAAGGTTTGCCACAGAGTCCTGAACCCCCGCTAGAGCAGACGATTCAAAGGGAACTTCCAGGCCCATGTAAACTGATGCACAGGAAGGTGGGAGGGAGCAGATGGGAAACACTGAGAGAGAAAAGGGTGGGAGGGTAGGCGGAGAGGAGGAAGAAAGGGGAGAGAGAGGGAGAGATTGGGGGACAGAGAGGAGGAAAGAGGGAGAAGGGGAAGGGAGAAGAAGAGGTTGAGGTTACCTACTCATTAAGCTTGTATAACTAGGTAAAAATTTTTTAAATGTGCTTTTAAAAAGAAAAAAAAATGATGCTACCAAGAGTCCACATTAAAGTGCACAACCAAACTAATCATTTGGTTGGGATGCTCTGTTTACCTTGCCAAAAGAGATATGGCAACAAATTCATCAATTATTTAAAGAAACAATACTACAATTAAGTAAGAATTATTTTCAATTGAGCTTGCATGTTAACACTTCAGAAGGGACATTTAGATTACAGATGCATGGGGACATCGCAAGGATTATGTATTTTCTCCCAGTGTTTTGTTCTTCCAGATGACGACAGCACACACTTGAATTTCTTCATGAAAATAGATTTCTCTTGCATAATTTTGTACATGAACCACAATGACAACTGTTTCTTGTTTAACATACTAAGTTAATCATGTCAACAGCAGTTTATAAATGGGAAGGAAAACAATGGAAAGGAATCAGCGAGATTGTCACAGGGACTGTGCTTGTTATGCAGAGCTAAAGAAGTGGGATGTGAGCACACACTATGTCACATAAAGGAGAAGAGCGTGGGAAATGCTGCATCGGAGACTCCACTGGTCCAGAGAGAGGCTGGGAGTGTGGCGATGGTTCCGGGAACACATGGCAAGTGATGAGCTTTGCAAGGTAACTAGCTCATCATCACTCAGATTGAGCTGACAGGCATTTCCAAGGGGTCAACATGTGACCTTACAGGGTAAGCTTGACTCATATCAATTCTGCTGGTATGGTTGGATGGCACAGTGCCTGGTGAGTGGACAACTCAACTTTAAAGGTTCATAAGAGCCCCTGAATCTACGACTTCCTTACACATCTGATTTCTTCATGAGCCAAATGACCTGGCCTCATAAAACACACACCGGACAAAGGAAGACTAGAGACAGAATTGGTCACATGTGGAATATGCAAAATTCAGATCACTATGTAGTGGTGACTGAGAAAGAGTTTCTGAGGATATGTGAACCAAGACCATCAAGGTGTCAAGATGACAAACCAAGGTGATTACTGATGGTTACGTGGTTACCATCAGGAAGACTGCCAAGGGAAAGTGGCTGCAAAGACCTAGACGATTCTACCTGTGCTTAATGAGCAAATCAGAAATATATACAAACAGTATGTGATGAAGTAAGGGTGTGAGACTCTAACACAGGCCTCTGAACTACTTGTAGGAAATTCAAAAACACATACACTTAAGAATCAGGAAAACACCCAAATATGAAGCCTGCAGGAGAGTTAAAGTCGGGAGCATTTGGAGAGCTCTTCAATCATGATGGCGGATTGTTTCCAATGAGCAACCGAGGAAAAGAAGACAATGGGGTACTGCAGTCAGTCTTCATGTTGCCTATACGATTATATGGCCAAAGCAACTCAAAGGAACAAGAGGTTTATTCTTGCTTGTGAACCTGTACTGCAATTGATCCGCCTGGCAGAAGAGTTCACACCAACAGAAGTCAAGGGAACTCCCTTGTTTGCTAGCATGTCTTTATGCCAAAATATGCTTAACTCTGACAAAGTACTGAAACAATTGTCTCCTCTTATCCACCTCTTGGGAGAACAATCCTGCCTCCCACTGGGAGCTGATCTGTCCCAAGGCCGGTAAGTTCTACAGGTTTGCTCAGGGACTGCTTTACCTTAACACACACGTGCGCAACCGTCCAGCCTTCCATTTTCAAGTTAGCATCTAGAACTAACGGCCACTGTATTCAACTATTAGAGGAGCATCACTGGTCAGGAAAATAAGAAATCGGATTTTAGTAGGATAAAAAACAGTGAGTGGTAAAGAAACATCACATAGATCTTCAGAGCCCTTTAAATAGTAACAATAAAGCTTCGAGCTTAGAAATTCAAAGAGGACTCTTTTGGGGTTCTTATGACTTGGACAGGGCAGATTTAAGCATCTCAATATACTGAAGAAAACAAAAGTGTCACTCAACATAGGCATAGGGATGTGCAAGACAGAGAGTGTAAGTAAAGGATCTATTTCCAGAGGAAGCAGCAGCCAATGATGCAGAGCAGGGATGGGGTGGATCCGTGAGTGTAACTGAAGGCTGTGCATCTCCTAAACGCAGCAGATGCTGTTGTCCGTTATTAGCAGCTGCTTCGAATGTAAGTCATATCAAACTCCACATGCTACGAACTGAAATTTAAGAAGTAAAAGAAGTTTACTGAACATTAAAGGTAAGGAACTTGTAAAATCAATTTGATGCCTGCCTCTAAGAGGCAAGTTATCCCTTCCTTATTTTAGCTTTACTATAAAACACATCCTATCGATGGACTTAAAGGTTAATGGTTGTTCTCCTTACACAATAAACAGAATTTAGAGGTAATAAAAAGTAGGTAATGGATTTCCTATTTTTATGCCATAATTATCTCCAAACATATCCAGCACTGCTTCAATTGCAAGCCTCAAACACATCTTAAGAAATACCTGAGATTAACAAAATGCTTTCTTTCCATTCTTCACTCTTTATACTTAATGACTATCAAAATCTAATTTGAAAAACTTTAATTAATTTTATTCTTCAAGTAAGAAAATACAGTCCTTTTCTTTACTGTGGTTATGTACATATTGTTTTGAATAACTCAAGTTATGTTGAAAAATGCTGAATATAAGCCAGGCTAACAGTTTCAAATAGAAACACAGAGGAAAGTGCACTATAACATGGATTCCATCTGCCTCAACATGTGAATAAAAAAGTTAAATCTGATATTGCAAACTCTTTGTCTTATCTTATGAAACCAGTTTATGAAAGATGACAAACAGGTTCACTAGATGAAGGGCTGGTACTTAAAAATGAAAACCGTGAGCACCACAAGCCTTGCACATTCGTGTGCACGTCCAGAAACACAGATGCAAATTAGCTTATAGGAATTCCAGACCCAAATAATTGTCTGGGCAAGTTTCATTCAATACTTTTGTTAGCCATGGAGTTAAAAACAAAAAGTATTTAAGGGGCATTTGCTTGGCTCCCAGCTCCAGGTACATCATAGCAGAAGATGTGGCGTGGAGACTAGCTGGACGCAGTGGCTCGGGCCTCAGTCGTCATCAAGGAGGCAGAGAGAACAAGAGAAAGTTCCAAAGAAGCAGGTCAGGGCTGTCCCCTGTGATGTGCCTTCCTCCAAGGCTTCGCCTCCCAAAGCATTTACACCAGCTGAAGATGCACACACCGGGAGCCTGGGGGAGACGACCTGCATTCACACCATGACAGAATTTCACAACCCTTAGTCATTGTCACGGTTTGAATGCGATTTTGTCCTCTGCAGGCTCATGTGTTTGTATCTTCAGCTGCTGCTGGCTAAGTCATGGCACCCTGGGAAGTGGAAACTACCTAGAGGAAGGTATGCCACAGGGGGGGGCCTTGACATTGGTTAGCTCCACCCTTTTTCTGCTAGCAGTCGCTCTTTCAGTTTGCAGCTAACTCTCCTGCTTCCAAGATGTCGGTAGTGACCTAAGACTCCTCCCAATTTCTGCCAATCTGTCATGCCTTTCCCACCATAATGGAATGTGTACGCCCCTCTGGAACCTTAAGCCGAATAAATCTCCTTTTCTCCCCTTAGGTGGTTGCTTGAGCGCTGCCTCACAGCACCAGCGAGAGCAGGCGCCCGCCACATGACTTTCTACTACAGCAGTTACTTCTGAAACTTCTGAAGATGTGAAGACGGCAACAGAGTTCACATCAACATCACAAGCTGAGGGAACTGGCCCAAGGGTGACTTCGGAAATCATCCCGGTGCTCTATCTCCTCGTCGCTTGCTCTGAGGTTTCCCAGACTCCTCTTGTCAGGGCTGGAAGTACAGGCTGCCACCGCTTCAGAAAACATTTCTACACGGAATCTGGGGATCCCAGCGCAGGTGCTTTTTCTTTCAGGGTAAAAGTTTTATCTCCTGAGCCATCTCCCCAGCCTTCATTTGTCAAATTCATTTGTGTCCACCCAACAGAATGCAAGCGAAATCACTGCATAGATATTTTTGCGCATTTCTCATTCCAAAATTAGAATTTGCAATAGCAGTAGGCATTCATCAGAGAAAAATTATCCAACTGTTCAAGATTGAAGAGGTAGAGTTGGGAAAGTGGCACAAAGGGCAATTAACTTGTCAGGCAAGTGTGAATTTCTCAGATCAGATCCCTAGAACTCATACAAAGAAAGGTGCAACAGAGCACATCTGTAATCCCAGGCTCCTCCTACAAGACGGGATGGGGGGGAGGGAAGGGATGGGGGGGTGCCCAGAAGCTTATAGGCCAGCTAGCTTACCACATGGAAGAGTCAACAGCAAAGAGACAGAGGCCTCAAAAACAAGCTGGAAGAGCAAGATTAACATCCAAGGTGGTCCCATGACTTACACACACACACACACACACACACACACACACACACACACACACTCATGATGACATGGTGTGTCTACATTCACAAACACAAACATTCAAACAGGAACACACATGTAATGGCATGTGAGCCTGCATTCACAGAAATGTACATCTCTCTCTCTCACATGCACACACACATACAAAAAGTCAAGAGGAAAATCCTAGATTAGTTACAGACCATGTTACTCATATTTAATCCATTAATCCTTGACTAGATACGTAATGACTGTTTGTAATGCCAGTCATTTCTTTATTTAAATATTTTATTTGACAGAGAAAAATGGAGAATGGAAGGAAGGAGGTAGGGAGGAAGGGAGGAGGGAGGAAGGAAGACGGAAACGGGGAAGAGAGAAGGAGACAAGAGAAATGGAGGGAAGAGAGAGAGAAGGCTGAACAGGTGCACATGTGACAACCACGCATGTTGGTTTTCTCCTTCCACCGTGAGCTCCAGGGACTGAGCTCAGGTCACAAGTTTGCACCAAGTGCTTTACCCGCTGGGCCTTACTGTATTCTTACTGCCACCCTTCCTCACTGTCCAGCTCGCTTCTGGACTTGGTGGTATCTAATGGAACTTAAAGAAAAAACATGACAGATGCATAAAACTAGCAATGTTTGCTGACTACTTCTTCACAGTCACTTTATACACACACTAGTTCATCTGATCGGCGCACTTGCAGGGCAAACCACATCGTCATATTACTGACTATACTAAACAGGAGGAAGCAAACACACAGGAAATTGGGAAATGTTTCCAAGGTGAGAATGTATAGAACTCAAACCAAGGCCACATGACACCACAGAGAAGGCTCTTGACCTTACCCCCAAGACTTGTGCATTTCCAAAAGTTGCCAAGATGCCAACTGCCAGATCACTTTGTGTATTCTGTAATTCTTAGAGCTACTTCTACAGAGTAGCGAAAATGATAGATTCTAAAGATCAAAATATATGAAACAAAATGTTAACTAAAATACAAAAAGATTTTTTATTTAAAAATGTCTATGATACTACCTAAAACACAGTCAGAGTAAAAAGTGAAATGAATGGAAGGTTTTTGTCCTTTTCAAACTTGTGTATGCACAAGTGCAGATGTGTGTGTGTTTGTGGGGGGGGTGAATGAGAAAGAGAGAGAGAGAGAGAATGGACACAGTATAGCAAGTGTGAGGTCACAGGAATGGCATGCGCACCACCCAGCTTGTTAGACACAAGGTATCTTGTTGTCACTGTGTATGCCAGGCTACCTGGCTTCTGGGCTGCCAGAGAGACTGTCTCCACCAGCCATCTCATCATCTCACTGGGACTACATACACTATGGTTTCAAGTTTCACATGAATCCTGAGATCAAAACTCAGGCAAGTGCTTTGCCTACGGAGTGATCTCCCCAGCACCAGGAGAGCTCTTAAAATGGAGAACGAGGGGCTGGAGAGGTGGCTCAGCGGTTAACCCTCTGCCTTGCAGGCAGAAGGTCCTGAGTTCGGATCCTAGACCCCACGTATAGACCAGGCCTGCATTTCTGGTCCTGGTAGAGCGGAGTAGTTCCCGAATTCGTCCATGGTTCTATACACACATATACGCACACATGCATATGCACAATTGAATAAATAATTAAAACGGAGAACAAGGGCTGGCAACATGGCTCAGGAGTTAAGACTCTTTCTCACAATCAGATGGTCCTGAGTTTGGATCCCAGATCCCATGTTAAAAACACCCGGTGGAAATGGCAGCGATCTGCACTTCTGGCCCTGGTGGGCGGACCCTGGGAAATTCCAGAGCAAAAGTCAAAAAGGAGATAGAAGTAATCCAGGATGATTCCCAAAGTCACCACAGAGACATACAGTACCCTTTGACACACACACACACGCACACACACACACACACAAAATTAAAAATATTTTTTAAAAATGGAGAACAAAAGTATATAAATTGAGGTCATAGAGAAAAGGTTGTCAAAAATCTATTATTAATTCTATGTTAAAGGAGGAAAGCAGTAGTGGCGGGGGTAGGGTGGCAGTCAATTCTTCTGACTCCATGCCTTCATTTGTAACAGATGGTTAAAAACACACAACACACAGCTCAAATGCCATAGCTCAAAAGCTTCAGATTATCTCTAAAGTCAAATTCAGGGGTTTTGTCACTGACGTTGACATGTTAACTGAGCGTGTGTGGATGCGTGCGTGCACAGCATGGACGTCAAAGAACAGTTTGTTCTTTCCACCACGTGGGTTCTGCGTACAGAACTGTGAGCAAGCTTGGCAGCAAGTCCCTTTACCCGTTGAGCCATCCAGCCAGTGCAAATTAAGTTTATTAAGAAGTTAATTAGCACCTGCCACAAAGCTAGATGTTCTTTTATATTCCTCTAGTTGAAAAGCAAGTTGAAAAGTTCTAAAAGATTTTCAGCAATATTCATCTTTTCACAAAGCATCTAAAGGAGCTTTTGATTGATAGTATTGGAATTTTTTGTGTCTACATGTGTTTATGTTACTATTTTAACCAGGTTCAGCATATTTACTTTTATCAAAAAATTCCAATTCAGAAGCACTAAATTCAATGTCAGTAATTTCCTTATAACTATTACGATAGACTGTGATGGTTTGACATATGCGTTGTCCCCCACAGGCTCATGTGTTTGAGTACTTAATTGATGTTTGGGAAAGTTGTGGCAACTTTAGGAGATAGAGCTTGCTGGAGGTAGGCACATTAAAGGGGGTGAACCTTGAGATTGGCCAGTCTCCCCCACTTCCCCCACATCGCCTGGTAGTCTGTTCTAGCAGTCTGCTGCTGGCTCTCTCAGACTCCGTGAAGAACAGGACTTCAGCCACCTCCAGCTTCTGCCTGTCAGCCGTGCTTTTCCTCCATGGAGTGTATGCTCCCTGTGGAATCATAAGCTAAATAACTCTCCCTTTCCACCCTTCAGTTGCTGGGTTGAGTACTGTCCCTGAGCAGCACAAAGAGTAACTATCACATAGACTCACATGCACCTGTACAGAATAATAGAGCTTGTACCCTTTCTCAGCCTCCACGCGACCACTATATGGAACAGCCACTGAGTATCACAACCAGGAAATTCAGACTAGTACAATCCATGGGCTCCATTCAGATGGTATTGTTTTCCTCTGCTTGTGTTTGTGACGGGGGAGGGGGATGTCATCCCAAGCAATTTTGTCTTTTTCTTACCTGCATAGATTTGTGTGAAGATAACATGGTGAAGAGAGGGTGATTTTTGAGCTGGAGAGGTGACTTCAACTCATCAGTGGTTAAAGCCTTTGCTTTGCAAGCAAAAGGACCTGAGGCTGGATCCCTAGATCCCACGTAAAAACGCCAGGCGGACATGGCAGTGGTCAGCAATGCTGACCCTGGAAAGCAGAGCCAGGGAAACCCCAGAACAAACCAATACGGAGGTAGAGCAATCAAGGATGATACCACCCTTCGACCACCAAAGGCACACACTAGAGTACCCTTTGTACACAGGCCAGTACATACAGGTATGCCCACCCACATGCAAAACACACACACATACACACACACACACACACACACACACACACACACACACACAGATGGTGATTCTATCACAAAAATCCCTACACTTTACAATGACCATATTCCCTCTCTGGTCTTGGTTTATAAAAGAACACAAAAGAAATTGATGTCACAGTAACATCCTAATTCAGATGCAGCCCATAAAATAGTTACCAATAACATTTTGAACTATTAGAATTAGAAAACTACTTAGATTACCAGGAGAGATACTTATGTGAATGGAAAGACACTAAGAATAACACCGTTATCTGTACCTTTACCACACAATTAAACTGGGAATAACAATATCTCTGAGGGGGAAATTCTCAATATGTATGCTGAGCTCCTTTGATTTCACAAATATTAAATTGGAATTTAAATAGCTAATGTCCATCTGGAAGATTAAAAAAACTATAAACATTCCTTCCAAATCATATTATAGTCAAAATAATATTTTATTACACAAAAGTAACATAGCCTATCTATATAAGATATGAATTTAGTTATTTGATATATTTATTTTATGCGTACGTGCGTGTGTGTTTGTGTGTGTGTGTATCAGAAGGCACTGTGTGTCACTGTGGAAGGCCATGGGTGACTTCAGGAATCATCCTGGATTGCTTCTACCTCCTTTTTCACTTTTGCTCAGGGATTTCCCAGACTCCGTCCAGAAGTGCAGGTTGATGCCGTTTCTTCCTGATGATTTCACAAGGGACCTGGGATCTAAATTCAGGACCATCTGCTTGCAAGACAGAGTCTTAACCCCAAGCCATTTCTCCAGCCCAGATTTAGTTATTTGAATATAATCATTTAAAGTATAAAAATCAGTGAAACATCAAATAAATAAATATTGTTTCATACGTTATGTGACATAAAACTATGTGTGTATGAAGACTACATGCACAAGAGCATTCCAAGGTCCTGGTACGAGTTACAGAACTTTTTCCATGTTGTCTGTCTCAAAACAGTAAGGTGGAGAAGCAATCAAAGATGATTCCTGAAATCAGTAACAGGCCTTCACATGCATGCACACAAACTCAGCTCCCCCCACACATACACATTAAATGGAGGGGGGAGAAGGGGAGAAAGATAGCAATGGCATTGAGTTATATGGAAATTTTATCATAACTGACTCATTCCATTTCAAACTTTCTCAATCCTGTTCTGCCTTTTTTTTCTTTACCTTTCACCTTCTGATTCATTTCTTTCTTTCCATAAAATTTGGTCATGGAAATTTTCAATGTTATTGACAGACACAGATCAGTATAACATAACATATATAAAATAGTTGATACGTACTGCTGGATTTCAAGGCTCACCAACGCATGATCAGTCTTTTTCACCCATATCCAAAGACACTGACCACCACAGCCCAATTATTCTGAGGCAAATATCAGAACGCCCAGTTAGTATTTTACAAATTAAAATCATGCAATACATAGTTTTATTTGTTGAGGTTTTATGCTCCTGTTTCCAGTGTATTTTTATATGCTTTCCTGAAAGTGAGGCGAAGAGATCAAAAAGGAAAATTACCTAAATGCAAAGTTTTCTTGGAAGGCCCTGCAACCTTGTGTAACCCGTAAGTAATGTTGCCAAGGTAATTTCCCTACCTCAACACAGAGACACTGTCACATGTTTGGATATATTTCCCATGGCATTTGCAAATCACTGTCACTGGTTGGTCTGTATAAAGACTAGCAAATCTCTTTCCCAGATTTACATTTTTATGCTGCTTATGATATGTATCTTCTGTCCCTTTACAACCAAAATTTTCATTTTCTTCTCTCTTGTTGTCTGTGAATCTTAGCTAGTAAGTTTGACCTGCTGTCTAAGAAGCATATGCTCAAATTATTTTATGGTATTTAAATAACTACAAATACATATTTTTTTCAAATTTATAAGGATATAAGGTATTAAGAATGAATATAAATATTGCCATTTCTTCCATAAAGATATCTAATGTTTAAGATGTTTGTATTTGAAAGTCTATCCATCGCTACTGATTTCAAATCCCAACTTTCTTATCAATTAAATTCTCTAGGCATTTATGTCTCTTTCTGACTTTCTTTGCAATATCATTGGACACTTGGGCTTTTTAACTGAAGTTTTATTTTGTATCTTACTTTTGGGAGAACTAACATTTTCCCCATTTTCAGGATTTCACTAGACATTTTGGCAAGTGAACTTTATTCTTACAAATGAGCTGAACAATTTTCCCAAGATCAAATTTTCGAAACTTTGATTGCATGTATATTGAAAGTACGCTAAATTTACAAATATATTATTAACTTCGTAATATATAACATCCTTAAATGATGCTCAGATTTTCCTCAAAAAATGGAATTGGTCTTTCAGATGTCTATACGTCTCCTCATAAGCATTGTGACATTTTATCCCGGGCTGACATTCTGTTTGCTACATAAGGATTTTTCTAACTCCATCCCGAACCAAGTTTTGATATTTCTCATTAAAGCTACTTCTACCTAGTTTTTTTTAACTTTTCTTTTTTTAAAATTTTTATTTCATTTATTGTGTGTGTGTGTGTGTGTGTGTGTGTGTGTGTGTGTGTGTGTGTATCAGATGGCACTGTGTGTGCCTGTGAAGGCGCAAGGGTGACTTCAGGAATCATCCTGGATTATTCTACATCCTTTTTGTCCTGCTCTGGGGTTTTCTAGACTCCAGTTCCAGGCTGATGCGATCATGATTGAACTTCAGGTCTCTCTGCCTTAGAGGCTTAATTCCCAAGCCATCTCTCCAGCCCCATTTTACTTTTCTTCATTAAGAAATGAATAGGTTGGGGCTGGAGACGTGGCTCAGGAGTTAAGCCTCTGCCTTGCAGGCAGAAGGTCCTGAGTTCGGATCCTAGACCCCATGTAAAGACGCCAGGCGGAAGCGGGGGCGGCCTGCGTTTCTGGTCCTGGTAGGGCAGAGTATGCGGTACATGGTGGTTCTACACACACACACACACACACACACACACACACACACACACATACACACACACACACACACACACACACACACACACACACACACACACACACGAACAATTGAATAAATAAAAAAAAGAAAGAAAAGAATAGGGTTTTCATTTTCTTTTATCTCCTGTGCTGTTTTCTGAATGCTTTGATTTCATATTGCCAACAATATTGATAGTTTGAAAAAGAAATGGGGAAAAATAGATTCTAATGTTTCTATATCACATGTTGGAGCACAATGTAACAAATCTCTAAAGTAGGAGAGAAACTGAAAAGAATTCCACTACTACAACAAACAAAAAAAAGTAGCACATGGGCTAGCTCTGAACTAATAAGGATCTTAATGGGACTTTAGGAAAGAGAAACATTTTATACATGTCAGAGACAGATTACAACTTATTAACGGACAATCTGAGAATGAAGAAATTGATGGAAACATAATTCCCATTATCAAAAAGCTTTATACAGAGGCCAAAGAGTTTTTATGTTATTCATATTTGCCTTTTATAACATTCTGTTACTAGAAAATAGATTTGACTTTTTTCCTCATGGGAGAACCCACAATTACCAAATGCAATCAGTGTATCATATTGAATATGGAAAGAAGCAAAGAAATTCTGATGAGATATTCAGAAAAGGAACAAAATACATCAATTCTCATCTACTTTGGTGCCAAATGAATATATACATACTGCTGTACCACCTATCAAAATAAAATTAAGAAAAACATATAATATAGAATATAGCTTATTGAGTATAAAACTTAAGTTATTAGACTCTTGGTCTATAACTAATACAAATTACTTTCATAAATACTAACAATTTGTTGTATTCAAATATCTTAAATGCTATGTAAGAGAATGTAAGATGAAATAAGTAATATATAATTAAAAGTTTTCCTTTTAAAAAACTCATTAAATTGACCCTTGCAAATTAACCCATACATCAAGTGACCCAGTTGGTTTACAAATAGTCAAGGCATTTATAACATATTCATTCTACTGGTAGTAATTGGACATTTTCTTAAACAAGTACAAAGAATCAAGAGTTATTTAGAATAACAAGATCTGACAATATGCAAACTTCCATAAAACACTTACCAAGACCAATTTCAATACCGTGATATGATTTTGGAAACAAACCATCTGATATCTAAATTGTCTAATAGGTTCTTTTAACATGATACAAATACATGCTGAAATCATTAACTAGCTTACTTGGGAGTATTAAAGTTACTCTCTCTAGCCCATGAAATCAAATGACTATGCATCCACTTTAGAGAAATTAAATATGGCAGACAAAAATTAAACAGCACTTTTCAATCATTTTCAATCATTCTGTTGATTTTTCTACTCTTAGGAAATGGTTTTCACAGTTTCTGTGTATCAAGTAACAGATTCAACTAAGGCAACATGAAACCAATAAAAACACCTAGGACTAAACCTTTCCTCTGAGCTAGCTATTTATTACTTTCCCTTTCTCTTCATAAGGAAGAAAGAAAAATGGCCTTCTGTAGGGGTAGTCAGAACACTGGCACATGAGAAGACTTGGGCTCAATACTACTGCTGCCAGAAACAAAGAAAAAAGAAACCAGCACAAGTGAATGTGCCAGTGTGTATACCTGGGTGTTTATACTACACCAATATGCTTTCATAGCAATGACAACATAAAATTAACTCGCAACCTAAAACAAACAAGCCAGAACTATCATAACAGAAAATGTATGTGAGATTGCAGTTATCATCTCTGTTCTATAAAATAGAATGATAATATTCCACAACCTAATGGTATTTCCTTATTTAGCTATTTGCATATCAATTCACATTGGTTAACCTATTCTGCCAAGAATTCATGAAAGTAAAAAATTTGTCCCTTCTAATCTAATTTCACTACACAAGGGTATCCTTAGGAAATTAATACTTAATAACATAATTCAACAATCTTCTAAAAATTAATTTGAATTATTCCTTTAAAAACTAATGTAAGATGCTAAAATATGATAATATATGCTTCTGTCACTATAAAGAGGCTGGAATGGTTAACAGCCACAAAATATGTTCTATTTTAGAGTTTCTGATCAATGTCTACATTTACCACATGAATCTGAGAACAAGGGAGACAGCGCTTAATATTTTGGGGGCAGAAATGGAAGCTCTCTGGTGCTGTGGGCTTCCTTTCCTACCCCAAGCTCATCCTGTGTACTGTTTGAGTGTGGGAACTATGGAACAGAGTCGAAACAGGATATGACCTCAGACAAGTACTTTTCAGCAATCCATTCATGATCTAGAGGTTTCCACAGCAGATGTTCCTCAGCAGAACGTACCTAGACAACTAGCAAACACTTCTTCCAGGTAAACAGAATGGACCAGGAATTCTGGGATTCTGAATACTAACAGCACAGCTTAGAAGAGGGAGAGACGAAGGCTACGATTGGATCCACAGACATGGACTTCCTCAGCCTTCAGCATAAGTCCCAAGATGGACACTTCATGATCCTCATAAAGAGGCAGCTCAAAATGCCTGGGGCGCAGTTGTAATCTGTGCTTTGCCAACCGAACTGTCTCAGCCAAGCGCACATGATTTATCCCATGCTAATATTCCGAACTGATGGGCTGTGACATAGC
This sequence comes from Typhlomys cinereus, assembly GCA_023101885.1. Classification (NCBI taxonomy): domain Eukaryota; kingdom Metazoa; phylum Chordata; class Mammalia; order Rodentia; family Platacanthomyidae; genus Typhlomys; species Typhlomys cinereus. Next base: position 1,354,068 of record JALPQD010000147.1, read on the forward strand.
TCAGTGGGCAAAGCACCTCCTCACAAACTTGGTAACCTGAGTCGAATCCCTGGAAGCCTGCATGATGGAAGGAAAGAACTTCTCAAAGTTGTCCTCTGACCTCTAACTGTGTACCATCATGGCATGCATTTATTTCTCTCTCTCTCTCTCTCTCTCTCTCTCTCTCTCTCTCTCTCTCTCTCTCTGTGTGTCTGTCTCTCTCTGTCTCTCTATCTCTCTCTCTGTCTCTCTCTCTCTGTCTCCTCCTCCTCCTCCTCCTCCTCTCAAATAGTTTTTAAAATGCCCTAGAAAGTATCAAGCACTTGTCAGTAGAGACATCCCAGATGAAAACAGTAGGCCACACAGGCAAAGAAAGACATGAAAGTAGGAGGGAGACATGTTGGAAAGGAGAAAAGATGAAATGGGACAAGACAGGGAGGGACGGGCAGCAAGGAGCAAAAATATATAAATTCATTATATTGATGCATAAAAATATCAAAGAAAAAATGAAATATTTGGGGGGCTGGAGAGGTGGCTCAGGGGTTTAAGCCTCTGCCTTGCAGGTGGAAGGTCCTGAGTTCAGATCCTAGACCCCACGTATAGACAAGTTTCTGGTCCTGGTAGGGCGGAGCCTGTGAATCCCGGGGCAGAGTAAACAGGAGGTGGTGGAGGCGTCCATGGTGGTTCCCAAATTCGTCCGTGGTTCTATGGTTCTACACACACACACACACACACACACACACACACACACACACACACACAATTGAACTAATAATCATTAAAAAAAAAATGAAATATTTTGAGTGGACGAAAAACCAAGTCAGTAGTCATGGGTGTACTTTCTTGAGCCTGTCATTCTCACAGGTACCACCCAGTCTGGACCAGCACACCACCTGCAAATGACATAAGTCTGTGTACTTCTATCCAAAAACACAAGTTCAAGTACATCATTCTTTAACAGGTAACTATACTGACTCACCAAGAGAGAACACGAAATTTAAATGTAATCGTGTCACACAGCAATGGAAGCAGACACATATGCTACCAAGTGAAACAATACTGTAGCTCCTTGGTGGTACCTGCAACACCAGGAAAAGCGTGCTATGTGGAAGGTTACTGAAGGTCACAGATAGGAACTGCAGCCTGCTCCTGGAATCAAGTGCATTCCTGCACTGACTGGCTCGAAAATCCCCAGTAGTTCACATGACATTCATAATCTGATGCTAAACCACATTTCCAGGTTGCACTTTTCTCACCCTTCCTTTCTCACTTCTCATCTGAGGAAATGAACTCCCGTTCTTGTCTACTCCTCCCTCTCTGGATGTCCTCCTGTCTCCTGGGTAAGAATGGCCTTGTCAGAACTTTCTGGCATCTGAAAGTAGGGCCGGTCCCTGGCTGGCCTCATGATCTCTTGCATTTGTGTCACTTGAAATGTTGCCTCTCACGTCCTAGATACAGCCAGTCACAGTTTCTTCTCCTCGATCTGTGGATACAGCCTTCAAGAATCTCTACAGTAGTACATGGAAAGCCACTTGAAGTGACCAGGAAGAGTAATGGATTACCACTTTCTCGAGGGCAGAAGAGGTTCTTCTGTTTGACACAGAGCAGGTTCATTTTTCTGCATGCACTTGAAGCACAGTGTTTAGACAGAATGTTTCTGCTTAGCATCAATTAGGAGTACAGAGTAAAAGAAAAATTTGGAACCAATGATAATGATTTTAGGTAAATTCTATTTATCATCTTTCACTAACTTATGTGCATAAAAAATTCAAGACTCAGCTGCAGGAAAAAATCTTATTGGAAACTATGCAGAAGCAAGTGGGACCCAGCCCTTCAATGCTGCATTTTTCTAGTTTATTTTTCAGCCTCCAGTGTTTATCTCGCTCTGCTGAGTAGTGAAAAGCTGGAAAATCCAATTCTCTCAGTGTTATCTAGACACACGGGATACAATTTTAATATTTGTGAAAATTAGTTACTTGTAATGTTGAATATTTATTCTTTTCAATAGAGCAGGGATGAGCGAATTATCAAAATGTCAATCTCAGATATCTAATTGTACAATATTCCTTTCCATAAACAAATCCATATGTTCTTTCAGATATGAATACATGACCAGAATTTTAGATTTTCCTCATGAGTCAGAACTGCCATTTCAAAGAGAAATACTCACACATACACACATATACATGTACATACTATCTTCATATAAAAACCAACAATCACAGCTGAAAAGCAAAGCAGAAGAGAGGTGGCAGCTAAAAGGCCAGCATGTGACTGAGCACAGCGTTTCTCCTCACAGATGAATGAACAGGGACCCATTCATGTATGTCTGAAAACAAAACGCCACAAACAGCAGTTTCCCAGGGCTGGAAGTCAACTAGTTCTAGGTGATAAAAGATCTAGAGACTCCATAAGCTCTTACTTACATAGGCGAGCCATAAACTCCCCGTGTCTCCTCCACATGGGCCACTGCAGCATTACTCCAAAGACCCCATGAAACCAAGAGCTAAGACGCCTCTTGTCAGTCTTCATTCACTCCACCTGCATGTGATGCCGGAGAAGGGACAGCGGAAAATCCAGCTCCCAGAGGATACCTTTAAAACTGGGACCTGAGGGGGGGAGGGGAGAGCTTTGGAAATATTAATCATAATAATAGTATCCAGTCACTCAAATAATAAATCAAAAGAACGACTCCCACTTGAAGCTAACTGAAGGCATCTGGAAAGGCAAGAATTCTATGCGACTTTTTAAAGATAGGATCATAATAAAATTTTGGAACCACACAAATGCTTGTAAAGAATAGTCACCATATAATATGCTTCCCAGATGCATTTAATCCTTTGAAAAATGGCTTCCGCTGCAATTTTAAATATTTAAAATCCTGTCTTCACACAAGTCACACAATAATGAAGTATTTCTTCAGTCCCATCTATTTGCTAGGGATTGATACAACTCAGATTTCTAGATAACATGATTTCAAACACTGATAAATGTAATGAAGAAACTAAATAAGGAGATATGAGGAGACAGTTCTGTAGGTAAAGTGAGTAGCTGACTCAGATTCCCAGGGCTCACTTATACAGCAAAGTCCAGCAATAGGATTCCTGGACCCCCAAGCCAGCCAGCCAGCCTCACTAAATCAGTGAACTCTAGGCTCACTGAGAAATCCTGTCTCAAAAATTAAAGTGGAGAATTGTCAAGAAGGAAAATCAACGTCAAACTCAGGCTTCTCGATGCATGCGCAGTAGCATATGAATGTGCATACATCATATAGGAATATAGCAAGGTTTTTAATGTGTAAAACTCAGGATAGTACCAAATCTTACACTGTATATGCTGAATTTTCCTCTACATCTACACCTGTCATAAAGTTTGGTGCATAATGTAGGCTCTTGTTAGATTTTCAATAACTAATTATAAAACAATTATAAGAATGCATTATGATAAAAAAAAAGTATTTAAGGGCTGAAGAGATGGCTCAGGGATCAATCAGTATATAAGAATCTGACTACACAGGATATCCTGAGACATAACCAGGCTGAAATGTGGCAATTCCCAAACCTACCAGAGCAGCCACTCCATCTGACCTTTCACCCACTTCCCTAATTCCCTGGCAATACCTTAGCCAGACAGCTATAAAAAAGTAGAAGCCCTCTATCCTGTGGGATCTGCAGGTTTCTTTCACCTTGCTACCCAAAGGGGTTTTTGTCTCCCTAGTCTCTCTGACTTTAAGTTGTTCCTTTTTTCCTAATGTTTTACCACCTTAAGGCTACACTAGGGTCCCCTTGGCCACTAGACCATAAACTTGTATTTCTTACATCTCTCCCGTGTGCTATAATCTCTTTATCAAAGGACCACACTGACCTTATGCATTCTTTTCTTCTTTGAACTAAAAGATATTACATATAAATGTCATCTTGTGTGGTCCTGTATACTCACATCCTTCAACTACCAAAATACCTTCCACGTTCGCTATGTTGTGAAATGTACTAATACTACATTTTTCTTAAATATTTTTATGAGTATAACACATTAATAATCATTCACGCACTAGTTGGACATCTCAGTTGTTTTGCAGTAGAGAGAAAAGGTAGACAGAGGTATCAAGATTCTTGTATGAATGAAAAGCTTATCCCCAGAAAGACTGAAACCACCCACCTACACACACACACACACACACACACACACACACACACACACACACGAAGAGAGAGAGAGGGAGAAACAGCGACAACAAGGATACATGTAGGGGTCACAGCAAGTGCAACAGAAAGGGGGTGCTATGTAAATGACCCAAAAGGGTCGTAACTCTCCTAGCTCAGTGCCACTGGAGACTCTGATGTCAACCGGCTCTACGGCTCACTTCCATCTTCAGAAGTCCTCTCTTAATAAGCTGTCTTTATTTCCAACCACTGCTCTCCATATGTCCCTGACCCAATTCTTTGTTCCAGAGCACAAGAATCTGCAAAAGCCAGCAGAAGCTCTCCAGAATCTGAACCATGACTCCAGCCTCTGAGCACACTTGCAGGTCACGAACATAAGCACTCGTGCACATGTTGCTCACATGTTGCTGTGCATGTGTGTTTTCTCTAAGCACCAGTGGAAACGCTTAGCTTATGTGTACTTCTACAGGTCACGTAGCTACTGTTATGAGAGCAGCTACCCTTTGCTTTCTTCTCACCAACAGTGCATGACGTTTCAATTTCTCCATATCCTTTCCAACTGTTTGTTAGGATCTGTGTTTTTTTATTATAGTGAATATGAGCTGTTATGTTATGAATATGTCCTAGTGAATATGAACTTTTATTACCCCGTGCTTTCGATTTGCATTTCCCTGATGGCTAATGTGCTCACATTCATATGCTCATTAGCCATTTTATATCTACTTAGAAAACTGCCTATTCAGACCTTCACCCATTTTTAATTGGGTTGTTTATTCTTTCATCACTTAGCTACAAGAGCAAAGGAAAATAACCTCTCTTAGGTCAAGAATGAGAAAGAAATAACAGATAAACCTGGTATGTCTTGGTGGTTAATACAACTTGAAATCTCTTTCGGACACAAACTCTGACTTGGCTCATTTTCAATGATGTTAAGCACTGCTTGGTGACCAGAGGAGTGGAGGTTAAAGATGTCAAACAACAATGACAGTACTGAAGAAGCGCCGCAACCATCCGCTCCCGCGGATGGTTCCACTGAGTGGAACTCAGGGCGGCTAGCGACTACCTTCAACTGCATAGGTCTAGTCAGTTAGGAAGAGCCACCTAGAGAAGCTGCATTAGGACAGGTAATGCATTTGAACTAGCAGAAGAAATGAAGTTGAAAAATGTAGCTGAGCAGTCCCCTGGTTGGCATCCTTTTAAATACAAAGGCAATTGAGATTTGTAACACACAATGCTTAGTTTCTGAAAGACAGACATTTAGAATAACGCCTACTTTCAAAAACTAATGAAGGAATGCCAAGAACGAGATCAACCCAAGTATCTTTCTATACAGGATGGACAGTAAGCCAAATGGACGTCAGTGTACTTTTCAGTCCCATTTCACACACATCTTCCCGCACTTCCATTCCCTGGACTTCTCGTGTGCACCGAATGCACCTAGATGGAAAGCCCGCTGCTTTTCCATGAAGCTAATGATGTGACTCCCGCTACGAGGACATCACCAAGCCCAACACGATTCTGCAGCAGTGACTTTCGCTAGCATAACTGAAAGTCTACACAAAGGATTAACGCCAATTCATTAAGATGGGATAGGTTGAGTTCACATTAGTTGGTGCTTATTGTGAAATCACTTTTTTCTTTATGAAAGAAGTTGAGGTTTAATCTCATTTGTGTCTAAATATTACTAAAAATGCTGACAAAATTTCATCTTTTTAGCAAGAGTAAAGCTGTGTGATGTCTGCTTCTGAATATTACAAGAAAAATGCTGACTCAAAGGATTTAAATAACCAGTTTCAACGATGCACCCAGAAGTTGCATGCCCCAAAATACAGCAATTTGAGTAATAAAATCATAGCACCCAGAGGCATCTGACTATGTGGATTCTATACACATCGCATCTGGATGGTTTAACTCTTTAGGTTTCCAAATTGAGTAGACGATAGTGGGGGTTCTGAACACAGAATACACAGTGGTAGACAAAGTAGAACAACTAATTCCAAATTTAATAAATATAGGTAAACATGATCATGTGATATGCAGAATGCTTTATTTACATATTTATTTATCTGGAGGAGGCATATGCTACTGCACAAGGTAGAGAGGTCAGAGAGCAATCAGCAGGAGTGGCTTCTCTCCTTCCACCATGTGGGTTCCAGGCACTGAACTCAGGTCATCAGGTTTGGTGACACAGGACTTTACACAGTAGCAATCTTGCTGGCTACTGAGAATTTTTTTTAATCTTTCTTTTCTTTTGCTTCCTTCTTTTTCTCCCTCTTCCTCCCTCCTTCCTTCCTTCCTTCTTTCCATCCTTCTTTCCTTCCTTCCATCTCTATCTTTTTAACTTTCTCTCTCTTTCTCTTTCTCCCTCCCTCCCTTTTTCTTTCTTTCTTTCTTTCTTTCTTTCTTTCTTCCTTTCTTTTTCTTAGAGAGAGAGGAAACACACATATATGCCAAGACACTGGACAGATGGCTGGAAGTTAGAGGACAGCTTTCCGAAGTCTATTCTCTCATTCCAGCACATGGGCTTCCGGGAGTGGAATTCAGGTAGCAGATCTGAGAGTACCTGGCTTATTCACTGAGCTATCTCACCCACTTCTTGAGAAGTACTTTGAACAGAAAACTTGAGCACATGCTGACATCCCTCACTTCTATTTCTAGTGGCTACGAACATTCGGCTGTCAGGACTCTGCTTGGAGGGCGGGGTAAGAAATGCCCGGACATAAATGATGCTGCTGCATCGGACCACAAAGGACACAGGCTTAGAGGAGGGTAAGCAGGAACCAAGGTCTGACACCAGCAAACCTGCTAGCCCCACATTGCTATTTATTTCTCAGTGTTTCTCTGCTATTTCTGCTTTGTCTCCTTGGAACACAGTCTGTAAAAGAGGTTTGTAACTTTTTGATATCATGACCACAGCAGAAAGGAGGTTTGTCCTTCCTTGAGTTTGAACATTTAAGTCGAAAGAAACTTGAAATAGCCTTGCCTAGATCATGTCTCTTGAAGGAATCCCTTTGGAGAAGGGAACTGAGGTACCAGGCCACACTGAGGACAGTTACATAGCTGTTCATGTAGGTCAGGAAAAATATTGAAAGTTACCCCAATTCAATTAAGAAATATTAGCAGGTGAAGTGGAAAAGAGCACAAAAACACAATCAGAAGGAACAATTAAGGATGCACTCCAATACAAAAGGCAATCGACACATCATTAACTGTGTACCCACCACACAAGGACAAAAGTCTTGGTCACTAATTTTAGTGACATTGTAGACTAGAGAGAGGAGCATACACACAATTATGCATAAGTGCACACACACAAGCATCTACACAAATAAAATTACAGTTGTGTTAGTCACTTTTTGTCACTGTGACAAAAAGCCTGAGAAAAAAAAAGAAGACAGATTTATATTGTCTCATGGCTCCAGTGCTTCCAACCCCCACTTAGCTAGCTCCCCACTGGGAAGTGAACAAAGACAGAAAGGAAACAGGGACAAGATATACTCTTCAAGGACACACAGTCAGGGACTGACTTCCTCCAACCAAACCCACCTTCTAATAGTCCATTTAGCTATCAACTCCATTAATGAAGACAGAGTCCTTCTGATTCAATCACGAGTCACTGACACGACCCGCTGAGGGCCATCCTACACACCTCACAAGCTACTCAGACCATTTTATACCTAAACATAATGCTTGACAACACTGTCCTGAAGTAATCATGTAGCAAACACAGGGTCTACTGAAATTGGGTGATGCCTCCTCTCTCTGAGGAGGTGACGTCAAAAGATTGACATAAAGGAGGAGGAGGCCATAACCATCACCCATACCCAATACAAAAAAAAGGGAGCAAGACATTTGGGGTGGAGGTGAAACGGATGTACATGGGGGCAGGTAAACGGAGTAGATATTAAGTTCAATTTAGGCATGAAAGTAAATAAATAAATGCCCTACTTCCGACTTGCTTGTTATCCACACTACTCACATGAACAAAATGTTACTTTTTAAATAAAAATAGAAAGTCTATGTAAATACCTGTACATACATTTAAATTCTCTTATGCTTTTCCATGGAGGACAGAAATTGTCTATATTGTAAGCTGCCTAATAACTTTTACCTATAAAGTATATTTCATAAAAATAATACCAAGGTATGTGAACTTCAGCTTGCATCATCATTTGACCCTTCCGAAGAGTTCTCAACAGTCCTGGCTTTTCTACTGCAGGCAATTCCCTCATGGAAACAGACACAGCGGCTGATACACAAGGTTCCAGTGGACTTACCCAATAAGCAAGCGGGGGAATCATTTAATGGGGCCTGAGCCTTGAAACTGAGATGTTCTGTGGAGTCACACATGTAGCTTATTCAGGGGGTTCAAGAGACAAGAAAAGAATTTAAATCTCAGTAACTGTTCACATCACTTATATACGAAGACAATTGTATTTAGAACATTTTGAGTTACATATTAAAATTAACTTTCACCTTTGTAATGTGACTACTAAAATTACAGAGAAAGGTAAGTCTGTATCGTTCTTTTGGATGATACTTTTCTGCTTATGTACAGTTTTAAATAAATCAACTACATAAATCTGTTTCAGAATATGCCAGGATATGAATAAATGAGGAGAACTAAGAAGGAAAAATATATGATTAAATTATTCAAAATATTGCTCAACAATGGAGAAAATGCTGTTAAAATAACTAGATAAGTATTCTCACAGGTTATTTCATGTGTAAATAAGGATGACAAATTAACAATATGGGAGAAGTAAAATGTGTGGCTTGTGAGAAAGATACCTGGTACTTCTCTTTAAAAAAACAAACAAAAAAAAAAGCAAGAGTATTTTTCAAAGCATAGAGAAGACCTTGGCATTTGGTGCTCAGGATAGCCATGCATTTATTCCTCAATGTGTAGAATCGAGAGTCACAAAAAACAGCCAGTGAAATGACCACAGAATTAGCCCTGAGAAACACAGTGTCATATCATCTATGTAGAAGAAACACTTTCTGATGCAGTTTCCTGAACACTTGATTCTAGACAAATAAGTTAAGTGATTAACAGATGTACAGGCTCGTTTCTCCTGCAAGCACTGAGGATTCAGCTCAGTGAGAGAACTCTTACCCTTTACATGTGAGACTCGGGGTATAAGCCCCACAAGTACTACCAAAAAAGAAAAAACAAACCCTTCTGACTGCTTCCCTTCCTGAAACAGGATTACCTGTCTGTCATCCTTTACTGAGTCACAAGTTACACCTAGGCGAAGAGAACAGAAGAAAAGAGCCTCTTGTGGTTTGACAATGTTGAAAGGTCACTGTCTTTCAGCCCTTTTAGATGCTGCCCATCCAGCATGGTAGGGTGAGCAAAGGACTTCATCGGCACGAAAATCACATCATCTTTGAAGGAGAAATCTTTAAAGGAAGCAAGCTACTATAAATAGAAACAAGGGCATTCACTCTAGGACAATACCTTAAGTAGGAATGAAATCCATAAAAATTGTCACACACTCAAAGTCAACCTGCTCGCTTCTCCTGCACAAACTGTAAAAGATCCTTTCATGGACTTATATTCTGGAATTTTATTTGGGTTCTAGTTTGAAACAACAGAAATGTTTTAATCCATGTCCAAATCTAACATACCAAAGCTACTTGCTTTAAAAGTAAGGGTATAGTGCCCTTTTCAAAAGGTGGTGCCTCTATAAAAACAAACAAAAAATCTTTGAACTAAAAAATATGGAGAGAAATCTAACATAATGGTGAATTAGTGTCCAAAAACTGATACCCTTTTTGCATTAAAATATTCAGGGCTAATTATGATTTTAGCACTTGTTTTTATCCTTGCTTTGTTCATTGGCCAAACTTAAACACTTCTCATCTGCTTCAATGAAAAGTGGCGCTATTATGTCCTTGGAAGCATGGGCAGGGTTCCTCAAAGCCTAATTTTAAGGTCTTAATTGGCTGAGGCAATGGGAGACCATACAAAGCCCACTTCACAGAGAAGTGTGAGATTGCCAGGTCACTTGAGAACAGATGAAGAGCTAACTGGAGCTGCTGCCGAAATCTTACACAGTGTTCTGGGAAGTTTTACCAAATAGCAACTTACACAGAATGGAATCCCATCATCTATCATGTGAACACAGAGCCCAGAGGGTTTGACGTTAGCTTGAGAAGTGCAACAATGGAAACAGAGAAACAGTTATCTTCACTTAATAACAGTGTCGGCAAGCCTCATGCCGACTGGGTACTGTGGCTGCTTCTGGAATTGCCTTTGCTTTCAGAGCTGTGGTTACCTGTCTTCACGGCCTCCAAGCATTACGACCCGTGTGCTAACGGTTTCCTTGGTTTAGTACTACTACACCTACCTACTATTTTTATGTGTATAAATCTGAAGAATAATTCACCTGTTCATTTACTTCCCAAACAACATCTGTGGTTCTAAAAGACATATTCAACGATTCTGGACCACAAGCAGTTCAATGCCTAATAATATAATCAAAATTAACAATTCATAGCATACATTATAACAATAGAAATTTAAGTAAATTGATTTCTTTGCCACCAAATCTAATTACCACTATCAAATTCGCTAAACAAACAATAAAAAAAAAACAGAACAACTTCTATTTGTACAACTACAGACTCAATGAAAAAGAAACAGACTTGGTTTAAGCTAAAAGAACCCTGAAAATTATTTTGTGTTAGCATTAACAATAATGGCACGCTAAAAATATGTCAAATGGCATCTTACACCTTTGGGTTCACAGTGAGGATTTCACAGCTGATTTCTAATTACCAACTAGTAACTCCACAGAGAGTTCACACATTTGCCAAAATTTCAGTAACAAATCTGTAAATTTGTTTTATTTTACTGTTACAAGAAAAATACAATGAGAAGCTGAGTGCTTTGCTGTTTAGTGTGTGTGTGTGTGTGTGTGTGTGTGTGTGTGTGTGTGTGTGTGTGTGTTGTGTTGCTATCTCCCACACTCATCTTTTCTAATTATAAACTCTAGTTCCATCCATGGAACTCTACCTGGTTCCATCTGACTTATTGTTCCCTCACTTGTTTACTCACTATAGTCAGTTTTGATGAAGAATAGGAAAGATGTGAGAAAGGAAGATGCCGATTCTCATGGATATCCACCTGGACCCATTGCCTCAGCCAATTACCACTTTTCCATAATAAAAGTCCCCTCAATTTCAAGCTGTCCCCAACATAAATGATGCACAGTGAAAAATGAATATACAAGCAGAAAAGTCTTCTGATTCTAAGAATTATAAATATGCCAGAATTTGGTGCATGAATGAGTTCACGGTGACCAGAGGAAACTACAGTTCACAGTAAGAAATCAGACAAGGAAACCTTCTTTGCGAGAAAATATATGTCATTAAAGAAAAAAAAAACCCGGGAATGTAAAATGGTATTAATTACCATTCATTTACATGGAATAATCAGACATTACTATTTTTAACTACATGCAGAAATTTTAGAAACTACAAATGCCAAGGGCTGGAGAGGTGGCTCAGGGTTAAGCCTCTGCCTTGCAGGCAGAAGGTCCTGAGTTCGGATCCTAGACCCCACACTGGCGGGCTGCATTTCTGGTCCTGGTAGGGCGGAGCCTATGAATCCTGGGGCAGAGTAAACAAGGAGGAAGTGGAAGTGGTCCATGGTGGTTCCCCAATTCACCTGTGGTTCTACACACACACATACACACACACACACACACACACACACACACACACACACACACAGGCACAAATGAATAAATAAAAAATATTTTAAAAAAAGAAACTACAAATGGCGTCAATTGAAATCTGAAAATTCTAAATAATTCTTCCCCAGTCAACATTCTACCACTCACAATTCCCTCAATTGGAATTATTCTTATTTTTAATAAAGGACAATGCTGTATGAGTTCATAACCATAAAAATAAAAAAATAGTAAGACCTTTTATACAGGCCATCTGTATACATTTGACCTTTCCTTTCCCAATCTTCAGATCCCCAAAGAGGTGATTTTTTCTTTCCCTTGTTGTTAGGAAACAAGGCACATTAAACTTTCATTACCATGACAACCAAGCAACAGGAGCTTTACATCCTATTAATAGAGAAACTTTGGGTTAACAGAAAGTACAAACAAAGACTTATTTTTTACATGTTCCTTTATCTGACTCCATCTTCCCTCGGAGCATTTATAGCCCTGCATAGCCAGAGAACAGGGAAGGAAAAGACACTTTTGCTACACTTGCTTCTTAGAAAGCACCAAATTTGCATGCAAAAGAATTTCAGAACAGAAGCTACTCTCAATAACTTTTTCCTAAAACACATACCTACAACGTACATAACTTCACAAGTAGATTTTAAAAGTCCTTTTCGCTACATCACAACTTTAAATTCTCTGAGAACGACTTTTACATGTGTCAATCAATAGAACATGATGCAACCCAAGTATACTGAGGCACAGTCAGTGAACATGAGTCACTTCTGGTTTGCCTATGGCTCCCCTGACCAGAACAACTACTTTCACTGCGAGTTGAACATTCAAACACAACTTCATTTGTATAGGCTCTACTAGAAACTATTCAAAATGTAATATGATTAGAAACAAAGAAATATGGAGAATTTCAGGGAAGCAGTATTAAGAGAAAGAAAAAAAAACTAAGTAATTTTCTTTAGTCGATGAGATGAACTATTTATTTGATTTAAAAAAGAGAAAATGTATATCAAAATTTCTGAACTACAGGTAGAATTTACTCTGAAAACCAAGAGGATTGTCTGATTATCAGCTGCCCTAGCTTCAAAACATGATGTCAAAATTGGTGATTAACATAATAAAATTAGAATAGACTTAAAATTAGAATAGACATAAAATTAGAATTTTGGTTTGGTAGAATTAGCTGAAGTTTATATCCAATAGTTTATATTTGCCTTCATCTTAAAAAAGCAAAAATGATAACAAAACAATGTTGGTTTTTGTTTTCCTTTTGATTTATAGAAAAGAAGTATCTAGTGCAAAGATAATAAAAAGGTGAAATTCCTGAAATACCGTAATAAATGGTGAAGAGGCTGAATTTGCATAGCTATTTGTTTATCTACTGCCCCCCTCCAAAACACCCACTAAATACATTTACTTCCTACTAATAAAAAACATAGTTCCAGAAGCAAGAGAAACTATAATCTATAAAACAAGTGACTAAAAACTAATGAGAAGGCATATATGCAGAGGTCCTGAGAAGACAACAGATTACCATACAATTATATCTATGCAATTATGCCAAAAGTTTTAAGAACAATACAAGATTTAAAAAAAAAGAATAAAAATTACTGGAAAGGTAAAAAAAAATTGCATAGGAAGAGAGGAAATGGTGGAATTTCTACAATAGCTCAAACTATTTTACGTGGTTTTCTGGGTAAGTTCTGGGTTCCGGAAAGGGAAGGAATCAAGCCTTTGTTTAATGAAGATGCATCTAGCAGAACAGATTAGAACAGCAGATGTGTATACATGTGGTTTCTCCAAAAAAACACTGTTATGGGGAGGTCAACTGTGGGTGTGTTGTAAGTAATTTATCATTAAAAACACAAAACTAAAGTTTGCAAATATTTTAGTTTTTTATGTTACGTTGAACATTTTCAAGGTATTCAAGCATTTTGAGCCCTACCCAGCACTGTGTGTAGGCAGCAGAGAAAAAAGAGAAAAAGAGAACTGATGTCCAGGGAGTGCTATGCCTGTGTGGAGAGTCATCTGTCTTGGCTTTATCAAGCACAGGAGTGTAGAGCAAAGACTAGAGATGAGGACAGCGCTGCAAGAATTCTGCAGCCCTTGCAAGCATAAAGTAATGAAAAGACATAAGACACGGCGGGTATGATTAATGTATGTCAATATGATTAGACCCTATGGTGGCTAAATACCCAATGAACCATTATCTCAGGCATCTTTGTGAGGATGTTTCTACATAAGATTAACATTGGAAAAAGCAGTTGAGCAAAACAGACTGCCCTCCTGACCGTAGGCAGGCATCATCCAAGCCACCCATTGAAGTCATGACTACAACAAAGAAGGCTGAGCAAGAAGAATATTCTTGTTGTTTCATAAGTAGTTTGAGAAAAGTTTCAGATTAACAAATAAAGAAAAATTTCCAACAGTACCAAACTGAAATCTCACCATTAAAAGGTTTTGTAAATGATGCTATTATCTTGTATTTTAAAACTGTTACATTTTTAAATTTTGTGACATATATATATTTAATACACCTTCTACATGAAGAATTCTAGACCCCGATTTACCTATAGCAAAGAATACCTAAACTCAAAATACTCAAGAGTTGAATCATTAAGTAATTTAAATACTATTCTCAATTCATCAATTAAAGTGTTCTTTCATTCTCTCTGAGATCATCACTGAACTTCTAAGCAAGTTAGTAAAAACAATGCTAAATATATTTTAATGAGCCAATAGATAAATAAGTAAATACTATTATCCAAGAAACTTCCCCTTAAACAATTTCAGAATTGTTCCACTTAAATATTATAGTACATTATGGAATAGGATGAATTGGTTTCTCATATTTTCAGACTAAACAATAATCACTACATCTATCCATGTCATTATTATAAATGGTTCTTTCAGTAAGACAAGTCTGAAATCTGAAGTCATTTGGGCAATAACAGAGCAATGAATGAACAAGCAGTGTGTAAACAAAACACATTATCTCATTGCTAACCTACGTAGTCAGAAAGATGCCTATAATGTGACCATCTTCCCTTGGCTTCTTTCTCACAAGTGAATTCTAAGAAATTATCCTGTCTTCAGATATCAAACACCAATTTCAGAAGGAGCACAGAGAAATTAGCCAACCAGAGCTTCTTGGAACAATGAGAACATAGGAATGAAAGCATCCAGTAGGGTGGGGGAAAGGGAAACTTGAAATTACCATTTATATATAGAAATAAGCCAAGCAGATATTGGATATGAACCTTTGTAAGCACAGCAATTTCAAAGTATTGAAATTTAAAAACAGGCTCACATATCTTACTATATATAAAAATAACTCATCAATAAAGACACGTATAAGGCCAGAATAATAAATATAGAGTATACCAGTTGTGTCCCATACGCAAACATCCACTATATTACAAGCATTCTTATTTTGGAAGCAAACAGAAAGGAAATATAATCAATGCTCCTCAACCTAGCTTAAACTCAAGACTTCTACCAAAACAGGTCACCTGAAAATAAATGTCTTAATATGCAAGCCAGGAATTGTGGCACATTCCTATAATACCAGCACGTAGGAAGCTGAGGTAGGAGGATTGGAATATGTTTGAGGTCAGCCTGGTCTACACAGCAAGTTCTGGGCCAGCCAGAGATATGTAGTAAGACATGGCCTCAAAAATGAATAAAATATTAGTTGGAAATCCACGTATTCTTGTGCATTCTTTTGCACTGCCTACTTTTACCCTACATTCACACACATCCCTTCATAGTTTACACAAGGCCATGATCACTTAGACCAAGTCATAAATATTGACAAGACTCAAAGAAGACACCATATAATTACTAAGGTAAGTAATCCACGAAAAAGTAGCAGTACGTTCTAAGAGCTAAAAGGATTATGAAAAAAAGAAGTTCTTAACTTTTTTTGCCCTTGTTTTCTCCAAGATTCCCTGCCCTATCTTTACTTTTGGTCCCCGCCAATCTTACCTCAGGATGTCAGCTACACTTCCTTTTGCTATTTCAAACTTTATGTTCATGATTATTTCCACTCAACACTCACAATCATGTTAAAGTTGCTCCGTGCTCATACATCTAGGAAATGTAATAGTCTTGCTGTATCACTTTTTTCTATGTTGCTAAGCAACAACACTCAGACGCAACTTAAGGGAGATTTATTTGGTTTATAGTTCCCAAAGGGAGATACAGTGCACTGGGGCAGGAATCACATAGCAGAAGGAAGGGCCGAAGCTGGAAGCAGGAGGCCAGTTCTGGTCATCGCAGCCGTCAGGGAGGCAGAAGGAGCAACCGAAAACTTCCATGAAGAAGGGCTGGGCTACCCGACCTCTAGGCTCGGCCTCTGAAACATGCCTTCCTCCAACAAAGCTCCACCTCTCCAAGGTGCCACAACCTTCCCAAACATCAGGGTAAGCTAAAGACTCCGACATGTGAGCTGGTGGGGGCCAAGTCACATTCAGACTATGACAAGCCTGAAACTTACATCCATCTTCTCTTAGGAACTAAGACCATTTAAATATTCTGTAATTTTAATATTGTTTGAGATCCCTGACACCTAGGTACTGAACATATTTTTCATATATACTATACATATATACTATAAAGACAGCTCAAACCACAGAACAAAGTGGACTAGAATTACTATTAACAATATTATAGCAAGTCAGGGAGCTCTTGGACAATATTGTCATGAAGAAAATAAAAATGCAAAGCATATTAACACCACCACGGGAAAATGCAACACTGGACTGGAATACTAGGAGAGAGAAATATTGCTACTCATTTTCCCAACATCACAAACAAGATGCAAAGCACACCAATTAAATGACTTAACCTTTGCCAAATATTTGCTCATTTGTCTTTCATTTCTATACTGTTCAATAAATCCCCAAGTAAAATTTAAATGGAATAAAGAAATTTGATGGAATGAAAAAATATCATCTCTGTTTTTCTAAATCTAAAATCTGGGAAGTGATTCTGCTTTCATTATAAACCATGACCTTCATTGAATAAATACTACTTTTACGGTGCTTCAATCATTTATTCACTGATTTAACAGAGGAGTCACCTGCCTACTAAGTGTGGGAAACAGCACTAAACAGAACATTTAAAAACTACTCCCTTCCTCAGATCTCCATGCCACTGAGTGCACTCCACTCAGCACCTCGTTTAACTGTGTCCAGCGGAAACTTACAGAGCCCAGAAAGATGATGTGTCAGGAAGGACTGTCCCCTGGATTCCTGGTGCAAGCACGGCCACCAGCACTAAGGCAGGACTTGTAATTGCTGAAGCAAAGACAACAGGTGAGCGAGGGCACCTGTTTTCTCTACCGCCTGCACATTTCCTTAAGGAAATGTAAAAAACTACTTTCACATTTGTGATTATTCATGAGCTATTCATGGAATAACAATGCACTTTTACTAAAGTATTGCCCCTCCTTCTTAAAACCTTGGAAAAACCAAACTAAGTCCTGTCAAGCTCCAAATATATTTTCAGGCTCACAAAAACCTCATGGTTGCAGAGAATTCTTCTATCATACCTAAACGCTGTCTGTGATAGTTTAATGCTTTTGAGTCTGTCTTTGTTGCCATTTATAACAAAAAAAGAATTCTCAATCATTTAGACAAGAGACCTATGGCATTAACCCCAAGAGATTTCCTCTCCTTTTGCAATACTCCAGACAAACACACAGGCCAAGAATAACACAGACCGTATAAGACAACTCAGATCTAACAATCTATTTGCATTCACTAATACAAATTCCTAGAACTTGGCACTGAGGTCATGTGGCATATGTCATTTGGTGGGACAATAAATGAAAAGTCAATATATTAGTTCTTATCTTGGCATTAATTGCAATAAATAGGAATTTTCCTACTGTTTGACTTTAACAATTAACCTTGTTTTAAGACACGGGGCAGTTCAAAGACAGTGAAGGGAAAGGAATTTAAACTTCTACAGAAAACTTGGATGCTTCAAAACGATCTCATTTTAACATCAGTTTTGTTTCCCTTCCCCCACAGAAGCACAGGTATTGCAGGAACAAATGCTTAAGTAAGCAGGAAAATAACATTATGCAAACACATCTTGCAGAAAATCTCTTTTCATTCTTTTTCTTTTCCGCATGCAAATCACACTTCATTTTTCACCACCCAATTCAATTGACATGGCCTATGGGAAAAAAAGAAGTTCCCATGTGTACCTCAAAAGATGTAATCACATTTCCCTCCTCACCAGGAATATATTCTGATCATATTTTAATACCATTATTTATTCAACTCTACCATATCAAACTAGAATTATCTGAATACAATAACATGGCATCTTGGATGATGTCCTGGAAGTTGACCCCACCCATTACTGTGCCCTACTCCTGACCCTCCCCCTCCCCTTCAAGCGTCTCTTACATAATGGCCTCTCCATAACAGTTTCTGTATCGTTGGATAGGAGAGGATCTTAAAGCCCAGAGAGCCTGCAGCCATGTTCAGTGCAAGAAGAACAAAATGGACAATAACAAACATCTGAATACAGAACAGCGGCAACACTACTATGTTCACCTGGAACCAGGCCAGCCAAACCTCTCCCCATCCAGAGGGTCAGGGAACCTTGCAGAAGAGGGGGCAGTAAGACTGCGAGAGGCTAAAGATGGAGTGTTCCATTGCTGGACAGGTCACTCCACTCAAGATAGGGCAGCTACAGACAGAAATTCATGGTAATGGGACTTGATCTCATCAGACCTGCACAGCGGTAAACATGTAACATGTTCCATGGACTACCATGGCCCTCAGGGGAAACAGTTTCAGGAAGGAGGCTCCTTAGGGGAAAGAAGTCAGATACAAGTAGGGGAGCACCCACATCAGTGGGCTGCCCAAGAAAGGGCCTCTTGATCTGGCACAGAGGCCTGAACCTTCATGAGAACAGATGATACAGAGGGAACCCAGGACCCATTAAACCAAAGGACAAGAGAATAGGAGGGAGTAAACTGGGCCCATGTAGGGCTGATAGGGAGGGTAGGATAACATAGGAGTGGGAGGGAAGGGAAGGAGGAACAAGAGAGACAAGGAACACATACATAAAAATGCTAATTTAATAAATTTATTTTTAAAAATTGGGGTTTTAAAAGGTATTCTCCATTTATATTTGCATGAAACAGATAAAAAGTGCAAGTCCTCTACTTCTCTAGATAAATAAGAATCAAAATTTCCTGACTTTCCATTTTCCCCAGTTTTAAAACCACTGACATCCTAGAGTCCATGCGAGTCCTCTCTTTCCCTTCCCTACACTGCCTGACCCTGTGTTCTCCTCCACAGTCTTCTGCATTAGTTTACTGTCTTCACGTTCTCCCACGAACACCTTCATTGAGTTCCACTTTTTCTTTCACAGAGCACAATAACAGCTTCTTAACTGGATACATTTCCATACTCATTTCTATAGTGTGATTTGATATTAATTTAGAAAGAAAGGGCAGGTTAGATGGCTCAAGGGTTACGACTCTGTCTCACAAGCAGAAGTTCCTGAGTTCAGATCTCAGGTCCCACGTAAAAACACCAGATGGAAAACAGCGGCAGCCTGCACTTCTGGTCCTGGTGGGCAGAGCCTGGGAAATCCCAGAGGGAAGCAAAAAGGAGATAGAATCAATCCAGGATGATTCCCTAAATCACCTTTGGTCCTCCATACAGACACACAGTTAAACATCGGATATACACACACATACCCACACATATAAAATAAATATTTTTAAAAAGAAAAATATTTTAAAAATTCATTTCTAGAAAATGATAATAACAAAAATAACAACAAGCTTCTAGAAATGTGGCGTTTATAATCTCAGTATTCAGAAAGTTCTGGCAGGAAGATTTGTACAGTAGAGGTTTATATAGTAAGATCCCACCCCCAAAAAATCAAGCAAACAAACAAAAAAGCTACTAGAATGACTGAATAAGAATAACAGATTTGCAAAATAGTGGTTAATATTGAAAAATAATGTTTCTTTAGATATTTGAAAAAGAATTTGAGCTTACAATTTTTAAATACCATTTATGATAGGATGGCAATTGAGAAAAAAACTTAGCAATAAACCTCATGAAGATGTACAAGACCTATTTACTGAAAACTACCTAAAGTTAACAGAAACCTTAATGGACTGGTCAATCCCAAACATTAATGAATTATAAAACTCAATATTAGGATAACCTTTCCCCTCAAATCCACCTATACATTTGACATATTCCTATTAAAAACAGATTTCCTAAGAAGCAAAAACCTAATAAGACTCTTAAAGAATTAAAATGTGATAATAATATCAAGTAAGCAAAAATCATCTTTAAACTTAAGAAACAGAAGTAAAAGAAATCACACTGAAAAATAATGCACTTTATAGATTTACCTTTTAGATAACTAAACTATAGTTATCTAAGTTAATCATACTATAATTATCTATTTTTTTTTCAGGGGAGAGCGCGAACGCAGTCCCCCACTACCACAAATTATGCAGTCGAGTTTCCCACATTTGGGGAAATCGCAGGGGTCAGCATATCCGGAGTGCAATGGATAAGCCTCGCCTGGGAAAACCACCTCCGTGATCATGGTATCTCCCCTGCCAGGTAAGTATTATATAATTATCTAAATATTTGATTCCTCCAGAAACTATCCTCTCATGGATAGTTTCATATGTTTATAATATCTTAAGCCTTATACCAAGGAATAATTACAGGGTCACAATGTCCCTAGTGTTAACTGAAAACAAAACAAAAGATATATTCTAGTAATAAACTAGCAAGCAGTCGATAAAGAGTAAGGAATTCAGAACGCTTTAATCTACAACTTTCAGCTGCTACCGTACCAGCGTGAAAACAGCAGCAGACCTCTGGCATCCCCTACTGCAAGGGTCAAGGCATTCCCTTGCCCAAGAGCAACAGTTCTCTGACGTGGCCCAAACTTTCCCATCGCCTTCATGATACCGTTAAAATATGTTCTGCCTTCTAATGTTTAAATTTCTCATACAAAAAAAATGTATAAGACACTTGTCATAAAGATTATTATTTGTTAAGGAACATGAGTTAAATAAAAGATTTTCTAAGCAGATCAGTGGTTATAGTATTTAACATTATTACATATACTAAACCTAATAGTGTTTTCCAGAAAGACAATAAAACAATGTCTCAGGGACAACAAATGAGAACAGATTTCCATTCAAATCTTTCAGGTTATTTTCCTTTCCCTACTATGATGCCTCTCGCCCATAACAGAACACAAAGGTACTTTTCCAAACCTTTCCAGCTTTGAAAGTTGGTCATTGCTGCATATCAGTCCTGCCGCTGTCCTTCCAAACTCTCCTCCTCTTACCAT
Source organism: Typhlomys cinereus (assembly GCA_023101885.1). Lineage (NCBI taxonomy): Eukaryota > Metazoa > Chordata > Mammalia > Rodentia > Platacanthomyidae > Typhlomys > Typhlomys cinereus. The sequence goes on from JALPQD010000147.1 coordinate 1,375,276, forward strand.
TCCTTCAACCTTCTGCCCTGTTTATGTTTATGGCGCACTACATTCAGTTGCTGGTGTCCCATCCAGTGCAACTTCAACTAAATAAAGGGATATGGGGCTTATTTTCTTTGACTTATTTACTTATGTATTCTTAGCATCGCGAGAGATCCTTAATACAAAAGCGGCATGATATGAAAAAGTAAAATCAGGCCTTGCAGACCAGAGGGGAAGAAGAGTGTCTTTTCCATTTGATTTCTGCAGACCTCCAGAAGACACATAGAATTCACACAGAGAACCCTGGGACTGCACAGTAAGCCCTCTCTGCTAGCCACAGAAATGAAGACCAAGGCGGGGACCAGGGAGGAGGAAGGGAGACAGATGTGGAAAAAGGCCAGCATGGAGGGTGGAGGCGGCATCAGGCCCGCCAGGCTTCCTCCCCGCCAGCATCCGTGATCCCTGACAAAGGCAAGAGAGGGAAGGCAGAGGGCTCACCTCGCTTCTCGTGGTGGATTTCTTCCAGAAGCTGCTCCTGCCGCTCTATGTGGTCAAACAGACTCTGGAGCTCGGACTCCTTGTTCTCCATGAGGTCCCGGAGCTGCTGCCTGCACAGCAGCAGCTGCTGCCGCAGGCTTCTTTCCCGGGCTTCCCGCTCCTTCAGCTCCTCGCACAGCCACTGAAGCTTCGTCTAAAGAACAGCAACCATGTTGTTCAAAAAGCAAATCAAAAATCCAGACAGCAATCGTTTTTCAATATCAAGAGAAAACCAAGGTACATTACAATCATCTAGAAAAATCATCTCAAAAATCATCTCATACAATCATCTACAAACAAATTTTAAACAAAATTTTAAATATTCATGTTTCAATTTGTTCAAATTTAACAATGGCTAAATGTTGGTACAGAAATGAAGCCATGGCAGTTCAGATGATAAAGTACTTGTGTACACTGTGATCTTTAAGAAGACAGTAGAGTTTCATCTATTACATTTCTAAACACAATACATGCAGTCCTCTGACGTGACATGTAAGACTATCTAATATGGGAATTTCAAACTTGTAAAACATCAGAAAAGAACTACTTGAATTCAGAGATTTAAAAGAAAAAAAGAAAAAATCCCCTAATAATTATGATTCCAATATACATTCTCTTATATTGGATAATTCAAGTAAGTGGAAATATTATAATTTAGATATATATAAAACATTTGTCCATAACTAAGAAATTAGAAATGTTAACCCAAATAACTCTTTTTTTGCAGGCTGAATCCTCAACCAACTTTAATATTCAGACATTTAAAACAGGAATGTAAACAAATTTTCTTTTCCATCTTTAATAAAAAAAAAAAAGACTCAGTTATATGTTAAGACTTTATCAAATAAGGCTACCTACCACCCCCCATTTACTTCAAAATACATGATCTTTACTGCAGGTAAAACAAACAGGGTGAAACAGGCAATGAAAACAGAAAATCAGACTAAGGTAACTAAGTGTTAGAATAGATATAAAAGAAGTGGCACGCTAACGTGGTAGAATGTACATGATGTGAATTTTTACTTTGGAAAACAATCCCACAGTTTCACAGGAGTTAGACAAAGAGTTATCATACACCCCAGAAATTATGTTAAAGAGAAAAGATAAATATAAAAGGAAAAAGTGGTTCATGAGAAACTCATATGGGCGGGTTCAAAGCAGCACATTCACAATAATCTCAAGACAGAAACAACCAAATGTCTGACAAATAAGAATTATCTAAATGAAATGATATTAATCTAAACAATAACACATTGTTTGGCATCACAACAAGGCAATGCTATGTGATACCATGGAAAAGCCTTATAAATAACATTCTTCTAAATGAATGAAGAACATAACAGAAGAATATGCACAGTAGGATTTTGAAAAAAAAATATAACCTTGACAAATTAATCATAGCTTTTTCCATCTAGTCAAAATAAGATTGAAAATATGAATACTTCAACATTTTAATTGTGTGTGTGTGTGTGTGTGTGTGTGTGTGTGTGTGTGTCTGTACGAGAGGACACTATGATGACTTGGGAATCATCCTGCATTGCTCTTCTGCCTAATTGCTTTCCATCTGCCCAGGCTCTGCCTTGCAAGTTTGGAGTTGCAGGCCACTGCGATATCCACCCAGCATTTTTACATGGGATCTGGGGATCCAAACTCAGATCCTGCTGTTTGCAATGCAAAGGCTTTAACTGCTAAGCCACGTCCCCAGCCCCATAGTGATTATTTCTAAAAAGGGAGATGAAAAGATAGAAAACACAGACATTCAAAAACACATTCTGCTGGGACGGGAAAACTTAAGCTACAAGTGAGGTGGGCGTTTCCTCCCTGGTGGCTCAGCCCTTGCATAGTGCTGGAAGGTGCTGTGCAGAAGAACGCCTGGGCAGCGTCACCGACAGTCCCCTCTGGCTGTGATCCTCATACTATACTGCTGAGTGGCCAGCAAGACGTCCCCACTGGAGCGATCATGGAAAGCCTGCTATCCGACTGCACTTACAGCCTGCTCCACAGGATGGAATTCAAGACTAGAACTGTGAACCTGGGCAAAGGCCCGTGGCGAGGAGGCCACAGGCTCCCTTGCAGAAGCTACTGCTGTTGCTTTGCTCACAGGACAGAATGCCCATCACGCTGCCTTCTACATGTGACTGCAGATGCTCATACCTCAGTGCTGTGTGCAGCTTTACATGAAGAGACAGCATAGGATCAATACCCATCCAAGTACTGAGATTGACTGACTGGCAAAAACTGAACCCTAACGGGACAGCAATATCACCCCTCCCAAGACTCAGGGAACATGGCAGAAGAGGGGAACAGAAAGAATGTAAGAGCCAGAGGGAGGTAGAAAATGGTGTGGGAAAGTTTCTTCCTGGTATGATAAAGACACCTCTCCCTGGAGCAGCACAGGACTGAGCCTATCAACGTGCTGTCACTCAGGGAGCAGGGGTTCCGACACCCCATCATTCCCAGAAGACGAAAAACAGTTCAAGGCTGCTGGGAACAGAAGAAACATTTTATTCAGTGGAAGGGGAGGGAAAAAAAGAAAGGGAAGGGGAAAGGGAGGACAGCAGAAGGTAGAGGAAAGGAGGGAGAGGAAGGGGAAGTAAGGGGAGTAGGAAAGGGAAGGGAAGGGGAAGGAATGGTGTCATGGTTTGAATGGGCATTCTTCCCACGTGCTCACGTGTTAAAATCTTTAACTGATGTCAGTGATTGAGAAGGTTTTAGCATCTTTAAGAGGTGAAGCCTTGCTGGAGGAAAACAGGTCACAGGGGCAGGCCTTGAGGCTTGGTGGCCGACCTGCTTCCTCGGTCAGCTCTTGCTTCCTCTGCCTCCACGACAGCTGCAGTGACCTGAACCAGCCTCCTGCTGGGCCACCAGTCTCGCCTTCTGAAATGGATTCCTGCCAAAATGGACTCTATCCCTCTAGAACCGTAAAACTGATAAATCTTCCTTTCTGTTCTAAACTGCGTATGAATGCAATCTCACAGCAAAAGAAAGGAAGCTGCAAGAGATGAGAAGGGAAAGGAGATGGAGACAGAAGAGGAAGGGGAAGGGAAAGGAAAGACTAAGCAGGGCAATACGGGGACTGGCTGGAAAGAGGAAGGGGATAAGCAAAGAGGAGAGCAAGAAAGGCTTTTAGATGCAAATGGGTTTATGGGTGGGTTTATGATCCACCTTACACACAAGAATGAAAATGTCATAGTAAAACCCATTATTATGTATAATTAATACACAACAAAAAAATTTATTCTATTCATTTCTGAATTGGAAGAATCTTTAAAATTACAATGTATCCAATGAACTATGTAATGTTATTCTATATGATTTATTAATAAGTCAATTTTAGATATAAAACAGATGAAAATGTCTCTTACACAGTATCATATAAGCCACTAATCTAGTAACTGGTAGCTACTAGACAGAATAAGATAATTTCTATATACTCATGGCCTGATTCTATGTTAAAACCACCATCTGTATCTATATACCTCTGCCTTTGTTTATTTTATCAAGTCTCACTAAGTTGCTCCAGAAAAACAATCTGAAAAGTCCTAATGAGAATCATATCACAAATGGTAAAGATACATAGGAAAGAGGACGTTAAATCTAGATTCTAAGAAAGACAGAAATAGCCAAGTCTTTGGCTGTTTATTTGGTAGTAAAAGTGCATATGGATAACAATTTCCAAGTGATTGAGATCTTTCAGACTTTCTCCAAGAATGTTACACCTCAGGTAGAAGGTCCTGTAAAAAGCCCCTGTGGACACCCTACAGCTGGTACAAAGCTATGCACTGAAGGCTCTAACACACACAGTCAAATGAAAACAGACGTGCTGTGAAGTTCTCAAAAGATATTGCACCTTATATAAAAGTAATTTCAAAAAGTTGTATTTTAGGGGGCTGGAGAGGTGGCTCAGGGGTTAAGCCTCCACCTTGCAGACGGAAGGTCCTGAGTTTGGATCCCAGATCCCACGTATAGACGCCAGGCGGAAGCGGGGGCGGCCTGCGTTTCTGGTCCTGGTAGGGCGGAGCCTGTGAATCCCGGGGCAGAAGGAGGTGGAGGCATCCATGGTGGTTGGCGAGTTCGTCCGTGGTTCTACACATACACAGGTGCGCACACACACACACACACACACACACACACACACACACACGCACACACATGTGCACAGTTGAATAAATAATAATAAAAAAAAATTTTTTAAAAGTTGTATTTTAGAAAAAGAAATCCCATTTCTGTTTTTCAGAATCCTATACAAGAAAAGCTTAATGAACATTCAAAAGTAACACATTTAGCATCTGAACCCTACTGACTTAGATGACAAAACATAATCGTAGAGAAAACTGTTGTAGTTTGCTTGCATGTTGCAAATAAATTCATAACAAAATCACTTAAGGGGGAACAAGAGTCTTATTCTTGGCTTAGGATTGTCCATTTACAGTCCTTACTCCAACTTGGCAGGAGAGTCCACACCAGCCCAAGAGGCTGAAGAAAGTGGCCACACCATATCCACGCACTGATGAGAGAGGGGCACGCTTCCCTTGCCAGGGGGCATGTCTGTCCACTTCCCTCCCTTCTGTCCATCTGCCCATCATCAATTAGACAATTTCCTGAGGGCTTGTTTAGTGCTTAACCTAAGCACTAATTCTTTACAAATGTGTCTAGAGTCACACTTTCAATTATCAAGCTGCCCCACCAATTGCTTCCTACCATAGAGACAGTGCTGGACCACTGTTCATATGAAGCCTACTTGTTATACCCTTCAGACAGGATTAGACAGCAGAATTTTATTCTATTCATCTAATTTTGCTGACTACCTCACCAAGAATCTGGAGATTAATCACTGCTACAAGCTGTTGAAGTTGGTCAAAAGCTAATTTTTAACCCTCATCAACATTTTAAAATTAAATTTCCTGGACATGAAAGATTCTTAAATTATTTAGTTATTGCCAATCAAAATATGGTCAAAATCAGTTCTCCAAAGATTGGTCAAAGATCAAATATTATTCAATGTTACCACAAGTTCTTAAATTCAGAATCTTAAACTGATTATTAGAATCATGCAGCAATTTTATCACTTTTCAACAGAGAATGAAATGATGTACCTTTGGTAAACAAAAGAAATACACAGACATTTAAAAGAGGTAAACCTGAAGGGGTGTCCTTTAAAAAGAACAGTAAATGAATATAGGTTGATAAAAGAGGCGAGTTCGCATGGATCATGCATGAGGCCTGTGAGAAAGAGAAGCAGAGGTCAGCCTGTCAGACCCCTCTCCGTCAAAGACCCTGTGCCGTAACAAGTCACCCCGGGTAGCAAGGACTCTCTAGGTCCACTGGCTTGCATCAAAGTAAGCAGCTATGACTAGCAGATAGGAAGCATGAATAAAGTAAGAGAGGAAAAGGACTGTTTTTCTTAAACTATGCCAATTGCTCAGGTGGTTACACTATTATTTCACCACTTTGAGCTACACATGGGTATGAGAAATCTACCTCCTATCTGAAATCTACTCCAAGAAAAAGAACAGCGTGAGCGCCATGATGCGACGCCAGGGCTCCTCCCTCTGCTAACGCAGTCGGCTTGAAGCTCATCTCACATGAAAACAAAACCCTGGTTTTATCAGACTATGTGAGGTCTCTAAAAGAAAGCAAATTCTATACATTGGTTATACCATTTCCTCATTTTTTAAAAATATTCCATCACTACCAAGTCAACTTCTTAAAACCCATGCACTAAAACCAAATGGCTCCTTAGTTAAAAACAGACTCAAGGCTCCAAGATAATCTGCTTTAACTTGGTGAGTTACTGAAGACATGGAAGACTGCTACACAGTCTGGACCTGCCCATCTGATCTTAAACCTTGTTCACTTTCTATGTGGCTGGAAGGCAGTAATGGAGAAACAAATCGATTTTTCCTAACAATTCACTGAATTCTGGTAAAAATGACCAGTTTAAAAAAAATCAGTCCTAAAACAACTATTAATCGGAGTTATGAATTATGGATTAAATTTCATTTTTCAAAAATTCACCAAGTAAAGCCAACTGCATTTAGAAACAGAGACTTGTGGGAGGTGATAAGGCTTAAATAAACCCATAAGGGAAGGACCCAATTCTCCAGGTCTGGCTGGTATCAGAACACACAGAAGAAAGATCAAGTGAAGACCCAGACCCAAAGGTCGCCCTCTACTGGCGAAGAAGAGAGAGTTCTCTAGAAAACAAAACTGCTATGGTGATCTTGGACTTGGCGCCTCCAGAGCTATAAGGAAATAAATGTCTGGAGTTAAGCTGCCCAAAACACGACATTTTGCTATGGGAATACAAAGGGACTAATAGCGCACAGCCTATGGCTTCACTTGCTCCTGTGAAGCCATTCTACTGTCAAACAAAACCAAAAACTAGGTATGTTTGGATGCGTCACACAAAGTGAATATGTGCACAGGCTATATTACTAATTCAACATAAAATCTAAATTTATGGAAATTTAATCAACCAATAATCAATTATGAGAATTAGTGTTTGTCAGCTAAATAACCGGCATCTTCATTAAGTGTCTTGAAGAAGTGGCTTGGAAAACAGAAAGGAAGAAGACTAACAATTCCAGATTATAATTAGCTAGCAAGGCTATTAATCATACAGCAAAAACCTTTCTATTAACCACTCACAGGATCATTTTACAGATTACATAATAGGCTCATTTATTTAACAACATCAACAAGTGATGCGAAATAAACCAATCCAAAGAACGTGAAAATACAGCATTTTTTCCTCCACAGTTGCCAGTTTGCAATTACATGGGAATATTCTTAAGTGTCTAGTAAAACTATCACCATGTTCTTTCTATTCTATAAGAAGCCTCTACTGAAATCTGATGTAATAATACAGTAAAGACACTAAGGAATGACTCAAAGCTAAAAACCAAGGAAAATAGAAAATTCGCATAAAAAGATTATAGCTTATGAAGGTAGCAATAATATCAGGACCCATAATTTTGCTGTGTTAACAACTATACTTCCTTCATCAAAACTCTCAACATAAATTTGAAAGTTATTGCAAAAGAACTAGGGAGAAAAGAAGAAGAATGGAAACTTTTCAGGAGTGTGTTAGGTCACTAAAGCAAGAAGGGGCTCAGAACTTAAACCTCCTGCTTCTCTGGTCGGAGCTATCAGACCCAGGACCCTGCGCTCTGGGCAAGTGCAATAGCACAGAACCAGTGCACAGCAACCTTAAATTTTTATTTAGACACAGTCTCACTAGCCTCCCAGGTTGCCCATGACCTCAGCCTGGTGTGGGACTCACACAGTGATCCTCCTGCCTTTGCTCCTTAACACTTTGGCTTATACACTTAAAGTGCCAGCCCCAGAATAGAAAGACAACTTTTAAATAATACTTTCTCTGCATCTTACTTATGAATATAATCTAGAAGGAAATACAGTTCCATAATGACATACATGTATTTTAAGGTATAAATTAAATTTCTCCAACCTGTACATACTCGATGAACATAATCTAAAGTATATTTCCAACAGTGAATAAAAATATTAAACTTAAAATTTTCATTTTATGTTGACAGGACTAAATATAGATGATCATTCATATCCCACACAAGAAGTAAATATACAAAGTCTAATAATCCTTACAATGATTAAAATAGCTTTCCCACTAAAGTGATAACATTATAAATAGATCATCAAGAGTAGACGCACAAGAGACACCGCACGCACTTCAGAAAGCTGAGCTCTCAGTAACAACCTGGCCTGCTGTCAGTCAGAACAGCAGCATCGAAGAAGCCACGTTGCCTGGTATCTGAGGCAGCTTGAGCTGCACTGCAGGGAAATGCAAAGCTTTTCATTGCCTACAGCAACCACACCCCAACAAGTGTGACTTTGGGGAGAACATGGAAACAGGACAATAATGGAAAACTCCAAAATCATTTGGAAGTGCATATTTTTGCCTACATAACCTTAAAATGTACAGCTCTGAGTTACTAGAGGAAATACTTGAGAATTAAGCTACCTAATGAGGGGTGGGAATGATGGACAATGTTTACAATCCATTCACTCAGAAGGAAGATACTCACTGAAATTTCATGTGTTTGCTATTCATCCTTCCATATGTTCAAGCCAAGGAAGCACTGTGAGTAATATAATGCAAAGAAAAAAAAATCCAATGTACTTACTCTTAAATATTTTGTAATAAGAGGGGCTGGAGGGGCTGGAGAGGTGGCTCAGGGGTTAAGCCTCTGCCTTGCAGGTGGAAGGTCCTGAGTTCAGATCCTAGACCCCATGTATAGACGCCCGGTGGAAGCCCGGGCAGCCTGCGTTTCTGGTCCTGGTAGGGCGGAGCCTGTGAATCCCAGGGCAGAGTAAACAAGGAGGAGGTGGAGGTGTCCATGGTGGTTCCCGAATTCGAATTCGTCCCTGGTTCTACACACACATGCATACACACACACACACACACACGCATACACACACACACACACACACACACACACACACACGCATATACCCACAATTGAATAAATAATAAATAATAAAAAAATTAAAAAAAAAGAGGGGCTGGAGAGGTGGCTCAGGAGTTAAGCCTCTGCTTTGCAGGCAGAAGGTCCTGAGTTCGGATCCCAGATCCCATGTATAGATGCCGGGCGGAAGCGGGGGGGGGGGGGGGGGGGGGCTGCGTTTCTGGTCCTGGTAGCGCGGAGCCTGTGAATCCCGGACAGAATAAACAAGGAGGAGGTGGAGGCGTCCATGGTGGCTCCTGAATTCGTCCGTGGTTCTACACACACATACATACACACACATATATAAACACACGCGCACACATGCATACACGCACAATTGAATAAATAATAAATAAAAAAATATTTTGTAATAAGAACTAAAAATGCAGCAAGAGGAGATGCACAGAGCCACAAAGCCACGGTAAACTGCCTGGAGCACAAGACACAAGTGTCTTCTTCCCTTTCCTCTGTTGACAGCCTGAAATGGTGCTGCAGTCTGCTGCGAATCCCAGTGCTCTCACCGTCCATATCCCGTGTCTCTCCACAGTCTGATCTGAAATGTCCTTGCTTCCCCTGGACTTTCATGTCTTAACAGATATTTCTAGACATGGACTCCTCTCAGTCTGCCTACCTAGGATTACATGTCCACTTATTCAGATAGCAACCTTTTTCTAGAGTTTGTCTGGTTTGGCTTTAATGCGTCACTCTCTGACATGGGAACAAGCACCATTTTGCATGTTATCTTTCTATCCCTGTGAAGCTTTGAAGAGTGTCCTTAGATCAAGCTGTCAGCACCCTGCACACTCTGAACTGGTTGCCCTGCTTTCAATCTTACCACCTACAAGCCGGCTCTCACGTCACCGTCATGTACTACTTCAAAAACAGAAACATGAGCATGCGGATCACTTGTCCACATCCCCTTGTGATTCTTCATTAAATGTTCCTGAATATTTTTCTCCATGAAGCTATTCTCCATCTCCGCCTGGAGCTTTCGCACTACCATTTGTTGCTCCCCTCTCACATCCTATTCTTGCAAACCTACTTAGGATTTCTCGCACTTATCACTTGTTCTTCCACAGCATTCCTGCACGTGTCTAACCCGAGTACATGTTCTCCTCCAGCCTCCACAGCAGCCAACGCAAGCCTCCACCACAGCTATCGCACATACTTTCAGTTATCTGCCCTTTTCTAAACCAACTGAATGCTTGATAAGGACCATGCCACAGAATACAACCTAACATCTAAGACATGACATTACTCAGAAATCCTGTGTTAAGCAAAAGAACCCTTAATCTCTATATGTCCTGCAAGAATTTTTAACAAAAACTCTTCCCAAACCGACAGAAACTCCTTATGTAAGGACTGCAAGTAAGCAATGAGACATCTGGTTAAGTTCACAGACTTTTCCTTCCTGATCATTTACAACTGAGGGGGTGTGATCTCACCAGAAGGGGAGGGCATATAGTCTGGCAGATAATAAGTAACCATTTTGCAAATGGGTGATTGACCCCTCCCTCACTGTGGTTTCCTACTTTATAGAGTTGGACCAAATTCCAACTTATAACAAGACTCTAGTTTAACAGCTTTTTATCTCTGGCCAGGGGGTGACATCCAATACCCATCAGGATGGAGTAAAGGGCATTGCAGGAGCAGCAAAACCGCAAAAGAAAATCAACAAACCATAATCCAGAACTTCAGAGACTCTATATCAACCACCTAGAACAAGGCCAGCCTAATCTCTCCCCATCCTGAAGCTCAGGGAAATTTGAGGAAGAGGGGGCGGTAAGAGTATAAGAGCACAAGGATGGGAGGAGCAATGATATGCAAGATACTCCACACAAGTTAGGGCCGAAGCAATCATAATTGGACTTTGCATGCCCTGCACAATGTCCAACACACTATTGACCCCACAACGTCTAGCATCTGCTAAAGGCACCAAGATCCTTGGAGACAAGGGATTGACAGTCAAAACAGTGTTCCTATGCTTAAGGGGAACAAAGGAAAGGGTTCAGGGAAATACCACTGGGTCCTTGTATGTCATCGGAGAGGAGGACCCAGAGGAGAGTTTGACATGCACATTGAAGGATTCTCCGGGGATTGGGGGAGGGGAGGCACTGGAGGGTGAGGAGGGAGGGGTGATGGGAGGGGGAGCAGGAGGGGTGAGGGAGAGGGAGGGAGGGAACCGGTGTACCTACTAAGCTTGTATGAGCCGAGATAATAAAATGTTTAAAAAAATAATAAAACCAAAAATAGCAAAAAAAAAAAAAAAGACAGCAAAAAAAAAAAAAAAAAGAAAGAAAGAAAGAAACTCCTTGTGTGGCACTCCTCAACAACTAACCCAGCTCTCTCCCTCCCTGGGATGTCTTGTCCTGACCTTTCATTGCTTGGTTTCTCTGAGAATTTGGTCCAACTCTCAGTTGGAGCTCATGTTCCTGTTATACTGCCACTCCCAGCCAAGTGACAATGATAAAGTCCCCACCCAGTCGGCTAGTTCTTCTAGAATTAACACCAACAGAAGAAATTCATTTGGGAGATTTATGAAAACAATTACCAAATGCCCTCAGAGGTCCTTCCAATCCTGCTGGATGCCAGTCTGGAGCGGCTGAATAGCAATTCTGCTTTCCATATAGTTTTTGTCCTTTGATTTCAGATCTTATCTTCAGTACTTATAGAGCTGTCTAGTCATAGTTCATGAGAATTACGGAACTGCGGCCCATCAATAACCTAAGCCATCTTTCTAGTAAATAGATTCAATTCCTCGGTAGCCAGTTGGTCAGCATGGTATTTTTTATCACAACCTTTTACACTGTAGAAGGAACAGTTGTCTCATGCAGTATTAAAGCTGGTTTGATCAGAAGTTCAATCCCATTAAATGATAAGGGAAAACTGCTCACTAGCTCCCAAATTAAAGAGCTATGATTAAGAGTCATCTCTGGCTCTCATAATTTAACTGAACCCAGCAGTGAAAGCTTTCTGTTCCAAAATGATAAAAGATTTTAACTGGAAAGAAATTTCCAAGTGCATTGCTCTTGTTGTCAGAACTGCAAGGTTAGGAAAAGGATAAAAAAATGTTACATTAATGCACACCAGAAATTTCCAGGCAAAAAAATCCAAGATCCCAACACAGGTATATTTTAAATTTCCTATACAGTTGGTAAAAACACAAATTTGTATTTGTTTCTGTCAAAAAAAGGTGAGAGATACACAGGACTGCTGTTTGTAAAGAACAGGGAATTCTACTGCAGCAAATTCTAATGTCCGCACAATATTTCTCTCTTATACTGTGACACTCTCAAAGGGTCCTGCCCTGCATTGTCAACCTTCAGGGTGACACGGCTGCCAGACACTTCCCGCCTCCCCTCAGCTCAGCCACCACAGAGCACTGGCTGTCATTACTCTGATATTCTTTCTTCCCATTACTCTACTTGAAACTACCAACGATGTTTCACACACTTTTTGTAACATCAAATTTAAATGCTGCTTTCTGGTAGCAGCTTTCTAAGACACACTTGTATCCATGTATCCAGCCACCTTCCATGGATGAAAGTTAGTCCTTTACCTTCTGCGTTCCCTTGTCAGTGTCTACAAACATCAATTATAATATAACACATTTTGAAGAATGATTTTAAATCTATCCCACCCCTGAATCCCAAACTATACACTACAGGAGACACAAAGTTATTATGTGAGGCTGACACCAAGATATTATGCAAACAACGAATCCTGGAGAAATAAATATAGGCTTCAGAAGGCAGTGTGTGTAGTAGTAAGATATTAATTGTGAATCGTAGATAGCAGGTAATCTGATTCTTTCATTTCTTATTTGGCACTAGAAAAGTCTTTCCTAATGGTTTTTAATAAGGACAGTAGGGGCTAGCAGTATAGACCAGTGAACACTGTGTATACATCATGGGAAGGTCCTAGGTTCAATACCAGCATGCAACAGTTAAGCAAGTAAATACTTGCCTATATATATACATCCACAGATAAAATCTTAGTTGGTAATATAATTAATCAGATTTATAGCATATGGTATTTACTTACAGAATATATAAAAGATGAAAGATTTCATCGTAAAGTTGAACATTGTTATTCTAATAACTGACCGTGCACAAGAGTCATACTATCTTATATATGCTAATCAATGAATTTCATATGTAAGCAATTGATAATTATCTCACAGTATGTAATTTTTACTAGAATTGGAAATGTATTGAATTTTGTTAATATCTGCTTACCTTTCAGCAAACTTAAACCATAATGCCAAACAATCACAAAGCATAGGCATTACGGTTAGGATATAAAATGGGATGGTTAATACTAATTGTCAGCATCGCAGGATCCAGAATCCCCAGACAAGCCTCGGGCATGTTTAAGGAATTTAGACTGAGTTAAGTGAAGTGAGAAGATGTGGACAGCACATATCGTGGGCTGGGATAGGGGGCTGAACGAAAAGGAGAAAACAAGATGAACACTACCATCCATCACTCTCTCTCCTGGCTGAGGATGCAATGAGACCCGACACTTAAACTCCTGCTACCACACTGTCTCTGAACTGGACCACACCCAAAAACTGTGGGCCGAAGCCAGCCTTCTTTCCCTTAAGCTGTCCCTGCCTGACAATTTATCAGGACAGCAAGAAAAGAAGCTACAGAGTACCCTTCTCCTTTTATAAACAACACCCAAGAAAGGAAAGGAATTTGTTTAAGACACAGATGATTGATGGATTTTGATTTACGCAAAAGAATCAAAGCATATTTAGTACACATGTGCAACATTAGTGTCAGTCCTTGCATACTTCTAGAAAATTTTCCAACCACATTAAAAGGCACAAGTTGTCACTGCAACAATATGGTTCTTAATACTGTAAAAGTTTTATTTATCCTCTCATTCTTTGCCTATATATTTAACAAGCTAATTACTAAATGTGAAAATAAGAAACAGAGATATGCAAGATATGCTTCAGTGGCATCTCCCCCTGCAGGGACATATTACAGCTGCATATGCTCCGTTACATGGCCCAATATATGGCTATAAAAAGTAGGATGTCTTGAAGATCCAAAATACCAATAGAACTTTCAGATTCAAAGTTCAGTTACCTTGCTTTCAGCTAACCAACGATGGGGGTCATATGGTATTTCAGGACCTGAAGAAAAAACCTATAAAAAGAGGAAAGAATATTAGAACGAGATTTTTCTCTGGAGTCAGCTTACATAAAGAAAATTCTTCACCACAGCATTCAAACATTTAAATGAAAGAAGTTTGTACAAATTACTCAATTTCATACCAGCATTAAGTGCCTATTTATGTTTGTATATTTACCGACAATAAATATTCAGCACCCATATAGAGACATGAAAAGAATCAGCGGTCGACCATTATCACTAGACTCTCTGGAACTGAGTCCGCGAGTATTTTGCTGGCAAGCAACCTTGACTGAACTCTGTTCGCTTCACATAATGTTTCTTTTTCTCAACATTGTTTTATGCAATGTATTTCACAGTTTAGATGTGATTACATAGAAACTAATTCTCTGTTTCCTTTATCTTTCTGCAATACTGTAAGGTTCATTTTGTTTCTTTAGAGATTATAAAAGAGAAAATTCATCAACATAGCTCTGTGTAAATGTTACTTTACATTTCAAGATAGTAACACAATTCTGTAATAAATTGTTGTCTATCTTAGGTACACTGATTTCCATCATAAAAACTCATTTATAAAATCTCTTGCTATCAGGTTTTGTATTATTATGGAATCAAAACCTCACAAAAAGGTTATCAATAACTTTATAATTGGAAATACAATTTTCTTATCATTCCCATTCCTTTGAACTCTGTGCCGCACACATTTTTTTCAGGACCTTCTTTCTAAGATATTTTTGTTTAAAGATAACCTGTCCCTCTTCAAAGGCATTTCTAGTCTTATTCAGAAATATCTCCACATCTCCTGGTCTAGTGTACAGGTTTCTCCCCCATCACAACTACTATGAGTTAATTTACCGAAACACATGATGAAGCACCAACCACAAGCCACATGGGCAAGTGTTGCACTGATGCCACTAGCTTTTCTCTCATCCAGTCTCTCTCTCTCTCTCTCTCTCTCTCTCTCTCTCTCTCTCTCTCTCACCCAACTAATTTTGCTGCAGGTGGTAAGATTTAGTTTTGATTCTTTTTTTGAGACAGGGTATTGCTATATAATCCTTACTGGTCTGGAATTTACTCTGTGGGCCAGGCTGACCTTGAACGCACAGCAGTCCTTCTGTGGCTGCATCCATGAGCGAAACACCAAGAACCTGTACCACCACTGCTGGTCCTAACTCTACTTTTATAGCCTTTCTGGGTTTTTGGATAAGATTTTCCTTCATCACCCTAATTCTCAAGGTCTTCCTCTTCTAATTCTCTACTATGTTGCTAAGTATATGTAAATACCCATTTATCAAAATTATTCTTTTCTTTTTCATCAACCAATTTCAAATACTTCCACTAAATTTTCATTGAAAAATATCCCAGCTTACAGGAAAAATAATGTGATATAGGAAATATAAGAAATGTTTATATGTTGTGATTTGCTCCACAGGCATAGAAAATTCCATATTTAAAAAAATAACCTTAACTCCTCACAAATAGTGTTGCTTTGGATTATCATGGACAAAATGGACAAATTACCTAATGAAGCCAATGTACAGACTAAATACTCTTGGTGATTCCAGAGTCTGATTAGAATCACATTGCACATTCAATATAAAACTATTACTGCTCTCACGATGTTATCATCAGGCAGCAGGATAATAACAACCTGAGTTTAGATCCCCAGATGCCACAGAAAAGCTGCGCACAATGGCCCAAATGTCTGTAATCCAGGAGCAGGTACAAAAAATAGGAGGTGGAAGTCTGGAGAGATGGCTCTGGAGTTAAGCCTCTGCTTCACAAACAGAAAGTCCTAATTTGGATCCTAGATCCCATGTGAAAACGCCAGGCAGAAATGGTGGCAGCCTGAACTTCAGATCCTGGAAAGTGGACCAGGGAAAGTCCAAAGCAAAGCAAAGAGGAGGTATAACAATCCAGAGTGATTCCTGAAGTCATCCTTGGGCCTCCACAATCACACACAATGCCCAATGATTCACACAGAAACACACACACATACACACATATACACATACACATACACACACACAAGCAAGAAAAAAAAAAAAAAAACAGGAGGTAGAGACAAGAATACCCAGATGTTCTCAGGCAAACTAGCTCGAAAAAAGAGAAAAGGCTATCGTCTGACACAGACACACTCAAAATAACACACACACCAACACCCACACTCACATGTGACTACATATATCAAATACACAAAAAATTAACTAAAATTACAAATGTTATAAAATAAATAAGTCTCAGACTCTATTGTGATAAGAATATTGAAACAGATCTTCATCATGAAAAAGATAAAAAGAGAATCTGTTGAAAGAACAATTGTTCCTTATAAAGAAATAGGATATTTAAGAGATCTGTCTATGCTTTATTTCCAAGCTCCCACATAATTGAGAACTACTTGAAATTGAACACTTAGATATAAAATAAATGCAGCATTGTAAATAAATGCACCTTCAGGTTGAAGTAGGGATTTATAAGGTCACAGATTGTTTACACATATGGAAAATCACACAGCATCCGATAGCAAAACTAAGCACCCAGCATTGTTAACAGAACCTGTAGCATCCCTGAAGGAATCTGTCCTTTACATTAGGCAAAATTACTGTCCGCATTATTTTTAAAGGATAATGTACATAACAGAAGATGCAAATTGTCTATCTCTGTACTAGAGTCTACTAACTGAAATATTCTAGCTAAAGGTAAATCCTAAAAAATCTTTTATTACAAAAATAGAAGTATACTTTTTTAATCAAATGTAAATGAAGGATAGTTAAGAAAAAGAGAAGAACTTACAAGAGAAGACCATACTAGGAAAGAAGAGAAAAAGAAATTATGACAAAATAATAAGAAATACCTAAAACACAAGCCTGCTTGGGCATAACGGCATTACTTTGGTCACATGACACAAATGCACCTGCAGTGGCAATGAGCCCAAATGCGCCAGGGGCGCTCCACAACATGGCAGCAGTGCCAGAACCTGCGCTTCATAGAGTGCCCACCTTCCAGGAATCCCAAATGCCCATGACCGCCCTTGTTTTCACTTCTCGTGCAATATTCCACGTCCCCAAGAAAAAAGCAGGTCAGCGCGATGGCTCGACAGGCGAAAGCTCTGCTTTGCTGTGCAGACCTGATGACCCGAGGTGGAGCTGCAGAACTCACGCAAGGGTGGAAAGAACTGACTGCTCGGAGTCACTTTCTGACCTCCACACGCACATACTGTTCACACGCACACACATGCACACGCATGCATGCGCACACATGTGACACACACACACATACACACACACATGCACGCGCACATGTACACACAAATCAAAAACAAAATAACAAAGAAAAAGTTATTCAAACAGAATTTGTTGGAAGCAGGAAAGCCAACAGCACAGAGTTAGGCCCTTCAAATTTAAAGTCCTGGTTTACACTGAACCACATTGCTCACGAAGACTGAGCTACTTAAGTAGCCCTGGAGATCTAGTTTTGTCCTCTCTACAGTGTATTTAATTGGAGTACCTAAGATTTGGACTTGCTTGTAGATTAAGAGATAAACTGCACGCACTATACCTAGCACTAACCCTATAATACAGAACTCAGTAGATGGAGCAAGCAATACTCTAGCAATGACCCCAGCCCGTGAGGATGAAACCTTTGAATCCAGCTTCTTGACTCAAGATATTTTCTTTAGTCAGAACTGCTGCCACTTGCATAAAGGATTTTCTTTCACTCAAGGAAACACAAGACATTCAACAGGTTTTCTGCACACTTTCTCACCATAACTATGCAACAGATATACTATCTCATTCTTTTAAAATAATGCATGAAGTTATTTTGCTTCATAAAGCTTTCCAAAATAAAAATATGACTACCTTAAATCATACATTACGATCACATTGCAATTACATATTAGGAAGCCAACTGAATTACTTTCAATTTCTCCATTGAGTCCATGGAGAAAGTTTTACAAGCTGCATCAATTTCCTTTCCAATCACACCAAGGATGGATTCCTGCTCCGTTTCCAGACAGAGGAGCTGATCCTTCAGCTGCAGACGGGCCTCCTCCATCCTCCTTAGATGTTCTTCTTCATTGCTTATATGCTTTTCCTGGGTCATTGATAAAACATAAAACAGAACATGAATATTACGTAGACCTAAGAACTTAATTAGAAACAGATCTGTCTGTCAGACCGCTTGCCTGCTTACTGAGGTCAACTTAGGCAAAGTTCAGAAGATGGCACTTTAGAAACCAGTGAGCAAACACTTATCAAACAATGTTAAAATTCTGCAAACAAAAGAAGTTGAAAGCTCTTCACCCTTTAATAACATATTTCTATTCCTGGATTAAAAATAAAAGCTTATGTCACAAACTGACCATGTGTGCACTAAACACTAGCAAACACCAGAAAAAGAAACTGTCAGAAAAGATGCTCTTAGTTTCTTCATTTGAGGGGGGAAAATGTGTTATCTGTTCTATTCCCTAACAACGTTCCAAATGGAGTCATACTACATACAAGACTTTGAGGCATGCCACTTCCAAGGAAACAATTACATTGAGTGGAAAAGTATCCTTTAGTGTCCTTTAGAGATTATAGGCGCTGGGAGGGGTCCCTTCTAGGCAAAACAATTCTCAATCATTTTGAATACTCACCTTATTAAAACTGGGAATCTTTAATCTGAAAGTATAAGCTATAAAACTATTTCCAAATCCACAACTTTTTGAGCAATGACACTAAATTCCAAACAATTGGTAAAACAATGCAAAAATTTTAAAAATTGGAAAACTCTGAAATATGACCTACTTCTGGTATCAATTATTTGGGACAACTGAACTAGAGAATATCAATGCAGTATTGCACAGGGCTTCTAATAAGGCAACATAATTAGTAGAAGTGCATAAATAGCAAATCAAAGTCATGCATGCTGGTTGGTATGCCTTCAGATTTTACACAATCTCTAACCGCTCTAGGAACCACAAGCAAACAGGAAGAATATGTGGGCGACAAACCCAGCTTAAATTTCAAAGAAATAATAGAGAGATCTACTTGCTTAAAAATTAATGATGAAAGGAAGAATGTTGCAGAAAATAAAATGCAAATTATATTTCCTTTCAATTGCACTCACATTATAAAAATAAATGACCCGCCTCTGCCACAGTCTTTCACAACTCCCCTTCTGCCCTACCCATGGCCTTGTTTCCTCCATTCCAAGGTCTCATGCATTTATTCAGTTTCTCAAATGTGCCTATCTGTGTATCCCCAACAACTTCAACTTGTACGACTCTGCCTGAAGCTGAACTACTTTGGAAATTGTGTCAGTAGCCAAAAAACCATTAATATTGGCTCATTCATTTTAATCGATTATCTGAATCTGACCCTCAGTTTTATAAAATGGGGAACAGGGATTCCAGATATTCTGAGCCAAGTGCTATTAGACTCACAAGAGACCGATGTACAAATGAGAGCTGTATTTGTTCGCAGTGACAAGCACAACTGCAAAAGATCAGAATGTTCACATGGGCATCACCTAGACACTTCATGTAGACAGACGTCAACAGAGTCCTGTTCAATGAACAGAAAGCCAGAGGGAAGACAGCTCATTTTAGGAAGTAATAATGTTCAATAGCCTGAGCTCCTGGCTGTGCGGCCCCACTATTTAACACGGAGGCTTTCCAAGCCACCATGGTCAGCCAATCCCACACTTTCCAGGCAGCGCTGGAATCGTCACTCAACAAGACACTGCTGTTCTCAGAAGACCACCCTTTGCTGAATAAGTGACTTTGATGATTTCTGAAGATTTCACACTGTAAAGACAATTTTCATGAGTGGCCACAGGAACAGACACTTTCTGAGATTTCCGGAGCTACAATGGTCTTGCTGGTGCAACGCTAAGAAAGAAAATGCTCCTCCTGATATTAGTGACCATTAAAGACTGTCTGTACTCTACATCTAAGCAATTCATGATTTTCTAATGAACCGCTTTTTTCTGACCTCATTCACAGTCATCTCTTTAATCTAATATCACTTCTCTATGGTCTCTTTTACATGTACATTGTTAAGAACAAGACAAATTATCTCCCATCTTTTGATATTCTCAGAAATGTTGCTGTTGTGACTCTATAAATTTTATGCCTTCATCAAAGACAAAAATTCTATTACCCGCTCCATTATCTTTTGTGCCACAACATACTAGATCCAAGCTCCCTCTGAGATACAACTCAGAACCACAAGTTCACACACACTAGAGATCATTAGGTTCAACTACCTGATCCTTCAAGAATTCCTTCTTTCACCTTGCAGACAGATGGCCATTCAAGTCCTCCTACAGCACCTCAAGTTTCAAGAGCTACAGCGTCTACAGAACCCTCTGGACTCCACATTAGTGCTGGGCTGGAAGTTAAACTTCATGTAGGACTTCATCCCCATATTAAAACGTATGACCTTCTAGGCCAAGACTTCTTTTCTGGAGCTGGGAAATGGCTCAGAGAGGATAAGCACTGGCTGCACAGATCTGAGGACCTGAATTTAACCCCACAACGCACTTGAAAAGACAGACGCAGGTGGCATGCACCTATGTTCACTTCAATATATGAAGAATTCCACAGACAGCACTTTATTGCCAAGGCATTTATTACATGAAATTAAAAGCTGTTTTTGCATGTCATAATGACAACCTTTTATTTTTAAAAGCATGCTCATGTGCCTAAATAAATCATTATTTTCCAAAGTAATGTTTTTTTTAACTAAAAATTATTCTATAAGCAAGAATGAAAATATTTCTCTCCCAAGACCCATCTTCAACACATCATCAGGTTAGAGGAGATATAGAAGGTAAAAAAGACATGTGATACTAAAAGCTGAATCTAAAAGCAGAAAGATTTAATTTAAATTGATTACAAGGATGACTTGCTGAAACTAGAGGCTGAAATCCATCATCCAAGGAGTTCTGAGGAAGACTTCCGTAACTCAGTATCACAACTCTGCCCAAGCTTTAAATCCAGGACACTAGCATTACAAGGCAAATTATGAAACAGTCCCAAGTAAAAATTGAATCTGTCTAGAAGCTGTTTATCTGCCTCTCCAGTGAAGACTCATATTACTTATACCAATGGATGCAAGAAAGTTAAGGTACAATATTAAATGCAGCCACAGAGAAGTAGTCAATGCAATTTCTATGGATATTTGGAAATAGCATATTCTAGAAAGTTATTGTACTACAATTCTTTCTTGCAAAATAGCCAAAAATAAATAAATAAATTTTAGAAATCTATCCTAGTGTTTACTTAAAGAGAATTAATATTTAATATTACACTACTGTGTTATCTGTTTATGTGTTGGCGTGCATGCGTGCACGTGCATGTGCGTGTACGTGTGCATGTGCATGTGTAGACAACTCTATGAGTCCTATTTCCTCCTTCCACCTTTATGTGGGTTCAGGGGATCAAACTCAAATCCTCAAAAGATAGCTGTAAGTTTAGACTGGTTTAAAAAACAGACAAAACAAAAAACAAAAGCCACTCTAAAGTCAAGATTTCAGAAAAAAAAAATTAAATGGCATGGATTCAATCGATGAATGTACCTGGCAATGTGAGACCCGTAGCACTCAGAAATAAAGGTAAGAAACTCAGTTTACTGAAAGGATACTGCATTCATGCTGAAAGGCCCATGGTGTGCACCTTCTTCGCCCACGTGGACATGACAGTTACAACGAATGAGCTCAGCAGGTGACCTCAGGATTCAACAGGAGCACTGGCCGCATCCCCGTATTTCCATGACAGCTCATGTGAGTCCCGATGGCTGTGTCTTCTGCCTGGCTCCTGGACCTATGTCTTCACCCCTCTGAAGCAAAAATCTATTCCACTTTATTCTCAGTACCTAACAGAGAACCTCACACAGTTGTCTCTCGATAAATTATGCTCTATAACTTCATAAGTATTTCGAATGGAGAGTCTTATGGTTGAAGCTAAGAGATCCTGAACATACCATAAAAGAAGAAATGGACTCTGAACCCAAATAACTTCTTCAATTTCAATAATTCCATTGAGGGTATTTTGTCAAAAGTCAGTTATTGAAGTCTTTGAACAAGGCAGGCCTTTTGTAAAGAGATGGGGATTGTAATGATTAAGACGAAGCCATAAAAACAAGTGCTGGAAGGGCTGGAGAGGTGGCTCAGGGGTTAAGTCTCTGCCTTGCAGGCGGAAGGTCCTGAGTTCGGATCCCAGACCCCACGGATAGACGCCAGGCGGAAGTGGGGGCGGCCTGCGCTTCTGGTCCTGGTAGGGTGGAGCCTGTGAATCCCGGGGCAGAGTAAACAAGAAGGAGGTGGAGGCGGTCCATGGTGGTTCCCGAATTCGTCCGTGGTTCTACACACACACAGACACACACATGCGCATGCACATACATACACACACATGCACAATTGAATAAATAATAATAAAAAAATTTTAAAAAAAAACAAGTGCTGAAGGGGGCAAGATGTCAGGTGAAGTTCAGGACCCATTTTAAAGTCTACAAGGTCTGCACATGAACAATTGGAGACCCATGTGTGAGAGAAAGAGCTGGTTCTTAATGAATATTTAACAAACAAACAAACAAACAAAAAGTCATTCACTAGAAGCCTGATGTTAAAGTCAAAAATGCTGCTTTTTCCTGGGATAGATCTATTCTACTCCTTGTCAGTCAAGCAGATTCTTTGCACTGATTCCCTGGAAGAATGGGGATGGGTTGCAATTAATGGTATAAGAAGACTATATCTGAGATACAGCAAAGTCATCAGACGGGGGGGGGGGGATAGATGGCATGTGGGAACACAGCTGTGTGAAGTCATACATGTTAAAACCTCAATAGGAAAGGTTTTCCAACCCATAAGCTTGGCATCACCAGGGAAAAATAGAATATATGCATAAAATACAAAAAAAATTGGAAATTCAAATTTAAATTTTAACCCCACTTAGGAAATTAATCTCACCCCAGACCATCAGTGCTCTTTTCTAGCGCACTAACACAAATATTGTCAAGGTGAAAAGCAAAAGGTGGTATATGTATTTCTAGATCCCTCAAAATTCATAGTCCAAGTTGGAAACAAGAATATTTTTCAAGGGTATTTAATGTATTAGTTATAAAAACTATTTTGCAATTGTTATGTCTTTCTCGTAAGCCAAGGGCCTAGAAATAAAAATAACAGTTTCTATTTATTATTTAAAAGTGAGATACTTCTGATTCATTTATGCTTCTGAAACAAAATATGGGTAAAGAAACAACCAGAGTTTGAAAGTACACATTTGTAACAAGTGTTGCTTAATTTTCAAAAGGAGAAAATTATCATTCATCTCAACAGAAATATTTATAAGCTTACAGTTGTCTTTAAAAGCCATCAGGATTTCTTCCGCTCCTTTTCTTCTTTATTTTTTTAAAGATGTTATTTATTTATTCATTCGTGTGTGTTCTGTGTGTGTGTGTGTGTATCAGAGGGCACCTTGTATCCCTGTGGAGGATCAAGGGTGACTTCAGGAATCATCCTGGATTGCTTCTACCTCCTTTTTGCTTCACTTTGGGATTTCTCAGGCTCTGCCCACCAAGGCCAGAAGTGCGGGCCACCAGTTTCTGCCTGACTTTTTTACCTGGGATCTGGGATCCAAACTCAGGACTTTCTGATTGAGAGACAGAGTCAGCCCCTGAGTATCTCTCCAGCCCTCCTTTTCTTTCTTAAATGATACTTAAGCATGCATTCTTTCTCATGAAAAAAGTATGAAATAAATACAGAACTGCACCTCCGAATAACGAACAAATTACAAAAAGAAATTCCTCCTCAAGTTTTTTCCAGAATATTGCTTACTCATCATCAAATAAGAAAAGGTACAGACTCAAACAACTTTTAAGTGGCAATAAAAGAAAAAGTCATTGAAAACAAGCCTCAGCATCCCTCTCGTGGTCAACCAAATGCGGTGAGGACTAACTTGGAGCCAGCTGCTGCAACAGACAAATTTTCCTGTATACAAATTTTCCTGTATTCTTTTTTCATAGCTAAACCAATCACAAACAGAACTTCTTTAGGTAATGCTGGTACTGTGGGGATTATACACAGCTGCAGACGTGAACATTACTCTGAGCACATGGGATTTCAATGGAAAGTGCCCAGTGCATACCTCTCTGTCTTGTAGTTATCAACCATGGAGCAAGTTAAGCATCAAATGACAGGCATCTCAGATAAAGCAAGCCAAAAGCTAATACAACCGACAAACTTAGACTTACTCCTGGAATCTAAAGTCAACCTCTTGGGACTAGATCTATGGCTCAGTGATTAAAGTGCTGGCTGAGTAACCATGAGAACCTGAGTTTGGAAACCCAGGATTCATATGAAAAAGCTAGACACCAGGAGGCACTCTTACAAATTGCAGTCCTGGGAGGCAGAGAGGGTAGGATCCCTGTACGTTCCTGGCTAATTGCTCTAGCAGAAGGGCTCAGCTCCCAGTCAGTCAATGAGAAACGCTGTCTCAAAATATAAAGCAGAGATCAAAGAAGACAGCTGATTTCAGGGACAGCTACCTGCACAAATGCATGCAGAGCTGCACACTCTCCATCAATCAATCGCTCTCTGAATTAATGGTTGGTACAGTAGGCCATGCCATTGGAAGACTGTGGAGAATACCTGCAGCACACCTGTGTTCTAACCCTGCCAGTAAATACTGTGTTGCTTCTGCACCCCTTCACTCCTGGAGCCTCTCTGCCACAGCCATATAAATGTTTTCTCGGCATCTACCCTATGTTCACTTTTTTTTGCACCCCAAACTTTTTCATCAACATGTGATGAAAGGTTTCATACACAGTAAACATGCTGTTATTTTATGTCAAAGTCAACAGCTACTTGAGACTTAAGAAACAAATTATTTGATTAAAAGGAATATAATAATGACAATGGAAAAATATGCCATTTCACTTTTAATTTTATCACTACCATTTTCACTGCTGGTATTTTGAAAGAAAGACAGGAATCTAACAAAAATTACTTTTAATAACTTCCTAGTCTCTTTATAGTACCTGGATTCACAAACTATTAAAACGCACAAAGCTTTAAAATACTTGAAATACTAAAACAAGTAAACTGCCTGACTGCAAGTACAATAAAGCTTAACATTGAAGTAATACTAGGACAGTCAACAGCACATGTACTTTCTTTTTATTCTCATTCTTCTAGAAAAATTTGACAAGAGAATTCTGCCTACTGTCATTAAATAGATCTTAGTCAAAAATAGGAAAAAAAGTTCAAAGGAGAATGTTAGAACATGCATCTGACAATCATATTTTTTCTATAATCAAAAGGCATCAGCCCTAAACAGATGGTCAAATTAGAACAAATCCATGTTTTTCTAAATTGGTCAATAATACTGAATGTTTCTTTACTGTGCACAACAGGGAATTGTGAAATGCAAATACACTGTGTACTAATTAGATCTAATTAAGAACTCCATTGCCTCACATAGTTATTGTCTCTGTAGTGAGAGCAATGACCATCTATCTACTCTAGCTACAGCTCCGACACAAGTTCACTTTTTTCCTTTCACAGATAAACTTTATGTGGACATTTCAAGTTTTAATTATATCTTTCTAACAAAAATAAGCAATGTCTTTCCATTCCAAAATATGTCTGACTAAATGAATTTAGAATCAATGCTGAGGATTCAATATAAAGCCAAATGTTATTTGTTAGGCTAACATTAAATGTAAGAAAAAAAAAACGAGACCTGGTGCTCCATCCTGTTTCTGCCATAATGCAAAACAGTATTGGGAAATTCACTCTATCATTTCAAATTTAGAATTCATCACTAAAAACAGTCATATACATGTGCTATGATTATCATTTTATAGGTCCATATATGTTACTATTTTATCATACACACACACACATGAGAGAGAAAGAGAGAGAAATACACCATAGCATTGAAATACATTTAGATCTCTCACTACACATGATTTAAATAAAGTGCTTCACAGTTAAAAATAAAGTACACCCCTTCTGATGTGATGTACTCAGTGCCTAAGCTCTATGAACTACTATTGCCTGCAGTGTCTCTCACTTTACAAGCTTAGGGGATTTCCTAATTGTTCCGTCAGAGTTGATCGCATCTTCTTAAAGAGGTAACAACAGAAATGAAGTCCACTAAAGACAACTAAGAAATAAGCATGTATTATTTTAAATAATTGAACATCTCAGATAGGATGGATGGATAGATTAGATAGATAGATAGATAGATAGATAGATAGATAGATAGATAGATAGATAGATAGATAGACAGACAGACAGAACAAATGATTCTCGTCAACTCTAATTTGATGGAAAGAAAAGAATTGGTAACTCTGTCCCAATTCCATTATACCAAACAGACCCTGTACAAACTGATTAAACTTGCAAGCCAGACCTTTATCTATCTATAAATTACAATGTTAGAGCTAATAATGTGTTTGGTTCTTTTTTACTTTACAATTTCTCTGATGTTTCCCATGTATTTTCAGCAATAACATCTTTGTCTAAATTGTCACTGCTACTTGATAAACTGAAGTGATGCTTGTGAAACAAACTAAAGATAAAGCTAAGGATAGTTAGACTTTCATGGGTACAAGAACTTGAGAAAATGTACAGAATCTGCAACGATGTTTAGACTCTCTAACTAATGGAACCCATATGACAGAGATACATACATGGTATGGTAATGGGCAAGCTACATGAAAAGAAAATGAAGGTGGCAGGTGCCTCTTGTTCTCTCCAAATATGAGTATCAGGAAGAAACATATTCTCATAATTATAGTTAGAATAATATGAATTCTTTACTCAAATATTTTCTCATCTTTTTATATAACTGAAATGAGTGCAATCAACAAAAATATTTCACTATTATGAAATATAAATGTCTTTTTTACATTTGTGCTAGAATTAGGAAAATAACTAAGAATAGTCCTATCATTAATTTTTTTAGTTTTCCTTTTGTATTTATTAATAATATTGTTGTCTAAATTATTTTTACTTAAAATTTTGCTATTTAAACCTTAAGTATATTTATTAATTTGAAAATCAAAAGGAAATAAATTATAAAATTATGTTAACATATCATTAAGAAGAAAATTACTTTTTTTCTCCCACATTTTATTTTTTTCCTAATCATACAAGCTCAATAGGTACCCCCCAGTCCTCCCTTCCCCAGTCATCCCTCCCTTGCACTCTTTCCCCTTTCCCCCTTCCTTTCATCCCCTTCCTTCCTTCTCCTCTCCTAGTACCTCCCCTTCCTCCCTCCCATCCCTTGGAGCATCCTTTTGTTTGAATGCCAAGCCTCCCTCTGAGTTTTCCGCCCTACTGAGACATAAGGACTCAGTGGCATAGCCCAGAGCCCTTTCTTGGGCTCCCCACTATCATTATTTTTACCATTTTACTGGCTGCAAATGTATCTGCATAAAATAAGGTATATATTATTGACAATATGGCCATGATCTAAAACCTGAGGCCAAATAAAATCCATAAAGTATAAAGATAATAATCTATAAAATACTATTTTCTAAATTATAAGCATCAATATTTTCTAACAAATTGTGTAGGCATGTTCAAAAAATACTCAAAACTTATTCAAGAAAGAGTATCAATCATAAACCCTACCTATAGGAATATGACTAAAAAAATAGACAGATCTATGTACCTCAGACATTGAAAACTTTCAGAATGGAAACATTAATGCTTACTTGCTAAACAAAAATGATTTATATACCCACGTACACATGTATACAAACAAAATTAAGGTCAATTCAACCTATGTAGTCAGCTCTCCAAGTTCATGGGCTCCAACCCATATTCAGTCAAGAAAACAATACTGAATATGTTCCGATGATTTTCCTTACTGTTATTTCTTTCATAATACCACATGAAAGACAGACAGACAGACAGACAGATAGATGATAGATAGACAGAGAGACAGACAGACAAAGGTATATACTGAGTTATATTCTTCTGTATGCTACACATTAATATAAACATAACTTCCAACATATGGGAGGATGTATACAGGTTCTGTGCAAATACTCTGCCAGTATTTTAGAAGGCACTTGAAATCTTTGAATTTTAATATCTTTGGGAGATTCTGGAGCCAAACCAAATTTCCCAAAATAGAAAGGATTATATATAGTGTGTGTTAAGGACAGATTATCAAAATCATCTTTTCTGTGCATTGGTATATCAGTATGGACTTGACTCCATACTGAACATCCCAATTCTGAAATCAAATAGGTTCCATTTGAGCATCAGCTAAATGTCACAAGTGAAAAACTCCAAATCTGATCTCAGGTTGTAAGCAAAATGCAAGCATATGAAGAACACATAAATTTGCTTTATGTTGTACACAGGGAGTTCACAGAACTAACAGGAATGCATCCAAGTGTTCAGATTTGGATCCCGTTCTAAGGAACCTCATTATGTACATGCAAATATTTGAAAATACAAAAAAACTCCAAAATCTGATCCTTCTCATTGCAAGCATTTCCAAAACATGGATACTATATACACATCTTTAGCAAGAAAAAAGGTGAACTACAGACCTGTGTCTCCCTACCATCACGCACTCCGCCCATTGCCTGCTCCCTGCACAGTAGTGTAATACAACCAAACTCTGTTCTATAAGAATATGGAATGACACATACATATGTGGAACATGACAAATGGAAATATTTAAGTAGAGCAACATAAACTTTACATTTTCAATGGACTAAATTTTGTCAGTGCTATTTCCTAAATAATGGTAAAATATTTTATATAACAATATAAAGATATTATTTTAACTATGGGAAAATGTAGTATTATCTTAACAGCAACACATATGGTAACAAATACATTAAATATGTGTAAACAGTAGCTGCAATCAAAACAATCAAAGTATGACATCGTAACTATACTGCAGTTGTTAAGCCAGATACAGTGTTACAGGCCCGTAATCTCAGCATTCATAGGCTGAGCCAGAATGATAGCGTCGTAGGTCTAGCCTAGGTCATATCTAGCCTAGGTCATATCTAGCCTAGATCATACAGTGAGAACCTGCTCTAAATAAAACCAAAGAAAAGAAAGTACTCATTACTACTATCAAGACAATGTGCTGAAATTTATCTATATATTAACTTTATAATACTTTCTCAAATTCCAAATTAACTTCTGCCTTGCCTCTAAACTCCTATTTTAAGACACAAAAAGAAATACAAAATCAAATGTACTAGAGGGTGACTCAGTAATTGTTCCTGGCACCAGGACAACTTCCTAAAGGGGACATGAACTGCTTATTAATATATACTACATAAAATATGTTCTAGAATAAATGCAAGAAATGAACATTAGACTCCAACATTCGAATTACTTCTTCTTCTTACCTTTTCTTCCAATTGGTTCTTCAAACACTGGTATTTTATCTTCAGTTTTTTGTTCTCATTTTCATTCTGAGTTAATTCCTCTGTCAGTCTCTCACACTTTGATTTCAACTTCTCTAGCTGAGAGAGATGGACTTTGGCCATATTCTTATCTTCCAAGTTTTCTGCCTGAGGTAAGAAGGGGAAAAGAAAGCCCACTGGCTATAACCAAAGGATACCAAACATACAGCACACTTTTATCAGTGGAAAAGTGCCTCCAGATTTTTGTTCTCTCCTTCTTACACAGAAAGCAAAATAAACACAAAGAAATGATTCTTAAGATATTCTGTCACTCACCTGTACTAGTTAAACACTTCTTAAAGGTTCTATAATAGGTGCTAAAGATGACAGTTAAGAATAGTAAAAGAACCAGAGGCAGCAGTGAATTTGACAACTATGAATGAGATGAATGAGAAGTAATGATAAAGACAGGGGCTGCTTATTTGGGAGGGAAAGGAGGAGGAGAGGAGAAGGAGAAGGGGAGAGAAGGAGGGGAAGAGAGTCTAACTGTAAGTCAGCAAGGAGTTATGAGAAAAGTATTCCAAAAGCAGAATAATAGATGCCATGCTGACAGCTTAGTTTCCTTAGCTAGAAAGGAGGTAACATTCCTGTTCTTGCTAATTCCAGGATTTTAGGATAATTGTATTCTTTTAATACAATCTACTATTGATACTATTCCCCTCGGGCTAAAAGATTAGTTATAGGCAAGAAACTAAAATCAAGAGGTAATTTTTTTCAGGACCAATAGTGTAATGGAGTGCCCTTTGATTTCGCTGTACTTTAATAGCTAAAATGCATCTGCTTTTCTTACTGCTTCTTTTGTGTTGCTGGTACATGGGACTCAGGGTCTTGGAAAGGCTAGGCAAGCACTACTGAGCTTGATTCCCAGACCTGCTTCTTTTATTCGGTAAATTTATTACATGGAATTAATTAGGAATGTAAAATCATAATTATCAGAAACAACTTCCTGAAAAAAGTACTGCAAATTTTAGACAAAATCTGTATTTTATTTACTCCATAGAATTTAGCTAAGACCTGATGCCATTTTGAATTAACAAAGAAATTGATTTTTTTATGAGCAATCCTGTATTCAGAGACCCAAAATAAATTTACAAAATAAAGTCTCTCATCAGGAAAATTGTTCAATTACAATTTCAAGTTTCAGTGGACTGCTTTTATTTTACTTTACGTCCTGTAAAAAGCATAGGTGAAAAAAATGGCTTTTCCTGAAGGTCAGTGACTATTTCAGCTCACAGACATCCCGAAGTGCTCATCTCCTTCCAATGCGGCCCAGGCCAAACCATCCTCACTTGAAACCACCCAAGATAGGGAAATTTACACCATTGAACTTGCCAAATTCTACACATTTAGGCTTTCCCTGTTTTTAAGTGCATTGATTCTTGATTCAGCCAATAACTTACCTGTATGCTTGGGGTTTTCATCACATTTACATTTCATTTTACGATTTACAAGGAAATGTGTTCACAACAACCCCGTAATATAAAAACATTTCTCCCATTTTCTTGGTAAAGTGCAAAAATGTAACGTAACTTGACTAAGAACACACAGTCAACAATGGGAAAAAGCATGGAACTCCTACATTTTCAGCTCTAATAAAAGACTCTACAAAATAATTTGGCTGAGGCTACAATGAGATAATGGCCCAGCATTCTGAAAATAGTATCAGACCAGAACCTGTCTAAAATATTTCGAACTTAAATTTAAAACTAGGTAAGAGAAAAGCAGTTCTAAATGATTAGAAAAATATAATCTGTACAGAGATAAAGTATGCATGATTAGACTCTGAAAAAGTAATAAATTATGTGAAGCTGTAAGACTCAGAAACATCGGATTGCTGCCATTGCCCGTTCCAAAATCTGCTATGCATTAGATAATAATGAATCCATGAGAAACTTTGCCATCCACTCTACTTATAAAAATATAAGTATAGGATGACATGATTAAAACAGCACAAGATGAGTCTTGTTATTTAAGGCTAACTAGCTGCGTTTAAAATAGAAAATACCTGGCTCTCTCAATCTCTGGGTTTCCTTCTAATGTGTGACTGCTATACCACAGTAGAGAACAGCACAACACCCTTCCCACATCTCAGACTCTCAAATTAAAAGCGTAAAATGATTCTAATCATCCACAGAACCGTAAATTATGACATTTCCACACAAGTAATTTCTTACAGCTTTTTTTGTCATCTCACTATAAATGATTTTATAGCACTTCCTAAACAAAGGATCGAAAAGTCAATTTCCCAAATTCCATGGGGAGATTTAAACTAGACAGATCGGAGAGCACGGAACAGGAATAAACCCCTTGACTTCCTGCTTTTTAAGTATCTCAACCCACCATTCTCTGAGCCACTTACTCTGTGTGGAACACCAAGCTAGGTGCCACAGAAAAGAAACAAAAGTGGCTGGGACCTGATGACTATCTCCCTGGAGACTAATGAACACCCAACCAACGAAGCAGCCCGAAGGGTGGAGCTGCGGGAACTACAGAAACACAAAGCAGGGAGGAAGCTGCCCCAGCTGAGGCTCAGACCACCCTCCATGGAGCCACAGAAAAGGCTACCGATAAAAGAGGTCTGCAAGAGCTAAGCAAAACTGTTCCTACTGCAGATGGGACATGCCGACCCAGACGGACAGCAAGCAGTGGAAAAGAACGGACGGTGAAAGATTCTACCCTCCCGAGGGGTGTGGGAAGCAGGCAGGCACTTAAAATGCACTCGTAAGGTCAGGTGGTACATGAGGGGGAGCGGGGCGAGAGACTGCTCCAGAGCCAGGAAACAAAGGCGTCTTAGAGCCTTTGGACACAAGGAAGGAAGGTGAGTTGTGGGTAGAAGGATGGAGAAGTAGAAGAGCTACTGAAATGTGTCTCCAGTTCCTTTTTCTAATGATGCATAATATATTCATCAAGCAAGTTAGACCTACAATACCTTCTCTGCTACTCAGGGAAGCAGATCTAAATGCGTGGCTGATGTTCTTGTAGGTGATCTTGAGCCTGCTCTAGATTGTTACTAACTCCTGATTAGTAACTTGTAGTTTACCACACAATGACGCTCAACACTAGAAGCTTCTAGAGAAGAACCATTTGTCCAGAACCCACCCCAAATGCTCTTCAGAACCCTGTCTTCCTGGGGGAGTCACATCGCTTCTCACCAACACTCTACTTCCTTGCTAACAACAGCTGATGGGCCAGCGTTATAGCTAACTGACTTCTCCATAATAGTATCTTGAATTTCCAAATGTGCATCCAGCGAGTTAACTTCAGGGCTATGTAACTGGTTCTACTCCAACTGCTTTCACCTATGACCCATAACGACAACCCACTGAATGGTCAGTTTCACTCTGACATATGTGCATTATAACATAAGCATTTCTGACCAATGGCCTCTAAGGCACCTCACTCGCTGACATGTGCTGTCAGCCACTTGGCAGTGCTCACCATGTCCCCACACTGGGCCCTGCACTTAAACCAGGCTTCAGGGTTTTGCCTTCACCATTCAAGGTGCTTCGCCCTGCTGTTCTCCCAGCCTCAGCTGCTCCTCCACACCATCCCATCAACGAGCCGTCCAGTGGTCTCCACCAACACGTACTTCATGTTGGATTCTGTACACCTGACTTGGTACTCCGAGCATCTGCCAGCTCCTCGCTGTCTACCACACGCAACGTTTTTGCTTATATTTTTCTAAATATCTCACCCCAGGTTTCCAAGACACAATTCTCTTCTTATTCTCGTTTCTTGCACTGTCTTTTAATCCCATTTTCTACAGTTACTTCCTCAATTCTTCCCCTAAAGGTTGTAGTTGGAGAGTCCCGGGCCCTTATTTCTCTGTGCACAATCTCCCAAAGCCCGTGCCATCTTTTCCCACCTAGAAGTTCCGGCTTCTACTACTTCACTCGCATCTCAGTGTCTCCCTTGACTTCTCACACGCAGCATGCTTACGTGCCGTACCTAGCTTTTTCTGATTAACCTTAGGTCCCTTCTATCTAATTCGACATGCTCAGAAACTAGATTTGGGACTGTTTTCTCCAGATCTCCTGCTCTGTCTGCTTTTCTAAGTCGGTGAATAACAACAATATTCATCTGGTCACAGAGCCATTATCTAGTCATTACTGACTAGAGGTCCTTTAAAGGACAGTGCGGCCTGCAACCAAGCACATGACTGACTCTCCAGCAAAGTCTCTGCTCCACGTCTTAGGCCTCCACTTCCTCATCAGAGAAAATAAAAACAGCTGTCTTCTTGAGTGACACATGAATGATACTTCATTAAAAAGTTCTTATAACATGGGCTGACACAAAGCCCAGAAACAAAGTATTTGCCAGTAGTATTAGTCTCAGTGTACTTTTTTGTACATGTGTATTGCATGTGAGGGGAACAGCATGGAAACGCATACATGCCACAGTGCGCATGTGGGCGTCAGAGGACAACTTTTCAGGAGTCAGTTCCCTCCTTCCACCAGGTTCTGCAGGCCAAACTCCAGTCCTCAGGGCACTGAAGCCATTCTACCAGCTCCAGCTTTACCTTCCTTAAAATCAGCTCTCCCTCATAATTCTAATTTTGCTGTATGTCCACATCATTCCAAAATTCCAAATGACTACTACACCAATATTAGTAATTGTGTATTTTTCAGATTTTGTCATCTCCCTTTTGGGATGCTACAGCGATGTACGTCACAGTTTCACAGGTAGGAACCCAGTGCTTTTTTTTTAGTAACATATAAAAACAGCATTCCTTAAAACTGTAGTATGGCACAAGAAAATCAACAAACCACAATCCAGAACTTCAGAGACTCTATATCAACCACCTAGAACTAGGCCAGCCTAATCTCTCCCCATCCTGAAGCTCAGGGAAATTTGCGGAAGAGGGGGCGGTAAGAGTGTAAGAGCAAAAGGATGGGAGGAGCAATGATTTGCAAGATACTCCACCCAAGTTAGGGCCAAAGCAATCATAATTGGACATTGTATGCCCTGCGCAATGTCCAACACACTATTGACCCCACAAAGTCTAGCATTTGCTAAAAGCACCAAGATCCTTGGAGGCAAGGGATTGACAGTCAAAATAGTGTTCTTATGCTTAAGGGGTACAAAGGAAAGGGTTCAGGGAAATGCCGCTGGGTCCTTGTACATCATCGGAAAGGAGGACCCAGAGGAGAGTCTGGCATGCACATTAAAGGATTCTCCGGGGATTGGGGGAGGGTGGGGAGGGAGGAATTATGGGAGGGTGACCAGAGGGGTGGGGGAGGGGGAACCGGTGTACCTATTAAGTTTGTATGAGCAGAGATAATAAAAAATGTTAAAAAAATCCATTTAATAAAAATTTTCCATTTAAAAACAAAAAAAATAAAAATAAAAATAAAAAAATAATAAAACTGTGGTATGGAAGGATTTCTAAGGATGCTACCTACTCTTCCAGCCTCCACTCTCATCTCCAGTTCGAGCTAATGGGTCCCAAAAAACTACATGGATTGGGCAGAATCCATAAAATGGGTCCCTCATTCACCAGAGCTCAGCCCTTTCAGTATCAGGTACTCTGGCATCCTAAGTATCTTCAAAGTAGTTACATTTCAAAGACTACCTTTGAATAATTATGCCTTCATTCACCTACTTAACAGATATTCCCAGGGTATCAGAAACTCTTTGAGGTTCTGCACATAAATCGGATTCAACACCAAGTCGTCCTGGAGTGCCAGTCTGATTACAGGAGACTAAAATTCTAAACAAGGAATATGGAATCTAAATCTTGGGGCAAGTTCACAAAGAGTAAAGGAGGAAAGATGGATGGATTTTCAGACCTGGCGGTCATGTTAGCAAATGACTGTCCTGCCTGGTGACACTGCCAAGTGCACTAGACCTTCCAAATCCTTCCCCAAGTGCAAGATCTCCATCACTTTGATTTGGAACAGAAAGAATAAATCTGAAACACCTCAGGTGCACACAGCCCAAATGTAGTGTGGCTTCAGTTACCCTACTTTAATAAGGGTTAGCGCTCCCACAGCGTTGTATTGAGGTCATAAATGTTGACTGCGCACACTTCAGGTCTACGACTGACTGCCGTCTCTACCTTTCCTCGACTCCCCAAACAACTAAATGTCCTTTTCAAAGGGCTTCGATGCTCTGCAATAGGTGCTCCCAGGTGGCTGCGAGAACTCATTTCGACCTGGTCGGACAGGCATGAATAAACCTCTTTATTGTTGGTCTTAATGCCCCTTTAAGTGCTTGGGAATACAGAAAGGTCTCTAAAAGATTACGCTTTATTAAGTTCAGGAACCACCAGGAAAATGCCTCCAGCATCATCAAGACAGTGCGGCACGGGTACCTTCAGGGTCCGGATGTGATTCTCAGCTTCGCTCTTCTCTTTCTTGAAGTGCTTCATCAGCTCCTGGATATTGTGCTCGTGCTTGGCTTTCACACTCTGCAGTGACGCCGTGAGATCCGTCAGCTCCCTCTTGTGAACATCCCGCTCCAGCTTCAGCTGCGATATGAGGGTGGCTGCTTCCTCCTCTCTGGATTTGGCCCGGGCTGTGAGGTCCGAGAGGTCCTTAAGCACTGCTTTCTTGGCTCTCTCCTCCTCCGCCAACTTATTAGCAAGATCTGCTCGGATGGCACTCAAGTCCTTGATGGACTCCTGCATCTCCAGAAGTTTGGCTTTGTCCTGGGCCTGGCTCTTCCTCAGCTCAGCAATTTCCTCTTCCAGGTGAGCTTTCTCAGCTTTGATCTGGCCCTGAATCTTACTCTGCCTTCTCAACTCACTCTCCAGTCTGTGGATGGTATCCAGGGAGTTCTTGACCTCTAGCTCGAGGTCGGCCTGGTGAGACTGCACGTCGCCAAGCTTCTGCTCCTTGCAGTGAAGCTCTTCCTCCTGCAGGGCTCGCTTGGTCAAGACTTCATTCAGTTCCTTCCTGAGGTTCTCTATCTGCTGGAATGCTGCATACAGCTGACTTTTCAACTCGTCCTTTTCCTTTAGTATCTAGGGATGGAGCACAAAAGACACCATCAAAAACGTGTTACTGTAAACTTCACCAAGGAGGCCACCAAGGTAACATAGTCAAGTTTAATCTGTGAGGACAAGAAATTGGCCAATTCATATGTTGCTTTTTTTTTTCTATTTTTTAATGAAAACTATTTTAGTTGGAAAAGGCAGAAATGCCTAATCACTCAGAAATAGCACCACAAACATATATTTCAGATGATCTCTGTTAAATTATACTGATCCATAAAGACAAATTTTTAAATGTAAGGAAAAGTTGAAGAAAGGAATAGGGGATGAAAAACATCCCGTCATTTATTAGACATTGTAATGTCCAATAAATAAAGCATAAAGCATCACCCAAAATTACAACAATGAGTACAATGGAAAAGGAGAGAATTAAAACACATGAAAGATAATAAAGGAAACACACAGATACCACCACAGTAAGGCTACGATAGATAATGTATGACACTTGTGGTAATAATCAACTTCCACAATGACAAGAAACACACCAACAGGCAACAGGAACTCTCAAAATCACATAAAGGAAGAAATGAGGGAATTTAATGTTACAGTAGGTGAAAAGGTCCCCAAGAAAAAGACTGATGGGCATGTTCATCGCCTACCTGTTTTGCAGAATGAGAGAGAATTACGCTGAGAAACATAGCCAAGAATTAACCTTCGTGGATAGGCATGGTAGCTGACACCCTTAATCCTAATCCTTAGAAAGCTAAGGTAGGAGGAGCACTGGGAGCTGGCCATTTTTAACTAGAGATGACAAAGATGTATGAGGAGGAAGGGAAGGATTGAAGATGCTTTTAATAACATGTAATTCATTAATTCCTGAATGATGCAGGTAAAGGATGGACAACAAGAGGACAGGTAAAGTCTACACCAGATGTGGATAGACATCATTGGCACGAGTAAAGATCTACACCACGTGTGGATGGACGAGCAGAGGAACAGATAAAGGTCTACACCTGTCAGGGTTTAAAATGCGAACTGTTCCCCAATGGCTAACGTTGTTTGTGGAGGTCATGGCACCTTTGGGAGGTGCAGCCTTGCTGGAGGAAGGCAGCCACAGGGGGTAGGTCTTGAAGTGCATTCGCTCCGCCTACTTCCGGAAGCAATCTCTTCTTACAGCTGGTACTTTTGGAGGCAGCAGCCTCCATGATGGATGTGATTTAAGTTGCCTCCAGTTTCTGCTTCCAGTCATGGCTTTTCTGCTGTAGACCGTATCTCCCCTCTGCAACTGTAAGCTTTTCTCCCTTATTAAGTTGCTCAACTTTGAATGTTGTCTCACAGTAACAGAAAAGAGCAACTTCTATACACCAGATGTGGATGGATAGACAACCAGAGACATGGGTGAAAGTCCACATTTAGATGTGAATGCTTAGGAAAGGAAAGGGAATAAAAGAACTAGGAAATCAGACAGTAATATTTTAGAACTGAAAGTATGAACCAAAAATAATTACAGATGAAGACAAACCTTAACTGTGGAAACTGATTGGACGAATGTCACTATGAAATGGGAAATGAGGGAGGAACAAGACTACAAAACTCAGTGAGTTGCTGGCTTGAATTTTGAATTATGATGACAAGAAAGACTTTCAATGAAACAGGAGAAGAGAAAGACAGGTGCCAAAATTCTTGGGAAATCTGGAAGTGTAAAACAAAAACAGCTAGCAGGGAGAAGCAAGAATGGAAAGAGAATGCTGTAACCAGGCAATTTCTGAAGAGGGCCAAACAAAAAGACATAAAAAGATCAAAAAAGGTTTAAGTGAAGCCAGAGGAGTGACAGAATCCAAAGCCATGTAGTCACAGAACAAGGGACGACTCCATAGCCCTTAAACCAGCGCACACTGCGCCACTGCAAGTGCACAGAGAGGAAGACGGGAGATGTGGCCACAGGCAGAAAATACCAGCTCAAGCCTTTCCTGAGCTGCATAAAACAGGATGGAGAATACACTTAACAGGCAGTACACCTTGGCAATCATCCTTCTGATTGGAGTATTAAAATAATTCAGATTTTCAAAGACAGTATATACTTCTTCTCTCAGCAGGAGAGAAACATGGAAGACAAAGGTAGCAAATGAACATTCTTAGAGTCAAACAATATCAAGCAAAAAACTCAATGCACGGGCAAGCCAATGCTCAACAGGAAATACAATGCAGGAATACTATCCTTGCTAACAAACGTACATGAAGACATGAGGAAAATCAGAAAAACACATGCAATGATCAAAGGCAGGTTTCAAATTGTTTCCTTTGTCACTTTCAAAGTATATATATAAAGCCAATGATTTCAAACCACACTTTAAAAAAAGAAATTACCAGAACTGACAGCTAGATTATTTCTACTTATATAGATTTAAGTTCCCCAACATGTGTTCATCTGCATATTCAAAAGTACATCCAAACTTCCTGATGTAAATATCCATGTCCTTGTTCTTTAGAGAAAGAAAACAATCTGACCTTTCTTGTTTACTTTTTCTGTGATTATATGCTCTTTATTTGAAATTACATGTCCTTTAGTAAATAAAGTAGTTTTGTAGCATCTTACCAAGACTCCAGGAATGTATAAAACTAGAAGGAGAGAAAATAATCAGAGCAATTTTTAACAGAATAGAAGCATTGGGCTCTTCAATACAATTTTAAGTGATCATTTTAAAGAAGAATATAAAGCATATTACAAAGAGATAAAGCTATAGGCACAGAATATTTACAAATAGATTATATCATGTAACCTAAAACAAGGGTTAAATGAGGCTAATTGAATAACCCATTATTTAATACATAAGAAGTAAAATTTGCGAGCTAGTATCATTTTTATCCTAATGTATAATTCCAGGGGCTGAAGAGATATCTCAGGAGTTAAGACTGTCTTGTAAGCAGAAGGTCCTGAGTTCAGATCCCAGGTCGCACATTAAAAAAAAAAAAAAAAAACTAGTCAGAAACAGCAGCAGCCTGCACTTACGACCCTGGAAGGCAGAACCTAAGCAAGAAGGAATGAGAAGAAATCCAGGATGATTCCTGGAAGTCACCCTTGGTCCTCCACAGGGACATACAGTGCCCTCTGATACACACACACACACACACACACACACACACACACACACGCACACACACACACACACACACACACGCACACACACACGCCCAAAATAAATAAATAAATAAAATATAAACTATAATTCCAAATATATCCTTGAGTCAGTCTATGGAACTAATTAACCCAAAACAAAATGGAAGTAGGTGGCTTTCAATTGATTAAGAATTAAATATTAAATATACCTCACAGGTAATATGCAGTAAGATTGGAGGGTTAGAGAT
Source organism: Typhlomys cinereus (assembly GCA_023101885.1). Lineage (NCBI taxonomy): Eukaryota > Metazoa > Chordata > Mammalia > Rodentia > Platacanthomyidae > Typhlomys > Typhlomys cinereus. The sequence continues at coordinate 1,415,153 of JALPQD010000147.1, forward strand.
TGAATATGGAATATTAATGCTTTACCACTAAGGTACAGCTCTGGCCACAACCACACTGTGTGTGTGTGTGTCTGTGTGTCTGTGTGTGTGTGTGTGTGTGTGTGTGTGATGTGTGTGTGTACATTTATAGGAGTCAATATGTTCATTGCATGTGTGTGCAGGGGCCAGAGGTCAATGTTCGAGTCTCTTACAAATATATATCTTAAGTAATCATTCTGCAAATGGATGATTCACCCCTTCCTCACTGAGGTTTCCTACTTTTATTACATCACCCTTGAATGTGCTATTATAACAAGACTCCAGTTTAACAGCTTTTTGTCTCTGGCCAGGGGGTGACATACAATGCCCATCAGGATGGAGTGAAGGGCATTGCAGGAGCAGCAAAACTGCAAAAGAAAATCAACAAACCACAATCCAGAACTTCAGAGACTCTATATCAACCCCCTAGAACTAGGCCAGCCTAATCGTCCCCCATCCTGAAGCTCAGGGACATTTGCGGAAGAGGGGGCGGTAAGATTGTAAGAGCAAAAGGATGGGAGGAGCAATGATTTGCAAGATACTCTACACAAGTTAGGGCCGAAGCAATCATAATAGGACTTTGCATGCCCTGCGCAATGTCCAACACACTATTGACCTCACAAAGTCTAGCATCTGCTAAAGGCACCAAGATCTTTGGAGGCAAGGGATTGACAGCCACAGTAGTGTTCCTATGCTTAAAGGGGAACACGGGAAAGGGTTCAGGGAAATCCCACTGGGTCCTTGTACGTCATCGGAGAAGAGGACCCAGAAGAGAGTCAGGCATGCACAATAAAGGACTCTCTGGGAATTGGGGCGGGAGGCACTGGGGGATGGGAAGGGAGGGACGAGGGGAGGGGGAGCAGGGGTTCGGGGGAGGAGGAGGGAGGGAGGGAACTGGTCTACCTATTAAGTTTGTATGAGCGGAAATAATAAAGAATGTATATAATAAAAATATATATTTTTTTTCTTTTTTTATTATTATTTACTTGAAGTACAAGAGAAAAAAGAAAACACACAAGAGTGGGGCATACACATGTGGAGGTCAGAGGTCAACTTTCTGAAATGAGTTCTCTCCTTCTACCCTATGGGGTCCAGGGATAGAACTTACATTGCAAGATCTGTGCACAGACACCTTTACCTACCGAGCCATTCTGCCAGCCCAAGGGTGTCTTCCTCTATCATTCTCCACCATGTTTTTGCTTGTTTTGGTTCACTTTTGCTTCCGTTTGCTTGCTTGCTTGGAGCAGGGTCTCTCACTGGACCTGGAGCTAGCTGTTTGAGCTAGACTGAGCATCCAACAAACCCCAGGGATCGACCTGTCCCCAGTCCCCAGTTTGTACCTCTGTGACAGTTTTTATTTGGATGTGGGGGATCCACACTCTGATCCTCACGCTTGCACAGTAAGTTACTCCAGACCCCAGATATTTTTAAAAACATTTTTCTTCCAAAATTATCTGCCACGTATTTCCACATCATAGATGAACTGGACACTTGAAGCTGCAATGAAACATTTCTTACCCCTTCTCCCTTGATTAACCATTGCTCTAACCACGACATGCTGCATTAATTTTTAAAGCTTTTAAAGGAGAAATTACAATGCCTGCTGTGATAATTGTAATACAACCCTAACTGCAGCAATCACTTTGAAACTACTTCTTTGCTTATCATTAGCAATGCTAAATGATGGAAATAATTATATCGGGAGTATTCTGGGAAATGATTGTTTAACAATTCTTAATACCCTGAAAACTCAATCTAGAAAAACCTCAGCATCATTCCATGAATTGGGATGCTGCCTAATGATACGGACCCTTCTAAGTTTCCTCTAATTAAGTAAATCTGCAGGTGATTCTCAGTCAATCAATCCTCTACTCTGCTCTGTAGCTCCCTGTCCTGCAAGCCCCAGCTCCTGAAGCAGCTGCCAGGCGAGACTGACAACAGAATAATCAAGGCGCAACCACTTGTGAGGATCAAATCGGTTCAGATTCAAGTCTAAAAGCTTCAGGACTGCGCTACCTCCCGGCAACCAGCCACTCCGTGTGTCAGAGGAGTTCAAATGAAAAGCCCTCCACAAGAGTGCAAAGCAATCGCCTCCTTCATCTTTCATGTCTAACACATGCAGGTGCAGAACAGAAAGCTTCTCAGTATCAAAACCTCATCTGAAATAAGCACCTGCCGCTCTTATGTGAGGCCAACTGACATCGTAAATACCATTTTTCTACATTTTGCCATGTCATTGTTATTCCTGTAGTTGGTTTAGAAGAGAGTTGATTTAACCAAATGATTATTCTTCTGGCTTTTTCCAAGTACTTGACAAGTGACAAAACGCAAAAGAAAAACCAAGGCTAAGACTCAACATGGACAAGGATCAATGTGAACCTGCTCCCTATTAACTCATAAGCATCTAGGTTATTTGGTGCAAAGATATAGGTGCAAACCAACATGGGAATATCAAATCCCCTTAAAATAGCTCATACAAGAGGGTGAAGAGGTGGCTTAGGGGTTAAGCCTCTGCCTTGCAGGCAGAAGGTCCTGAGTTCGGATCCTAGACGCCATGTATAGATGCCAGGCAGAAGCGGGGGCGGCCTGCATTTCTGGTCCTAGTAGGGCGGAGCCTGTGAATCCCCGGGCAGAGTAAACGAGGAGGAGGTAGAGACGGTCCATGGTGGTTCCCGAATTTGCCCGCGGTTCTACACACACACACACACACACACACACACACACACACACACACACGCACACGCACACGCACACGCACACAGGCACAATTGAATAAATAAAAAAAAAATTTTTAAACAGCTCATACAAGAAAGAAGATGATGTCAAATGCATGCAAACATTTTGTTGCTGTCAGAGGGGCATAACACAGTCATAAAGAGACCAATGAATTGATAACACTGTTCCGTTAGTAAAAGCTTCAGAGACACTCATCTATCCAAGCCTGTTATAATTGTTGCCAAAAAATAGCCCATTGGTACCTATTGCATTTACAATAGGTAAAATGCTTCTTTCTAGCCTAGCCTGAAGTCACAACACACAAATAAATGAGTTTTTTAAATGGGTCCAGCAGGAGGAAAGACATATGATGCTAAGGAAGACTCAGTTTTCTTTCACTTGAATATTAGAATACAAAAAAAAAAAAAAAAACACTCCATTTAGAGAACCCAAAGCTAAGCTGAAGCAGAGAGTAGATCTCTCAATTCTGTACGGTCAGAGGACACTAAAATATTAAAAAGAATCTAAAAAAAAAAAACAAAAACTTTAATACTTTTACCTTAAACTAAGCAAGCTATGAAGGCCCTTCTCTCGAGAGCATATTGATACGTCGAACACACGACACCACCCGTAAGTGTTTGGCCGAAGCAGAGATGAACCGATGGCGAGTTGTGGCAACCCCCTCGGTAGGAATGTGCTGGCGTACCTGGTTATTCTTGTCTGTCAGCTCATCAAGAGTTTCAGTTTGTTTTTCCAACGCTCTCTCCAACTTCTTATGCTTCAGTTTCCACTGCCGGATGGATTCTTGAGCTTTCGCCTTCAGGTCCTCCTTCCTCTTCTCCGCCTCGTCTCGCAGGGCCTCCGACCGCTGGAACTCGCTGAGGTAGTGCTCGGCCTGCTTCGTGGCGTCCTCCGCGTGCTGCGTCAGCTCCGACATCTGCAGGTTGGTGCGCTTGCGGTCGACCTCACACGTGTCAAAGTGACTCTGGATAGCCTTGAGCTGCTCCAGCATCTGCAGCTGTTGCTTCTCCCTGTTCTCCAATTCCTGCGTTAGATTCTGGGAACACAACATGGAGAGCATTAGAAATAAATGCTTGTCAAGATGAGCTCTGCAACGAAAAAGACTCTCAGTCACCGAAAAAGGCGTAAATCACCAGGGTTCAACGTCCAGCAATAAATCAAGACCATGAGTCATTTCTGTGTATTTATAATCAAATTAGTTGGAAATAACTTTTGTGGAAGTATTATTTCTCTTTTAGACTATTATTCAAACAGAGAAGTATAGATTTTTTAAATGTCAATAAGATAGAAAGTGTTAAGAAAAACACTTGTGTTTTATTTCACTAAAAACTGAGTGCTTTGTTCAACTGAAGAAATATCAGTGAGTTAAAATGTGTCAGATTATTAGAATACTCTTAAAAGCGATCATGTAACATTTCACATTCTGGCAGCGCATAAAATTTTATTATAATAAAATAAAAATCAGTAACTATAACATGAACATTGGTGACAGAAGTATCATCATAGGTAACTCTGTGCTTGAAAATTCATTTGGAAGATTCCATTAGTGTCTGCAGATAAGTTACTTCCAGCTTAAGCTTACGACGCAGCAAGTGTGCACACTTCTCTCAAACTGACACCAACTACCACGATATACACTTTTTGTAATCTTCCTCTAAGCAAGACAAGGATCTTAAAATCTTGCTTTCTAAAACAGTAGTGGGCACCTACTTTCAAGCCGTGAGCAAGGCCCACCCTCCCGAGCAGTGTCCTTGAAATTGAGTGGGGGCAGGCACGGGCGGGGCATCCTGCGTGGCTTCCATCCCTTCACGAACCTCGTGACTGACGAGTGCGTGGAGCTGGCGATGCTGCGCAGCGCACAGCACTGGACAGCGTCGCCATGTCGAAGTGTTGGAGCGAGTGTAACAGCAGCAGCAGACAATCCGTGTCCTCCCCAAAGGCCCATTCTACTATGACGTAAAAGTCGGATTGTGTGCCTTTTCCTACTGAACTTTTGCTAAATAAACTTTTGTAGTAGTCAAAAATAAATAAATAAATAAAGCAGGAGGGGCCACTAACACACAGGAAATTTTACTAAATCATGATGACAATACATATTTTCAAGGAAGAAATAAATGTTTTAAGTTCAAAAAATGAGAGAATATTGCTTTCTTAAAAGTAAAAAAAAAAAAAGGTATAGTTACTCGCACACTTTGTAAGTCAGTCACAAACAGAAATTAAGTGCCTAAATGTTTTACATAAGCTAGCTCTCTTGATACTACTTACTGCCTGTCATAGTCAGGCACAGGTGTCAACTTGACAGTTGAGGGTTTGAGCTCTGGGCACATTTATAGAGAATTAGTGGTTGAGTTAGGCCCAGACCAAACCTGCAAAAGATTGTCCAGATAATAGGGAAGGTCCAGCCCATGATGGGTGGGACTTGGCCCTGGAATAAATCACGGAGAACTGGTTGAAAGAGTCGGCATCCTTGTTTACACTTGGCCAGACATGCTGGTCTGGCAAGTAAGGATTGTCCATCTCTCAGCCAGTTTCCTCAGCACTGATGTTGGTGCGTGCTCTCCCATCAAGCTGGACTACAAACTATAACTGGACTATCGTAAGAAAATAAACCCTTGTTCCCTCAAGCCATTTGACGGTGATTTATTAACAACCATGCAGGTGAATTGCAACACTCCCCACATGCCTACGACTTTCAAAAGTAACATGAATAAACATGTGTCCTAAGCATAATGGATCTGAGAAGCTACTGTGATGCTAGATAAATAACAAATATCATCTACATTGTACTAAGGCAAGGACAAATAAGCAGATTAGAAACTTTTCTAGAAACAGTTCTGGCCTTAGCAGCACAATTTTTAAGTCTCAATTCCACAAAACATGACCAATGATTCAAATAAAATTCAGCATTGTTTCCTACTGATTAGAGTCATAGTTTGACATTATGGCAAAAGTTTTTTTAAAAATAAATAAATAAATAATGATGCCTTGAGAACAAGATTAATTTTCAGAGGAACAGGTTTGCATTTACTGTTTGCCAAGTTCAAAGCACTCTGGAAGACATGAGTCGCTCTTGTGTCCACCCAAACCAAGCAGTAAACTGAGAACCGTGCACTTGTTTGCATGGAAAATTCTAAATGAGATCAGAAAACACTGGTGACTATGTTTTACCTTTTGCCTTTATTCTAAAAGCTTCACCGATATTCTAGAAATCACCCTTATTAGCAAGCATGATCTCACACACACACACACACACACACACACACATACACACACACACACACACACACACACACACACACACACACACACAGAACTTTTTGTTGCTTTCTATTTGTTTTTGCAACAAATACTTGAAAGGAGGGCAATTATACCTACTCTTTGTCAGACACATGGCTTATAGAAAGATTAAACAGACTTGGCATGGAGAGAAAGACACACCAACAGCTAGTCACAGCATCAGCAGCACTCAGAGCTAACACCTGCTACAACATTGCCTGAAGAGGTCTAAATTTGACAACAGGACTGGACAGCCTCTCTCAGAAAGTGAAGCTCAGTCTGAGATCTAAGTGACAAGGAGGAGCTGGCAATAAAATAAAACAACTAGAAATATTACTGAAAACTACTGACATTTACTAAGCCCTTAAACTGTGCTAAGAGATTCCTATGAATTGCTTCATTCTGTCCTACCACAAAACTGAAGATCCTACTGTCATCTCACGCTGATAGGCAACCAACACGGCTACAGTTAAAACTCTGCCTAGGTCACAAATCCGCGAAAGTGAGGGAATGCGGACACAGAAACTCTGGCTCCAGGGCCCGGTCTGCAAACCATCGCTAAGCTACCTGATCCTCAGAGGATCTCACGCCACGCCTTTCGAGTCACCCTCTTGTGGTTCTTCACCATGTAGCGCCCGTGGTACCTCAGCCGGCACCTGCAGTCGTTCCCTCCCTTCCTGCTGAAGCACCTCATCGCTGTCAAGATGACTTCTCCCTGGGCATCCTTCCTAAGGCCTGAGATCCTAACTCGGCCTCCTCCTCTTACTCACATCACAAATCAGTCATCCTCTGAACTTTAACAACAAAAATCACTTGCAGTGAATGAATCACACAGTTTCCTCCCTCTGGTTAGTGAGTCTCCCAAAGAAAATCACATGGAAGAATCACGGGATGTGAACACACTTGGGGAGCCAGCTGTCAGGACCCAGAAATCTTTCCCCATCCAGTTCATGCAGAGGCCAACCCAAAAAGTTCCACCTTATACTCCACATTCCTTCCCTCGCTTTTAGTGTGCAGTATGCTTCTCCCTCAGAGGCAGTCAAGGTAGGACATGCCAAACATGATCTGCTGGAACCAATAGAGACAGAGCAATCCAGGAAGAGTCCCAAAGTCGCCCTTGGGCCTCCACAAGCCCATACACAGTGCCCTCTGATACACACACACACACACACACACACACACACACACACAGAGAGAGAGAGAGAGAGAGAGAGAGAGAGAGAGAGAGAGAGAAATAAAAACAAATAAAAGAAACAGAGGCTGAGGATATAGCTAAGGGGTCAAGCACTTGCCCATATGAGACTGTGTCAATCCTTACTACAAAACCAATAAAAAAAAAATCCTTCCTATCCCACTGGATGTGATGGTTCTCAACTATAATTGAAGCACTGCGGAGGCTGAAGAAGGAAAAGTCCCAAGACTATGTAGGGAATTCAGGCTACATGTAACCTCAAGTTACATAGCAAAACCTTGTCTCAAACAAACAAACAAGAAAAAAAAAAACAGTGAAAAGGAAAGAATAATAAACATAAGCTACTTAGTTCCTATAATACTCAAGAGTCTATGCTAGGCACCCTGTCCAGTATTGCTTGGAAAACACTGATTGGGCATATTCGACTGAACAAGACAAGACACACTTAAAGTAGCCAATGGAAGCAAGATTTAAGTCGAGATGTGAGAGAAACTAATGTACTCAGGAAAATGTTGGAAAAGGAAGAGGTGGGGATGGAGAGATGGCTCAGAGGTTAAGACTCGGCAAAAGTTCTTAAGTTTGGATCCCAGGTCCCATTTTAAAAAGCCAGGCAGAACCAGTGGTGGCCTGTACTTCTGGCCCTAGTGGGCGGAGCCAGAAATCCAGAATAAAGCAAGGAGATAGAAGCAATCCAGTATGACTCCCAAAATTACCCTTGGCCCTCCACAGGGACACACAATGCCCTGATACACGCAGATGCACATGCACATGCACGCACACACACACGCACATGCGCACACACACGCACACATATAAAATAAATTTTACAACATTTTTAAAAATAAAAGAAGGAAAAAAAGAAAAGGAAGAGGACAAAATAAGGCAATAAGTAACAAAGTAAAATGCACAGAAGAAAGGGCCTAGTCCCTAGCGAAAATGAGCAGCCATGATCCAAAACAGCGTCAACTAGATAGAGTCCCACAGCAGAGCACTGGTGGTGGTTTAAAATGAGCTCAAGAAGCCAGAGAGAGACTGGAAAGAGAGACTCACAAATTGAGTTGAGGGGATGCCAAAATCCACTGAAAGCTTTCAAAGATCTTCTGGCAAGGAAATAGCATGATCGGATTTACACTTGAGGAAGATTAATCACTGAAGGAAGATTAATCACTAAAGGATATTATGCTAACACTCGGAAACTAAAATATTATGATAACATTACAGGCAATTGAAGATCATCCTTTTAAAAGAAGAATGGATATTTAGCACCAATTCTTTTTTCATATGAACTAACCAGATTCAAATGATGCTGATGTACAACAGATAAGAAAACTGTAACATTCAAGAGATTAGAAAAGGAAATAACCCTTGACAGTTGTTCTGAGGAAAATACAACAGAATGTTTCCACTTGATGCAGCCAACATTTTCTGTGCTCAGGAAGCGGCTGCAGCATAAGGGTGAGTGCGATGATGCGAGTCCATTTCTGCTGCCCTGAACAACCAGCAACCCAGGCGGGAAGGAAAATGCTTCTGATCATTGCCAACAAAGGAGACACGTAAGCCATCTTTCCTTCTGTTTTAAATCTTACCTTCCTTCACAATTTATGCTGCCCAGCATATACGGACATCCATTCCTCAGTGCCTGACCCCAGGAGGGTTCTAGCAGTGATTTTTCCTTCAAAAGAAAATCCCTGAACTAACATAGGTAGTAACTAGGGGAACCAAAAAAAAAAAAAAAACAATAATTGATGTCATAAAAGGAAGTATTTAAGAGACAGATCACAGAGGAGAAAAACCAGTGCTCACAGCAGTCAATCCCATGATCAATTCCCACCTCGTGAGGGAGCCAGTGAGCCTAGTGCACACGGCCTATGCGGGCCTGCAGTGTGCTTCGTGATCAAGTCACCTTTCACTGCTAATGTTGCTGGAAGAAAAGCTGGGGGAGGAGAAACGGGAGGAGGGAAAACAGAAAATAGTGAGCCTGATCAACAAGACAGCTCTCCCAGATACTCACAAACAGAATTTCACAATGTTTAAAAAAAAAAATAGGTACACCCAAATGAAAATACAATCCTTTGTACAACTTACGCTTCCTATTGAAAAAAGAAGAAAGAAGCGCTGCTTGTTAAATCTGTTTAATTTTCCCAGTTTTTTAACATCTGAAAAAGTAGAACACTCTCTAAAATCTAAAGAGGATAGGAGGTAGTTGTAAAGTTGTATTTTAATGTTCACAACAGCTTATCAGTTGTAGATACACAAAACGTTGATGTTCTAGTTAAGACTTTATATTTAATTTTCAATGTACCAGAATAAAAAACACACTTTATAAAATTATTTAGATGCTTATATTACACTTATTTAATGAAACATTATAATTTTAAATTTGAATTCTAGAGACTACAAGTTTATTATCTTTTTATTAAGTTCTCTTTAAATAAAACTATTTGGGCTATAAATCTTTGGTAAGAACACAAGTCTTAGTGATACATTATCTTGCAAAAGCTCCTCAACCAAACTAGAAAGATCTGTCATACCACAGGGCTTCTAGAAACCACTACGATGAAAAGTAGGAGGTATATGACTCTTATTACATCTACCCTTGAATGTGCTATTACAACAAGACTCCAGTTTAACAGCTTTTTGTCTCTGGCCAGGGGGTGACATACAGTGCCCAGCAGAATGGAGTGAAGGGAATTGCAGGAGCAGCAAAACTGCAAAAGAAAATCAACAAACCACAATCCAGAACTTCAGAGACTCTATATCAATCACATAGAACTAGGCCAGCCTAATCTCTCCCCATCCTGGAGCTCAGGGACATTTGCGGAAGAGGGGGCGGTAAGATTGTAAGAGCAAAAGGATGGGAGGAGCAACGATTTGCAAGATTCTCAACAATAGTTGGGGCCAAAGCAATCGTAATGGGACTTTGCATGCCCTGCGCAATGTCCAGTGCACTGTTGCCCTCATAAAGTCTAGCATCTGTTAAGGGCACCGAGACCCCTGGAGGCAAGGGATTGACAGCCATAGTAGTGATCTTATGCTTAAGGGGAACAAGAGAAAGGGCTTATGGAAATGCCACTGGGTCCTTATATGTCATCGGAGAGGAGGACCCAGTGGAGAGTTAGGCGTACACAATAAAGGACTCTCTGGGAATTGGGGGGGAGGCACTGGGGGAAGGGGAGGGGGAGGAGGGGGGAGGGAGGGAACTGGTAAAAAATTTTAAAATGTATAATTAAATTTTTAATAAAAAAAAAAAGAAAAGTAGGAGGTATATGAATGAATGAAAATGACACACTAACACTAAATGATGTCTCACCTGAGGGCACATGAACTTGGATCACCAGGGTGAAAACAGTAAAGCTAAAGTAAACAGACAGTGGACAGGGTGTAAGAGAACAGCACTCAACTAATTATCGCCAATGCTAGACATGTGAAAGAAGGCTAACTCAACCTTTGAAATTAAGAATGTGTGTTATCCAAATAAATGTATATGCCCAAAATATGACTTCCTTATACAGGGTCATGATAAAAAACATTGAGTGAAGGGAAAAGGAATGTATGATCCAAAACTATGGGGTGTAAGCATATCAGACAATGAGGAAGAGTCACCAGTATCCTCAAGTATAATGTTTATTTATTGGAATTGAACTTCCAGAATGTAGGAATAGTTTTATAATTTTCATGTAACCAACCAATGATTTACTTGGCTAAACTAAAATAGAGAGGAAGCTCTTTTGAAAAACATCATTGCAAAGAGATTATGGATTTTAATACACTGTTTACAGAAACATAGACATCCAAATATTCATGCGTCAATAAATGTGATAATAGAATTAACATGAGTAGGATCCAGAAAAATGGCTCAGTGAGTAAATGCACCTCCAGTTAAGCCGGAAGATCTGAGCCACCCAGTTACCAGAGAGGAAGGAGAGTACAGGCTGCAAAAGTTGTCTGCTAATCTCTACATGCGCTTCATGATGAAACAGGTACTTCTGTGTGCTCTCCTCTCTCTTCCTATGTCCATTCTCTCTCTCTCTCTCTCTCTGTCCCACCCATCCCTTCTAGTTCTTCTATCTCAAATAACTGAATAAATTTAAGAACAAAGAATGAACATGGATTCAACTGCCGTCACTGAGCCCACTGTGGACAGGCGCGGTCTGTGAGTGGAACAGCATCCTGTCTCAAAAAAGACAAAGCTAAGGATGCTGTGCATGACCCGACAGCAGTCAACCCCTCTTCTCCCTCTTTCTAATACACATTCTTAATTTCCAAGGGCTACACAGCTGTAACCAGAGCTCTCTTGATCTAAGTTTGAGGATACAAATTAGGACCTGTAAACTAGATGCGTTACAGAGAGAGATAGAAGCGACACATGGTAAGGATCAGATTCTTGCTAATTCTTTTTCAAAGCTGCAGGTCAGCAAAGTGACAGCAACACTATTTTGCACCCTGGTGACTCCAGATTCTGCCCAAACCCTTTGCAGCAGGACTTTCCCCTTCCAACACCTTGAAAACCAAGTCGTGGCCCGGTCTGATTATTATAGCTAAAGCAGCTTTGCTCACACCAAGCCCCAAAATTAGAAAGTTTTGCCCTTATTGTATAAGCAAAAGACATAACAGATTTAATAGAATTTTACCTGAAATTCTCAGCTTTCCAGTTAAACCATGCCATGCCCTTCTCACCTCTGCTGGGAAATTAGCTTGACATATTCTTACATGGCTTAATGAACTCATTCATTTCACTATAATTTGGGTGTTTATGAACTGATACTAAATGGATAACTAATCAATTTTCCACAGTCAAGAGAATCAAGGCAAGTCTTTTTGAATGAAACAACACAAATCAATCAAAGCAAGTCTGAAGTCTTGGAATACATCTACATGGAGTTAAATTAGGCCATCACTCACTGAGACCAAAACATAGAAACCTTTTTAAGTGCAGATTGGCTGAAGTACAATATATACTTAAAATCTGTGAATCTATTTTTAACTCTAGAAAAACACATATTGACAATTTTTTAAATGACTCAAGCCTTTAATGAGTTGGGAGAAAATATAGCAGTCACTACAGTACTGTGACACAAAGAATGTTCACTTATATACATAACTTTCCATTTCTATCATGCCATTTTTAACTACAAATATTGTTAGCATTTTCTAAAGCAGTGGAGCTAAGACACACACATATAACATTTCTCTCAAATATTCAGGATCCTGAAGTCTTAATGATGTAAATCAATTATTTCTCCACAAATCCAAAGAACATAATCTGTTTCATACAACTACTTGTATTTCTTAATGAAACATGATATTGAGCTTAAGCAAAATAAGAAAATAATGTTCAATTAATTAAGTACATTCATCTCCCTGTGAAGAAATAAAATATTAACTTCAGTTCCATCCACCATGATGTTCAGTACACAGAAGATTTTAAATATGCTTTTTTTCAGAATATTGAACTTGAAACGCAGAGGGGGGGGCATGTAAGTAACATTTGGGCCCCAGCAATTTGCAAGGGAAATCTGAACCTAGTGTACACACGTTCAAGAGCATTTGTGTTTCCAAAACCTCCAACAGGTTCATGAGTTGGAGACCAAACATTCAAACAACTGAGCCTGTGGAGCTGGGGGAATATTTCCAATTCCATGCATAACTACTCGTAGTAGAAATTCTGAAAGCATAGATAGAAATTAATGAAATGAAAACTCCACATAAAACCTTCAGTAGTGATTTGAGCTTCCAGAAGAAAGATTCTACAACTAAAGGCAGATCAGTGCAGATTATCCAATCAGAATAAAAGAAGAGAAAATAAAAAGATGAACATCACCTCTGAGAAATGTGGGACACCAAGATGCATATAATAACACTAAGAAGGAAACTAAAGAGAGAAAACGGCAGGGAAATACTGGAAAACATAAAAGCTGATAGATGTTCCCAAATTTGAAGGAAACTATCAGTCTCTATACCCAAGAAGCTAGGGGAATGCTAGAAGAAAAACCAAAAAGATTCAACCCTAAGAATATGAAAGTCAAACTATTGGGTGGCAAAAACAATCAGAAAATCATGAAGGCAACAAGAGAAACCTGACTCATTAACACCTACATTGGGTTTAATGCTGGAGGGATGTAGCCTGGTGGACACAGCGCCTGCTTAGCACTCACAGAGCTCCAAGTTTGATCACCAATACTGGATAGGCCCTTCGTGGTGCCACACGCCTCTAATCCCTGTACTCACGTAGTGAAGACAGGAGGACCAGAAGATCTGGGCCATCTTTTGCTACAGAATGAGTTCAAGGCCAGCTGGGTTATGAGACCCTGACTCAAAAAAATAAAATAAAAAATAATAGAGACCAGGAGACACTGAAATGATGTGACCATTTTTAATATTTTATATATTTACTTAAATGAGAGAAAAAACATGAAAGTAAGTTTTCTCCCAAAAGCCATAAACCTACCTATTCAGTTACTCATTTCAGTTACTATAAATTTTGCCATAGGTCTTCTAGATGGTTTTTTTGTATGATTTCTTATTCTTTACTATAGTATCTGTCATAGTTAAGCACAGGTGTCAACTTGAGGGTTTGAGCTCTGGGCACAGTTGTAGAGTTGATGGTTAAGCCCAGAGCAAACCTGAAGGAGATTGTTCAGCTGGTAGGGAAGACCCAGCCCATGGTGGGTGGGATTAGGCCCTGGATAAATCACAGAGAGCTGGTTGAGGGAGTTGGCATCCTTCTGAATACTTGGCCAGACATGCTGGTCTGGCAAGTAAGGATTGTCCATCTCTCAGCCATTATGCAGTGATGGTGTGGCCAGTTCCCTCGGCCCTGATGTTGATGCGTGCTCTCCCGTCAAGCTGGACTATGAACTGTAACCGGACTGTCGTAAGAAAGTAAACTCCTTGTTCCCTTAAGCTGTGTGACGGTCATTTATCAGCAACCATGCAGATGAACTGCAACAGTATCCTATAAGTCACTTCATATTAGTAATGATTATTTTTAACTACTTTCTGATAACTCCAATGTCTCAAGATTCTTCATGACTATTTCTATTTTTTGGTTTTCATGTTTTTTTTTATAGTGTGAGCTTGTTTCCTGATGTGCCCACTACACTGACTGACATTGTATGAAAAATTAAAGAAATAAGTCCAGGCTCTAAGGTGATTGTATCTTCTTTCCCACAAGATTTGCTTTTTCTCTGATAGACAGCTGCAAAGGTGGTAAATAAGAGCAAAGTAGATTCAAAGTTATGCTACAATCAATGGTCCTTGTAATACAATGTTAAGGATTTCAGCTCACCAAGGGTTTGAAACACAGGATAACCCAACTGCAAGTCTAAGGCATTTACAAGGATTCTTCCTCTACAGTGAGCTTATAAAGGTCACCATATGCTCTCCAGCTTGTGAATCAGAGCACAATATTAAATAACAAAACCACCACTCTGTACTCAGAAACCTAACAGAATATTTAACCCTCCTTTCATATATAAGTTATATATATATATACATATATATATGCATATATATATATATATATATATATATATATATATATATATATACTGTCATAGTTAGGCACAGGTATCAACTTGACTGTTGAAGGTTTGAGCTCTGGGCACATTTGTAGAGAATTAGTGGTTGAGTTAAACCCAGAGCAAACCTGCAAGAGATTGTCTAGCTGATGGAGAAGGTTCAGCCCATGGCGTATGGGATTAGGCCCTGGAATAAATCACAGAGAGCTGGTTGAGAGAGCCGACATCCTTCTTTCACTTGGCCAGACATGATGGTCTGGCAAGTAGAGATTGTCCATCTCTCAGCCATTATGTGGTGATTGTGTGGCCAGTTCCCTCGGCCCTGATGTTGGTGCATGCTCTCCTGTAAAGCTGGACTGAGAAATGTAACCAGACTGTCATAAGGAAATAAATTTCTTGTTCCCTTAAACTATTTGATGGTCATTTATCAGCAACCATGCAAACTGCAACATACACATACACATACACATACATTTGCGTGTGTATGATGGCTACTGTACACTGTCAACGGGACTGCTTCTACAATTACAAGGAGGGGAAAAAAGCCTCTGAGGAGGGAAATGCATCCTGAATGTGGACTGCATCATCCCATGCACTGAGGATGCCACAGTGAATAAACAAGGAGAGAACTAAGCACCAATATTCATCTCTCTCCTTCCTCAGGACTCAATGTCACCAGTCAATGCATATTCCTTGGCATTCCCTTCTCCATTTTAACAAACTTTAACTGCAAACTATAAGCTAAATGAACATTTCATCTGTCAAGATGATTTTTGTCCGGTACTTTGTTACAGCAGCAAGAAAAGTAACAACAACAATAGTGTTTTCAAACATAGTCCACCATTAAAGAAAAAAAATCTCTCCTGTTCCTTTAACATAGAATTGGTGAAATTGCCTAATTCTCACTTCATATTGTTAAAGGTCAGCCCAAAGAAAATTATACACACAATGTGAACCCATTCTTTACCTAGGTGAAATGCTGTAAATTAAATGTCTTTATAGATTTAAAAAACAACTCACTAATACTGACCTTTGTTTAACATGTTACTTGTTAGCATCTAAAGCAATATTTCTTTGGCATATATGAATAATTTAGCTTTGTTATTTTACAAAGATAATTTGTACTATTTGAAAACTTTAAAGGGTATAATGGGCCTACCAACTTTTCTTGCTAAAAGCTAAGTACAATTTCATCTTTTTTTATGCCTTTCTAGAAAGCTACCTAAAACAAACACATAAAAAACAATTTAATTTGCTACTTAAAATGATATGCTATCAAATTATTCTAAAGATAAGGTAACTAGAAAGACTATAGGAATAATATCTGAGCACCTAAAATTTGCATGTTATCAAATCTACTAGCCCCTTTTAATGGTATGTGTAATAGTCAGTAACTGATATATCTCTTTAGGTTAATAGAACATCAGGTTGCTATCACCAAGACAAGTTAATATTTTGAAATCTCTATCTTTTTAATTGCTTTAAACATTAAATCACTGTACAATAAAAAGTCACACATATGCCACACTTTATGAAGAAACTAAGTATACCGCACTTACTCCTTTTTTTCTCTCTCTCATACATACACAAAAATAAAAAATGCATGCAACATGCACATACAGAGAAAGTCTCTGCCTTTATAAGTATAAAGAAATTATACATAAAATATGTGTAATATGGAGCCAAGGAAATGGCTCATTTCCCATTTCAGTGTGAAGACTGGAGTGTGGAGTTTAAGAACTTCTGCCAAGCGGCACAGAGGTGCAAGCATGATTCCAGCACCCAAAGGGCAGAAACAGGGAATCCCCCTAACCGGTTGGCTACAAAGACCAGTCACGATCCATGAACTTCGAGTTCAATGCGAATCCTGCCTCAGTGAATAAACTGGTGCATGACAGAGGAAGATACTCAATGTCGACTTCAGGCCTCCACATGCAGTGGCATACATGTGCATCTACACCACACGCACGTGTGCCAACACATACCAACGTGAATACCCTCAACACACATGAAAATTGATATAAAAAGATAAAAGTGAGAACTAGCTTGATTTAAGAAACCAAAGAAAGTTGAAAATATTCAGATTCCTAAATTATTTCATTGTGAAGCATTTTCAAATGAAAAGTTTTTGAATTGCTATCTTAAAAGTAAGAAGTAAGCTATTTAGCCCACTTTTTTCTGGTCCTACAGAATTATTAAAGCCAGTGACAGAGTTATAAAAAATATCAAGGCTGGTTAAAAAGAAAAACCATATCAAGACAGCAGTTCCCAGCTCCTGTAACTCCTACTTTTTCAAATTAGATCAAGGATACGGGAATTAAACTAATCCCTCCAGGAAATAGAAAGCTCTGTATTGTTTTAGCTTTTTGACTTCTCAGCCAAGAGTGACCTTTCTTAAAATCTTAAGAGTATAGAACTTTTACGCACTTGACATTTTGCCCCCAAAGTCAAAAGCAAACCTCATATACGCTAAATTTGATGATTTTGGCTATGTCGGTAGTTTTGCCGCCAATACGTTTTCCTAATACTGTCTCCTGCATATGTAATACTCAGGTAGTTTTACAACATATACTTACTTGGATTAGGAAAAAATTACTAGGATTTTAAACAGGGAATTACAGGCGGAATAATTAAGGTTTCTAAAGCCTTCCATCATCATGAATCTTGCTACTAAAAGTTGTACCAAAAGAGGTATTATGGAATAGTAAAATGGCAATATTTACATAAGAAACATAAGAATATAAATATAAGAAAATAGCTAATCCTGGACTGGGAAATGGATCAGTGGTTAAAGGGCCTTCTACACAAGCAAAAGGTTAGGAGTTCGGATCCCCAAATCTTGTATGAAATGCCAGGTGGGTGTGGCAGGCTGCCTGTAATTCCAGCCCTAGAAGATGGAGACTAGGATATCCAGAGCAATCTGGCTAGCCAGGCCTCCCCTACTGATGAATTCTATGCCTGATTAGAGATATATTCTCAAAAGAATAACACAGAAAAGCATTTGATAATGATTCATTCACAAACTTGGTCCTGCATGCATATATACACATCCATCCATAGATGCACATGAACATGTGAACACAAACATATATACATGCACACTCCTCCTCCCCACATACACAGGTACACGTAAAAACAGGAAAAAAAATTAAAGAAGTGATGCTAAAAAGTATGGCAAAAGAAATAACCTTCTGTATGCTTCTAAATTGCTAAAAAGTTTTTTTTTCATGTTGTTTTCAATATCCTCTCTCTTTTTAAAGTACATTCTGGCATTACAGTCCCAATTCTTTCCTTATGAATAATCATGTCAGGTGTCAATCAATTATCATTTTCAACATTAAATCTAAGTTATGTTCTGCATCTTTGGGGTTTTTTCTTCCTTTCTTTCTTTGAAGTTCTTAGTTGAATTTAAAAGTCAAATTTTTTTTCAAGAAGAGTTAAGTTGATGGAAGATGGAGGCTGAGATTAAATCAGAGGGAATCACTGATCAAGGATGCTTGGAATTCTTATGAATACAAATAGCCTATCAAGGTTAATGAGGTTCAACCTGAGTTTAGAAGAAGGAGGAAATACACTTAGTATTTTCTATGCATAGACAGATTTAAGTCTTTCAGTACAATTTGAAACATAAATTATAAAGACTCAAATGCAACTTCCTCTATTTGGGTTTTCTGAGAGTTATTTTCACTGTTTTTCCCCAATGTGAAACAGCTGCTTAAAACATATATTCTGGATCAACAAGAACTAATGCCATTAGTGGGACAAAGCAGTCTCCTTGAAGATGGACAACTCTCCCAGAAACCAGCATGTGTAAGAAATGAATTTTTTCTGTAATAATCTTAGCCAACAAATGCTAACTGAACACATAATGCAGGCATAGTGAGTAGGCCTGAGGTTACGCCACACCCATTTAGGACCTAAAAAGTGTCAATCAGAGTAACACAAATCTGAATTATAACATCGGTGCACACCAACAAACATATCTATAGAAACACACAACATAGCTAAAGAAACAGGAAGTGAAAGACCGAGTGGAAACACAGGAAAAGGTTTTGAGAAAGACAAGAGATGCCAGTTTTTGGCAGTTTTAGAGCAGCTATGCTGGGATGATCTCTGAAGATCTTGGAAGGTCAACCCCCACTGCTGGGATTATCCTGCAGGTACCCCCCCTGCAGACAGGGGGGAACTGCCTCCAAAAAAAAAAAAAAATCGGTCAACTTCCCCCAATCCTTAGCTAATGAAAGGATATGAAGATTAGTTCTCCATAGCAGATAAACTAAATCCATCAAAAGAAACAGCCCCAGCCCCACCTCGAAGTGGGCACAAGATCAACTAAGTTGGGCTCCAAAGTGAGTGAACCAATGAGGAGAAGCCATTCCCTTCCCCCACCCCCCCTTGTCTAACCAATAAGGAAAAACCATTTCTTTTCTCCCACTGCCCTAGACAGTCTTCTTTGGTGCCTGCCCCTCATGGCACTCCACATCTGGAGTCCATGAGTTCCTTTCTTTCTCTCTAATAAACTCTACCTTAATCTTCTACACATGTTCTGGCTTCAGTCTTCAATTCTGAACACACTTTGACTCCGGATACGTACACACTCCTAGAGAGTCACCCGCACACGTTCAGTACACTCCAAGAACCAAGGCAGAATAAGGTCTCTGGCAATCAGGACTCTGAATGGAAGGGAAAGAGAAGCCTCTGGCCGCCTCGAGCAAACAGCATTGCAGACACCATCGTTCTCTGATGTGCTCACCAAGCGAACTTTGGGCTTCAAATTTCAAAACTGAGATACGGACAACTGGAGATCAGCACCTCATACAAAAGAATAATTTCTTAAAGTTTATATGGGACTCTAACGTCAACAGATGAACTGGTTCTCTTATACACTGCTCTCTGCTGACTTGCATTTCAACAATCAACTGGGTCTCAAAAACTCGAGGACACAGAAAGCAAGTCTCTGGATATCATGGCCAATGACATCTTCGCCAAGACAGAAACATCCAAATCAACTCGGTTTGGGTGACAGAATTCTTGGTTTAATCCTGGACCTCCTTCTTTACCCATTTGGACCCATTTGGAAACTCTGAAGGAGCATATCCAGATCATTAACGGCAATGCAAAGGCAGGAGCACAGAGTACCAGCCACAGGACAAAAGCCTACACAGCAGGAGGTGTTGGCTTCCACCAACACCTCATCTAATCCAAGAGGCTTCGAGGGGGAAACAGGTCAACGTCTCCACAGAAATTTATAAGATTACGAAAGCAGGGACTAAATGAAACAAAGGAAAAATAAAGATAGAAATCTGGAGTCTTTATGGAAATAAAAATGAATTATTTGGCAAGAGTATATGCTACCCTCTGTAGGAGAGTTATAAGAAAACCATGGCTAAAAATAAATGATATCGATAAATAAACTCTAAGAACTGTTATTACACAAACATTCTGGGCCTAATCAATAATTTCATTTTGTGCTGTTTTTAAAAATATTTTGTCTCCTAAGAAATAACTGGAGGTGCAGCTGGAGCGATGGCTTAGCCAGGAAAGCCCGTCATGCGACCAATCAAGGATCTGAATTCTAGTCACAAAGCCCAGGCAGGATGATAGATATAATTCCAGCATGGGACATGAGCACACACTTGTGCACATAAACAAGTACCTACACCCATACACACACACACACACACACACACACACACACACACACACACACTAGCATCTTAAGAAGAGAACTTTTATTTTGTATGAAATTGTGTAAGACAACAATAGCCCAAAGTCCCAGGCTATGTAATATTTTCTAAAAGTTAAACACAACTAAGTAATGTTCAATTCCATTTTAAAGATGGTCTCAACTGTTACAAAGTAGTAATCTATAATCTGTATTTCTCACAAAGATCTTCAAAGAGTCTTCACACGATATGAAAAAACAAAGTACAATCAAATAAAAAAGATACTTAATTATCTTATTGTTAGAAAAAAAAGAAGAAAAATCTTGTAATTCAAGTACTCACTTGAATACTAAGGCAGAAGGTTCAGGTCAACCTGGGCTATAAAGTAAATACAAGGCCAGCCTTGGCTACAAGAGAGACAGACCTTGTCTCAAAAACAGAAAAGGAAAGGGGAAAGGGGGGATGTCTAGAGAGAAAAGAAGGGAGGGGAGAGAATGGGGGGGGGGAACCTACTTTTTTTCCAGGGATAAATACCTCTTTGTGATGTAAGTTCAGGCAACTGGGAAAAAAGAAGTCCTTCAATCTCTAAAAGAAATTTATCTTCTGAGGTAGAATATAGAATACAGTTAAGGAACTCTCTGCCTCGTTTCTGAACGTCAGCAACACAGATGGCAACTGGCTGGGCTTCCTCCTCTGCTCTACCACCAGCACCTAGCACAGCACCCTGAACACGGCGAGCAATGAACAGCGCCAGGTGCATATAAACCTCTTGCCGGTCACTCTGCAGACTGAACCCTATGCAAACAGTCCTAACGTGGGCAGAGCACTACCGCAGAGGGTTAGGTTATAAGAACAGCAAGCAGGGTTCCTCGGCTGAGAATGTGATCCAGCTACTGTAAACAATTCTTGAAATGCTCCCCCCCCAACCCCCAATTTATATCCAAAGTAGTAAATTGAGAAAAAAACATAGGAAAGAAGGACATGGAAGCAAAAAGAGAGGGGGCTGATTTATGGCTAAGAATAGCTAACAAAGGATTTTTACCTTTCATACTTGTTTTTTAAAAAATCTACTTCTGCTAAATAAGATTTCAGCATTTTCATCAGTAATATCAAGGGCCAAACTAATCCCCATGAAGCAAATTTCAGAAATTAGCACCACTATTGCTCTGAGATAATTTCTGGTAAGTATTTAGAAGGTTTTGTAATGGGTCTGCCAATATTTCATTATCATTTTTTGTTATCTTTACAATTGAAATCTTGAATCAAATCAAAAAGACATTCTTTAGTGACGTGCTGACAAGATGAAAGAGAAACTCATACTGAAAGAACATTAAATATTTCCTTTGGGTTATGTAAAGTTAGGTGCTTTCAAAATCAATTTTCTACCAATCATTACAATTCTGGAAACTCTTCACATGCAGCAACTTAGTACAATCAGAACACAAATGTACTAATAACAGACACAGGAGAGAACTGATACATATCTATTTCCAAATGTGTCTCCATATCTGACCCAATTTGCATAATTAGAATTAGAATCAAGTTATTTCCTTTCAAAGAGTACTTTCCTTTGATTTTTAATATATTCCGATAATTACCTCATCTTTGCTAGATGAGAGACAGGCAGGAAGCGGTGGCTGCTAGCTAGCTCACGGGGACCACGTGAACACCTGCGGCTCTTGTGCACACAGGCTTCACAACCCTACAGCAGCTACACAGGTGAAACCTTCACAGTGCCAAAGAGGAGAACCCAGCAGGCTCTTTTCACTACACCACTGCCAGTTTCACCCCCAAAATGGGTGACAATTCACAGCCATCTCGGAGATGAAAAGTCCCTTCTGTCTTCAGGAAGGACATAACACTACAGCAAAAATGTTTAATAACAGCAAAATCTCTCATTGTGAAATAATGAAGAAGAGCAATAGACACCTGCTTCCAGTCCCCAGAGAAAAACGAACAACACAAGTGCAAACTCGTCCCTAACGTGATTCTACATTAGCCTTAGCCAAAGCACAGCTCTCAGAGCAAAGCACCTTTCCGACACGGTCCTCTAAGCAACTGCACCAAAGATGTTTCCACTGGAGGTAAGAGCAGGTGTTACCTGGATCTGCACCGTCAGCGTCACTTTCTCCTTGTCTTTCCGCTCCATGCAGCGCCTTACTTCCTCTAACTCGGAGGCCATGGAGTTGAAGTTCAGCTGCGTTCTCAGATCTGACATCTGCTTCTCCAGATCCTGCTTTTCCCGCTCGATCCCTGCAGAGAAACGCAACGCCCCAGGGTTATTCTGCGTTCATGTGACAAAGGATATCCGAAGGTCACTAGTACTAGGTCCCGTGTCTTCACGGCCATTAACAAGATCCTCCTATTGCCACTCACTCAACGAACCTCTCTGATTTCTCCAGTCTACCATGTCGGTCTACCCACAGGACTGTTGATGGCTTCTCAGCTCTTGTCTAAGATCAAATATCTGCTACATACTCTGCAAAACATATGCATAGCTATGTCATGCAGCATTAGTACTTTGGCACTAAAATTTTAAATGTTATGTAATAGCCAATACAATTTATTTCAAAAAAATCCTATACCTTTTATTGCTTTTTTTTGCTTTTATTTTACTCTCAAGCTTGTAAACAAAGATCCTGAAGCTAACTGAAGTTTACAAAAGGAAATATTCTTCTTGCAAGATAAATAAATCTCTGTACAGGATTACTGATTTACTAGTTCTTAAAAATCTGCAGACTGAAATTATAACACTTAAGGAATATTTACTGAGTTAGCATGTAGTGATGAAATGCTTGGTCATGATATACAGGGTACTACTAGACAATGTTCTTCAAATATAAAGATGACTTGCAGAAAAATCCATCATTAGTGGGCATTTACAAGAAAAAAAAGGCAAACAGTACTTCTTTGGCTCTAGAATATTAACAAGTAGAATAGGTAACACCAGTTCAAAACTACTCTTTTCCCTGAAATGTTCTTTCTAGAAAAGGAATGAAATAAAATTTTACCAATAGATTTGGATATAATTTACAAAAAATATCCCAACTTCAGAAATAAATAATAAAGTGGTCAAAATTACACATACTGGGACAGAGGGCAACGTAAGAGCAATTCTGATACATAAGGAAACAAAAGAAAAGACACTGTGAGAAGCTAAGATAGAAAGAAGCTATTATTCCACAATGAATAGAAAACTTCACAAACCAAGAGATAGAGTTGGGGCGTCATTCTGAATAAATGAAAGGCAAAGCACAAGGCCACATAACCAGATCTAATATTCAGGTATCTTCACAACAATAACTCTGTAGCTGAGACATAAAGTGTGAGGGCATCAAGAGAGAGCCAGCAGGAAGCTGGGCACTAAGAATTTACCCCAAACCAACGGGTAGCTAGGGTCACATAACTAACATGCTAACTCGTCTTGCAGGTACACAGCACACACCAGTAATCCAAGCTCTCCGGCGGCTGAGGCAGAAGACCATGATTTCAAGGTCAGCTTGGCCTGAATAGAGAGACCCTGTCTCAAATTTTAAAAAGAGTATTTTCTCTATACAACCTTTATAATGACAACTCAGTTCTGTCATTGCATTATGAAAGTAGCCTAGACAATATCTAAGTGGGAGCAAACATATTCCAATAAACTTATTTATAGAAAGCAGGGAGATTTCACCACAGGCTTCCTTCACACACTGCTGAAAAATCTCCAACATGAAAACAAACTAATTTCTTTATATGCAAATATAGACATGCATTTTATAAATGCATGTATTTCTTTTTGAAATACATGAGCATTTACATGTGTATATAAGAAGCCTTAACAGTATGACTGTACTGATCTTGTTTTAACTACTAAAGTGGAAATAAGAGTATCTTTCTCCGTGCAACAGTTGTATGAAAAGGGCCGATACTGAGCCTTGTTTGCGATGGCAATTAAAAATATTGTAGGGAGAGATTTTAATCAAGGGAAAAAGCCGAAGGGTCAATGTCCCAGAAGAGCATCTGAGAAGCAGCTCAAAGGAGACCACAGGGGGCTGCAGCAAGGCAGGGCGAGTCAAGACATCAGCCACGGCTGGGAAGCAGGATGAAGAAAGAAGGAATCAAAATGCAGGAGTGGTGCTGTTGTCCGGGATGCCAAGGGGTGCAGACTGAAATTCAGGGTCCTAAGGGTAAGGCAAGCCAGGTGCAGAGAGAGAGAGAGAGAGAGAAACCAGAATAGTGCATGAGCACAACGTATTGTAAGGACTAATTAGTAGAAGTGGTTAAGAAATAAGTTCAGAGGTTCTTTCTGTTTTAGGCTAAAATATCTACATTGGGGTGAAGCTAAAAATTAAGAAGAAAAGTAGGTTTATTTTGTTTTCTATTTAGAAAAAACTTCATTTCTATAATGGAGAAAAAGGTTAATGTTTCTAGGACACTATAGCTGCCAATTTCTGCAAATCAACTCAACAAGGTAAGTTAGGATACTCCTTTCCAAAGTTGACAGCACTGCTAAAGTATTCACAAATTCAAATTACACATGTATTTACATATGTATGTATTCATATATGTGCATGCATGTGTATATACAAAGACCAATACCAATAGTAAGTTATGCACTAATAGCAGGAATAGTTTTTACAGGTCAAGAGTCATATGAACAAAATGATACTAATATCCAAAACTTCCATCAAAATAAAAAATAAAAAAGATAAAATGCAAAACCCCAGTAAATAGCAAAGTTTTATTCTTTTTTTGTTTTTTATTATTTATTCAATTGTACATGTACGCGTGTGTGCACGTGTGTATGTATGTGTGCGTGTAGAACCACAGATGAATTCGGGAACCACCATTGACCACCTCCACCTCTTCCTTGTTTACTCTGCCTGGGGATTCATAGGCTCCGCCCTACCAGGACCAGAAACGAAGGCCGCCCCTGCGTCTATACATGGGGTCTAGGATCCGAACTCAGGACCTTCTGCCTGCAAGGCAGAGGCTTAACCCCTGAGCCACCTTTCCAGCCCCCGCAAAGTTTTATTCTTATTTTTGCCTGGCTCCATTTTTTTAATCAGTTTCTCAACCATCACTTAGACAGACAAAATTCTAGAGCAACACCATTAAAAGTAGCTCTGGACAAAGCACAGTCAGACTATGTACCAAAAAGCAGGGACATGCCATTTTACATTCACAGTGCTGTGTAGTACTACTAAAAGATATAAACTAAAAGGCATTAGAAAGGTGTGTTTTGAGAGGTGAATGGTTCAGTTGTAAATCTGCAGGGTAGCACGTGAAGTTAAACCACTGAGTAGCTCCAGATGCACAGCTGAGATTAGATGAGTGGAACCAGCCTTGGGAGGAATAGAAGCATGAGATTGCATGAAGATTAAGTGTGGCCACTTGGGAGGAATACGTAGGAAGGAAAACCATCAATAGGATACTGGGCAAAGTCAGAGCTTACACAGCACACACAGGGAAAAGACAGAGTGAAAGCAGCTCCGGCAGAAGAGCCAAGAACATGTTCCAGACAAAGGCCAGCAGGAGAGTTCTGAGGAGAAGAAATGGGCCAAAGCTGAAAGAAGATTGCTTTGGATTCGCAGAGAGCACTGGAATCTGAGCAGACTGTATCCTGACCCAAATCTCCAGATAACAAAAGACACACCGCCTAAATGTTACTTGTTCCCAAGCAAAAATTAGGAAAGACAGAGCAAAACAAAAAACAGAGGGACATTTCCAATTCAAGTACGAAGAGAAGTGCAAATAACTAGGAATGAGTACAGGAAAATAGAAAACTCACACCACCATTTGAAGGCGCTAAGAGAAAAACCTGAGTCAAGCAGGTAGGCAACAGAAACAAATTCAGAAATCAAGCACAAGACATTAAAACTGGATTCTAAAGCATGATTCATTTGGAAAACCTCATAGATGATTAAGAAATACAAGGGTGGAGCTCAGCACTACGAAGGGGCTACTCTGAGAGCAGAAGGACCACACATTCAGAGCGATACCTCTCCTGAACCTCCAATCATCTCCTAGATCCTCTTGAGATTTCGACTGTTGTTTGGAAACGTAAGATACTTGATGCTGTAAACCTTTCCGGTCTCCTTCGGCTTTGGTGAGCTGTGTGCGCAGTTCTTCTACCTAAATGCATTGCAATGAAAACCACACATTTATAAGTTTCAAAAAGCTGAAAGAATTAAACGTATGTACACTTATTACTTGTTAATTTATATGTTACTTACTAATTATATTTATTTATTAAAATTATTGATTATAAATTATTTCCCTGAGGGAAAATATTCACTTCTAATGGGCCGTGATCTATAACACGAACTGAACCATACTCATCTCCACACCCTAAGGAATACAGTGGAACAATATTCTGCATTTACTTTCATTCCTTCATTGCTTCCACAAAGAATGTCTCGTCTGCTTTCTGTCCACTGTGACAAAGAATCTCACATCCTTTTAGTCTTCTTTTTCAAGGTGAGGAATTCAATCCAGAACACTGATAAGGCAGTTATATTTTTTATCACTAAACATTATTCTACTCTGACCACCACCTCATTTCCCATTTGAAATTGTTTTGTGTTTTGTTTTGTTTCTTTTTCTTCCCTTTGGTTTAGTTTTGTGGAGACAGGAATTTGCTATCTACCCCAGGCCTGGAATCTCACAAAAATTTTCCAGTCTTAACCTCTTGAATGAGCACCACCACATCTTGTCTTAAATACATTTTTTTAAAGACTTTATTTATTTATAAGACTTGATTTATTTTGTGTGGCACTTGTGTGTGTGTGTCTATGAGAGAGAGAGAGAGCACTGTATGTCCCTGTGGAGGACCAAGGATGACTTCTGGACTCATCCTGAACTGCTTCTGCCGCCTTTTTGCTTTGCTCTGGGATTTCCCATGCTCCGCCCACCAGGGCAGGAAGTGAAGGCCTCCACTGCCATTTCTGCCTCGGATTCTAACTCAACACTGTCTGCTGCCAGGCAGAGTCTTAACCCCTGAACCATCTCTCCAGCCCATCAAACACATTATTTAATACATTTTTTATTATTATTTCAGCTCATACAAACTTAATAGGTACACCAGTTCCCTCCCTCCCTCCTCCTCCCCCCGAACCCCCTGTTCCTCCTCCCCTCACCCCTCCCTCCCCATCCCCCCCACCCCCCTGCCTTCTGCCCCAATTCCCAGAGTCCTTTCTTGTGCATGCCTGACTCTCCTCTGGGCCCTCCTCTCTGATGACGTACAAGGATCCATTGGCATTTCCCTGAACCCTTTCCTGTGTTCCCCTTAAGCATAGGAACACTACTGTGGCTGTCAATCCCTTGCCTCCAAGGATCTTGGTGCCTTTAGCAGATGCTAGACTTTGTGAGGTCAATAGTGTGTTGGACATTGCGCCGGGCATGCAATGTCCAATTATGATTGCTTCGGCCCTAACTAGTGTGGAGTATCTTGCAAATCATTGCTCCTCCCATCCTTTTGCTCTTACACTCTTACCGCCCCCTCTTCAGCAAATTTCCCTGAGCTTCAGGATGGGGAGAGATTAGTCTGGCCTAGTTCTAGGTGGTTGATATAGAGTCTCTGAAGTTCTGGATAGTGGTTTGTTGACTTTCTTTTGCAGTTTTGTTGCTCCTGCAATGCCCTTCACTCCATCGTGATGGGCATTGTATGACACCCCCTGGCCAGAGACAAAAAGCTGTTAAACTGGAGTCTTATTATAAGAGCACATTCAAGGGTAGATGTAATACTTATACCCAAAAGTGGGATCCCAGGGTCATATGGCATATGGCAATGGGAGGGGTCAATCACCCATTTGCAAAATGGTTACTTTTTAATCTGCCGGACTATATGCCCTCCCCTTCTGGTGAGTTCATACCCCCTTAGTTGTAAATGATCAGGAACGAATGACTGTGAACTTAACCAGGTATCACATTACTTTCTTGCAGTCCTTGATAGAAGCCTATTTTCTCTACTGTAACATGGTCAATTCTCTCCTTGTTTCTGGTGTGGCCCTCCAACCCCATCCCTCCTGTTCATAATACTTGCAATTACTGTAGGTAATACATAGATTTACCTATGAGTGTCTCAAGGTGGGCTGGGTGGGTTTGGTACTAGGAGCCACCTATTAGGGAGTACATATGGCGCTTAATTTTCTGGGTCTGGGATACTTCACTTAATATAATTGTTTCTAATGACTTCCATTTCCCAGCAAATTCCAGTAATTCGTCATTTTTGATGGCTGAGTAGTACTCCATTGTATAGATGTACCACAGTTTCTTTATCCACTCGTCAACTGTTGGACATTTGGGTTGATTCCATGTCTTTGCTATTGTAAACAGTGCTGCTATGAACATGGTTGTGCTTGTGCTATCGAGGTGAACCTCTGCTGTATGGGGGGTTATACCCAAAAGTGGAATCGCAGGGTCATATGGCATTTCAATCTTTAATTTCTTTAAGAATCTCCAGAAGGCTCGCCAGAGTGGCTGTATGAGCCTGCATTCCCACCAGCAATGTAGGAGAGTTCCCCTCTCTCCACATCCTCTCCAGCATCTGATGTTTGTATTGTGTATTTTTGCCATGCTGACCGGAGTGAGACGATATCTCAGGGAAGTTTTGATTTGCATTTCCCTGATGGCTAAAGAAGTGGATCATTTTTTAAGATATTTGTTAGACATTTTAAATTTCATCCCTGGTAAAATTTCTTTTAAGTTCCAGGGCCCATTTTTTTAATTGGGCCATTGGTTTCCTTGGTGTTTAGTTTTCTAAGTTTTTTGTGCACTCTGGACAGTAGAGCTCTATCAGATATGGGGTTAGTGAAGATTTTCTCCCATTCTGTGGGTTGCCTTTGAGCTCGTGTTACAATCTCTTTATCTGAACAGAAGTTCTTTAATTTCACAAGATCCCAACTGTTGAGAGTTGGTAGCAGTGACTGTGCCATTGGATGTCTGTTTAGGAACTGTTGGCCTAGCCCAATCAGCTCAAGGGAGTTCCCTATCCTTTCAACTATGGTTTTTATAGTCTCCGGCCTGATATCAAGGTCCTTGATCCATTTGGAATTAAGTCTTGTACATGGTCACAAGTATGGATCCAGCTTTAATCTTCTGCATATGGAGATCCAGTTTTGCCAGCACCATTTGTTGAAGATGCTGTTCTTTTTCCATTGGATTCTTTGGGCCCCTTTGTCAAAGATCAAATGGCTGTAATTTTGTGGGCTTATGTCTGGGTCTTCAAGCCTTATCCATTGATCTGTGTGTCTATTTTGGAGCCAGTACCAGGCTGTTTTTATAACTATGGATTTGTAGTATAGACTAAGGTTCGGTATGGTAATACCTCCAGCAGTGTTTTTGTTACTCAGGATTGTCTTTGCTATCCTGGGTCTTTTGTGCCTCCATATGAATTTTGAGATTGTTTGGTCAACTTCTTTAAAGAATTGCTTTGGGATTTTGATTGGTATAGCATTGAATCTGTATATTGCCTTTGGTAGGATGGTCATTTTTACGATGTTGATTCTGCCAATCCAGGAACAAGGGAGGTCTTTCCACCTTCTGGTGTCTTCTGCAATTTCTTTCTTTACGGTTTTAAAGTTTTCATTGTAAAGGTCTTTTACCTCCTTGATTAGGTTTATACCAAGGTATTTCATTTTTTTAGGGGCTATAGTAAATGGGATTGTTTCTCTCAAGGCTTTTTCACTTCTTTCATTCTGGGCATATAGGAAGGCCTCTGATTTTTGCACATTTATTTTGTATCCTGCCACCCTGCTGAACTTCTCAATTAGTTCCAGGAACTTCCTGGTGGAGTTTTTGGGATCCCTCAGGTATAAGATCATGTCATCTGCAAATAGGGATAGCTTGATTTCTTCCTTGCCGATTTGAATCCCTCTTATGTCCCTTTCTTGTCTTATGGCTTCAGCTAAGACTTCAAGTACAATATTGAATAGAAGTGGTGAGAGTGGACAGCCTTGTCTAGTTCCTGATCGAAGTGGGAATGCTTCCAATTGTTCCCCATTGAGCAAAATCCTTGCTGTGGGCTTGTTGTATACAACTTTTATTATATTGATAAAGGTTCCTTCCATTCCTACTGTCTCTAGCGTTTTGATCATAAAAGGCTGTTGGATCTTGTCAAAAGCTTTTTCTGCATCTATCGAGAGTATCATGTGGTCTTGGACTTTGGACTGGTTTACATGATGAATTACATTTATTGAATTGTGTATGTTGAACCAACCTTGTGTGCCGGGGATGAAGCCTACTTGGTCCCCGTGAATGATCTTTTTAATATGTTTTTGAATCCGATTTGCTAAAACTTTGTTGAGAATCTTTGCGTCTGTGTTCATCAGAGAGATCGGCCTATAGTTTTCTTTTTTAAGTGAGTCTTTATTAGGTTTTGGGATTAAAACGATATTAGCTTCATAGAAGGAATTTGGTAGTGTTCCTTCCTTTGCTATTTGATGGAACAGTTTAAGGAGTATTGATATTATTAACTCCTTAAATGTCTGGTAGAACTCTGTGCTGAATCCATCTGGTCCAGGACATTTTTTGGTGGGAAGATTCGAGATTACTTCCGCAATTTCCTTATATGTTATAGGACTATTTAAATAATTCACAACTTCCTGATTCAATTTAGGTAAGTTGTGTTTACTTAGAAATTCATCCATCTCTTTTGTGTTGTCAACCTTCACAGAGTATAAGTTTTTGAAATATGATGTTATAATTCTCTGGATTTCTTGGGTATTAGTAGTGATAACTCCATGTTCATTTCTAATTTTGTTAATTTGGGTTTTCTCTCTCTTGCTTTTGGTTAGTTTAGCTAGGGGTGTATCAATCTTATTGATTTTTTCAAAGAACCAGCTTTTTGACTGGTTGATTTTTTCTATCGTTTTCTTAATCTCGATTTCAGATATTTCTCCCCTTATTTTGCTAATCTCCTCTCTTCAACTACTTTTGGGATCAGATTGCTCTAGTTTCTCTAAAGCTTTAAGCTGCATTGTTAAGTTGGTTATTTCTGATGTTTCCATTTTTTTGATGTAGGCATTAAGAGCTATGAACTTACCTCTTAGAACAGCTTTCATTGTGTCCCAGAGATTTTGGTAAGTTGTATTTTCATTATCATTCACTTTCAGGAAATCTTGAATTTCCTTTTTAATTTCTTCCTGAATCCAGTTCTCATTCAGCATCATAGTGTTAGGTTTCCAGGAGTGAGTGTATCTTCTCTT
Source organism: Typhlomys cinereus (assembly GCA_023101885.1). Lineage (NCBI taxonomy): Eukaryota > Metazoa > Chordata > Mammalia > Rodentia > Platacanthomyidae > Typhlomys > Typhlomys cinereus. The sequence continues at coordinate 1,446,750 of JALPQD010000147.1, forward strand.
GTTTGATGTGTTGTGGATGTCCAGCTTTAGGCCGTGGTGGTCTGATAGGGCACAGGTTAGAATTTCAACTTTTTTGTATATGTGTAGATTCGTTTTGTGGCCCAATATGTGATCTATTTTGGAGAAAGTTCCGTGTGCTGCTGAGAAAAATGTGTATTCTTTGGTGCGTGGGTGAAAAGTTCGATAGAGATCTGTAAGGTCCATTTCTTTCAGGGTTTGATTAAGTTCCAAAGTGTCTCTGTTAAGCTTTTGACCTGTTGATCTATCCCATGTTGAGAGGGCGGTGTTGAAGTCCCCAAGAATTATCGTTTGGGGGTTGATTTCTTGCTTTAGACGCTGTAGGGTTTTCTTAATGAATGTGGAGGGGCCCGTATTGGGTGCATATATGTTCAGTATTGTGAAGTCTTCCTGGTGAATTGTACCTGTGACTAAAATGTAGTATCCATCTGTGTCTCTTATAATTTTCTTTGGTTTCAAGTCCACTTTGTCTGATAGCATAATGGCTACCCCTGTTTTCTGCTTCCATTAGCTTGTAGGATTGTTGACCAGCCTTTTATTTTTAGAGCATGCCTATCTTTTGTGGTGAGATGGGTTTCCTGCAGGCAGCAGATTGATGGATTGTGATTTTTAATCCAAGTTTGTAATCTGTGTCTCTTGATCGGTGAATTAATTCCATTAACATTTAGTGTTATAATGGAGAAACTATTTTTAATTCCAGACATTTATTATGTTTAGTAGTATTTATAAGTATATTGCTTCGCTTTTAATGGTGTTATACTTGCCTTCTGTTCTCCTGGATATGCCTATTTTTTTCTTCACGCTTGAGTATCATTTCTAGCAGTTTTTGAAGGCCTGGTTTGGTGGACATGTATCCCTTCAAGCTGTCTTTGTGCTAGAAGATTTTTCTTTCTCCCTCGATCATGACGGATAGTTTTGCAGGGTAAATGAGCCTGGGTTGACATTTTTGCTCATTCAATACTTGAAGTATGTCTCTCCAAGCTCTTCTTGCTTTTACTGTTTCGACTGAGAAGTCATTTGTTATTTTAATAGGTTTACCTTTAAAAGTGACTTGTTTTTTCTCCCTTGAAGCTCTCAGCACCAGTTCTTTATCTTGAATGTGGAGTGTTTTAACTATTTTTTGCCGTGGTGTGCTTCTGTTTTGGTCGTATCTGTTTGGGGTGCGGAATGCCTCTTGTATATGGATGGGCCTCTCTTTTTTTAGTTGAGGAAAGTTTTCCTTGATGAGCGTTTGAAAAATTTCCTCAGGGGTGGTATTTTGAGATTCTTGCTCTGGTATTCCATGAATACGCATGTTAGGCTTCTTCAGGGTGTCCCATATCTCTTGGATATTTCTCTCAATTATCTTTTTGGCTTTAACAACCTCTTCCATTGAGCTGGTTAGTACTCCCACTTTATCTTCAAGGTCTGAAATTCTGTTTTCTGCTTCGTTAGTTCTGTTGATAAGACTCTCTGTGGCGTTCTGGGTTGAAGATAACTTGTCTTGTAGCTCAGTTTTAAACTCTACTTGAGTCTGTTTTAACTGCTCTATGCCAGTTTTTGTTTCTTGCACTGTTTTTCTCAACTCCTAAAAGTGTCTGTTGTGTTCCTCTTCAAAGCAATTGATTCGATTATGTAATTCCTCCCTGATTTCCTCTTTCATAGTATTGAACATGGTAATGATCATATTTTGAAAGTCATTATCCTGGGTCAGGCTTTCTTGGCCATTTTCCATGGATTTGTTCTGGTTGGAGTCTAACATTATGGGATTAATTCCTTCAGTGGGAAATTTGTTTACTTGAGTATTGCTTCTCATGCATTTGCACTTTGACTTTGGCATTGTCGTTTTAACTCTTAAGATCTTTCAATTTCACTAAACTGAAATTATTTGGCCTGGGGTTCTGGGGCTGGGCAGGGACGGAGCTTACCTAGGTCACGGATGAGGCCCGGCTGGACCGCGCCCGTGTCCCGACCGGCGGAGCGGGGTGGGGAATGGGAGGATGGGGGCGTCGGCGTGGAGCTATTTAACCCGGGGGGGGGGGGGGAGCTGGGGCGGGGCCCGGGCGCAGGGGGAGGTCCTCCTCGTCCCTCGGCCCTGCGCGCGGCTCGGGCTGGATGGTGTGGTAGGAGCTGGGTCCTTTGGGCTGACCTGGGGTTCTGGGGGGGCGGGCGCGGGCGGAGCTTACCTAGGATCGCGGTGAGGCCCGGCTGGACCGCACGCGCGTCCCGGCCGGCGGAGCGGGGTGGGGAAGGGCCCAATCAAACACATTTTAAAGGATGAATTATGCTCTCGACAGTTTTGCACATGTATGCACTACATTCTGATTCCTCACTCCTGCCAGTCCCCCTTCCCTACAAGTCTTCTTCCCATTGGTGCCCTTCCATCTTGCTTAGTGTCACACAGGGTTTAACCAGGGCTATTCGCATGACCCTGAGCAGGGGACCATTTCCTGGATTCTGGCAAGCTCTAAGGAGAGCGCGCAGCTGGAACTCTTCCTGTCTCCGCTTCCCGAGTCTGTTGGTTGCTCACCGCTCGCTGGGAATTTGTCAGGCCCGCTGGGTTTCTCTCTTACCTAGAGCTGACCACTGGCTGGGCCAATCTACCAGCAAGTACATATAAATATCATGTAGGTCAGGAGTAATATATCTATTGTAGGTCAAATCACTTTTTAAAACCTATTACTTTAGTTTACCCACTACTATTGACCAAAACCACCTCCAATTAATTACTACAAGCTTATTAAAATTTTCACCTATTTGCTTTCATATAAACATAGTACATTGGTTGTTAAACTCAAGGGACAAAAATCATGATATGATAGGAAAATAGAGCTTGAAAAGCAAGCAATAGATAAACTGAATAAGCTGTATACCTGAATTTTAACTACTAAATAAACTATGAGCTATAGAAGTCAAGAACTGTTTTATTTACATTTCTATAGAGAAACTAGAAAATTTCCCAGGACATAATAGACAGGTCTACAATAACCACCATCAAGTTAACAGTAGTAACTGTGACAGTGACAACATGCAAAGAAATCTCCTGTATCAAAAATTAAAATAAAAGATTGAAAATCAGACTTCAAATAAATAAATAAATCACAGTGAAATGAGACACAACTTCCGAAAGAGAAATTCAGAATCTTGCCTGCCTCGATTCCATAGGACGGCTGGCTGGAGAACAAAGTCAATGAACATTGTTGAAGGTTTGGTGTATTTTCAGGAGTGACTGTCAAAATGCGGAACTTCTTCTGAACATCTACAGTTCCTGACACCCTAGCCTGCAGAGCTTATTATGTAGATGAATTATGTAACATACATCTTAAAACAGAAGACATAACTGTGGTTTATATTAAACAAAGACAGAGACAATTAGAAACCCATCTGCCCTTACCCAATATATGGAAGATGGCTATTTAAAGTTATAAAGGGGGTTCCAGTCCACATTATAGGCTAATTGACTACAAAACGTTAGCCCTAAAAATTGAGACTTATCTTTGGTTAAAGGGAGCCAAGTAACATCTTGAAAACATGAATAAGAGACAATGATGTATTCAAAGTAATTCGAACAAGGAAAGGTCTCATTAATATATTCCCCCTTCCTTCTTTATTCTTCAGAACCTCCTTGTATAAAATTAAGCTCCTAGGAAATTTTATCTTACACTGTTGCTACTAAGAGAGATACGTAGCAAGTTGGAGCAGCAATCAGCAAGACACAGTGTCACAGTGGGAGCCCAGACAGGTGTTTGTGTGAGATTCTTCTCAATCTTCATATTTTGCTTCTGTGCTTAACATACATACATTGGGGGGGAGGGGAGACTTTCAACGTAGTTTTGTTTTACTTTTGGGTTTTTTTGGTTGGTTTATTTTCCCCCTCACACAAAGCCATTTGTGTGATTTACCACAGAAGCAGACTGTAGTGTCATGACAACACTTACCTGATGTAAGAGTGTTTCTCTGCTGCCTTCAGACTGATTCAGTAGCCTTCGAGACAGCTCCAATTCCTGCTCAAGCTGGAGTTTCAACAAGCATAAAAACACATGTCCGATAAATCAGAAAATACAAATGGACAAACTAATGTCCATTGGACACTGGACATTTAAGAGGAAAACAGCTGAAAAGTTAAGAGATACTTAAAGCTACTAGGAAAGAACAGTATTTCACCATAGATATGTACCAGTAATTTCTATGTAAATCTGAATCACTTCATGTAAGCGAATGAAGCAGAGCCTCCTGGAGATCTGAGCCCTGGTCAGTCCCATCTCAACTGTGAACTTGCTTCCTTCCCCTTGGTCTCGCTTTGTCCCCAAAACAACTGCATAGTCTCGAGGGCGCACTAAATTCTAAATTATTTTAATAAAATTCTAAAGCAATTTTTTCCTTAACAAAAACTATAGTGATCTAGTGACTCACAGAACATTTCATCTACCATAATTTATTATAACCCAAAAAAAAGGCCTAGAAATTTTAGATTTCTAAATTGAAATAAGACATTCAAAATTTCATTAACACTGACACTAGATAAATAACCATGGAAAATGTGGCCTGTTATGCTGTGTAAAGTCAGAATGTGGCTTTTTATGTTTCTTTGCATTGCACTTTTTAACTTGAAATAGTTTTGTTAAAAATAAAAAGTTCACACAAGAGATCCTTGTTTACATTTCATAACAAGAATGCTGTGCGAAATCACAAATTTGCAGAAAAATGCTTTTAACAGCTTAAATGTACCACAGTTGGCATTCACCTGGATGCACTGCTACCCTTCAATATTTTATGCAGGATGGATGTGCCCCCCATGAAACTGGTAAGACTGCATAACCACTGCTGTCCGCACCAATATCAATTCCTAACTTTGATACTCAACGGTAATTATGTAAACTATTACAACCGAGGGAAGCTGAGTAAAAGGTGTATGTGACAGGACTTCTCTAAACATTTTGTTTCATGACAGTCTGTGAATCTACAATTATAGATTTTTGAGTGTAAGCACATGTTCACATCTATGTGTACTCATGTGTGGGAGTGTGCATGTGCCAATGTACACATAAAGCTGAGGATGGTGGGCTTTGCAAGGCGCCGTCCTCAACCGCTTTTCCACCTTCTCTTTGAAACAAGGTTTTTTCACTGAATACGGAGCTTTCTATTCAGCTAGAACGAGCAATCGCCTCTCCAGCCCTGGGGTTACAGACGCACCACCGGCCTGTGCAGCAAGCACTGCATAGATTCAGCCTCCTCTCCCAGCTGTCAAAATGTATTTATATAATTTTTCCTTAAAATTCATCATATGCTTCATAGTAAAACAAAATACATGTGGATATCACCAATCCCATATGCATATGAAGCATTGTCTGATTGCTCTTGAGTCTAGATGTAGCAAAGAGGGAGGAAATCATTTCAGTCAAAATGGCTCTGAAGCTAAAGGCCCACACTGGACAGAACCACACATTACATCTGAGTCTCAATTATCAAAAAGCAAACCCAACAGCCAGGCACATCCTGCTTAATACAAAGTCAGTGAATAGGCATGAATATATATCTATGTAGTCCCGTGAGATAATATAGGAGGTAATGGTAGGCAGAAAAAAATAGCATGTAGCAAACAACAGGAAATTTTTATTTCATCGTTCATTCTCTTGGGCTTATCCTTAAATCCATTCATTTTAAATTTGAGAAGAGCATTTGGTCTCTGAATTCCCTTCTAGAGCAATAGTCTGGTCCATGTGTACTCACAGATGTAAATATACACCAAAGGTCCTTTGCATCTAATGAGAATAGAGGTTATTTCCCAAACTAAACTGGCTAAATATACCTATAAAGAATATAAGTATACGTAAAGTGTCTACCCTTTGAAACATGTAATAGTCAGGCACCTTCAATATGCTGCAAAAAGGAAACGAACTGAAACTCCCCTCTCACAGCAGAGTGTGGCCCAAGATGACAAGATAGCAAAGGATCTGTGTGTGCTTCAAGAGTGACAGCAGAGCCCTCCAGTCCCTTGGCTCCACTGCATTCCCACCCATGATGGAGGAAGCTTTTCAAAGCACTCACCAGGCGGCCCCAGCCCCAGTCCATTGCAGTCTGAAGGATGACTGTCAAAACCTTACCTGACTCTTCTCGTTTTCCGTCTGTTGCAGCTTACTTTTCATGACTCCCTCATTCTCATCTGCTTTGGTTTCTTGTTTCTTCAATGCCTACAATGAAAGAGGAAGGAGCAACATTATTACCCAGGAATGGCCACAAAACTCATAGTCACCATAGAATGTATTAAGGAAAAGTTGAGAAGAGTACTGTATGCACGGCATGAAATCTGCAGATCACTTACAACCATGTGCACTCCAAAGCCCTCAGTGAGGATCAGACACAAACAACTTCCTGATCCTTCTAATCTTCCTCTACTTACTTTTCTTTTTTCCTATCTTTGGGAATCTTGCTACACATTTACAGAGCCCAAATAGTTAACAGTTGTCTTGGAAACAAAGCTTATTGCATACCGAAATAATAGTGTTTAAGAGTTCTTTGATCCATTAAAGATTTTAGATGTAATACTGAAAAACAGCTCATGAGTTTTTCAAATTGCAAAAACATATGATTCAACATGTAAAAACATGCCTACTTCATCACCATTATGCAGATGACCTTTAACCACAAAACATACTGGGCTATCCAAACTGTACTTAATGGAGGAAAAGGAGCATTCTTATCTACAACTTCTCCCCTTAGAGAAAAATGACTTTCAGAAAATTCTTTCAAAAGATAACCACATAAATGCATTCTTGAGTTTGTTTCTGAGCTTAAAAAAATTTTTTTTCAAATATACTTTGAAGAAAGTATAACATCATAATCCATTTCATTAACTTACATGTTCAAAAAATACCTCCTAAATCTACTTACTAGATGTCAGGCACTGTGCTGGGATCTACTAGTACATGCATGTAGCACACATGGCCCCTACCTACCAGAGAAGTTCCTTCTGGCAAGGTTTCAATTCCCACCAGTAAAAAAAAAAAAAAATCTACATAAAAAAGGTAAAGAAGTACCATCAAAATAAGGTTCATATGGCTATAACACTTTCATACTATTTAATAGGCAATCTTCCTTTCCATGTATTAAATAAAAACATTACCTATATCAAGAAACCACAATTAAGCCTCATAATAAGTCTATGAGTTATTAAGTCCATTTTATCACAGAGAATCCAAGGAACTGGGTAACAAGGTCACTATGTAGGTTGGTGACAGACAGACTGTATGTTCAGACTGCCTGCCTCTTCCGTGAATTGCACTGCCTCTCCATCTTGAAATAATCACACCTATCTCCAAGGGCAACAGTAAAACCAATTAGTGTGCTACTTGTGAAGCATAACAAACGTGATAAAACTCAACAACTTACTACAGAATTACTGATTCCAAGTATTAAAATCAAAATCATATTGCCTTTGGGTAGGTAGCAAATGATTTTAAAGTTTGTTATTACCCTTTTTATTGTAGGGCAAATGGAATTTACAATGTTATTCAATTCTATGTATATATAATTTGGCTGGTAGAATGTGTTTATATTTTTTCCAAAATAAAATCCAAGAAATTTAAAAAGTAATTGAGGAATCTTATCCTTTCCACAACCCATAATCCCTCAGGTTCTTCCCCAACCTGTGTGTGTGTGTGTGTGTGTGAGAGAGAGAGAGAGAGAGAGAGAGAGAGAGAGAGAGGAAGGAAGGGCCAGACACAGAAAAATTGGAAGAAAAGTAATATAACCGGCATAACCCAGGACATTTAGTCAATTGTCTTTCTCATTGGTCTAAAGACTAGCTTGGATTTTTATTCAAAGGGAGTGGTTAGAAGCAAGATAGCTCCAGGCTATTGACAAGTTTCATCCAACTATAAAAAGTCACAATCTGTGGATTCAATTGCCTAGGCAGGAGTCACTCTAAATGAGTCTGTACTGAAGGGTGGTTCAGAGTGGGTGAGGTCATTTGAAGCCACAGCAGGAAAAGGGCAGAAGTAACAACTCCAAACACCAACACCATTAACTTCTAGAGCTGAGTTCAAAATGCAGCTCAGCAGATCTCAATTTCAGTCAGTTGCTAAAGTTAACTGATCTCTCCAATAGACTGAGGGCATCTCTCTTCGTGTTCCTGATGTCGGTCTCCTTGTGGTCCTCAGAAGCCATTGTCTGCCACACCCTACAAATCTCACTGAACTTTCCTTGCAACTCTGATTTTAATTTATGCAAAAACTTAAACTCCAAAGTTCTCCAGAGAACAAAGTTTTATGGTTTTCCATCTGGAATTAATCCATTTCTTCCCTTTCCCATGATTTCCAAAAATTAAATTTTATAAATCATAACAGCTATTACTGAAATAAACAAGACATGGTAAAATTTCCTAGGTGTTTGCTCACTTTATTTTGGTTAAACACAGTAAAAATATTTAATCCATATATACGTATATGAGTTACTTATACTACATACCTATCTGTGCTTACTTAAATAAACATTTAAAATAAACATCCAAAACTTTATTTCAAAATAATCTTTTATTTCCAAAGAAAAAAGAAAAAACTTTCATTGCCTGCAAGACTAAAGACTTTGCTCATCACAATTATGTTTTATTCTTAGCAGAGCATTTAGTAAATATTTAATGGCAAATACATGCTATTGGATGTATAAATGTTGTTAATAATCTGACCAACTATGCACTTTGCAGTTGGCCAGCTGTGTCCTTTACTTGCCTCTTCCAATTTGTCTCGTCTTTCTTAAGTGCTATATTTGTTCAAGCATCAAGTTATCCTTCTTGAAAACCTAGTAACAGTTGAGTGATACTAAAAAATATTTATTTGGGGATTCAAATTAAAGAGAGAATAACTTTTTTCCAGTTTTCAGAAATCACTTTAGACTTTTATTTAGAAAAAAGAATTAATTGGCTCTAAATATTTCCTTTTGAAATAATGTAAGATTTCCAAAGAATTATAAAAATACTCGAGTTTTTACATATCTCTGAAACTGACATGTAACATAATTGTGGTACTATTTACCAAAACTGAAATGTTCACATCACACAAAACCATTAAGCTATAGGTTTTTCTCCAAATACAACATTTTTCCACTAATGTCTTTTCTGTTCTAACATCAGCTCCATGAGACTATGCTACATTTACTTGACTTCCTTCTGTTGCATCGTCTGATTTGTGAAAGTTTCTTGGGTTTTTCTTGCTGATATATATCAACATTGCTGATATAATTTGCACTGCATTATACTGACAAGTACACATGACTCATGATTGGTAAGACTATACTTAAATAGCAAATTAAGATAAGGTAGTCTCTATTAGATGTTCCTACCACCAGTTAGTCTCCTTCTTTTCCCACACTGTATCATTGGAAGTTTCAAATTCCAGTTCACATTCAAGAAGAAAACTGTACTCCATTTCTGAGAAAAGTAGCAAGGAATGTATTAAAACAAGTTAAAACAAGTACCAATGAAATTGTGTTGGGAGATATTTTGACGTTTAAAAATACACAATGTCATTCAATTTTAGCTCATAGTTCACTATCGTAGCTACCTGGTCTTGTTTTGAACCAAATTATGCTTCCCCATCAAAACATATAGTCTAATGAAATCCAAAGTCCCAGAAAGTTCACTCACAGGCCATGGCTGCACCTTGTTACAAAGACCCCAACATTGTGTACTTAAACAAAGAAAAAAAAAGTTACTGAGTGACCCAGAATGAATGCAGAAGTATATATATATATATATATATATATATACACTCATATATATATGGAATACACTCATCAAATTCCTGTCCTAGTTTCCCTTCCAGGCTATAACAAAATACCCTGATGAAAGTGAGTATATTTTAATCCAAATTCCCATAAGAACAAGTTTAAGAAAGAATCTCTAACTCATCTGAATGCTCTAAATACAATAAAATATTCCTTTGCTGTTCCTTCCTTCCCCAACTTTCCAATCTCAACACCTGATCAATTTTTTTACAATTCCAAAAAACAATACACTGTTCTGCTATAGCTCTAACTTGCTACCTGTAATTTTATTTATAGTCTGTTTCTTAACTATCTCTTGTCTAAGTCTTAGAAATTTTCCTCAATGCAAACTTAAAGACTACTGTTTCAGTAAAAGGAACAAAAGTGAGACACTGAAAAGTAATTCAAAGTAAATTGCTACACTTCTGCTATGTGATCGGGGAATGCTATTGGCTTTGAGCACCACCTCTATTTTCTGAACACAGTGTCTGAAAACACTTAAGCCCAGGTACAATATTCTAGTCTAGAATATTAAACCAATTTTTCTACATTATGTAGTTCAAAAAAGGGCAGGAAAATCTATATCATTAAGTATAAGCATTTTTGCAGTTCTCAAAACAAATTAAAATTCAGAGAGAAACATTTCTCAAATTAACAGAATCAAAATTATAAGCTGTTTCTTTAAGCATTAATAATAAACTTGTACTATTTACAACCTTTTTAGAAGGGATAAGCCTTCAATGAATATCTTTTCCATTTGACTTAGATCAAGCAATTTTGAATTATATTAGAGTAATGCAGTAAAAAGCAGTTATAAAAGGAGAGAAAACATCACATGCCAATGAATTTCTATCACTATGTTGTTTTGCCCTTTAAAGCTTATTTTTCCTCACAGCAGTTTAACTACAAAGCTATCAGGGAGTCCTGCTCCAGAACTCAGATCGTCTTTTACAGCTCTGAGATCACAGGAACAACACTGAGCCTTAATAGGGAGCCTCTGGGGCACATTTAAATCTTTAATAGCAGCAGTTTTTCTTTTTTCCCCCTTAAGTATGCCTATTTCCACTGAAAAGATAAACAGACTGAGTACTGTGCTACTACAGTTCTTTAGAGGTAAGTGCTTCTGAGCTCTTACAGACACGTTATCAAAAAAATACATGAGCTTTTCTTGTAATGAACAGGGTAAGGAGAAAGCAAATGCTTGAAGATACTCCTATCTTGGTGACAATAAACATGTTTATCAAGTGTCTCTAATAGATAACAGATTCAAAGATGTAGAACAAACAGAATGTACAGGCCCTTTGTCTGCTTCAAATGGACCAGAAAACTTGGTTATAAGGATGACACTAGAATGAAATGAAGATCATATGCTGACTCCCACCCAGGCCAGAGAACAATTAGGGACACTGAGGGTCTTGGATTATCCCCAGGCACTGTATCGACTGCATATCTTTGCTCAGAAGGCCAAGAGCACACAGAGGATTCACTGGTAAATCCACAAACTATAGAGAAAGCAATGTGTGATCATGCCAAACAGAAAGTCAGAATCACTACACTCGAAGGCACGTTGTCACGCTATGGAATCCTGCTTTTTTCCTAGTAAAAATAAAAAGGTTATAGCACTGAGAACTGGAAAAGGCTGTTTTTCTTCATCTAAGTACAACATATAAATCAGAAAACAAATTTTAAGCTTCACAGACATGAGATTCTGATCTAAATCAGAGCACATGATACACTAACTGGAGTTAGGAATTGTTTACGTTTACATATGTTATAAATTTTAAACAAATTTAGAACACTTGCTACATCACAAAACAAACAAAAATGTTATTAAATTACATTATGGTACGTCTAGAGAGATGGCCTCACAAGCAGATGGTCCTGAGTTCGGATCCCAGGTCCCATGTAAAAGCACCAGGCAGAAATGGCAGTAGCCTGTACTTCTGGCCCTAGCAGATGGAACCTAGAAAAATCCCAGAGCAAAGCAGAAAGGAGGTAGAAGCAACCCAGGATGACTCCCTCAGGAACACACAGTGCTCTCTGATATATACAACACACACACACACACACACACACACACACACACACATACATGAAAACGAAAAGAAAAAAAGAAAACACTATGAAGAAACTTTAATTCAACTTTTTTTTGAAGATGGGAATCTGGTATCTAGCTACAAAAAGATACTTAACACACCTCTAAAACCACGTGGCATCAAAAGAATGATGCATACTTTGCAAAGGAAGATATGTACAATACAGTAAGACTTTGTCATTTAGAACTAGTACTATTTGCTTAAATTCATGTAGATTTTACTTCTATCAAGTTCTATGAATTTCTAAACACCATTTTTTTCTAAATCAAATTAGAGATTATTCCCCATGAAAAGTTGCTAAAGTCATGGAAAATTTTAGCCTTTAAGTTCATCTAGTTGAAGATGATCTTTGCCAACAAAAACCAAAACCAAAAAAAAAAAAATTATTTTCAAGACAGAAAACAATGCACTCATTCTAAATCCCTAAACCAATATCTGACTCAAAAATAGCTACATGGTTTTTACTAAAAATTTTTAAAAGAAACTTATTCTACAGTCGTGACCAAAAAAAAACTCTACATTAAAAACTACAACCAAAACAACCAACCTCCCCGCCTTGGTATATGAAAGTAGAGCTGTGATAAGACGTCACAGAGAAACCCAGAAGCTGAGGGCCGCATGATCTGTGATATGCTTGTGTACTGAAGGAATCTGGAAAACTGCTGCAATTTGCACCTGCTGCATTTCCAGATATGACTGGGTAGAACATGATGAATATTCAACAAGATTCAACTATGGAAGGTGGGTGGATGTGTCATGGATACATGCCCATTTGTATGCATGCATGTGTGCACATGTGAGTATGTGTGTACGTACATGTTGGAGATTCTCAGGTCTCCGCCTCCCTTTCCCACAGACATATTAAAAGCCATTGTCCCCTTCAGGTACTTGGGACACTGTGGAACTCTGTATGGGATTTGGGGATCTGAACTCAGATTCTGCTGAGTCATTATCCTGGTTTCTTATGTGTGCTGTGATATCTACTATCATGTACTTATGAGAAGTGAAGCTTCTGACAGTAATTTTAAGCAATAAGAAATAAAATTATTTCTGATAAGTCAAATCCTTAATAATATTACTCTAAGGCTTTCAAATGTAGAACCCAAAGTTTCTTTCTGAGAATGATCTACGTGTCTTTTTTCTTCCTCTTCTTCTACAAGGTGTTGGTTATTTCAGCCATCCAGGTGCTCTTACAAGGACTGCTGTGGAGTTCACGGGAACTTACTCTGACCTACTTTCCCCAAGGAATGGGCAAACTTTTCAGCCACGGTGTGCATATTGATGGAGGGTCCGTGAATGCTCAGGGCACCTGGAGCCAACGAGGCCAAAAAAGGTTCAATCACTCTGAGAGCGAATTTCCTTTGCTGTGTCCCCTGGCCACAATGTTTACCCTAAACCCCAGCCAAAGGCCACATGGAAGACTGACAGGAGGGAGATCGGGGATGAGTCAGCAAAACCCCACAACCATAACTATGAAAATAACTCGAAACTAAAACACCCTATTGACCAGTGTCAGGATTTCATCCTTCAAATATTATTAAGTTGGCCAATCTGCAAAACACAATTTCAATTACTGCCTAAAAAGTAGGGATGCTGAAAAATCCATACAGGTCCTTGAACTCCCTTAATTCAAAAACAACAGCGGTAATAAGTATTATTCTCTAACCGGCCGCTGCTTTTACTGGAACAGATTGTGTTTTTATGCAATCTTTTACTTAATAAAAATCTTGCAAGGACAGTTAAATGTGAGCCCAGCGAGTGGACTTTCCAGGATTTCCTTCGCACACAGACAGCTCTCTCACGGAGGCCTGTTTTCATCTGAACAACTTCCTCTCAAAACCCAAGACCCGTGGCTTTATTAGAAATCCAGAGCAATGTGATACTGCATCTGACTTTCTAAGTGCAGGACTGCTGAGTTAGAACTGTTGACAAACAGAAGATCACAGATAATTGTGGAAATTTAAATTAGAATTTCTCAAGTTTTAGATGTCTTTGAACAGAAAATCCCTGTAAATACACAGCATCTTTCATTGTCCAGACTTAGAGAATGTTATTTTATGCCTTTCGGCTTTGGGATTTTTATTTTTTACTACTTTCTAATAAAAATAAAACAGTACCAAGTCAATGAATAGCTATTGTAGCAGAGTGGTCTTTGTTTACACAATATTACCATGCACTCAGTAGCTGCCCAATAAATATTAATTGATAATGATGGAAAAGGATTTTATAAACAGATGGTCTAGCATAAATTCACTGAAAAATGCAAATAGAAACATTCCCCCTCTTCAAGAAAAGCGAAATGTAGAAATTAAACAAATCCTGCACACAAAAAAACTCTCCAGCTATGGTAAAGCAGCTGTGCAGTCAACAGGAGAGAAAGACATTTTTCATCATCAAAGCAGTAACAACACTCAGGGTCTACCCGTACACAGTACTGCAAAGGGACATAACAGCCTCCTGCTAGCCTTATTTATTATTCCTTTACAGTGGCAATATCAGCAAGAAGGAATGAACACAAAGCAAAATATACGAGATTTACAACAAACTTAGAGATCTAGTAACACATGGTATGCATACAAAGTTTATGTCAAAGCACTAACAGTATTGATAATGCAATAGTCCAATATTGCCACAAAGAATGTAAGGGACTTTACCAGTCCCACACACAAGGCATAAAGAAAAAATAAGCTTAAGGGTAAAGAGCGAGAAGCCATAATATGGAGGATTAAAACTCTCCAAGAATCTTCAGAGGCCATTAATAATCAGAGGAGTAATCAAAGAAAAAAAATACCAAACAAAAACTTAGGAAGAGAGGAAGGAGGAGGAAGCTAGAAGAAACGGATGGACCTACGCAGTTTTACAAACTACTTAAATAATATTGAAAGTATGAATTTGTAAATAATATAGGATTCTGGAGAAATGACTGAAATGAGTTGGTAGAAATGGGCAGACAGAACACTGAGAGCATTTAATAACAGCCTTAAGCAAAATTTTCTTGAAAAAAGTAAGAAGACATGATCTAACTGTTAATTACACAGAAATGAGATTATAGGTATTTCAGGGCAACTTACACTATACATCATCTCATAAAACTGCACCCTTCAAAGGAATCTAAGAGCTAACAACCAGCACATTGCTTCTATAATGAATAATAGTATTTACCAAATTTCAATTTTTGTTTAATCATTATTAAGTATAAAACCTTTGAAAGAACAAAATCGGGGCCTAGAGAGATGGTTCAGGGGTTTGCCTCAAAAGCGAAAAAACCTGAGTTCAGATCCCCAGATCTTAAGTAAAAATGTCAGCAGAAACAGTGGCAGCCTGCACTTCTAGCCCTGAAAAGTAAAGCCTGGGAAACCCCAGAGCAAAAGTAATAAGGGATTGAGCAACCCGGAGTAATTCCTGATGTCCACTTTTTTTATATCAGCATGTTGGCATTAATGAGTTCTTTCTCAACATTACAGAGAACACTGTGAACAGAGTCCAGAGGCACATAAACTGGAAATGAATGGGGGGGAGAAAAGAAAGAGGAGGAGGAAGAAGAGGAGGAGGAGAAGGAGGGAAAGGAGGGAGGGAGACAGGGAAGGAGGGAGCAGACAAGGAAGGAGGGAGGGAGGGAGGGAGGGAGGGAGGAAGGAAGGAAGGAAGGAAGGAAGGAAGGAAGGAAGGAAGGAAGGAAGGAAGGAAGGAAGGAAGGAAGGAAGGAAGGGAGAACAGGAGAACAAACAGAACAGTGCTAGAATGGCTTTGGAGGCCATGTCCACAATATCTACCAGCCACCAAGAAGCCTGCCCTAAGTGGGAATACAAGAATCAACTAAAATTTGAGACAGACATCTCCAAAATCCTTTTCGACTTCTCTCCTAGAAGCCTTGAGGAATTTTTTTCAGTGAAATAGAATTGTTTTAGTATTATCTTACTCATCAAAATAAAAAAAAAAAAGACAAAGGATTAAATAAGGGCCTGAGAAGCAAGAAGGAAACTGACGAAAAAATCTAAGGAAGAAGATTAAGGAGTGCATCTTAACCCTGAACATTTTATGCAGTGCCAAACTGTTCAAACACCTCTGAAAGATACATCCCAAAACACCAACCATCGTTTTTCTGTCCACTTCCTTTGTATCAACATGTTGACATTAATGGGTTCTTTCTCAACATTATAGAGAACACTGTTTGCTTCATCCTTGCCAAGAAAAATAATAAACTAAGCCATAAGCAAACATGAAAGAGGGAGGAAAGCAATTAGCATGCCATAAAATGAAAAGACAAGGAGCAATGGAGTGAACCAAAACCATGCAAAATCAGAATTTAAATAAGAACTTTAGCCTCTGATTTCAGCAAAGTTCTGAATGTACAGCAATAAGCAATGAGGCAAAAAACACTCTCAGGAAAACATCCTCAACCAGGCTGAAAATACAAAGTCTCAGCAAAAATGTGGCCTCCTGGACACAAGCTTCCCCCAAAGGTCCTGAAAGCAACTCCTTGCCTGTAGACTCCTCTAGGGTCCGGACAAATCTGGAAAGATGGCCGTTCTGAAGTACAATGGCTGTGAACATCTCTCGAGTACACTGGACGTCCCTAAAGACAAACTAATGTTTTAGGCAATGCTAAGTACCCAGCAAGCAGCACAGTGCAGGGCACGTGGTAGAATGCATCTGTGTTGCCTAAAGGAATATCTTACTGGGTACCGCTCTGTATTTACGGATGCAGCATTCACTCATCCTTTCACTCATCCCATAAGCACTCAGCGAGTCCCTGCTGCTTCCAAGCACTGGTCTAGGTGCGAGAAACAGCAGTGAGGAAAAGACGGTGAAGCACCTGGCCTCCTGAACTCAGCATTCCTGTTAAGGGGACAGACGGATGGCAGACAATGGAAAGATGCTGTGAAAGAAAGGCGTGAATCAGTAGAACAAGCTTAGAAGTGAAGGAAAAGTATGTTTTGCAGGAGAATTCATAGGGCTGTCTGAGCTATAGTTCGAAATGGTAAGAGGGATGACATCATGCATTTGTTTCAGAACGATAACTTCCTGCTGTGCAAACAGAGTACAAATGTCTACGGAGGCACGAAAAGGCCATCAGTGTGGCACGCAGCCAAGAGCGAGAACAGGAAACTCTGGTGAGACCTCTGGGACGAGCTGGAGGGGCTTCTAGTGGAAGGAACTTAGGTCTCCTTCTAGCTGGGGGAAGCTGCACCATCACCTGCATCTCAGGAGAGAAGCGAAGCAAGGGCCAAGTCTGCAGCCCCGTCTCCACAGTTGTGGGGACACATGGGGAGCAAAGAGACCAGACAGCTACTCCTCAGGACAGGCTTTTCAAGTTCACAAGTGAGAGGGGGGAAAACAAGGCAGGGGAGCTCCAGGGCCCCACGTCTGCCACAGGCAGCGCAGCTCTGACTCGGACCCTGATTCCCATCCCAGGCAGCGCCAGGTCAGCAAGGCCTCGGGAGTCTCGGGCTCAGGTGACAGCTGTGACACCTGGTGTTCGCTGTCAAACAGGGTCCCCCCACAGGACCAGAGATGAGGTCACAGCTCCACACCCTGCTCTGAAGCTGACCATAATATGGATGAAAGGGGGTTAGAAGTAAATGGCTTCTCGTTTTTGGAGCAACAGGCAATGAGCATTAATTGCAGTATGTAAAAAAAAAAAAAAAAAAAGAATTCAGGGTTCTTAATAATTCTTATAAATTAATTAAAATTGCAATGAGTTTTAAGAGCTAGAAATCACATCCAATCAAGGCCAAAAAAAAAAGTGATTAGCCAAAGGAAAAATGAACAGCGCTCATTGTTTTCACTGAGGTTAAATAGACAACACAATTTAAAATCCAGTGATCATGTGTGCATGTGTATGAGTGTGTGTGTTGCATGTGTGGACAAGAGGGTCCTTGAGTGCCTGTGGAGGCCCAAGGGTGACACTGAGAATCATCCTGTATCGCTCTACTTCCTTGTTTTGTTCTTGAGTTTCCAAGGCTCTGCCTTCCAGGCCCAGAGCTGAAGGCCTCCATCATTTCCAACTGGCATTTTCATGGCATTTTTATTGGGCGTTACCTAAAAGGACTTCTCAAATTAGTCTTTATGTGCGATCTAGGGAATCTGAATTCAGGTCTTTTTGCTTGCAAGGCAAAAGCTTTCACCCCTGAGCCATCTCCCCAGCCACCAGTGATTATGAGGGAAAAGGACCACTTGGAGAAATTTTTACAAAAGAAATACTCTAGGACACTTTTTAAAGCTCAGAAACATGAAAAGTGGACAGGAGCAAGGGATACATGCAATTAGGTCTCCTATCTAACTACAGTCTCTATTTTGCTATATATAAAAAGACTCCTAAAAATGGAAAGAAGGAGAAAAGTGTGGCGGGAAGAAGGAAAGCAGGGAGGAAATCCTCAACAGGGAACATAAACACAGTAATTTCAAGAAGATAGAGAAACTAGTTTTACAGTTCAATACAGAAGATGTCTTCATATGTTACACTGGTCTTCATCTTATTTTTCAACAATGGGAAGCAATGTGGTTTCAAATTTAAATCTTAAAATAGAAAATATTTAGATATCTTTAAATTGCCAAGCTTATGCCAAGGACGCTTTCAGGAAGCCCTAAGAGCCGGGATATATATTTTGTAAAAAGTCAGTCTTCAAATAAGTTTGGCCACATTACTAAAGAATTCCTAATGGGTCACCATTGATGGTTCAATACTGACGACTAGTGGTCAAAAAATATAGCAATTCTCTATTAAGCATTTACCTTATGATTTTTCTCCTAAATTTGTGAAACTAATATATATACATATATGGAAATCCTAATTAAAAGATCTTGCCCTTACAGTCAGAGGAACACAAAAAAAAGAACTGTACACAAGGCTCGCTCAAAGGTTCTATTCTGAAGGGGGATCGAGAATTTGTTTTCTTGTAAGACTTTTCAATCCATTATTTCTGCAATATCTTAAAACAAAAGCCACTTAGCATCTTCTTCAACCACAAAGGAACAAGTTCGGGGAGTATCAGCTCAGCCACATTAGCATAAACCAAGAATAGACACCACACAAAGGGTAATACTTCAGAATATACAACTGGAGGAATAAGGCAGGATTTTCTCTGCCCTTGCTTCCATTCAGCACTGCACATGGGTTCCAACTATGCAACGAGACCATCTACACAATGAGACCAAGCCAGAAAACAAAAATTAATGAATTATGAGGAATCAGTGCAACATGGCTATAAGCTTGCTAGATATAAGAGCCATATGTAAAACCAGCTCCTGTCCTGTGTACTATAAATAACCAGTCAGAGGCAGAATGAAAACAAATACCCCCTTCCCATTAGGATGAGAAAAACTAAAACACCAAGGAATCCTAATGAAAGATGTGCAGACCTTTACTTTAACAACTTTAACAAATTCACAAAACAGGACTACAGAATATCATTAGACCATCTCTTCAAATTAGTCTACATATTTAATACAATTACAATCAAAATGCCAACAGAATTTTTCATGGAGCATGACAAGGAATCTTCATTATCATTTGCCAAAAGATAATAAAAGCTATGACAATCACGGCAGAATAATTAATATCAGAACTTGAACTTACAAGCAGATCATAGTGAGGCAAACAGAAACCAGACAGATCCAAAGGAAAATGAACTATACAATAAAAGTGAATTCAAAAAATCCAAATCACCTATCATGCTGAAATGAGCAAAGTTTCTGAACAGGACATCATGCAGATGACACGCACTTCCCACTAGGCAGGTGAAACGCTGCTCAAACATACTAGTAAAGAAACACCAACATACAAAAATGAGTGCACACTTTACACCCATCAGCCTAGTAAAAATGACCCATTCTGTCAACATTACTAAAAAAAGTTATTAGAATCTTTTGAAATCATACCGAACACTGGGGAGACATTTCCAGAAAGTTCTAGTAAAAGGAAAAAGCAGTAGAAACGTCAACTCGAGATATCCCTAATCAAGCAAGGGTTATTCCATGTTTATTTGTTCATGGGCATTAAAAGCACCAAGAAAATTACAAAGAGCCACATTGTAAGTCATTAACAGTGGCTTTTTTTGCGCTTTGCTTTTCAAAGGGATGGGGTATTGGCAACACAACACAGCGGAGGTGAAGGGAGGAGGAAAGGTGAGTTCTGTGAATAAAGCTAGGGTAGAGAATGTCTGAGCGCTTCATGATATGCTCAGTGACAACTTCAGATCACACAAATACTCTCTACACTAAATAATTAAGCTGTTAAATATGAAAAATAGCAATTGCTAAATACAGAATCAAAACAATGTATGAATATGATCATTACCTAGTTAATTCAAATACTTAGTATTATGCTCAAGTGCTAGAAATGCAAAATGTTCAACACATAAAGACACCGTTCCTGACATTAATAACAGAGAACAATAGCCTAGGAATATGTATAACCAGAAGCTAGTCAGAAGAGGGGGGGTCAGTAAAACTATACTTGCAAAATGAGAAAAGTAGTCAATAGGATTAGGGTTCTTAAAATTAAAGACATGCTGAACCTAAGGGCAAGATTTATTTATACTACACACCCTGCTTCAGACCTCGAAGGAAAACCTCCGTTGGAGAATCCCTGCCACACGCTTCCCTGCGATGTGACCACGCAGGTAGCAAAGTGTTCCTACTGTGACACTCGTGCTTCCAGCCCGAGGTGATCTGGGGCTCTTTCACCTCGCATTCCTCTGTCTATTGTTCCCCATGGCGCCTCAAAACTGACTTATCCTAAAACAACATCCCATAAATCAGGAGCACCGGTACATCCTCTGAGCTTTCCTTTACTCTCTGCAGGGTTTGTATTCATTTTTCATTTATTTGTTATCTTTTCTTGTGCATGTGTAGGTGCCGAAGTGTACATGTGAGAGTGCACACACGTGTGCATGCGTATGTGTGTATGTGTAAAGAAAGGGTACTGTGTATCCCTGTGGAGGCCCAAGGGTGAATTCTGGAATCACTCTAGATTGCTCTACTGGCTTTTTGCTTTGTTATGGAGTTTTCCAGGCTCCACCCTTCATGGCCAAAAGTGCAGAGCGCCACCATCTCTGCTCAGAGTTGTCACCGGGATCTGGTATCCAAGACCATTCTGCTTTAGAGGCAAAGGCTTAACCCCTGAGCCATCTCTCCAGCCCCTGGGGTTTACATTATTAAGACCTGCCTTTATCTGAAAATTCAGTTAGTGATTCTTGCCATTTAGGAGGCTACTGGGATAATCAGTAAGAGAATATTTGATGGCATTTATATAAAAAGCATCTAACAACATCTAGGGAAAGAGAAGTTTTTATTGCAAAAAAATATGGGAAAGTACAAAAGATAACTGCAAAATGTATACATATGGCATCGAGCTTTAGGAACAAGAGGAAGGACATCTTGAACAGCCAAGACATGTTTCGTAACGGAACCTCGGAAAGGCAAGGAAAGCATCCCAAACCCCTCCAGGTCTCAGAAAGGTGTCCACGTCTGCAAAGCAGGGAGCAAGAAGTGGACGCATGGAGGAATGGCAAAGCTAGAAGAAGACATTCAAAAACATTCTTGGTTCCAGAGAACCGCTCCTTCAACAAGGCAAGCAGTAACCCAAGCGTCTCTGGTGAAAGCTTCCCTATTCCTCAGCACCGCTGAGGCCACCATTACATTTCTGGCAGAAGTGAATGCCTGCTCCATTAGGTTTTTCAAAACTGAAACTGAGAACAACAAAAGAGAAATATTTTAACAGCAATTATTTTAACTTCCCTCAATATATAGCTATTTTATTATCAGACTCACAATTCGGGCTCCACTGGAACACAGACTGGGTGCCACCAATCGAGTCCCAATCTTAGCCTCCCAGCTATTCCTCAATGCTCACCACTTCTCTTAAAGTCCCATCTCTAAGCAGCATCCACGGAATTCCCCAGGAATCAGCTTTAAATGCTAAGAAACCTGAATCATCCCAGGATATTGAAAACACGAAATATTCCTGATGCTCATGAGCAGGGAAGCAGGCAATTTAATATGCCATGAAATGTTCTGAAAAGCACACAGATGTACAGCCAGCCTCTATCTCATTTTTCATTTGAACTAATTCAACCAAAGAGGAAGAAATAACATTCAGTTTTGCCCAACTAATTGGGCAAAAATCAATTTTTCTGGCTTGTGCCTACAGTCTGAATACCTCTTTTACCGACGCTGGCAGCCACTCTGCCTACATTCACTCCACTAAATCCACCTAAGAAAAGTGAGGCTCCTTAGGAAGGCGCCTGATCAGAAGGAGCCCGAACAGAAGCCAGCACCTTGACGGTGAGCAAACACCTCAGGTGATCCAGCGTTTCCACAGGGAAAAGCTGGTGGTTACGGGTCTCACAGCACTTGCATTGGAATAGAAAAAGTTCAAAATAACAGATCACCCAAACATGAAGATATATAAATGGATGATTGTACAACTTATGAAAATAAGCCATCTCCCCCAGAGAACCAACTTGTACTAAGATACCAAAACAGAGTTATGTGAAATATGACAGATCTGCAGGCCTAAATTTAGAAAACCTGTCAGTCGTGTACTTCGAACATCTGAGTGGCTGTGCCCAAAATAGAAAGTGAATTCCATAGAACTTGTGGCCCTTGTATTCAGACCAGGAAAAAGGCAAAAGAAAAAAAAACAAGAATCGCTGCATAAGAACGCTAAACAAGAAAAGGAAAACTGGCTTTCCCTGGGCCCGAGGTCCAGATGGAAAGAGACAAATACACCGGCGCTGAGGACTCCGCATTGGCCACGGGAAATCAACAGATGTGAAGGTCCCGACCTCAGGCCCCTGACACGGCTACCGAGAAACCTCCCGCAGCAGCGGCTTTCATAATTCTCCCAGTTTCTTCTTTTAATACTTTGTTTTATTTTGTGTCATGGTACATGAGTGGAAGTCAGAGGAAAACTTTCAGAAGTCAGTTCTTTCTACCTTGCAGGCTCCTGAGATCCAACTCAAGACCCAGGTTTACACGCACGGGCCCTGCTAACTTCTTAACAACATTTTAGTGTCATAAATTTTCATGAACTTTGAGACATACATTTTAAAGACACAACTGTGTACAATGGCTAAAAAAATCAACTTCCGCCAAAGCAAGACACAAAACACACAAGTGACTATTACCATATGATATAGGAATTTCCACAAGTATTTTTGAATAAAAAGAAAGCAAAGCTTTTTCTCTCTTTAAACATGACCTTTCCAGAACAGTCTAAGCCATTAACTTGGAAGCAGGAAAAAGCCTAAATTAATCTTTTCAAGATTCTACTGCACTGTTTATAATCCAAAAGCACTTTTTAAGAATGTATAGGTCATTGCTACTATTAAAGTGTCAAAATATGAAACAAAACATTTCTTATCAGCAGCAATCGTCTATTGCATTGTCGGATGTGGGACCCCAAATCACTACTTCGAGCTTTTAGTCAAATTGACAGTCACAATGCAAATTCTCAAGAAAGGGAAAGGGAAGCAATCTTTCCCTCCCGTCTTTCCTTGTAATTTTGTGCATTCTGTAAGAGAGAAGAAAAAAATACAGAAAATTTCTCTAATTTTCTCTTGCATAAAAGAACAATTGTGACTTCAGTACTATTCTTATGCTTACCAGGTGCAATTTCCTTTCATAACAAATGTATAAAATCACAATTTAAAAAGAAAAACAATAGGGGTATCTACATGCTCTAATTATTTGACAGAGTATATCCTCTTTGAAAAAGTGACCAAGTAACAAGAACATGCCTCCTTGTGAGAAATGGATAAAAATGGAATTTGCAAAGTCAAAGCAAATTTTCCTTTCAGCTTGCACTATAATTCCAGGATAGTAATTTATTTTTCTGTATTTTCAATTGGCTTTGTCTACTAATATTGGAAAATTAATTAATTGATCTGGACATAGTTTTTTTTAAATTTTTAGGAAAAAAATCATTTAATAGAAATTTGTTGTTCTTGTTTTTGTTTTTATTCTTTGGTTGTCTTATTTTTCTAATTTTTATATTGCATTCTAGAGCCATAAAATACTTAAAAAGAGGGGCTGGAGAGGTGGCTCAGGGGTTAAGCCTCTGCCTTGCAGGCGGAAGGTCCTGAGTTCAGATCCCAGACCCCACATATAGATGCCAGGGCAGAAGTAGGGGCGGCCTGCGTTTCTGGTCCTGGTAGGGCGGAGCCTGTGAATCCCAGGGCAGAGTAAACAAGGAGGAGGTAGAGGTGGTCCATGGTGGTTCCCGAATTCATCCTCTACACACACACAGACACGCGCGCACATACATACACACACACGCACAACTGAATAAACAATAATAAAAAAAAATTTTTAAAAATACTTAAAAAGAATTTAACAAATTAACTTTGTAAAATGGTAGGCAGGAAATCATAGCCAATATAAGGAGATATATACATGCATGCATTCATTCATTCATTCATTCATTCATTCATATGCACAGATAGTAAATGATATATACATTTACACACACACACAGATAACAGATGATTCACACACGGACAGAAGAGAGATAAAGAGCAAGCACTCCTCTGCCATACATATAAAAGGAAGAAAGGGCGCAATGCTAACATCTGGGTTTCCTACTAAAAAGTCCAAGAGACCCCAAATTAAAGACAACCCATAAAATCAATAGCTAGGACCCTCCGAAATCACAAATGAGAACTAAAACCTTACAGAAATGATCGCTAAGTGGATCTTTACCCTGGACCAGGAAGAACATTACTACCAAAATTTTGCATAAAACCTAAAATCATAATATCATATTGATGCTAATTACCTGATGTTGATCATTATACTGTGATTAAAAGAGAAAACACGTGTGATAAATAAAATATAAAAATATTTAAATTGTATCTTTAACTTTCTCAAAATGTTTCAGAAGAGAAATTATTCACATTTTAGATATAATAATGTATGGTTAGTAAAACACAACTATTGAAGGGATCCAAGTAAAGATGAAAGAGAAATTCTTTGTTCCAATTTCTGACATTACTATAAATCTGAAAATTCCCAAATAAAAAGAATGACCGTCTCAACATTTTGCTTGTAAATTGATAGTCTTTTATAAAGGTCAGGCTGCCAACATGGTGAGCAGTTCTCTACCTCACCTACTCAGT
The DNA here is from genome assembly GCA_023101885.1 of Typhlomys cinereus. Classification (NCBI taxonomy): domain Eukaryota; kingdom Metazoa; phylum Chordata; class Mammalia; order Rodentia; family Platacanthomyidae; genus Typhlomys; species Typhlomys cinereus. The sequence goes on from JALPQD010000147.1 coordinate 1,471,723, forward strand.
TCTGCCATGTTCGCAAAACACGCAAGGACAATGATTAAATAAACTGCAATTGTTGGGTTTCAATAAAACTTTATTTACAAAACAGACCACAGCTTGAGGGCTCCCTGGTATTGAAGTGATTATACGTCTAAGGATTTGCAAGAGCATGCCAGATACTATGAGGTGCTTTACTCTCATTAACTCATCTATCTTCTTGGCAATTGTATAAGTTAGATATTCTTTATTGCCATTTTCTACAGAGGAAACAAGAACCAAAAAACAGTTTTTAAAAAATTCCAACAGTAAGATTATAAGAGCCTAAAGATGGGAAGATCCACCATTTGGACAAGACATTCCACTCAAGGCAGGGCTGCTGCACCAGGAATTCGCTGCAATGAGACTTGTCCTTACCAGACCTGCACGGTGACTGACATACCAACATGTCCCTGTAGACTAGCGAGGAGCTCAGGAGAAATAATTAAATGCAATGGGAACCTTCGGGGATACGGCTAGACAGGTGAAGGGGAGTGTCTCTATCAGTGGGCCTGCCCAAAGGAAGGGTCACTTGGTCTGCCACAGGGACCTGAAACGCCATTAGAAGAGACAATCCAGAGGGAATCCTAGGACCCAGAGAAGCAAACAGACAGAAGGGTAGGAAAGAGTGGGAAGGATAGATGAAAGGAGGGAAGGAAAAGGGGGAGGAAAGAAGGGGAAAGTAAAGGGACCAGGGATAATTGCTAAATATGTTTGTAAAACTAGGGGGAAAAAATTTTAATTTTTAAATTGCCACAGTCACACAAACACGTGAGATCACAACGTGCGTGATTCTGTAGTCTGAATTGTAACCACCACACTTTATGGATGGGAACTACCAATGTCGCGTGCAGCAACTAAGGAATCAGGACCGCATTAGGGGACAGGTTCTCATGTAGCCTGGGCTGACTTCAAACTCACAGCTGCGGATGAGCATGAGCTTCTGATCAGCCTGTCTTGGCCCTCTGAGTGCTGGCACGAAAGGTGTGTGGCACCATGCACAGTTTATAAAGTGCTGGTGATGGACCCAATGCTTCAAGCATGCCAGGCAAGCCTGCTGCCAAATGAGCTTCCTCTCTGGTCCAGAATTACAGCAATGAGTACTTGTCATTCGGAAGCGATCCAACTTCAAAATTCAATCCCAGAAAAGCACTTCTCACAAACCTCCTGCAGCTTCATGGACATGAGGCCCAGCTGATCTTGACGCCTTTCCACCAGTTCTCTTTCCGTGCGCATCTCTCTTTCGATTTCCTGAAGCCGTCGCTCCACTCGATCTGAAACCTCAATACGAAGAGAGAAGCGGTGACATTAGAGAGCTAGCAGCAGCAGAAACTGACGACACTTTGTGTGTCAATGACACTGACCCCTGAAATATTCGTTTTGACTAAGTGGCAGCACCTTCTACCTAGACACTCTTAAAAAGCACCTGGCCAAGCCTAATCTCTCCCCATCCTGAATTTCCCTCAGGGAAATTTGCGGAAGATTGTAAGAGCACAAGGATGGGAGGAGCAATGATATGCAAGATACTCCACACAAGTTAGGGCCGAAGCAATCATAATTGGACTTTGCATGCCCTGCGCAATGTCCAACACACTATTGACCCCTCAAATTCTAACATTTGCTAAAGGCACTAAGATCCTTGGAGGCAAGGGATTGACAGCCACAGTAGTGTTCCTATGCTTAAGGGGAACACAGGAAAGGGTTCTGGGAAATGCCACTGGGTTTTTGCACCTCATCAGAGAGGAGGACCCAGAGGAGAGTCTGGCATGCTCATTAAAGAATGCTCGGGGGATGGGAGGGGGAGGCACTGGGAAATAGGGAGGGGGGAGGGGAGGGGGCATAGGGCGGTGGGAGGTTGGAGGGAGGGAGAGGACCAGTGTACCTGTTAAAGTTGTATAAGTAGAAATAAAAAATAAATAAATAAATAAATAAGCACCTGGCCAAAAAAAAAAAGTTAGAAAAGAAAGTAATCAGTCTTGAAATGATCCATATCTGAATCCTACTAAAAGAATTCAGTTTTGGAACTGCAGTATTTCTCACAGTTCAAATTCACTCAGTAGAAAGAGCGCCCTCTGGTGATGCAGGAGTAAAATGCTAGTTTGCTAATATGTCCATCCATGAACATGACCTGCCTAATGCAATTAGGTCCTAATATGTACCTGCAATAACTCATTCAAAGGGCTTATGGAGCCATCAACTGTGAACCACTAAGAACATGAAGCATCAACTCAATGCCAAAGGCAAATTGAAAACGTTTAATTGGGACTCTAAGACAAACAAGAAAGAATTTTTCTCTCTGACACAAGTTTTTCTTAGTGAAAGTTGTGCAAATTCAAACACGTTCCATAGATATCATGATATACTCCCCCTAAAAAATTTACACTGAAATGCACATATTTGGTGAATGAAAGACATTTTGTATTCATTTATCAGATGCAGAATCAGTAGGCAAGGGATTTTTTTTAATAACAGGATTTTATCTAATGCTTCTTTTAAATGAATACAAAATGGTCTGCTGCTGGGGTGGGGCGATGGCTTAGTAGGTGAAGTGCTTGCCACGCCGCTGTGAAAGCCTGAGTTCGAACCTCAGCAATGACGAAAAGCAATGACAGGCAGCTGCAGCCCCCGTGCTATTACAGCAAGATGGAAGAGAGACAGGAGGGTCCGCAGAATCTCACAGGCCAGACAGCCCAGCACATGCAGCACCAACATGAGACCCTGTGGCGAGCAACAGAGCAACAGAGGGTGTCCTCTGGTTTTACATGTACACTGTGGCACGCCTGTCTGTGAACTCGCATGCACGAAACAGACATGTATGCATACACACACACACGCACACACCACACAGACATTTTCTTCTGCATGGGACATCTGGAATCATCCTAGATCACCCTATCTCCTCCTTGATTTGCCCTGGGGCTTCCCACTTCCCAGAAGTACAGACCACGATCTTTTCTACCAAGCATTCTGATGTGGAATCTGGAGATCCAAATTCCTGTCCTTTTGCTTGTAAGGCAGAGATTTTAACTCCTGAGCTATCCATCCCCCAGCCTCCACTTACACGGATTTTAAAAAGGAAAAAAAAAAAAAAAAAAAAAAAGTCTGCTCATAAGGGACCTCGTTAAAGTGCTGCAAATTTTCAAAATGAACTGTGTGAAGTTTGTGTCATTCAGTAAATTTACAAAGAGTACTGAATTACATACTTAAAGAAGATTAATTTGTGTTGGAAGCATGGCAGAAAGAAACAATCTATGGTGAATCTAAGTAACCGGCTTAAAGCCAACACTGAATGGAATGTGGAGGCTTTCCTGAGACAGAAAAGAGTAAAAAGTCAATAAAAACAGCCTTCTTTAAAAGGTATGGACTCGGGCTGGAGAGGTGGCTCAGGGGTTAAGCCTTTGCCTTGCAGGCAGAAGGTTCTGAGTTCAGATCCTAGACCCCATGTATAGATGCCAGGCGGAAGCGGGGGCGGCCTGCATTTCTGGTCCTGGTAGGGCGGAGCCTGTGAATCCCAGGGCAGAGTAAACAAGGAGGAGGTGGAGGCATCCATGGTGGTTCCCAAATTCGCCCGTGGTTCTACACACACATACATACATACACATACATACATACACATACATACATACACGTGCACACATGCATACATGCACAATTGAATAAATAATAAAAAAAAATTTAAAAAGGTATGGACTCTGACAGATAATAGCATAGATGTTCAACTTTCAGCCATGAAATAATTCCTGGGTATTTTCACTTCTAAAAGGACATTATTAATACTACTTCATTTTTCTGTTTTTAAACAGTAACAGAAAACTATTTAAATGTCATGTAAAGCTTTTAAACTATTTTTGTCAGGGTTCCATATAAGCTCAATTTACTAAGTCATTCAATCAGTTCCTACATTTTCATATTAGCTGTGTAAACAAGGCAGCAAGGTAAGCAACAGAATGGCGTGCCAGTCAATATCTCATAGAAGGAAGGAGACCAAAGAGAAAGCATTCTGACAGCGGGATCCTGTGGTTCCAGGAGGATTACCCCCTGCAGGCTCATGGGTCTCCACACTTGGTCCTAGAGGGTGGCTGAAGTTTGAAAAGGTTGAGGGACCTTAAGGTGGAGCCTTGATAGAGGAGTGTAACTAGGGGTGGGCCTTCTCTCCTCTTCCTTCTTCCTCACACCCCCGCCTTTCTAAGTGTGACTATAAGGTGAGTCATCAGCTCCTGTTCCCCCTGCCATGTAAGCCCACCACGGCGGACTCTATCCTTCTAGAATCGTGAGCCAATATAAACACTTTATCCCTAATTTGCTTTTGTCGGGGTATCTTATCATAGCAACAAAAGAGAAACGAGGATACAATTGCATTCTGAATTTTTAATATACTGATGGTTGAGATCTGTAAGTAACTCCATGTATAAAATCCTTTGAATAAATGTTTGTTATCTATCCTGCTACTGATGTAATCTATGATGCCACGTCACTCTAAATGAAGCGTTGGCAGAATTTTTAGAGCTTTCAAAAGCACCTGAAACTCTGTTTACATTTTTATCTTTACTAGGGACTTCTATATAGAAAGCTATAATAAACTTGAACTTTTCTCCATAAATAATCAAACATGATGTATGCAAATCACACTTAACAGAACAAATCCAAACAATAATGACATGAAATTTTTCCTTTGTGAGAGGGCTATGTAGCTTTATCACAATTAAATGTTAACAGAAAATATTTACCATAATGTCATGAAATAAATAATAGCAACTGCTTTCCAATGGGCAGGTTGATCAAAACAACAAAAAAAAATGTACAGCTCACAAAGGATTTACAAGACAAATTTTGGCATGTGTGATAGCAGCCAATATTTTTGTCTCTCCAAGAAAAATGTGCTCCATAAACTTATAAGATATATTGTATTTACTGAGAAAATGCATGACAAACAACTGAAGCCTCAGGCTAATACACAATAAATGTGATTAACAATAACTATCAACAGAAAGGGAACTTAGTGGGAGAGGCAATTGTTTATTTTCACTTTATATATTTATTCACTACTTAAATCTTCCACAGTGAAACTTCTGTCACTTTGGTAATTCTATTTAAACTTAAATCTGGAGAGGCAGAACAGCTACAGTGTCTGCAAAGTTTGACACTCACATAACAAAACTATCTTCTTTGATAGCATGTCATCATGAATTCACAAATACAGTACAACATGGCAAGCCATTATAGCATGCAAATGTTTATGTCACTGGAATATGTGAGTCACAAAATCCAAACCAAGCCTTGAATACACACCATGTGGCCAGCACAAGACCTCGTGACATTCGACAATATTAGTTTTAAGCTTTAAGTTGAGTACTGTTTTTAATTGGGGCTACAAATACTCTTACACAAGAAGAAATCTTAGTTTAACAACAAATTATAGGAAACATGAAACAACTGCAATATAATCTGATGGAAAAAGTGGCAGATGAAGAGTCACACTGGACAGAGAAGTAGATGGAGGGTCACACTGGACAGAGAAGTGGATGGAAGGTCACACTGGACAGAGAAGTGGATGGAAGGTCACAATGGACAGAGAGGTGGACGGAGGGTCACAATGGACAGAGAAGTAGACGGAGGGTCACAATGGACAGAGAAGTGGACGGAGGGTCACACTGGACAGGGAGGTGGACGGAAGGTCATACTGGACAGGGAGGCAACTAAGTGAGGGGCAGACAACGACCAGGACAGTGACCAAGCACATGTGACTTCTGCTTTGAGATGGCGGTCTCTTCAGTGCTGGGCCATCATAGCAGAGAAGGTGTAGGAAGCACAGCGTTTTCCATCAGCAGCCAGGAAGCAAAGAACGGGCGATACTGGGCCTGGCTGCCTTTCTGCTCTCTCAGCTCTCATCTGCCAGGTCCCTGCCCTGGGATGAGGTCAGGGCAGATCCCCTTCAGCACACACGAATCTCCCAGATGCATCCAAATCTAGTCATGTTGAAAGTGAAAACTAAGCATCACAGACGAGGAGGTTCTGTAGGGAGCCTGAGCGCACACTTCAGGAAAATGACCTGGAAACACCTAAGGTGGAGTGCTACACAGCCACGAAGGAAAGCAGGCCGCTTTCCTCCGATACTACTTGATAAAAGCTACGAAGGATCACTGACCAATCACTCTAAAATACTATTCACACATTCATAATAACATTTTAATTAAAAATTCCATTTTAACCAAAGCTACCACTACTTTGACATTTCAAAATTTAACTCATCAAAAACATGAATATTTGAAGAGGTCCAAGGGCATTTTTTTTCTTTATAAGATGAAACATCCCACCCAAGAGGTCAGATTCTACTAAACTTTACTAGAATGTGGCAGGACCCACCACTAATCTCCCACTATCCCCAGCTGACATAAACTCTCACGCGGCAGGACATGTCTTGCTGTGCATTAAGGCAAGTTTGGAACTAGCTATGCCTTCTGCCTCGGCCTCCTGCATGCTGGGACTGCAATTGTGCAGCGCCCTCCCAGCTCGTGAAACGCAACTCATAATGCAAGAATCCTCACCACATCTTGTTTTTGGGCTTCATTAATCTTTTCCGTCAGTTCGTCCAAAACCCGTTTCGTTTCAGCATCCGACCTAAGCAGAGAAGCAAACAGATTTTAAGGTGGATATGCACATATATTAGCAAAATTCAAACACAGCAATTTGCATTAAGCAATTCTCTACTAAAGTGGAAGAAGCCTGGAGGGCTTCTTAAAGCATATACTGCTGATCCCACCCTTGACATTTCTGAGTCAGAAATAGGGTCCAAAATGTACATTTCTACCAGTTCCTACATGATACTGATGCTGTGGACTGGGGGGCCCCCAGCTTTGAAAATCACCACGACTGAAACATGCATGGTACATCATGACGAGGATGGTACAGCAGCTCTTGTTGAAGTTAAAAAGAAATGAAGACAAAGAAGAAAAGGGATTTCACAGCCTTTCTCCACAAAACAACAACATAATGTGTTGTGCAAACCCCATCCCCATTTCCACATCCAATTAGTAATACAAGTGATGAGTGGAAATACAAGTGGAAAGACAGAAACATAAGAAAAGGCCTTCCTCTCACACTCGCACACAACAACACTATCAGCACCCCTGCATAACGTTTTGCATTTCAAGCTTTTGCTTGTTACTACCTTCATCACTTCCAACAAAACATTCCCAACTGACTGCTAACTCCTTTCTCACGCTGGACAAATTCAATGGAGTTGCTAGTTCTCCTGCTGGTTACCTCTGTAATTCAGCACAATATATGTGATGCTCTTTGTCAGCTATTGCACAGTCAGGCTGATATTCTGACTCACCTTCTCCCACCCTCACATTTTAGACTCACACTTGGATCAAAACTTTAACTTTCTAGGCTTTTGTTCTTTTCCTACAGTTCCTCATTATCTTTTGTTGGTATTCATCGTGTCACCAATATTTTCCTCCCACTTCTGATTAACCATCCATCTATGCACAATCTAGTCTACAGTCTAAGGTTGACTGAGTACTTTGGGACCTGCTGCATGGCTGTCATCCAGAGGTTGTCTTCAATGAATTCCTAGGTTTCTGCCAGTTTGCCAGCAAGTTGCTAATAAATTAACAACAAAATGGCTTAAAAGGGAACAAGGAACTAACAATTATCCAGTTACCATTTTTAATGTAGTTTGGCAGAAGAACTCACACCAACAACAGGGGCTGGGGAAATGGCCACACCGTATGCACAAAACCGCTGAGACACAGGCAAACTCACTTGCCAGAGAGCACATCTGTCAGTGCGTACTGAGGAATGCCAAGTCCCCGAACCAGCTAAAGAAGCACGTGGTGGGCTCATGCTCACAGATCTCACCAGTTCAGCTCAGGAGCTGGGCATCTCAGCAATCCGAGTCTGGTGCCCAAAAAATGCCAAACTTTACTGAATCAGCTTCCCCCATTTTATTCGCCTACCCAGGGAATTGTCACACCCACCATGGGCTGGGTCTTACCCATCGATTAATTAGCTCAGGACTTTACTCAACTACTAATTATTTACAAATGTGCCCAGAGCCCCAGCTTCAATTGTCAAACTGACACCAGTGTCTATCATAGTTATTTCATGTCTTATCATCTCTATCCTCCTCTTTCATGATGTTTATATGCCCTTAGATCATCCATTTCCTGAGGAAAGTTGAGACTTTTAGCTCAGTGGGAAACTTCCCACTAACCTCCTCCAGCCACAGCTCCTCATTAGACTGAATACTGGAACTCTTAGGCACTTGCCTCCATTCTTAATGCTCTCTCTAGATTTCCATCTGTGATATTTATTTGAAAGACAGGAAGAGCAAGAGAAGGTCTAGGGACAACTTTCAGAAGCCAGTTCTCTCCTTCCACCATGAGGGCTCCGGCTTCAGAAGGAGCAGCTAGTGATAGGGGAAGTCTAGGGGCAACGTGGAGGCATAAAAACCAAGAAAGACAAGAGCACATCTGCAGAGATGCACAGGCTAGAACACTGAACCTTCCATTGAAGTTCTGGGGCCTAAATCCAGGTCCTCACACATGCTAGACAGGCGTTCTACCACTGAGCTAAAGCCTCACCCCCAAAGTCACCTACCTTCCTTTCTATTTATTTATTTGAGGGAGAAGAGGGGAGAGCGCATTCGCGCCATGGAGTGAGAGGACAACTTTCAGAAGTCATTTCTCTCCTTCTGTGGGCTTCTGGATCGAACTCACCTCACCAGGTTTGCAAACAGACACCTGAACCACTGAGCTACTTCTTTGGTCCAAAGCTTAGCTTCCTGAGGCGCCTCTCTCCAGGCTGATCGCTTTTCTCTTTATATACTGCTACCAAAGTCTCAGACAGCACTTCTACCTGTAGACCACTCTAGAAATTTATGTCTCCAACACAGATATTTTGCTCCAGAGAAAATATCTGAAGCTACATATCTCACATTACCATCCATTGAACATCCTTGAAAAATACCTCGAACCTAATAGATCCAAGACAAGCCTCTTGATTTCTTCTCCTCAGCTTCCTCAACCAGTCCTCTTTATCTCAGTCTCCATTCTCAGGTGGAAATCTGGACACCGTCTGTCACTTATACACCTTCATTATCCATACATAATCCATTATCAATCCTAGCTCTCTGATCTCTGTCCATCTTTCCCTGGTCTGCCACCATCAAGTATTGTATGTTAAAGCAACAGACCTCCAACTCCTCCCCTCAAGCCCATTCCCCATATGGCATCCAATGCAATCCTTTCTAAAAGCTTGCTTTCCAATGTTTGTATAATTCAACAGACTTTTTGCAATCAAAATTTTTATAAATACCCAATATTTTTATAAATACAAAGAGTTATAACAGAGTTTGTGGCATAAGTAAAGAATTTAATTTTATTTATCCATGAAGCAAAGTCACCTCATCTTGTAAGAAACTTGACTCCTATTTAAGGTTAAATGAAGTTTCTCTGCTTCAACTGTGCCTTGGATAGCACACACAATTTCCAAATGGTACACCCTATAGATGAGGAAAGCCGAAGGCAAACGTTACACTTGTAAATGACCAATCGCGGATGCACCTCCCCCATATCTGCTTCCAGGACAGTGACTTCCTCAAACTCAGGTACCCAAGCCTCACTTATACCTTTTTTTCAATTATGTAAAAGCTACACAATAAAATCGTTCCCAATTAAGAACACACGACACTACAGTAATAGTAATTTCTTTAATTTTATCAACCTGTCAAAAGAAATCTAAGTATGTTAACTGTCTTACCAATTACAGGTGCATCACAAAACCCAACAACAAGGCTCGCAAGTCAGTACTATAAGTGTGTCATTCCCATCAGCTACCTAAAAAAAAGATCTGGAGGGGCAGCGTGCTGAAGACGGAGCCTCACGACCTAGATCTGAGTTCTGGCACGACCACATTGCTCATGTTCCATCTTCAGCAAATAGTTATTGCAACTCCCTGTGCCTGCCCCTCACTGTAGGCAGAGACAGGAATGGCTGCCTCATAGAGTCACTGCGAGAATTAAAATCCAATCAGTCTTGCAGGAAATAAGTATTCAGTATTAATAACAGAGTCTAATTTTCAGTTCTAAATTTCTGTCTCCTCTTCTAAAATCAGATAAGCTACACCAACTACACCCAACAAATTTAACAATTACAATCTAGACTCCATGAAACAACACAGGACCTGCATGTGACAGGATTTAGCTGGATTAGGAAGTGAACATGGTTAGCAAATTTCAATTCACACTCTTCTCTAATTTTTGGTTTATATATAAATGTAAGTCTTAAGAAAGTATTAAAATCGGGGCTGGAGAGGTGGCAGGTGGAAAGTCCTGAGTTCGGATCCTAGACCCCATGTATAGACGCCGGGCGGAAGCGGGGGCGGCCTGCGTTTCTGGTCCTGGTAGGGCGGAGCCTGTGAATCCCGGGGCAGAGTAAACAAGGAGGAGGTGGAGGTGGTCCATGGTGGTTCCCGAATTCATCAGTGGTTCTACACACACACACACACACACACACACACACACACACACACACACACACACAAATTGAATAAATAAATAAATTTTTTTAAAAAGTATTAAAATTTGGTCTCTTAGATAAATTCATCCTTCAAAGCTGGACAGATGGCCCAGCAGTTGAAGAACTTGCCACACAAGCAAAAGGTCTGCGTGTTGAACCTGAGTTCCCATGTAAAATGCAGGCAGACGAGCCTCAGAAGGTGGAGACTGGGAATCCCTGAAAAATCTAACTAACCAGACTAGCCCTGTAAGCTCTGGGTTTGATTAGAGTCCCAGCCTCAAAAGAGTAAGGGAAAAAAACCAAGGATGATTCCCATAATCACCCTGGGGCTTCCATGTACTCACATACTCTTGTGAACACACACTTGCACACAAGAGTTCACATACACATGAACATACATATATATATACACACACACACACATACACATGAAAATAGTGAAACAAAAAGAAACGAAAGAAAAATCCAGCCTCCAAAATAAAGCCACCTACTGCTGTTGAAGAAAATGAAGCGATAGTAAGGACGTTTTAAATGCCAGTTCTCAGCAACTCAGCAACCATTAGCAGAATTACAAAGTTTGAGTCAATGTCTAACCACCGACTTTCAAAGGTTTCAACTAATTAAGGCACAATATTCTACAATGATTGATGCCTATCATTAGCAAGTCCTACATTGTATATTGTTCTGAAAAACCAAGAACCAGTGAGCAAATTGGACCACTAATGCTGTCTATGCACTTGTCTCTTTCCTTCTCCTTCTCCAAATTCATAAGCCAATACGCTTCCTTGCTAATATCTTGTATCACTCCATAATGTCAGCATTATAAAAGTAAAGGCATTTTTAAAAATATGAAAGTTGCCTGTATAACAGTAAGCCGTGATATACTCAAACTCTAAGGGCTTTGAACTTTCTATAATTAATTGCAGGGGCTGAGAACTCAGTCAGTGGAGCGTCTGCATGAGCTGAAGTGGAAGCATGAGGACCTGAGTTTGATCCCCAGCAACATTCCCTAGCCACGCACAGCAGCGTGCAATGGTCACCCCAGCTCTGAGTAGGCAAAGACAGCAGGTATCCAAAGGTCGATGGCTCCTGAGGAACAATGCCAGGACAAGCTACGGCCTCTCATACACACACATGCTCACATGTGTGCACATATTTGCACACAACTGAAAATAAAATTTAAAATGCTCTTATAAATCATAGCACTCACTGGCTTTTAAACCTATACAAATGTATCAACTACAGAAATCAATTCCTTCTACTGATATTCCATGCCTCCCGTGAAAACCACATTCTCCCTTTTACCGGCTTCTCCTATAGAGCTCCCTGTTGAAATCGTCTCCGAGGCGAACTTGTTCGCTGCTGAGGTCTCGCAGGGACTGGTGGAAAGCGTGAAGCTGGCAAAGCAGAGCACAGTTAGCTGTGGGGGGTCTACCCGTTCTTCCACCAAGAGTCACCAAAAAACATCCTGGTCTCTCACAAAAGCAGCCAAGCTCCATAGCTACCAATAGTCAATCAACATTGTGAGTAAAAAATATTTTTCAAGGGCTGGAGAGAGAGTTCGCGGGTTAAGACTCTGCCTCGTAAGCAGAAGGTCTTAAGTTCAGATTCCAGGTCCCATGTAAAAATGCCAGGCAGAATGACGGCAGCCTGCACTTCCAGTCCTGGTTAGAGGAGCCTGGGAAATCCCAGAGCAAAGCAAAAAGGAGGTAGAAGCAATCCAGGAGACTCCAGATCATTTTTAATGGGAGCAAAATATAATCCTCCACAATAAAACTCAAAATAACTGTATGATAAATATTTATATAGAGAAAATAAACTAATACTTGGATTAAAAAATTTTTTTCAGTACAAAGTTATTGATAATCAAGTTCTGAGTTGATATGGCAACAAGGTTCAAGTGTCAGTCACGATAAAGAAATACAAGGAAACATGACGTATAAACCACAAAGTACCTGGACCAAGTCCTCAGTCTCCCGAACAAACCGGACGCCAGTTCTGGACCTGTTCCGCTTAATGGCCTGCGGCTCGTAGTCCTTCAGAGGTGAGGTGGGTGCGAAGCGGAGACTCTCTTTGCAGTAAGAGAGGAAGGTTAAAACACCGTGTGAGAAGAATCTCAAAGCTTACTCTGTGCGTGCACCCCAGAGATGCCGAAACTACTCCCCAATTAACATGTTGTGGCCAAACACTGGCACTAGTGCAACTCTTAAAGCGGAAAAAATGAACAACGATCTAACCTGGAAACAAAATGACAAAAGTTTCTAGTTTTAATGTTCTTCTCTTACATAAATACTGTCAAAATTTTTTAACATTTTATGCCTTCTTTAAATAAACTTTTTCATACCAATAAGGAATTTTGCAAATAGTATACTAATTAATCTGAACTTTACAGCATATAAAAATCAATAAAAACAGACTATATACAACATAAATGCGTGTCCAATTTTTAATCCTTATTATGCTGATCGACAGCAACATTAACAATGTTAGGCACTAATGTTCCATGTAAGTCACCTCCCTTTCCTGAAGACTTTTCTGTTTGACTCCAACATGAATCTCCGTCTCCACAGGCAAACTGAATGATTTGTAACTTTGGACCCAGCCATTGATATCTACTTGAACACCGAGTGAAGTTCACCGGCTCTTAACAAATGTCATGCAGGACAGCTGGTAATCAGACATTCAAAAAAAATACCAGGCTGAGGTTAGATCGGTAATGCAGAACCAGGTGACTAGTACATCTGTCTCTGTCTCGATGCTTTGGCGGCAGCGACAGCCCAGGCTTTTTCAGGTAAAGCCCCGGGAGGGAGGGGGAGATTTTGAAGCCTTTGGCTAAATCTTGAAATGTGCACTGGGAGAGCCGTGAGCCACACACGCCTGTTTCCATCCCAGGTCTTTGGGTGTCGTGTGAAGGTTACACTTCTCTAAAGCCTAAGCGAACGTGAATGGGTTTCCAGAGCTGTGAGGCGTTACCTGCCATGGTGCCACCATCTAGGTCACTGGCGCTCAGACTGGTAACAGAAACACTTCTCCCTCCAGAGTTCTTCAGCAAGCGCTGACTCCGCAGTTGGCTTATGGAGTGCTCCAAGCTTTCCTTCAACTGCACAGCGTGATGGAGAGAGAGATTCTTTCTAAGCAACTTTCAAACACAAATCAGACTACGCATTTGAAAAGCTATTTCTGAAATATCGGATTTTACAGACAATTTTGAACAGAATTATGTTAAAAAATAAAAAATTTGTAGACACTGAGTATTTCGTGAACCAATGTTAACACCTGGCTTTAAATGACACCTAGAACTATCGCCTCTCTGTGTTGCCAGAAAGAAGACACATCAAACCAGACTGAAATGTCTGACCATTGAAGAGAAACAGAACAAGCCAGCACATTTCACAGAAAAGGAAAAGCAGCCCTCCCTTCAGATCCGTAAGAAACTGAGCAAGCAACAGCTATGGAAACGACCGCAGCTCCAGAAATACACGCAGCAAACAACTAACTGTGCATCAGAACATCACTTGCACACGCACTGAAACACTTAGCACGCCAGAAAACCAGGAAGAGGAATACCAGAGCGTCGTGCCGTCAGTATACATTAGGGATAAGTGTCATTAAACACAGGGAATAAGAGAAAGAGAGAGAGAGGGAGAGAGACAGAGAGAGGATGATTATCTGGTTTTCTAGTTTCAGTAATTTTTATTTACTGTCAATTATGTGTATTACAAATAACACCCTTTTAATGGCACTTCAGGTCCTAGCTACATTAAACAAAATATGCTAAATCCTGAGAAAATACATCCAGACTCTACGCAGTTACAGACGAGCAGAGAATGCAAATAGCACCCAGGGGCACAGCAGGGCTGAGGAAAATGCACAACCCTGCACGGCTGGGAGGGAAGCTTCCGTTCTGCCTATTTCATCCAAAGATGCATGGATCCACAATATAAATCATCTACAGCTCTCCAAACACAAAGGGCTGGCGAGAGGCTCAGTGGATAAGACACCTACTCACAAACCCGGGGACCTGAGTTCGAACCCAGGAAGCCTACGTAGTACAAGGACGGAACTGACTTCAGACCTCCTCCCCACCACAGCATGCATGTATGTAATCTATCTCTGTCAAAAATGATCAAATAAAAATATTTTTAAAAATACAATGTCAAAACAAAACAAAAAAAAATTGGCAAGGACAAAAAGGTAGAGTACCATCTGTACTGGAAACAAGCACTGAAATTGGGGACACGCAGAAGGCAGGCAAACCAGGGGAGCCAAGACAGACGAGACGCACAGTGCGCAAGTCAAGCGCGGTGTGTTTCCTTGTGGCTGCCGTCGGCTAAGCCCAGCTGCAACTGACTTCTGTGCGCAAAGCCATTGCTGCTCTTCCTTCCGCCGTTTCAAGACAGTGTGACTTTTAATCTCCTGTCATTGCACCTAGGCTTTCTCTTCAACAGAGGCTATTGCGTAGTTCCCGTGTTAACCATATTTTTAACTATCCTTAGATAAAACCTTATGTCATAGACAGGCACAGGTGTCAACTTGACAGTTGAGGGTTTGAGTTCTGGGCACATTTGCAGAGAATTGGTGGTTGAGTTAGGCCCAGAGCAAACCTGCAGGAGATTGTCTAGCTGCTGGGGAAGGCCCAGCCCATGGTGGGTGGGACTAGGCCCTAGAATAAAACAGAGAGAGCTGGTTGAGGGAGTTGGCATCCTTGTGTACACTTGGCCAGACATGCTGGTCTGGCAAGTAAGGATCATCCCTCACTCAGACATCACGTAAAGATGGTGTGGCCAGTTCCCTCCGCCCTGGTGTTGGTGCATGTTCTCCTCTCAAGATGGACTACAAACTGTAACTGGACTAGAACTGTAACCGGACTATCGTAAGAAAATACACCCCTTGTTCCCTTAAACCGTTTGATGGTGATTTATCAGCAACCATGCAGGCTGACTGCTACACCTTATTTTTAAGTTTTTCTCTTTAACTTTGCTGTTGTTTTATGTGACTGTGCGAGCTCTCTTTCTATTTAGCCACAGAAATCACAGTATCTTTAGCTGGGCACCTTTCTTAAGTTGTCAATTCTAAGCCACACATTTCCTCTCCCCTACTTGGCTCTCTTCTCCACCCTTCCCCCTAACCTTCTTCCCTCTCTCCACTTTTGGTTATCTGTCTGGTGTTTGATTTTGTTATTTTCATGAGAGAGGGTCTCACACTGTATCCCAGGCTAGCCAGGAACCTACACCATGCCCCAGGCTGGCTTGGGCCTCAGCAGCACTCGTTCAGCTTCAGTCTCTTGAGGAATCACAAGCATGAGCCACTGCAGGGGATGGCCCTTATTAAACAAGCCCACTTCTCTACTAGTCCCTTTTCTGTACTTGTTGATCTTTCATTCTTACAATCTTCTCTTTAGACAGCTTTTCATGGCCTACCTTTCAATTCGTTAATTCTCTTTTCAATTTTATGTATAAATTGATATTTAATTTACCTATTGAGAAATGATGACTTTTCTGGTTTTCTAGTTTCAGTAAATATTATTTAGCTGCCCTACAACCTCCTGAAACGTTATTGTGGATGCTGACTTTTTCCCTTGGTTGCTGTCTCCTTGTATGATATTTCACGCCTGCATGTTTTATCACAGAGAGACCATGTACATAAAAAACTATAAAGAGACATCTGCCCACAGAAGGGATGTGATTTTCATTAACAGGAAGTCAGGCTAGGATGCTAGCAATCCCACATTACCTTCCCCGAGGTAAGACGAGAATTTATTTAAAGGGGGTTTCTGTCCCCAGGAGGGTCTTTATGGGGGTCCCAGTGCAGGCTGGTCTGTCCAGTTTATCACTTCTCTCATTTTCAGTTAATTTCTCCTGGATTGCCCGTGGAGTCTTGGCTGAGAGATGGTGAGGCCCGAGAAACCTAGCCTATCAGCTGACAGATACTTATCACTCGGCTTCTATGTTTCTCCACCCCCTCCACCAGGATTTATGTCCCGAAGCTGACTCGAACACAAGCCTACCTCTGTGAACTGCCCAGCTTTACCCGGACCTGACCACAAAACACCTCGCCAGCTTGTAGTTCTCTAATCAGCTCCCAATACTACTGCTTTCCTTTTTCCACCTTTTGAGAAAATCTCAGAAAGAACCTTGATGCGAAAATCTTATCAATGACAAAAACAGAACCCGGCAGCATCCCTTATGTGTGCTTGCTTGCTAACAAATCCCCAGTTGTAGCTAAACGTTGATACAATGAAATTTCACTAACACACACCACACGACACACACTCCCTGCCATCCAAAAAGTATTTTTAAACCCACCACAGCATACACACACACACATAAAAACACACAAATAATAGTGGCAAAACAAGAAAAAAGCAACATCATGCCATTACCTAGGAGGAAGCAAAGATGTTGGAAATTAATTATTCCAAAAAGTAGAAAAAATACAGAAAATAAACTAATTCTAACCTAATTTTATAACGATAAAAAAGACATGCCATAAGCTTCTGAGGACATATAAAGCCCAAAAGACTGAACTATAAAAAGCAAATGATTGAAAGTGCGGGCATTTACAAAAGACCATCTGAACTTACTCTAAGTCTCATGGCAAAAAATAGAAACTTCACCTAAACATAGACTTGAAAATGTGGTACAAATAAAGTAATAACAATACAACAAATATGCAATCTATCCTGATATAGGAAACCAACCTTAAAGATAATTCCTAGAACAAAAAAGCCAAGAAAAGAATAAAATGTAAAAGCATAAAAAATAGTTTGAAACTCTTTGGGATTATAATTCCTAATTACATGTAAAGTCAAAACAAACTTTTTAAAGAAATATTAATAAAATTCAGCATTAATTTTGTATGATAGATGATGCTATTTTGTTGAAACTTAGTCAAGGTTCAATCCAACTTGCAGCACTGGCTAACAAGGGACAAAGGATCCTTGGAGTCTCACATGCCAACCACACACCACAGCTGCTAAAGAGGCACCACAGACAATGCAGCATATTTTTATTACATCTTAATAAGAATGTATCACTTCATAATTAGTTTTCTTCTTTTAGCTCTATTCATGTGTGTATATGTTCATGTGTGTGTGCCTGTGTGTGCAAGTACATGTGTACATGTGTGTGGAGGCCAGACACTGGTTTTGGATGTCTTCCTCAATTATTCTTGGTCCTTTGTTGGTTGACTGATTGGTTGATTGATTGATTGATTGATTGATTATTGATTGACTAACTGATTGACTGATTCAGGGTGTCTCCATGAACCTGGAGCTCACTGACTGGCTAGACTTGCTGTGCAGCAAGACAAGGGAATCTGCCTGTCTCTGCCTCTGCCAGCAGGTGAGGGCAGATTTTATGTGGGTTCTAGGTCCTGAACTCAGACCCTCGCGAAGTACAGCAGGCACTTTGCCAGCAGAGCCGTCTCCCCAGCACAGCCCTGCGCTTTTGAAACTGGACAAAAGCAAGTTAAGCGCTGAACTCCTCAGCACTTCAAATAAAAATAAAACTTGGGCATTGACACCAAACAGGATTAATTGTTTATAAGATACTTCATCCAAATCATCACAGCGCACTTTTAGACTTGGTCGATTTGAGTAGGCTCACGCTATTGAAAGAGGAAGCAATTTCATAGTCAATAAAAATGTTAATGGCATGGATTAAAAACTATTCCAATATGCATATAATTTCAATTGAATCATACCACTCAGGGCATTGGTCACCACTAATGGATTTCATGGAACCAATACATTTTCTAAAAACTAGTAAGCAAATTTAGAGGTAAATAAACAAAACAAATTTATTTAAAAAATAAATTACAACTTGCATATAATCATTTAAACACAAATATTCACTTTCTAATTCTCAGAGAGAAGGCCTCTTAAGGTTAAATCATATCTGTTTGAAAAAAATTGGAAACAAAATGATCAGCATAATTAAATTAGGGGACAAAGACTACACAGGATTGAATATATCATAATCCCAATCCATGGAGATAATCTAAAAATGAGAATCCCCAGCTAAGGTGTGATCCCTGCAAACACTGGGATTTTGAAGGACCAACATATCTCAGATATTCACATTTCCAACAAAACTTCTGCTATCACTGACTGTGCGCATTTGGGCAGCCTTCATTAGCAAACACTGGTGCTGGATAAACTGGCTACCCACGTGCAGAAGACTGAAATTAAATCTCTGACTCTCATTCAATAAAACACAAATGTGGACTACTGAGACCGCAAGAGGAAATTGTAAGTACAACACTTCAATATGTATGTAGGCACAGGTGAGAACCATTGAACCATGCTGACATTAACTCAGCAAAGAGACAACCACAAAATGGGGGGAAAAAATCTTTGACAACAATGTATCAAACAGTGGGCTACTAAGAACAGATTCAGAACTATAAAAATTAAGCACGAAAAAAGCCATTATTCCTATCAATAAATGGGCCAATGGCAGTTCTCAAAAGAAGAAACACAAATGTCCACTAATATTTTTTAAAGTGTTCAACATCCTTAACCATCAAGAAAATTCAAATTAAAACTGCTTTGAGAATCCATCTCACCCTAGTCAAATGGCTCATTAGTAACAAAAGCTGGCAAGGATATGAGGAAAAAGAAACTTTTATTCACTGCTGGTAAGAGTCAAGCTTGTGCAGCAACTATGGCAATCAGTATGGAAGTTCTGCAGAAACAGCAAAAATAGAATTACCATATGAACCATCTATACTACTCCGGGCATCCGCCCAGAAGACTCTGAGGCCTGTGGCAGAGACTTGTCCATTCCAATTTATGGCTGCACTACTTTCAACAGCCGAGAAATGACCAGCCTAGACGTCCATCAACAGATGACTGGGCATAGAAATGTGCTGAATAATAAACACTGAGAAAATGTGATGCACATACACAATGAAATTCTATTCAGCTGGAAAAGAAAATGAACTCAGGATATCTGCAGGGAAATGGATGGAGCTAGAAATTATATTTAAGCAAAGTAACCCAGACTTAGAAGGGCAAGTCCGCTGCTTTCTCTCATAAGCAGATCTTATGTTGTAATTCTCACATGTCTGGGCAGCGGGAGCATGATGGTCATGAAGCGAGAAGGGGACCAGGAAAGAGGCAAAGGTGATACTACGTAAGGAAGAAGAAAGAAGAGGGTAACAGGACACATGTGGCACGAAATCAGAAGGGACTGACAGAGGGGACAAACAAGAATGAGCAGAGAAAGGAGAGGAAAGTGGAGGGAAAAAGCAACAAACACAAAGCAGGCATTAAAATATTGTAATGAAATGTGCTACTTTGGATACAATGTGAATCCCGGGGCAGAGTAAACGAGGAGGAGGTGGAGGCGTCCCTGGTGGTTCCGGAATTCCTCCGTGGTTCTACACACACACACACACACACATACACACACATACACACACGCGCACACACCATACACACACAATTGAATAAATAATCAATAATAAAAAAATTAATTTTAAAAGGGGGCTTTATTTTCAGTGCTAGGCTCAAGTCTAGGACCCTTGGCATGCAATGCATGCACTTACTACCCATCAGGGAGCCTGTAGAAGATGCCCACCACTACTTTCAGTTAAGAACAATGACTACTAACTTAAATATGGTAGCTACCGAGTGCTCCTCCCATACAACAGTTTCTTTGCAAATTATAACAAAAAATTACAGAGTAACCATCTTAATAAAACTTTTAAATGACACAATTTAAAGTAGGTTTTAATTCTGGGGATCACTTAGATTTTGCAAACATTTTTGACTGTCCTTTATTTGCCTAAGAAATTGCATCCCTAACATAACACGGATCACAGAGAAAGGCAGGAAACTGCTGTCAGTTGCAGGTAACTGCCTTCCTTTATTTGCATAGCTGAGCATACACCTGGAAACATCTAAATATTATGTCTCACAATTCTGTTTTGTTTGTCCTTGACCTCTGAGAGCCAGGATTAGTAAGAATTTACCACTCCCATGGAGACAAGGAGCATTCTAGACTTATATTTATAATGTTCATACAAATATTGAATTACTTTCACTTATAAATGTTAGGGGTCGGTCTGGCAAAAATCCAGGACAAAACTGGGAAATGGAAAACACGTGATGTCAAAAATTTTTGGATAGGATAAAGTCATCTATAGGTACTTTAATTATTAAATATATCATGCTTAGCTTTTCCTCCTCTATTTCTACAGAATGCAGGACTGGTCTGATTGCTGATTGACTGCACGATCAATTTTATCAGCATGACTTGGATTTCTTACAATAGTTACCTCTCAATGTTAAAATGAGAAAATGGAAAAGGAAGAAAACTTCTAAAATCAAATACTGCAACCCCATCAAATGCTGAAATGTATTTTAAGTGATTGCTATTACTATATTTTTTTTATTTACAAGTTCACTCACTCCCATTGCTAACTTCTCTGTATACACTGGTTTAAAGAAACGTAAGAATATAATAACAATCATGAAACTGAGAAATCCCTTACAAATGATTGCTTCTACTTATCTACTTTAAGGTGAACTATTATATGTTCAGAGCCCTCTGTCTCATATAAGTTTGGAAGAAATTTCTCAATTCCCACATATTATTTTAAATGTCAATAACTGAGCAGTTATAGAAAGTCAAAGAAGTCCCTCACAGCAGTACATTACTGTGCTTTAGAAGAACAAATAGTATGCAGAACTCGCAGACATAAAGGGGGAATATTAGGTATGGTGTCTAACTAAGTTGGTACATAATTTGAAGTCAAAATAGTTATGCACACCTTGTACTGTGAATGTTGAATGCATTATGTGGCCTCCACGGGGATACGGTGAAATCAGGCCCAGTGAACTGAAGGAAAGCAACATGTACTAACGGGCCATAATGTAACAAGTACCTCACATTAAGAGCTTAACAGTAGAGATTGTCAGGAAAAAGAAATTACAAATAAATGCTCAGCAAGTATCCAAAGTAGTATAAGCAATTAAATAAATGTTAGTGTAATGAAGTACAAAAAATTGTGCTCGTTTTTCAAATGATGAAACTCAATGTTCGAAAGGTTTAATAGCTTGTTTAAAGTCACTGAAGTAATTTCTAGGGAAGGGGAAAAAAAATAAGAATTCAGTTTCAATTCTGACTCCAAAGACTACAATTTCTAGTAGCCTAAAGTCTAAATTTCATTTAAAAAAAAATCATTTAAGATGTTCCACATGCAAAGAAAAGTAAGTTTTTCAACAAGAGAAAGACCTAATTTTACAATCTAAAATATACTGATAAAATGAACTTAACGAAATAGTTTGATTAAAATTTCTCAACCACTGACTGCCACTACCTAATATTAAAAACATTGAAAGAAAATAAGCAGTTTTTCAGAAAGCTCTAGAAAGCACAGCCAGGGAAGGAGCGCATACCTCCCACGTGGGAACGTGAGGAAGTGGCCGGGCTGGGTGGTGAAGCATAAGCGTTCTCCTGTGGCCACTGAGTACTTCTGACGAGGGAGACACGTGAAATAAAAGGAAAAGCCTGGACTTCGCTTAACATTCTTGAGTTCACATGCCAGACGGTGACATCGTATCACTCCCAAGGGGAAATTCTAATCGGAGTACTTAATTAGAAAAAAAATTACCTATTAATGCAAACCTCTAAGCTCTAATTTGATTTTAGATTTTTAGCCCATCTTTACCTTAAAGGTGAACTTAATTAATCTCCTGAATTGAATCAAGAGAACTGCGATTTTCTTTTATGCCCACTTTAGCCTCATCAACTTCAACCCAAATTTCCACTGCACGCAGTATTAACACTTTATGTTCAATATTCAGTCTTCGGAAGATTCAATTTTTATGCCACTAGCACAAGAATACCTGTTCTCTCATGAACAGGAAGACACAGCTCTAGAATTATTCTGAGCATTAAGCTAATAAGTTGTACAGTTCTCCAAGTTCTCTAACGCTAAGAAAGATAATTTGCTCTAAATCTTCACAGTGAGTTTAAAAATCAAGCCTTCTGCACATTTTGACCCAAATGTTCTCAACCACCCAGGAAAGCTGCAATGTGAGAAATAATACAGGACACTTCCTTAAGATCATAGAGCTCATGAAGCCCCAAAACCCCAAGTCACTATGTCCAACTAAGTGTGGCTCGTTGACGAGACCGCCTACAAGAGAGGTTAGTGAAAAATCAATGGCTGTTACTTAAGGTGAAGGGAAAATCAATGCTGCTGGAGGCGATTCACGGAACCTCCCTCACTGCTCAAGAGGTGACACGAGGAGCTGGAGAGGTGGCTCAGGGATTAAGCCTCTGCCTTGCAGGCGGAAGGTCCAGAGTTCGATCCTAGACCCCACGTATAGACGCCAGGCGGAAGCAGGGGCGGCCTGCGTTTCTGGTCCTGGTGGGCGGAGCCTGTGAATCCCGGGGAAGAGTAAACAAGGAGGAGGTGGAGGCGTCCCTGGTAGTTCCCGAATTCGTCCGTGGTTCTACACACACATACATACACACACACACACACACACACATACACGCACACATGCACAATGAATAAATAATAATTTAAAAAATTAAAAAAAAAAAAAGGTGACACGACACGCTGCATCTGGTACCTCAACGCATCCCTAGCTCAGCGCTGCAAACTCCTCGGCTCTGCTTCTGTATTTGGCTCCACCTCATCTTCATTCTAGGTATGCTTCTGACTATAAACTTTAAGGACTTGGGTGACAGTGGGCTAATGCTATAATGAGGTCATCTCCAAAATGCTGTTTCTAACGTGCATTGTATAAGCCTTCAAACTGTGAAGCCAAAGTCACAATTGTTGGAAATATTAACTTACAGGATCATGAAACTGAGTAACCATGACGACAGAATGAGTTAAGTGATGCCTGATGCTAAGTTCTAAAATAGCTTCCTATCCTTGGCTCCATCACTTGAAGTTAATGACCAGTCACTGATCCGCTTTTCTTATCTTCAAGATATAAATAGTATCTCTTATAACACTGTTAAGAAAATGAAATGATTTAAAAATATGTCTGGGTCACACTAGGCTGATAGAGAAATTCCCAGAGACTTTAAAAACTTAGACACTGATTTTTTTTTTATTCAAACCAGACACCTCACTGCTATCTCTAGCACTGTCTGACTCCTCACAGAAAAGCCTCATACATTACAAGCAAAGAACTAAATATAGGGCTGGATAAAGAAATTAAAGTCAGTTTACTGAAGAGATACCTCCATAGCCACATGCATCTCTGCATTGTTCACAACACACAAAGTATGCAATCATAGGTTGCAGAGATGGCTCAGAGGTTTAAAACTCTGCCTCACAAGCAGAAGGTTCTGAGTTCAGATCTCAGGTCCCACATAAAACCACCAAGCAGAAATGGCAGTAACCTGCACTTCTAGTCCTGGTGGGCGAAGCCTGGGAAATGCCAGAGCAAAATAAAAAGGAAGTAGAAGCAATCCAGGATGATTCGCGAAGTCACCTTTGGTCCTCCACAGGTACACACGGTGCCTTCCGATACAGTTTAAAATCAGTTCAATGTCCACTAACAAATGACGAAGAAAATGTGAGATATGTATGCATATATTTAGGAGAATTATTTGTCATAAAGAAAAACTGACAGTAGATAGAATCAGATGCCTCAGTATTAACCACAAACACCTGATAGTAAACCTCCTCTAAGCACCTCTTTTTATCTTACCACGGCAAGGATTATACTCAATGGGGAAAAACTGGAAGCATTCCCACTTCGATCAGGAACTAGACAAGGCTGTCCACTCTCACCACTTCTATTCAATATTGTACTTGAAGTCTTAGCTGAAGCCATAAGACAAGAAAGGGGCACAAAAGGGATTCAAATTGGCAAGGAAGAAGTCAAGCAATCCCTATTTGCAGATGACATGATCTTATACCTGAGGGATCCCAAAAACTCCACCGGGAAGCTCCTGGAACTAATTGAGAAGTTCAGCAGGGTGGCAGGATACAAAATAAATGTACAAAAATCAGTGGCCTTCCTATATGCCCAGAACGAAAGAAGTGAAAAAGCCCTGAGAGAAACAATCCCATTTACTATAGCTCTTAAAAAAATGAAATACCTTGGTATAAACCTAACCAAGGAGGTAAAAGACCTTTACAATGAAAACTTTAAAACCCTAAAGAAAGAAATTGCAGAAGATACCAGAAGGTGGAAAGACCTCCCATGTTCCTGGATAGGCAGAATCAACATCGTAAAAATGACCATCCTACCAAAGGCAATATACAAATTCAATGCTATACCAATTAAAATCCCAAAGCAATTCTTTAACGAAGTTGACCAAACAATCTCAGAATTCATATGGAGGCACAAAAGACCCAGGATAGCAAAGACAATCCTGAGTAACAAAAACACTGCTGGAGGTATCACCATACCAAACCTTAGTCTATACTACAAATCCATAGTTATAAAAACAGCCTGGTACTGGCTCCAAAATAGACACACAGATCAATGGATAAGGATTGAAGACCCAGATATAAACCCATACAACTACAGCCATTTGGTCTTTGACAAAGGGGCCCAAAAAATCCAATGGAAAAAGAACAGCATCTTTAACAAATGGTGCTGGAAAAACTGGATCTCCACACGCAGAAAATTAAAACTGGACCTGTACTTGTGACCATGTACAAGACTTAATTCCAAATGGATCAAGGACCTTGATATAAGGCCAGAGACTATAAAAACCATAGTTGAAAGGATAGGGAACTCCGTTGAGCTGATTGGGCTAGGCCAACATTTCCTAAACAGACATCCAATGGCACAGTCACTGCTACCAACTCTCAACAGCTGGGATCTTGTGAAATTAAAGAGCTTCTGTTCAGATAAAGAGATTGTAACACAAGCTCAAAGGCAACCCACAGAATGGGAGAAAATCTTCACTAACCACATATCTGATAGAGCTCTACTATCCAGAGTGCACAAAGAACTTAGAAAACTAAACACCAAGGAAACTAATGGCCCAATTAAAAAATGGGCCCTGGAACTTATAAGAAACTTTACCAGCGATGAAATTAAAATGTCTAACAAATATCTTAAAAAATGCTCCACATCCTTAGCCATCAGGGAAATGCAAATCAAAACTTCCCTGAAATATCATCTCACCCCAGTCAGGATGGCAAAAATCCACAATACAAACAACAACAAATGCTGGAGAGGATGTGGAGAGAGGGGAACTCTCCTACATTGCTGGTGGGAATGCAGGCTCATACAACCGCTCTGGTGAGCCGTCTGGAGATTCTTAAAGAGATTAAAGATTGAAATGCCATATGACCCTGCTATTCCACTTCTGGGAATAACCCCACATACAGCAAAAATTCACCTCATAGCAGCACTGTTTACAATAGCAAAGTCATAGAATCAACCCAAATGTCCAACAGTTGACGAGTAGATAAGGAAACTGTGGTACATCTATACACTGGAGTACTACTCAGCCATCAAAAATGATAAATTATTGGAATTTGCCGGGAAATGGATGTCATTAGAAACAATTATATTAAGTGAAGTATCCCAGACCCAGAAAATTAAGCGCCATATGTACTCCCTAATAGGTGGCTCCTAGCACCAAACCTACCCAGCCCACCTAAAGACACTCAAAGAAAAATCTCTGTAATGCCTACAGTAATTGCAAGGATTATGAACAGGAGGGATGGGGTAGGAGGGCCACACCAAAACAAGGAGAGAGGGGACCATGTTACAGCAGAGAAAATAGGCCCCCATCAAGGATTTCAAGTAAGTAATAAGACACCTGGTTAAGTTCACAGACTTTCGTCCTGATCATTTACAACTGAGGGGGTATGATCTCACCAGAAGTGGAGGGCATATAGTCTGGCAGATAAAAGTAACCATTTTGCAAATGGATGATTGACCCCTCCCTCACTGTGGTTTCCTACTTTTATTACATCTACCTTTGAATGTGCTCTTATAACAAGACTCCAGTTTAACAGCTTTTTATCTCTGGCCAGGGGGTGACATACAATGCCCATCAGGATGGAGTGAAGGGCATTGCAGGAGCAGCAAAACCTCAAAAGAAAATCAACAAACCACAATCCAGAACTTCAGAGACTCTATATCAACCACCTAGAACTAGGCCAGCCTAATCTCTCCCCATCCTGAAGCTCAGTGAAATTTGCAGAAGAGGGGGCGGTAAGAGTGTAAGAGCACAAGGATGGGAGGAGCAATGATTTGCAAGATACTCCACACAAGTTAGGGCCAAAGCAATCATAATTGGACTTTGCATACCCTGCGCAATGTCCAACACACTATTGACCCCATAAAGTCTAGCATTTGCTAAAGGCACCAAGATCCTTGGAGGCAAGGGATTGACAGCCACAGTAGTGTTCCTATGCTTAAGGGGAACACAGGAAAGGGTTCAGGGAAATGCCACTGGGTCCTTGTACGTCATTGGAGAAGAGGGCCCAGAGGAGAGTCAGGCATGCACATTAAAGGATTCTCCGGGGATTGGGGGGGACGCACTGAGGGATGGGGAGGGAGGGGTGAGGGGAGGGAAAGCAGGGGGGTCGGGGGGGGAGGAGGGAGGGAGGGAACCAGTGTACCTACTAAGTCTGTATGAGCGGAAATAATAATAAAAAATGTTAAAAAAATAAAATAAAAATAAAAAATAAATAAAAAAAGAAAAGATCTCAACACCCAAACAAGATGCAGTCTAGTGCAATGGAAGAGCAGTGAGACAGACAACAATAACCAACCAGAGTAGAGTGTATGGTGACCCTAAAATGCTCAGCCAGAAACAGGCCAACCAAATCTCTTCCCATCCTAAGGCTCAGGAGGTAGTAAGATTATAAGAGCCTCAAGGTGGGGAAATCCACTGCTGGCCAGGACATTTCATTCAAGATAGAGCTGCTCTATCCAGGAACTTATTGCAGTGAGACTTATCCTCACAGAACTGCACTATGACTAACATAACAACATTCCCCAATAGTAGAGAGAAATAATAACATGCAGTTGGAACCTTAAGGGCTAGCTAGGGCTAGAGAGGTAAAGGGGAGTGTCCCTTTCAGTGGGTCTACCCAAGGAAGGCCACTTAATCCACCACAAGCCTGAGGCCCTACTAGAGCAGATAATCTGAAGGAAACCATGGGGCTCATGCAAACAGACAGGAGGGTTGAAGGAAGAGGAATGGATTAGTGAAGGGAAGGGAGAGTGAGAAAAGAAGGGGAGAAGTGAGAGGGGGAGAGGAGTGGGGGCAGGACAATACTCATTATGTTTGTAAAAGTAGAAAAAAATTAAAAAGAAAAATGAATCATGTTGCTTTCAGGAAAATGAATGGAAGTGGAGATCATCAATATCAAGGAAAACGAGACTCAGAAAGACAAAAAGACATGTAAGTAGAAGGGAACTACTTGAGAGCGGAAAGACCATAGCGAAAGAAAGAGAGAAAAAGAGAAAGCACTTGGAAAGGGGTATGGATATGATCAAAGCACACGCGTGCACGTGTGGCAATGCCACCATGTAGGCTATCTTTGTAAAATAATGCATGCTAATAAAGTTAATTTAAAATGAAATCAAAACAAATTTAGGGATGGAGATTACGAAGATTCAAGGAAAAATAATGAAACCTTAAGTGTTTTAAGGAATGTCATCCAAAAGGGACCTACCATGCTCATGACCGGCAGGCTTGAAAAGACTGAAAAGAACAGGCCTTGCAATTCCCCTGCTGAGGGAGATCGTTTCAGGAGGAAACACCATCCCAAACATTTACATTTCCAACACTGTTTCCCCTCACCCACTGATTAATGATGTTCACAGAGTTAAACCCCAAGAAAATAAATTTTTAAACACATATAAATCACATATCCATTTCCTGAGGTTTAACAACGAAATCATTTATAAAATCTATGTTAATAATAAAAGTTCCAAGTCTTCCCTAAGGCAAAAGAGTTTATTTCATTCTCTAAGAAATCTCTTCATATTTTAAAAGAGAAATGCTAATTTCAACCAAGCAATAGATATTCACTATGCTGAAATGTTTTTAATAGTCAAGCACTGGTTAAAAATAGATTATCCCACTGTAATATTCATACGGGAGGAAGCACATTCCACAACAAGATTTGTATAATTTGTGGTATAGTCTCCAAAACTAAAAGGTCATTATCCATGTCCCCTCTCTAAAAACAAAACACACATTGTTTGACAGGCAGAGGGGCCATAGTTCACTTGGTGAGGTGCTTGCCACACGGGCATGAGGATCTGAGTTCAATCTCATCCCTTACACAGCAGTGAGGTGTACAGCATGCAGCTGACACCCCAGAGCTGGAGAGTGGGGGGTGGATGCATCCCTGGGGCTCACTGGCCAGCCTTTTTAGCTCAACCAGAGAGCCCCAAATTCTGTTTAAAAAAAATTTTTTTTAAAGGTAGACAGCTCTTGAGGAACATTTAAGGGTCATCTCTGACCAATACACACACACATGCACACACACGCACACCTACGTGCATATATGTAACCATACACACACAAACGTGCACATGAATGATAATTATTAATTTTTAAACGAGATGGACAAGGTTACCATGTATCTTAAGGATAGGCTTCAGGTAAATGGCACGATAAACCGACACACCACATATTCTGGGTAAGATGCTTTTCCACAGCAATAACTATAACAGCAGTGACTATAACACCAAGTCAAGCGTTCATGAGATCATCAGAACCACTGGGGAGAAATGCTTTCTCAGCTGCATGAGAAAGGTCCAGGCCTTCCCACCCACACAGTAACTCCTAAGTGACAACTAGAAGATCAGTTACACTCGGTCAGCACATGCAAAGAGTGACGTCATCATTGGAGATGTGGAATGAAAAGTTACTGACGTTCAATTGTTCCAATTGAACAAGAATCTGAGGACGCCAAGGAGGAAAAACTCAACCAGGCTAAGGAACAGCCTTAAGCAAAATGACTCTTGCTTTTCTGTGTCTACTCACGAGAAGCTGGCAACAAGCACCTGTTGAGATTACCTGCCCTGGACAAAGCAAAGCCAGCCCCAGAGAGCTCAGTGTTGTCAACTTGGGGCCCACCACAGAGGCCCACAGAATGTACCATGTGCCATAAGCGCTTATCTATACATGAGTTTTTCTAATACACATATCATTTCCCAATTGTCCAAGTCAAAGAAAATGTGCTACCATAAGTAAGGACCACGTTTTCAACCTGACAATGTAGAATTGCTTTCTGCTTCTAGTAAATAATAATGTTTCCAATTCTCCACAAATAAATTAAAGATAAAGAATTCCATTATTAATAAAGTAATTAACCTAAAACAGTTCATAAGCTGCCAACAAACATCAAGCTTTTAACCACCGTTCAAATACATCATAAATCATAAAAATCAAGTAGAAGCAAAAACATCCAAGTTTATTTACTAAATGGAAGTCAAACAACCCTTTTTCAGAGGCAATATGTTTCCTTGTGCTCAAGCAATTAGTTTCCACTTACAAGCAAATAATGATTATGCTTTTGCTTTGTAGGAGGAAAACAAGTCATCGATTACAACTTGTAAGTTATGTGGCAATTTAGCACAGCTCAAATATACATGAAACAACCATTATTGTATAAATGTAATAGTCTTTTTATTACAATGAATACTAATCCCTGGAAACATGAGCAAATAAATTTAACAGGATTCCCAAAAGTCAGTAATGTAAGCAAATTCCAGAAGGATGAAAAATAGACAGGGAAAATCAGAAAAACATTAATAAAGATATTTACTTTATTCTGGAATTCTAGAGTATAATAGTCCCTAATTACTTCCCATATGAAGTAAATTAGCACATCTTTGGAATGGCCATTTTGAAATATCTACCAAATTTTAAGTGCACACAGTTTATTTTTTTTTATTCCTTGACAGTTTCACACATGCAAACAATAAATTTTAGTCTCTGTCATCCCCTTACCCTATCTCATCCCTCTTTTTCCTACTAAAAGCTTTTTTCCAAGTTCCCTACATCTTAGGGATGTGTGCGTGTGTGTGTGTGTGTATGTGTGTGTGCGTGTCAGAGAGAGAGAGAGAGAGAGAGAGAGAGAGCGCTTAATGAGAGTTGCCTGCATCAGCATGCACCTGGATACACACTCAGCCATGGGCAATGTATCAGTGGCAGCACCAGAAGCAAGTAGGGTCCCCTCTCCCCAGCCTGCCAGCATTGTTGGCAGTCTCTCAGGAAGGAGTGGGGCCTCGTAAGTTCTTCCTGCTTCCCAGGCAAAATGCTGACAAGCCCTATCTCTAGTGTGCATGTTCTTTAACCCAGCAATTCTACTCCAAGAAATCCTACAGGAGCACTGAAAAATATGTTAATGGTCACTGCTATATTGTTCATTGCAAAAGAATAAGCTGGATACACATTGCAGAATATAAAAGAATAAGCTGGATACATATATTGAAGAAATTAAAGAATAAGCTGGATATGTATATTGCAAAATATAAAAGAATAAGCTGGACACATATATATTGCAGAATATTACAAAAAAGTAGACACACAAAGTTGTTTGAACAGCAATGTGACATGACAAAATGAAAGCAATGTATAACATGTTCTTTTATCATTCCATTTTAAGTCAATATCACACACTTGTACAAGCATACAACGCATTTGGAATGATCTAGGAGAAGTGAGAGAAAAGCCCAAGATGGGCTTTAAAAGTTTTGCTTATTGAAAGAGGAGACATATTACATTAAAGCAAACTATCCTATGTCCCTGTATGTGGCGTCTGTGGCACAAGTTTACTAAATCTTTGAATCCTGTCCTGAATTCTATCTTCTCCGACTAAAGCTTTCGAGTTAAATAGACTCCAGTCTGCATACACTAGTTGGAAATCTTATTTTCTTTGGTAAATTGAAAGAGAAAACAGTAAAGCAGTTTAAACATGTAGCTACTCACTCCTTTATCTTGCATTGCTACATGCCCAACAATGCATTCACAAGATAGGTAAACACAGATAAACATCTCACGTGTTCAATAGTGCCCGCCTGTCCCATGCTATATTCTCGATATCGCCCAAGCATGTGATCCACTTGTCTCAGGTTCCGACTGGTGTCCTTGAAAAAGGAAATGCTCTATTAATCATTTCAGACACTGTTTCCCAGTCCATCTTAATAATATGTCAAAGAACTAATCAATTTACAAAGGTACAATTTATACAGCTCAGTTAAATAGGACACCAGCATAATTCATGAGTATCAAATCATTATGCCGCTACAAGAAAAACTCAAATCCACCTGCAATTTATTGGTACTAAATCTGAAGCGTGTAATTTAAGTCCTTATCTAAGGATTCAGGATAAGTCAGAAACCAAGCTATAAACTGAAAAGAATCCTCATCCTTAATTTGTGCACCCCAACCCACATTCTTCTTACAGGAATCTTGAGTCACAAGAGATCAAGATCAGCATGGGGTCTATGGAAAGTTTAAGGGCAAACTGGGAGATAACAGCTTTAAAAAATATAAGAAAGGAATTCTAAAAGAACCAATATATTAGATTATATTCACAGATAAATCATTAGGTCTATGTAATTTCAACAATTACCTTGTCTCAAAACTTCATTATGAAAAAAGAAACACTAGGTACCTTCTAACCTACAGCTATGAACATTAAAAAAAAAAAAAGAAAGTTTCCACCTAAATATGCTCTGCTTCACCTAAGAGACAGAGGTATTTCAAATATGCTGGCTTACAAGTGTGCCACTTTGGTAAGAAAGTGCAAGGAGTCATACTTCAAAATTCCATTCTTATGTCAGTGTAAATAAGCTTCAAAAAAATCTTATGTGTAAGGCAAATTATTGTTCTTCCACCACTTACTCGCTTGTCAACTAAGCATGCTACCCCAAAGCAATGAAAGTCAAATCCAAGCTTCAGAAAAAGCACAGATTAATCAATAGGGAAAAATTGTACTTCTGAGTTGGTTTTTCCACGTATGACCTGCCCGTCACCCCTTGCCTAAACATAAACTCTGAACATGGATAAAGAAGATTTTCTAAATCACACGGCCTTTCTCCACGCATTACTTTCCACAGACCTACTTCTCCAAGACTTCTGGATGAGCGCAGGCGCACAGAAAGCCAGCAGCGGTGATTTCCACCTTCTCGCTCCCACAATACTCCACAGAGATGCTGTTTTACCCCTCAACAGTCTCTGCCACACATTTCAAGCTCAGTGTGAGAATGAGAAGATGATCCTCTGCAGTTTCCAACCCTGTATTTGCAACTTACGTCACAAGAGAGATTTAAGATGGGGTTAAAGACCATGAGGTGTGGAGATTCCCCTACAGTAGGAGTTGATGAGATGAAATCACGCGCCACTTGCACAAGGAGAAGGGGACCAAGGACACAGCTTCCAAAGAAAGAGCTTTTTATGCATGTGCAAGAAAGACCTTGGGTTCAACCCCAGTACCAGCAAAACTAATAGAGAAATAAAATGAAAGGCAAAGGAGGGGCCCAGCCAGAACAATGCAGTGAGAGGGACTCAGCCCACCTCACAGGCAGCAAGATACAGAGGAACGGGTTTCTTCCCTTCGGACTGACAGAACCCTAAGGCAGCACAAACTGACATCTAATGACACTGCTTGACGGCCATGTACCACAGCACTAACATAACTCTACCGCTTACAACTCTTGCTCAGCTCCAGCTGTTGAAAAGCTCTAGCGGGAGCAACCACTACTAAAACTAACCTGTAGAGTACTTGTTATAGTGTTGACCTTCTCGGTGACGTCGATGGCGGGATGACTTCCAGCTCCCCTGTGGACTGATCGCGCGGTCCATCGACTCAGTCGGTCACGGTAGTGGAAGTGGTCTGAATCACTGGATGACTCTGCCATCGATGTACACAAATCCTTCCAAATAAAGGCAAATCAAAGTCAGTCACACAGGAAAAGGCACAGAAATAAGAGCTACTTTCCAAGGTTTTTTAACTATTTTTTTTTCTGGTTAACAGAACTTTATTAAGTCACAGAAACTTTTTAGTGCAAAAACAATACAAATGAAAAATGTAGGTTCACTTGACAGCAACTCCGTCCCCAGCTTGGCCTGCTGTCATCAGGCAACTGAAGACAGTGTCAACACGGCAGTTGACAGAGCTCCACACATCCCCTTTGAAAAGGAAGGTCAACGCAGCTACGGGGAGGCAGGGCGTGCAGAATACAGAGTGGGGGCTCAGCAGCAGGAGCAGCACAGGCAGAGAGAGCAGCCAACACCATTCACACACAGGCCAGGCCCACGGGATCTGGCAAGTAACACGCAGGAGGTGTCTGCCTCCCCGCCCGAGCCATGGTGACCCATACAAAGCAGACAGGAAAGAATGAAAGGCTGACCCAGGTGCTTCCAAGTCTGCTATTACAGGGGTCAAGGTCTGATGCTCTGAGCTGCTCATCTTCTAAACAGAACTGCGTCGGTAGCACGGGAGAAAAGGGAGCTTCCTCCTCAGAAGCCCCCAGCCCCTCTTGGGGCTCATCTCTCCCCAGGTGCAGGGTGCCCCCATACAGCAGAATGGGGAGACTGCTGCAGCGGTCAGCAGGAAGCCAGCGCCTCCCCGTGACAACACTACACAGTAGGGGTTGGGGAGCCGAGGGGTCCTATTTACAACTAAGTCAAACAGATCTGTGAGTTACTCCAGGCCCACAGGGAGGGAAGGAGGCCGTGCTCCCTGCACACTGAAGAACTCTAGTTCCACACGTGACGCTTGCAGTGGTCGACAGCATTGCACTGGCCGCGGTGTCCATGCTCTGGCACCAGTAGCTGGGCCCCCAGACATACTTGTCTGTTCCCAAGAGCAGCTGACTGGCAGAGGGGCAGGCTCCGATTTTCGAGCACACGAAGGAAGGGTCCATCACCTCCATGAGGATTTCTAGCAGCACCGGCTCATACGGGGTCACGAATTCATCACGCTGCTTCTGGTAGGGGTCGGGCAGGAGGCTGCAGCCCTTCTCCAGGGCGGCCCGGATCTCCTCTTTCGTGCTGTTCTTCTCCAGGTTGTGCTCCACGTAGCTAACCAGCTTCTTGCACACCTCGCAGAAGGCACCGGGCTTGTGCGCAGTTACACGTGCGGAACCGCGGGCTCTCTGGGAAGAACGGGCACTGCAGGCAGCAGTGGCACCATGGGCTGCTCGGGCGTCTCAAACTCGCCAGGCCCAGAGGAGCAGAGCATCACCGTGCTGCACATGGCCTTAGAGGCAACCTGCCATTCCTCTTTGCTCACCAGCTTCAAAATACTGTTCAAGATGAACTTACAAGCCGTGCAGAAGAGACCGCCTTGGTACAGATCCTTCTGGTAGGGCTCCGCCAGGCCCAGGGCTGGGATCAGAATCTCCAGGGGCATTTTCTGGGTCTCACAGAAGCCAACCAGAGCACAGATCTCCTTGGGTTGCATGTGCATAACCATCTGAATGGCAATGTCAGAGTACTGGTCAATGTAGTTCTTGCACGTGTCGGCCATGCCAGGCCCCAGACGGTCACACTGCTCCTTGACGTGAGCCACTAAGGTCTGAACGAAGGTGGAGTTGGTCCTCACCGAAGTCTGGACGTCCGTCACTAGCTTCACACAGTCCTGGCACACGTCTCCATCGGCCTGGAGCTGGTTCTGGGGGCTGTTCTGGGGGTACAGCAGGAGGGGGATGTTAGCCATGAGGGGAGCCACCACACTGTCTGCCTCAGGGATCTCATTGGCCTCAAGCTGCTTCTGTTGCTCTTGAGCCGGGTGCTTCTGAACAGACGTGCACAGGGTTATTGCCGAGCACACCTGGCCTGCGTTGACCTCCTTGTCCTGAAGCATTGACAGGATGGCAGGCAGGTACGCGTTAACTGCCTTCTTGCGCAGGGTCGACAGGGGGCCAGGAAGGTATTTACAAGGTCTTCTCCAGGTATCCAGCGATCTCCCCCTGAGAGACAGTTTTCTTCACCAAGTCTCCAGCTACCTTGACAACTTTTTTGCACCTGTCACACTGAAAGGATTTGAATGTGGGCTTGGCCCAGCCATCTGCTGGCAGTGGGGTGTTTCGTTGCCCCGCAGTCCACGGCTGTCTGCAGGTTGCTGCATATCACTCCTGATCCGCCTGAACACTTCCTTAGGTCCTGAGATGGGGCTGGATACAGCTTCCGTGAGGGAGGGGCTGGGTTCCTAGCAGATCAACGGGAAGGAGGGTCTGAAGAAGAAGCGCACAGTATGTCTTCTGGAACTTGTCTGTAATGTTCTCTGAACCACTCGCCTTCCCGCGGTGGCAAGGGCTTGAACGCGCTCATCCAGACCCCAGGTTAGTGCAACAGGTCTAGGAGCAGATGAGGCTACAGGGCTGACCCAGGAGCGAAATCTAGGTTGGCTTCCTGGGAAGGACCGGTTTTTTAACTATTTATTGCATCAGTACTCTGGCATAATATATATACAAGAAAATACAAGGAGTCATTTCCCCAAATAATCGACCTCTGATTGCTCTGCTCCGGGAGTCGTTTTCAGAGGATTTTAATCATGTTTACAACTCCAAGCAATGATTCCTTAGATTGTACAGGGCTGCCAGTTTTAAAAGTACTTTTACATACCGTATCTCACAATACTGGCAACAAGTCTTACAAGGCACGGACCTACAGCTGTCTTCAAATTAGCCTCATACCCATGCTACTAAGCCACTAGATGTACAGATCTCTAAATGACAAAAACAAACAAACAAAAAAAAAAACACACACACACACAAAAAAAAACCCTACAGGGTTAGAGAGATGGCTCAGGGATTAAGCCTCTGTCTTACAAGCTGAAAGTCCCAAGTACGGAACACCGATCCCGCGCGAAATGGAAATGGCAGAGGCCAGCACTTCGAGATCTGGAAGATGTGAGCCTAGAAAACCCAAGAGCAAAGCAAAAAGTGGGTAGCACAATCCAGGGTGACTCCCAAAGTCACCATTAGGTATATACAGTGCCCTCTGATACACACAGATGCACACAGAGAGACGCACGCACAAAAATAAAATAAGTAGATAAAATTTTAAACACTGCAAATACACCAATACACTGCATTACCTAAAATTAGAGAATCTATTCAGTTTACATGAAAACTCTCACATGGCTGAATAAGAAATGCCACCTCAGCGTCTCCCACAGAACAGAAAGCCTGACTACCAAGAGTCACACCACAGTGGGAAATTCTCTAAGCGAGCTTTTCTCCCATCTTCCCTTCAATTATCTACTTAATGTGTTTGAAAATTATTCGTGCAAGAAAATCTCAAGTTTCAGAAAGTCTTTTAACAGAAGTCAGAGACACTAAATGCGTCACGAACACTGCAGTAAAAACTCAATGGCTCAAAAGAAATTTATCGAGTATTCCACTAATTCCATTTTCTGTTTAATGAAGGGTTAACTTGTTCTTTAGTATTAATTGTTATAATCTTCCTAAAATCTATATGGCCAAGTTTTCTGGCTTTATTTACAGTGTAATGAAATCTTTCTTTCATGATGGAATATTCTAGATCTTCTAGGTCTTTGTTTTCGCTATTCTATGAAAACTTGTAATCATGTCTCTGAAAGAATTATAGGACATATACTGAATATGTGCAGACCCTAGAGCTAATTTAATGAAAGCCAGTATATCTTAAAATTTTTACATTTTTATTTATTAATCCCCGTGTGCTGGAGTGCACCTGTGTCACAGGGCACACATGCATGTGGGGATCAGAGAGGAACTTGTGGCCGTCAGTGCTCTCCTTCCACGTGTGCACCAGGAATCGACCTCAAGTCACGACGCTGTGGCAAGCACCTTTACCCACTAGCCCATCTTGATTACCATTATTTAAGATATTAAACAAAATAAACTAAACAAATAAATAAATAAGCAGGTACCATTCCTGGACTGGATTATTTTCAAAATGAAATACAGTCTGCCTTGATCACATCAGACACAGGATCAGCAGGAGAGCCGAGCACGTCGCAGCAGCTGAGGTTGGAGAACGCCATGGCACACACCGCTTGGCTTCCTCCTGTCCCTCTCTGTCCTCACCTCCCTGTGTGCAGGTGCCAAGGGGCCCAAGACAAGGCTTCCTGCTCGTCGCACTACAAAACGTGAACAAGAAATTAATCCTGAAGCATTGGTTCGGTTGTTTTCCTGGTGCGCAACTGTTTAAGCGTTCTCTAAGAAAAGTTAAGACAAGTCGATCTGTGATTGTTAATGGGATTTTTATTTGAGTGGATTAATAAACACTTGGGGGAAGTGCTGAGAAACACTTGTAGATGTGTTTCCAGAAATAATGAGATTGACAATTGATTAATCCCTCTGTGTATTTATGAAATGATGGCATTAATGATACGCGGTGAAATGGAAGAACTAGGATGCAACTGGAGGAGGCATGTGACTGTCCTTGAGGCCCACGTCTTGCCGTGGCCCGTCCCTGCATCCTTCTTGTTGCCCGTGCACAGGCGATGGAGACCAGCCTCACACAGAGCTCTCTCCACCACGGTCTGCTGCCCAGGCACACGGGGCCAAGCAACAAGAACTGAGCCCTATGAACTAAACCAAAACAAATCCTTCCTCCTGCTCCTGGCAGGCATTTGTGCAACAACCAGAGAAGCAGCCAACACAGGCCTTAAATGTAGTTTGCCTTTGAAACGGGAAATCTATTTCTGTGTCTGTTTATGAATCTCTTCACTATGACCTTTCAGTCCATTTCAAGTACATTTTCCACTCATGAATACCAGAAGTCTGCTGTGATGCCAGGTATATGTGGACCCTGACACAGACAATCTGATTTAATTCACACAGGACAACTTTGTGAGCATGAGTAGAGCTGAGGATATAGCTCCACAGTGGAACACTTGTCTAGAATGCAAGGCCCCAGGTTTGACCTGCAGCATTGAAACTAAGAAAAACTAATGTAAGTAAACACTATTATCCACTAACTCATCAGGGATGCTGCGGCCAAGCTGGGGACACACTCAGCCCCACACAGAGACTGTAAGTGGCACACAGGAACCCTCCGTTCCTTCCACCGGTACTGCTGCTGTTACTCAGGACGAGTGAACAGTCTTTACAGGTGATAGCAAATGCTAAAAGAAAGGAAAGTAATCAGGTAACATGACATTTTAAATAGAAACTGGGGAAAACTAAGAAGCCTGTTCTTCTGCCATTTAATGTGGAATCCTGAAAGCAAATCAAACATTGGCCTTCAAGGAAGAGAGCGTGACTGTCTGATTCTCTTTGTCCCTTATATAAGAGAAAGGAAAATTATAACTGAATATTATGCCATATAACATAATAATTCACATCTTAACAAGCCATAATTCTGAAAACTGAGCTGAAGTTAAAAATCATCAAACAGTGGGCTGGAGAGGTGGCTCAGGGGTTAAGCCTCTGCCTTGCAGGCAGAGAGTCCTGAGTTTGGATCCTAGACCCCACGTATAGACGCCAGGCAGAAGCAGGGGCAGCCTGCATTTCTGATACTGGTAGGGCAAAGCCTGTGAATCCCGGGGCAGAATAAACAAGGAGGAGGTGGAGGCGTCCATGGTGGTTCCCGAATTCACTCGTGGTTCTACACACACAAACATACACACACATACATACACACACACACACACATACACACACACACATACACACACATAATATACACACATGCACAGATGCACAATTGAATAAATAAAAAAAAGAAAAAAATCATCAAACAGGAAAAAACAGATGACTGTTGAAAAAACAATGTGTTTACTATGAAGTTAATAATGAGAACAAGAAGCAAAATGTCTTTAAGGCAACATGATTTTTCTAAGAGTACCAAAAATTTTAGTAATAAATAGCTATCTCCATGTAACTTCAGTGAATGTAATTGTATGCCAGACTCCTCTAATAATTAACTGTAAGCTACAACTTCACTAACACAGCTAAGGTTAAAATTGATATGGTTCCTTTTAACTATTTGGGAAAATGTTTAAAACAGATACTAGTACAAAGACTAATATATGAATTTATAATATATATAATAATATATATAATATATCATGTAAAAATGTATATATGAGCCACTTAAAGTTAACTGACATTAATGATAGATAGTATCATTCTAAATAGAAAACATAAAATATTATATTCTAGGTAAAGTCCAATATCCTGCCATCCCACCCCACAATCAGTATAATTTCCATCCCTTTCCCTAATCCCAGGAAAAATTGATAACGCAACTTTCATGTGGAACCTTCGACAATGTGTTTGATACTTTTACCACAAGCAGTGGTATCTCAAAGTCTTCTCTGGAATATATATTAACGTATATTAACATGTGAAGATGGAGAACATTAAGCAAAAAATCCTTAATAGAGTGAAATAAAATTAAGAACACCAAGCTACCTTACTGTCACATAAAGCAGAAAGTCCTGTCACTTACCCCACTGAGGATTACATATTTTCAATCTGATAGAATCAAGAGTTTCGGCATGAGCTTCACAAGTACACACACGCAAAGTCTTCTGTGATTAATTTCAATTACTTTGAGAAATGGAAGTTGTTCGACTCCTGCATCTGGTGGAACTCCTGCAGAGAATCGAGACTTGAGGTAACAAATACATAATCTGAGAAGGCAAATGACTTTCTTTTTAAGCACACAAAACACTCAACAACTGTGCCAGTAGACACAAGTGTCAACTTGGCAACTGAGGTCTACGCTTTTAGGCACGCCTATGAAGAATTACTTAATTAAGGTGCGCCCTGAGCAAGCATCTAACTGATGGGGGGAAGAGCCCGGCCAAGTGGATGGTACCTTCCCTGGGCAGATGGATTAGAGGCGGAGAGCTGGCTTAGTAGTTTGGCAGACCGAGAATGCTCCTCTCCCAGCTCTTCCCGTGCCTGGTTCCCTCAGTCTTGATATTGATACAAACTCTCCTGCCATACTGATGACGTATAACTAACAATAATCATAAGCAAGAATATGACCCTTTTTCACCTAATTGGTTTATGGTGTATTTATATCAGCAACATGAGGAGAAATGTTAACAGCAGCCATGTAAATTTTTCAGTTTCATAACCTTCATACATACTAAACTAAGGAAATGAAAGAGTAAAAACAGAAATAAGTTACTTTCATTGTTGCTAAACACTTGGCACTCCTCAATCAATAATCCAATCGGTAAAGCCTGACTCCCACACTAACCTGAGATGCCTGGCTTGAGTGCCACACACAAAATCAGCTGCAGAGTCAACAACCCCCCAAAATACACCAGTCCATCACTGTCCACAAACTACTTCCCAGATAAGGAAGGAAGGGGGAGAAGACATAAATGAAGTGACCACTGAGGTTGGCCAGGGGTGCTACATATAATCAGAACCTAGGAAGAAGGTGAGAGAGAAAATTTTTCTCCCTGAAACAGGCTAAGGTATCACATCCATTCCATGTTGACATGTGTACAACCAAGAAGAGAAATTCAACCTATTCATCATGTACATCGATGAGATATCTGTCTGCCCTACTGCTCTCTTGTAAAAACTAAGTCTACGGCTAGCTAAGCAAGATGTCAGACTGACGTGCCTTGTGTCAGCAGACAAGTGCCCGCCAAGAGCAGTTTTCACACCAAACCCTAAACAAAATCAAATGGGCCCAAAGAAATCTGCACACATGAACATTTACAGTGAAACTGTGCTGGACAGCAAATAAAAGCAACATGAATACCAACATAGAGGAGAGTACAGCCAGGTGGGGTGAAACACACTAATAACAGGTAGAGAGAAAGAATCTGGATTCCGAGGTCATACTATCTACACAGGAAATTTGAAGCCAGGCTCAGCTACAGGAGATCCGTCTTTTTTTTAAAGTGGGGGGTA
The DNA here is from genome assembly GCA_023101885.1 of Typhlomys cinereus. Lineage (NCBI taxonomy): Eukaryota > Metazoa > Chordata > Mammalia > Rodentia > Platacanthomyidae > Typhlomys > Typhlomys cinereus. Next base: position 1,513,057 of record JALPQD010000147.1, read on the forward strand.
ATAGGCAGGATGTAGCTCAGTTGGTAGAGTGCTTGACTAATAGGCACAAATCTCTAAGTCTGAGTCCCAAGATTGCATCAAACCAGGCAGTGGGCACACGCCTGTATTCCCAGCACTCAGAATGCACAGACAGAAGGATCAGGCGCTCACGGTCATCCCGGGCTACATACCCAAGTTAGATGTAGGCTTCAACTATGTGAGACTCTATCTCAAAGACAGGAGGGTAGCAGAGGAGGAGAATAATTACACAACAAACAAAAATCCTATTTCCAGAGAACATTCAGTGGCAAAGCAAGGACTGATATTATAAATTCCAGTTTTTAAATGTTCTACTCTCTAGATGTATATATAAATTACCAGGACAGAAATGTAGAGGCCCAGAAATAAAGGCAAAGAAATTACTCCCAAAGTATATTCCCCTCCAGAGTTTATAGCCAATTTGCAATTTTTTTAACATTTCTATCATCCATGGATTTTCTACAATAAATCTGCACTAAAGTATAATCAGGAGGAAAATACAATGCCTACTTAAGAAAGAAACACTATGGACGGAAGAGATGGCTCAGGAGTGAATGCCTTTGTCTCACAAACAAAGGACCTGAGTTTGCATCCCAGATCCCATGTATAAATGTTTCAGACATGACAGCAGCCTGAACTTTCAGCCCTGGAAGGTGAAGCCTGGGAAACCCCAGAGCAAAGCAATAAGGAGATAGAGCAATCCACAGTGATCCCAACATCACCCTTGAACCTCCACAAGCATATCACTCGCATGCCCTCTACTACACACACACACACACACACACACACACACACAGGCATGTATGCAAGAAAAAGAAAAAAATTATGAGGCTATCACATTAACAGGCTGACAACCTAGAAAAGGAATTTAAAGATTTCCCCTCAATACCTACTTCCCTCTCATGTCTGACGACTTCCTGACCTCACTTCCTTGTCCCTGACATGACCTAGGTAGGACCATGTCACCAGTTTTCCCCAACTGATGCGATGGTGGAGAAACAAGATCCTAGAATGAGTGTCTACACTTCACTGTCTGGCCAGCAGAAACATTTATCATGAACTTATGAGATAAAACATTTTTCAAGCTGTATTATATTTTCTTTATAGTTTCACTGAAAGACAGTTATTAGATTAAAAATTGGCTCACTTTAAAAAACACAACCCAAATAGTTGAATAAACTCACATATCAAAGTACACCACGAAAACATTAATATATCTTGACAGTGCTTATTGCAATCAAGTTCTCCTTTAGAGAACAAATGAGACTGGTTCATGGGCGATGCCTAATCAATTTCACAAGTCATGGCTCAAAGGAGAATTAATAAGACAGTAGAAACACTTCTGTGTATGCACAGGAAATTTTTTAATGCAAAGGAAAAAGTACAATTGGATGAGAAATCCATTCTCATTACCATAAGAACTTGCAGCATGATGTATGATGATGGAAAAGAATGAACTGCTAAATCAGAAGAATGACTGTCCTTCTCAAGAATAATTTCAAGAAACTGAATTACCTCGATTCTGCATGAGGTTGAGATATATTTCCTTCAACTGAAGAAAAACTAGTGATCACTTTTCTGCCCCTCCCCACTGCATACAGTGACTAAGGTTCCCCGTGCTGGGAAGCTGTCAATGCAGCTTTCCCGGGTGCTAGAAAAGACCCTGAGTGTGTCTGAGTATGAGTGACCTTGGCTGAAAGTCTACAAAACCATAGAGAAAGCTGCGTCTGGAAGGCAGATGGTACCGTTGCTGGAGTTTATTTGGCCGCTCCTGACACAATGATACTTAAAGACACCAGTGTTGCTGCCCCTGTCTTGAGAACTTTACAAAGAAGACACACAGCCCCACGTGTGTGTGTGAAGCTTCATCAGTGCCACCGAAGCGAATGACCGGAGCAGAGCACGGCAAGTGAGACTTTGTAGGCTCCAAGTCACCCTGTTGTCATTTGACCTAAGAGTCATCAGATGGGCTTCATGACGATGAGACGCATTTGTATGTAGGAGAGCTGTAATTTATTGATTCTCACATCTCTTTTCTGCACAGTCAGTTTAAAACAATTAGGATTTGCAAGCTGCTCCATAAAAGATAAGCGCCCCAGCCAGGGAGGATATTTCACAAAGTGGTGCATGTTCAGCGGGTGATGGCTTCGCCTCTGTGGTCCCAGGCCAAGGCCACTGTCCTCAGAGGAGAAGCTCAAGGTCACCATTGTCCTCAGAGGAGAAGCTCAAGGTCACGATGTGGCTGTGCAGAAGGGAAAGGGCAAGTGTGCTTTCTTCCTCAGCATCATCCAAATTCAAATTTTGGAACACATTTCTCTCTGACTCAGCCGTAAGACTTCAGAGCTCTGTCTCTCCTTCGAGTGCGAAGGCTTGAAGTCAGGAAGCAGACAGACCCTCCAGTGAGACCGCCCACAAGCATCGCCATGCAAACACAACTATCGGTGAGCCTGGGTGTGTGTGTGTGTGTGTGTGTGTGTGTGCATGTGTGTGTGTGCGTGTGTGAGAGAGAGAGAGAGAGAGAGAGAGAGAGTACTCAAGTGCATATGCCTATAGAGAGAAGTCCAAGGGTGACTTCGGGAATCATCCTGGATTGCTTTACCTCCTCTGCTTTGCTCTAGGGTCTCCCAGGCTCCCCCTTCCAGGGCTGAATTACAGGGGAGCCTCCACATCAGCCTGCATTTTTTACTTGGGATCTGGGGATCTGAACGCAGATTTCTTTGCTTATGAAACAAAGGCTTCAGCCCCTGAGCCGCCTCCCCAGCCCAAGCCTGTCTTCATGTCAGTGCTTCATTTCCTCGGTTCTTTGGATAAATTCTTGTCAGATCAGACTCAACAATCCAGTCTATCAGCCAGTTCTCTGTTACAGTGGAGAACAAGGAACTCTACAGGGAACTGAATCAAAGAGATACTTACAACATTTGGGTCATTCTTCCTATACTCAATTGCTTCTGTGTTACAAACGAAAGGGGAGTCAGGTGCGAGGACGCACACCTGTGAATGGAGCGCTCAGGTGTGGGCGTCAAGGCCTGCTTGGGATTCATGGTCAGCTTGGCCAACAGAGCAGACCCTGTCTCAAGCCCTGAGGGCTGGGGACATGGCTCAGTGGCACAGTGTTTCCTTGGCATGTGCAAAGCCCTGGGTTTGTGCCCCAGCATTGTCCTCTTCCAGAAGAAAAAGAAAAGAAAAAGAGAAAGAAATCAAAATCAAAGTAAGTTACAGTCTTTGGTGGGAGAGAACGACTGGTAAGAGTAGTGTACGTGATGTGCTAAGTAATAAACAACAGAAAAATCCCAGGAGTCAAACATTGTCCTTCCTTCATCTTAAAGGATGAGTAGAAGTTTGACAAATAGCTAAGGTAAGAAAAAGCAAAGGTAAAAAAAACTATTTCAGACACGCAGAAACCAGACACGCAGAGCTCTTGTATCTTCCTACAGAGTAATCATGCCTTCATCTGATTTGCACACATATCACATGAATAGGTTTGGTTTGGTTTGGTTTTTAAGAATTCTAATATTGTTAAAATAAAGGAAAACATTGGTATTCCGCTATTACAAGCTGTGCATGGGAGGCCATGATAATTAGCACATCCAGGAAGATTCCAGTCAGCTATGGGGGAACCCAAGGCAACGGCAGACAGGGTGAACTGAGCACGAGCCAGGAAAACAAACAGTAAAAGCTGCATATGAGGTTCTGGTCTCATGGTTGGCTGGATCATGGACTAGTAAAGAGAACACAGATGAGCAGAAGGATGGCTTGGTGGGTAGAGGACTTGCTGCTCAAACTGGCCCAAACAATGGGGCTGGAGAGGTGGCTCAGGGGTTAGGCCTCTGCCTTGCAGGTGGAAGATTCTGAGTTCAGATCCTTGGCCCTGGTAGGGCTGAGCCTGTGAATCCTGGGGCAGAGTAAACAAGGAGGAGGTGGAGATGGAGGCAGTCCATAGTGGTTCCCGAATTCATCCGTGGTTCTACACGCGTACACGTGCACACACCATACATGCACAATTGAATAAATAATAATAAAAATTTTAAAAAAAAACTCGCCCAAACAAAAAGTCAATACAAAGACTCTGGACTTCTGAGCTTCGGGCAGTGTTCTGCTTCATTCAGACAAGAAATTTAGAGAGCAATGGAACAAACCAACCCACCAGTGCATATTTGAAATTAACTATATGTTATCTTAAGACATGCATCTGGAAACAGAAGACTTCATTGGAAAAATTCCAACTTCCCAGTTTTCCTGAAGAATCCAAGACTTGTCAGTGCCGAGGATGGAAGTGAGCCCATGCGGCGTGTGTTGCCATGTAGCCTGTGTCCCACAGTCAGACACGCACTTTATGGTTTACTGTCTTACGCAACCTGACTGGCTACACTTCTGGCTGAGTCTGCAATCCTACTGAGGATCACAAAACCAAGACACAGGATGTTCACCAGTCACACTGGGCAGCTGACAAAGGGCCATCCACTGTAAAGAATTATCGTGGCTAAATGCCTACATAAGAGCCTCCCATTAAGGCCAGAAGAGAAGGGAGGCATTGGTCATCATGGTGGACAATAGTAGTAAGGCAGATGTCCAACAGAGCTGTAGGCATGCACCCATGCCTACAGACTATAAAACCAGAATGAAATACGCTACTGAACAAAGGACTTGACTTTAAGCCAGCTGCATAGAAAGTTTTGACACTAATATGAAGAAAACTAAATCCGTCGCATGGGGGAAGGTTAACACAGTATTTGACCTAACATCTCAACCTCTCCTCCATGCACCCCTTGCCCACCATAAGTAGGCACGGCTACTCAGCTTGCCAGTCTGAGCAGCAGGATGCCAGGTGCCAGGCCACAGAGGCTTAACATGGGTGCACACCTGGACCCTGCTCCCCCAGAATGTCCCACCTGACTCTCCTGAAACTTCTCAGGCTAGACTGAGGGAAGCAGAGACTGCGCAGATGTCGCGGGGTATACCCACATAGTCAGCAGACTACCCAGCTCACCCCAACCAAGGGGCCTTGTCTAACCATGACATTAAGCATTTACTGTTGTAAGGCTCTGTCGCAGTCCGCCTGCATGGTTGCTGATAAATGACCATCCAACAGCTTAAGGGAACAAGGATATATTTTCTCTTATGATTACCAGCTTGACCAGGGCCGAAGGAACCGACCATACCAACACCACATAACGGCTGAGAGAGGGGCAATCCTTACTTGCCAGACTAGCATGTCTACCCAAGTGTACAAAAGGATGCCAACTCCCTCAACCAGCTCTCTCTATTTTATTCCAGGGCCTAAGGCCACCCATCATAGGCTGGACCCTCCCTATCAGCTAGACAATCTGCTGCCTTGTTCTGAGCCCAACTCAACCACTAATTCTCCACAAATGTGCCCAGAGCTCCAACTCTCAACTGTCAAGTTGACACCTGTGCCTAAGACAGGCTCCAAGGTTCTATTTGTTATGTGGCAAGGGCAAACTGACATACAGGTGTATTTTACTAATGAACTCATTTGAAAAGAGTTCCTTGCTGAATTTTCCTCTCCCACTCTCCATAGGGAGCAAGGTTGGTTTCAGACACTAGATATTGTAACAGTCTTCCAAAGATAGAAGAGGGGCAAAAGAACGCATTGGAGTGAGGGCAAAAAAATAATAATAATATATACAAATATTCAAGCAGCTGATATGACACATGAGAGGCTATCATGTTTTGAGAAGGAAAAAGCAATTATAAGTAGCAGCTGAAGCTATTTATGTCTTCCCCATAATAATTTCAGTTTCCATGAGAAACAAGCCATTAAAGAACACCTCAAAGCACCCTTTACTTCCTCCTAATTTTAAAAGCAAACAGGAACTCTACATGACTTTCTGAGTGAAGAAATGACTATGACAACTTGACAAGGGGATGTTTTATTGCCTTCACACCTTGAATGTGCAGTGCCTGCAGCACACAAAGCATTTGCATCAGTATTTTCTCCCATGATTTCTCCTGTGATCCTGTGAAGTTGATGGGAGTAAATATGATTTTACTTTTGTTGTAAAGAATGGGAAAGGTCTGAGTAAACTACTAGCCCACAACTACTTCGCTAAAAAGTTAGAGTAACTAGAATCCAAATCTTGTATTGCTGACAAGACTTTTTAATAAAATTTTTATTTATATATTTCATTTATATATATATATATATATATATATATATATATATATACACACACACACACACACACACTTTGTGCATAGTTCTGTACTAGATAAGGACATTTTCTTTTTTTTTTTTTTTTTTTTTTATTAAAAATTTAATTATACATTTTAAAATTTTTTACCAGTTCCCTCCCTCCCCCCTCCCCTTCCCCATTGTCTCCCCCCCAATTCCCAGAGAGTCCTTTATTGTGTGCGCCTAACTCTCCACTGGGTCCTCCTCTCCGATGACATATAAGGACCCAGTGGCATTTCCATAAGCCCTTTCTCTTGTTCCCCTTAATCATAAGATTAGATAAGGACATTTTCATACAAGTATGCAATGTACTTTAAATCTCTTGTACCTGTATAGCTTCTTCTTTCTCACCTCTTCCCTTCCCAATATACCCTTCTGTCTAGCCTTCAGAATTGTGAACCCAACTGGTAGCATCATGCCTCACATGGACTCGGACCATTATTAAATGAATTTACAAGTAGACTTTTTCTTAATTATCCTGTCTGACTAATCCAAAAAAAAGTTCAAAGTATACATCTGTGCAAAGAGCAAGTACCAATAACTGTTGATGAAGAAAATTCTTTCGCAAAGGGCTTAAACCATCTGACATCATCAAACTGTAAGGATTAAACTACAAACTATTAACATAAACACTTAATATCCACTATACGGTAAACAAGGCAACATCTCAAACTCATTTCAACATGTGCTCAAACTCCTTAGTGACAATTAGACCTAAAGATCAGGTTGTAGGGAGTGATTTTAATTTATAATGACCGTTAGCAGCTGCCCACATTCTTCCGTTATTAAGCACCTGTACTAACTACCAAGTGCTGAACTCCGCAGTCCACCGGCTCGGCGCCATCTGCCATTCTCTGCACTGCTTCAGCACGGCGGCGGCGGCTCATGCGCAAACCCGAGTTCAGCGTCTAAGGCCTTCACTGCCCCAGCAAACTTGTTCTGTTTCTGCCATCTGTAAAATCGACTATCCATCCTTTGAGGTAATAATCACAGTCCGCTTCTTCCAGGCTACTCCCCACTCGGAGAAGCCAGGTCACTGGTGGCTCTGACTCACTGGCCCGTGAGCGCGCTGGTTCACAGGCACCTACTGAGAGCACTGCTTCACGACAGACCCTGCGGAGTCCATCGGCTACGTAGATTCATGTAACATAAATATACTCGCATCTCCCAAGCACTCCAGTCAGCAGCAATACACAGATCTCTGATAAGCTATATTAATTTTACAATGGCATGCACACCCAATGAAGCCCTGCTAAGTCTTCTAAAGTCATTCATAAATGTCATAACAAGACACCAGAAGCAAAGTTAAAACAAAACAAAAAAATCAGAATGAAGAATATTTGCACGTATGGGAAACAAAGGATTAATTATCTCTTTTAAAAACATCACAAAAATAATAACACTCCAGTAGTAAAAGGCACAAAGAATATATAAACAGGCAATTCTCCGACTGCAAACAACACCAGCAAATGCATAAATACACTTTATTCCACTAAGGAATTGCAAATTAAAATAATAAAGTGGTGTTCTTGCTTATCTGTTTTATACAGATGAAAAAGCTCTCCCCCTCAGGGTTGACAAGGGTATAGTTTGTTGTGAGAGTATTGGCTATAAACAAGAGAACAGCTTTTCTGGAGAATAACTTGGCAAAACAAGTGAAATAAGGAAGGTGCACCTGCTTTGACTCAGAAGCTCTGCTCCAAAAGAAGATATATACATGCAATTTAGTGTAGGTTATATAGAGAATTTCACTGCAGAACTATAAGAATAAAGAAATACATGCACTGAGTAGGACTATCTTAAGAGCATCGAACCACTAATGCACCACTTAAAAGAGACAGGACTAAGCCCCAGCTTAGCGGTACATACCTCCCCAAACCTAGCACTCAGGAGGCTGAGGTCTGAGAGTCCCCAGAGTCTGGACGGCCTAGGCTACAGTCAAAGCCTCATCACAGAGTGGAAGAGGGCAGAACTACATTCTGTAAAGCAGTGTCACTACATCAAAATCACTTCACTGTACACAGAATAGGCCCGTGACACTGTTAAAGGAGTAACAGTAAATTCATTCTAAAACAGTCTCATGTTAGCTCCAAATGTGTCAAGATTGCACAGGTAAGAATTTCTGGAACACCTACTGGGCTTATGAAGTCTCTCCAAGTCTAGAATTCTTAAATTCTAAGAATTTCTGCACATCAGAGACCTTAGCTATGAAGTCAGGGCATGATCCTGTAGGGCTCTCCTATGTGTTCCACTGTCTTTCATCTGTCCAGGTACACGATTTGTGCTGAATATAATCAATCACTCTATGGAAATTGCACACTATAATTATCTTCCATCTCTATAATAACTTAAGAACCGCCACATTTTTAAAAACACAGGAAGAAAATAATCAAAGTCTTCCAACATTTAAAGAGATGAGCAGCAGTAAGCAGTGAAATGCATGGTACAGTCAAACGAAAATGTTGAGTGAAAATCAAGCCCTTTTAGAGGACAAGTACAGACAGACCTTTGGTGCCTGGACAGACGGTGGGACTAGGACTTGGCATCAGCGCATCTGGAAGCAAAGATCACTGCTGGCTCTGAAACCTCCAGGCAAGGGCTAGAGAGAAGGCTGGGAGCAGGCCTCTGTCTCGAAAGCAGAAGGTCTTCGGTTCAGATTCCAGACCCCATGGGAAAAAAAAACACCAGACAGAAATGGTGGTGACCTGGACTTCCAGTCCTGGAAGGCGAAGCCTGGGAAACTCCAGAGCAGAGCAAAGAGGAGGAGCACGACCAAGGGTGATTCCCAAAGTCACCCTTGGGCCTCCACAGGCATACACAGTGCTCTCTGATATACACACACAAACACATGCAAAAATAAAATAAAACAAATAAAATCTCCAGGTAAATCAAACACCTCCTCTGAGCCCCACCCACCTTCCTCACAAGATACACTAGGCGGGAGAAGAGCCGCCCCTGCGAGCTGGAAAGGAGGCTGGCGGTAGGGGGAGGACACAGGTCCCCCAGGATCTGTGTACTGGTAACAGCTGCGCTGCTGTTGCTGAAGTTGTACACATCTGCACTGACCTGAACTTTGGTTCTTATGCTACACCTCAGGAAGGAGCTTCTTGCCCCCCACAACTCCACTGGTGGGCATCGTGCCTTTTCTGCTTTCAAAATGCCACCGTGTCAGGATTCCTCAGAAACATACTTACAAAGCACACCCCCAAAACTCCAGGTCGCTGTCCTTCGAGCTCAGTGCTCCTCCTAGGCCCGTATGCCTGCCTCCTATCATTTCTTCATGGAGTTCAGGGCAAAAGGACTAGTCCAGTAGATGGTCTTCAGTTGCTCCTACACTTTTCCCCACACCACCTACAGAGAAATGAAAAGCGGTAATAAACAGGCCTAACCCTTTACATTTTTTTAATGAAAATTAGTCCATCTTTCTCTATGTTCAGGTGACAGCACGACACAAACAGTGAAGAATATATTCCTAAGGTCACCGCAAAGTGCACATGACCTCGACGAATTCTTGACTTCTGTGATGGTTAGTTTCAACTGTCAATTTGACACAACTGAATCCCCTGGGGAAAGGTCTCCAGCTGTGCCTTTGAGGAACCATCTTGGTTACCGGCATGCTTTGAATGTGACCTGCCCCATCGGCTCATGTGCTTAAATTCTCAGCTGTTAATGTTTGGGAAGGTCATTGAACCTTTAAGAGGTGAAGCTCTGCTGGAGAAAGGCTGGGCACAGAGGGCAGGCCTCGAGGTCTTGGTCACCCACCCTGCTTCCGCCGTTTGCCAATTTGCCTTTTGCTCACTCAACCTCCGACCTCCATGATGATGGCCGTGACATGAACCACCTCCAGCTTCTGCCCACCATGCCCTGTCTTCAGTGATGGACTAGATCTCCCCTTTGGAACTGTAACCCAAATATATTTCACCTTTCTCCCTTAAGTTGTGTCTGAGTGTTGTCTCACAACAGCAGCAGATATAGCCGCGAATTACTTTAATTGATGCAGAGAGACCCATCTTAATTGTGGTTAAGACCATTCCTTGGACCAGATCAAGTGGAGAACGTGAGAACCAGCAAGCATCCATGCATTCATCCACTCTCTGCTTCTGGACTGTGATGTCATAGGACCAGTTTTTGAAGCTCCTGCCACTGTGGCTTCCCTAGAATAATGTGCTGTACCCTGGAATTAAGAGCTCCCTTAAATTTGCTGTCTGTCATAGCAATAAGTAACTAAAACAGCATTACCCAGCCCACATATCCCTTCTTAGTGGCTTCTACCCAGGCCCAGTCACCCACTAGGAGTGTTAAGTCATCATGAAATGAGAGTCGTACCCCCTAAAATTACTGACTGACCATATCTGTCAGTTGACAAACAGCCAAGTAATGAAATTAGCATATTACTGCTGGTTTTGATGACTCATTTGTAATTCTAAGCAATATCTTTGGTCCAAGGAAAGTGCTGTGACTAGAAAATACTCTCAATTCTAAAGGATCAGCCTAAATGGGGCATCAAAATCACCCCTTTCCCAAGACTTAGGGAACCTTGCAGAAGAAGGGGGTGTAAAAGAATGCAAGAACCTAGGCTGGTGAAATGGCTCAGGGGTTAGAACTCTGCCTCGAAGAGAAGGTCCTGAATCCCGGGTCCCACTGAAACCACCAGGCAGAAACAGCAACACCTGTACTTCTGGCCCTAGTGGGCAGAGCCAGGGAAATCCCAGAGCCAAGCAAAGAGGTAGAAGCAATCCCAGGACGATTCCTGAAGTAACCTGTGGGCATCCATAGGGACACAAAATGTAAAAACCTGAAGGGGAAGGGATGCTGCCACTGGTCATGAAGGGCCTGAGAATTCACTATAGCAGTGTCTTCTACTAGACCTGCAGAATCGTTGGTCTATCAACACTTCATCATGTATGAGGGACGACTTCAAGAAATAATGCTGCTGACCTCTAAGCATGGAGGAAAACCTCTTCTGTTCAATGTAGCGGTCACTAGTCACGTGTGGCTACCTAGACCTATCCGGCCAATTCAAACTGATATGTGCTATAAATGTAAATATAAAATATACTCAGTATTTTGAACATTCAGTACCTTTTGAGGACATAAAAATATCTGGACAAGATTGTATTCGCTATATGTTAGATACATGTTCAGTAATATTACGCCCATTATTAAGATGAAATTCTGCAATTTATTTACTCTTTGAATGTAGGTCCTACAAGACTTAAAATCACGGCTCACAAGGTAAAGGTTCTGCACAATCAAGTTTAAGAAATCATAAAAAGGGCTGGGAAGACGTTTGCCTTACAAGCAAAAGTTTGCCTTGCAAGCAAAGGTTTGGATCCCCTGATCCCATGTTAAAAAGGCCAGATGGATGCGGGGGTAGCCTGTAATTCCAGTCCTGCAAGGCAGAGCCTGGGAACCCCAGAGCAAAGAAATCAGGTGGAAGGGCAATTCAGGATGTCTCCCACTTTCACTCTTGGGTCTCCACAGGTGCACACACTGAAGTGTCCCCTAGCTAAACACGCACGCACCCTATATACACATACTGGGAGAAGAGCTGAAAAAGTAACCAAGAATCCTTTACATTTACACTGGACTAGGCACTGGGCCAAATACTTTGCATAATACTAGAATCAATGTTAGGACCCAATCCGTATTCCCAAGAAATCATTCGTCTGAGGAACTGCTGACAGCTATGCCTGGGGCGGCTCCGAAGCGGGCTTAGGAACAGCAAGTGGCTGATGATCTCGAGGCAGCAAACTTTGGGACTAAAGAACGAGGACTAGCACCAATTGACGCCGGGAACGGGCAGGCAAATGCCAGGAGCCGGCTCTCCGAGGCCTTTCGAGAGGACAGCGGATCACGCAGAAACTGAGGCATCAGGCGGACAGGTTGGCGCGCGCCCAGCTGCTCCAAAACCAAAAGGACTGGGGGGACTCGGCCAGGATCGGGGACACCCACGGTGAGGGAGGGATGCAGGCGCCCCATCCTCGTCGCACACTTCAGCCACGCACCACCCCCACCCCACAGCTCGAAGCGGCTCTGGCGATCCCACCCCAGCACCCGGGGAAGCGGGACCTAAAAAGTCTCTAAAGAGCCTGGACAAGGGTAGGGAAAGGGCAAAGCAGCGGTTGGGGACAGCTACCTGAGACAGAAGGTGACTCCAGGTTCTTACCGCCGGATCATCGCCGAGACCCCACCCGGCTCCCGCGGCTCCCAGCGACCCCGAGGGTGCAACTGACCAAACGCTGCGGCGCAACCGACTCTGCACTCCCCGCACTCGCAGCTATGGCAACTTGAACTAGCCGCCCAGCCGCAGCGAGAGGACGGGACGCGCTGACGCCGCTTGGCCCTCTGGGAACTGTAGTCCATCTAGAGCTCAAGGACACAGAAGTACCAGCCAGCGCGGCTGGAAAAAAACTACACATCCCACGATGTCCTGCGGCGGGCCTTCAGGTGCTTGCCCGGAAAAAGCGGAATTAGCGGTCTCCAAGTCCCCCCCGGGCCGCGCCTTCTACACCTTCTCTAATTTTGTTTTTTTAAAGGGCCAGTAACCTGTATTGTGGAGCAAACTGGTAGAAAGTGAATTGAAATGCTATTTTGGCTCTGGCTATAAATTCACTTCGTGCACAGACGGGTATTTCCAACATATATAGGAAGTATGAAAATTTTCCTGATACCAAGACACAATGCATGGCTCTCAGATTCTTAGAACCGGAGGGAAGAATGTCTAGAGAAACTCTTTCGACCCGGGAAGCATGAGCGATTTGCCTACGATCGGTTTCCCTGTCAAACCATACATGGCGCTTGAGACCATCTGTATCTTTCTAGTTCATTATCTCCGCATTAATTTGAGAGCATAAAAAATTAGTTTCCAATGAGGGAAGTGAATTTCAGTCATGAAGGGGGAATAAAAATTTCAGCAGAGAAAGAGCTTTGGAAAACCTAAGATTGAAAAATCAAATTAGTCAAGTGGAGTGTCTTTACTTGCCACAAAGACCACTGACAGACCTTCTCAAAGCTAAAATGAAATGTTAGCTAATCTGGAAGGGCAGAACAAGTAGGCTGTTAAAAGAAACAGTCTTTCTATTCCTGTAATTCTATACTAGAGTGAACTATTTCCCATCTGGTCCCTTCCCTTAACTCCTGAAACAAAGAGGCCTTTTTTTATCTCTTTTTTCCTTCTTTCCCTTCCTTTCTCCTTCCTCTTCTCCTCTCTCCTCCCTTTTCCCTCCTTTTCCTCTTCTACCTACTTCTCCCCCCTTAAAAAAATAGCACTCAAAATGTATCCATTCATCCAAATATTTTCTCTAAGAGTCTAAAATGAAAAGCCTATTTCATATCTACCTTGAACATAAATTCTTATGAAGGCCTATCTGAACATTTGCATCTTTAAATGGCATCCCCTAATTTGTTACTCTAGAATGCATGCCGCCCTGCACAGAGGTTAAGATCACCAAACAGCTATGCAAATGATATCTGCAGTGATAGAATGACTATTTCTTAGCAGCTTGGTTTTATGAAGTAAATAACTTTTATTTACTTAACTTTTTAAGCTTTATTTATTTATTTATTGTGTGTGTGTGTGTGTGTGTGTGTGTGTGTGTGTGTGTGTGTGTGTGTTGTCCATATCTGAGGGCACTGTGTGTCTCTGTAAAGGATCAAGGGTAACTTTGGAATCAACCTGGATTGCTTCTACCTCCTTCTTGCTTCACTCTGGGATTTCCCAGGCTATGTCTACCAGGACAGGAAGTGTAGGCTGCAGTTTTTTATGTGGGACCTGGGATCCGAACACAGGACCTTCTGCTTGTGAGGCAGAGACTTAACCCCTGAGTCTTCTCTCCAGCCCTTAATTTCGAATCTTTTTGGGATCTAGATATTCTATTTATCATGGTTTGAAATGTGTTCCCCACAGTCTCATGTGTTTGGCAAGGTCATGGCACCTTGAGAGGTGGAGCCTTACTGGAGGAAGGCAGTCACAAGGGGTGGGCCTTGAGGTGGATTAATCCCACCTTACTATCCAAAAGAAGTCTGCCTTTGCTGCAAGTAGTCTGCAGCTCTCCGCTTCCAAGATGTCTGTGGTGACTTAGCCTCTTCCAGCTTTGGCCAGCCAGCCATGCAGCCTCTGCTCTGAGAGACTGTACCTTCCCTCTGGAACCATAAGCTGAATAAATCTCCCTTTCTCCCTTAAGTTGCTTGACTTTGAATGTTCTCTCACAGTAGTAGTTAAGAGTAACCATTACACTATTGAAGACAATTAAAAATTAAACTAAAAATAAGTCTTTCCTCTCAGGTTGTTCAGAGTCAATGGAGGGAAACAGACTGATAAACAACTTATTACAAAGCTGGAAGGTAGAACACTACAGGGGTGTTTATATAAAGGCGTCAGAGAAACTTCTTTATTTTTGATAAACTGAAAAAAATAACAAAATTCTAGAAGTAATTTTTAGTAACATTGATTAAAAAAAAGAGAGAAAGAAAGGGGAAGAAAGGAAGAGAAAGAAGAGGAGGAAGGAAGGAAGGAAGGAAGGAAGGATGGATGACTGGCAACATCTCTTCCGATTGGGCCCAATTCTGATGACTTCATTTCAGCAAGATATTAGCCAAATAAAGGGAAAAAAATCACATAGTATAAATCAGACTTGAGTTTTTCATAGTTAGGCATAAGTGTCAACTTGATATTTGAGGATTTGAACTCTGGGCACATTTTTAGAGAATTAATGGTTGAGTTAACCACAGAGCAAACCTTCAAGAGATTGTCCAGCTGAAGGGAAAGGTCCAGCCCGTGGTGGATGGGACTAGGCCCTGGAATAAAATACCAAGAGCCGGTTGAGAAAGTTAGCATCCTTTTGTACACTTGGCCAGACATGCTGGTCTGGCAAGTAAGGATCGTCCCTCTCTCAGCCATTACATAGAGATGGTGTGACCAGTTCTCTCAGCTCTGGTGTTGGTGCGTGCTCTCCAGTCAAGTTGGATTACTATAACCAGTAATCGTAGGAAAATAACCCCTTTTTCCTTTAAGTTGTTTGATGGTCATTTATCAGCAACCTTGCAGGCTGACTGTAGTAAGTTCAGCAAGATAAAAAAAAATCTGAATACATATTTAAATTCATAGTAGCTGTTTATCATAAGGCCTGCTCAACAGATTTGTCATACCTGGAGAAAATAAGTAAAGTCAATCATGTAATCTTCTATCTTTACTTTTTGACAAAATAGATTTTACCCAGAAATTTGTTATGCAGCTCCAAAATGATATTAATTGCTTTTACTTTATATGGCAGATGCGCATTATCCCACCTCAACACCACATTCAAACTGAGTCATCTGAATCTAGAGTTAGAAAAATGCACAAAGATGTTAATATTTGTTGCAATCACCTTTTGCAAATCATTAAACAGAAGCACAGAGGATCATTTTGCTGTGGCTGCTGTAATGAAATGATTCAGATTGAGTGTTTGAAAAACAGAAGAAAGAAAGAAGATGAAATCAGTTAGAGTTCTTCTGAGACCCCTCTCCTTGGCCTCCAGGTCTTTGACTTCTGGGTCCTTAAATGGCATTTAATGTATGAACACAGACCTGGCGTATCCCTCTTGCTGTAAGGATACCAGCAATGTCAGACAAGTGCCCCACATGTATTCATTTAATTTTACCACTTTTAAAGGTCCTTTTTCCAAATCCATTCACATGGAGGACTAGGATTTCAACAAGTGAATTTTCCAAAAGCACAATTCCATCTATAGCATATGACTTTTCCCTATTCATAGCTATTCAGAAGTAGTATCATCACCGTTTTCTAATTGCACAATAGCTGGTGAGAGCTAGATGTGTCAAATATTTTCATGTATCTTATCTACATTTTCTCTTACATAAGAACAATGATGCATAAGAACAATGATGCCTGCAGTATAGGGATCCCAAAAGTCTTGCTTATATTGTGGAATGCTCCTAATTTTGACATGGCTAACAAACCAAAGAATAGATGTGTGAAAAATCTGGGCCTATTGGAATCTTCACACTTGGAGAATTTAAATTGGAATTCAGATTAGGTTCACAATTTTTTTTCTCAAATACCTTTAATGTACAGGTGAGAACTGAATCTGTCATCAGAAGAGGGCTGTCTTTGGCTGTGTCCAAGAGGACATCAAAAGGCTAATCTGAATACAGATGACTAAAACAGCATGACAAGGTTCCTGGCTCCAGCCTCTCGTTCTTCCTACTTGAGTTTCCTGTATGTAATGTGTTCCATGATGCATGACAGGAAAATGGAGATGATTATAAATGTACAAATCCTGCACCCACTCCATTTTAGTTCCAATCTTAGCTGTAATATTATCAGTCGTGTGACCACAAGCAAGTCACTTTACCATTCGGTGCCTTCATTTCCTCTTCTGTCAAATATGGATAAGAATAGCATATCCTAGAGGCTGGGAGAATGGCTCAGCTGGTAAACTGCTTGCTTTGCAAACGTGAGGACCTGGGTTTGATAACTAGGATGCACATTAAAAGGCCAGGTGTGGTAGCACATGCTTGTAATCCTAGGGTTAGAGAAGAAGAGATGGGAGGACGTCTGGGGCTCGTTCAGCAGCTAATGTACCATAATGGATGAGTTCCACGCCAAGGAGAGACCGTGGCTTGAAGGAACTGTACACTAGCACCCCAGAGAACATCTGAGGTTGCCCTCTTGCCTGCACATCATGCATGCACATGCGCTCGCACACACACATGTACATACTTACACACACCTAAGCAAGCACACATGCACAAAAAAGAAAAAAGCCTAAAGAACAGTATGTCTCATGAGTAATTGGACACTATAACCAATTAACACATGTGAAACATGCACATGCTGCTGATAGTATGCACTACATATATGTTCATTGAAAGGTATTACCTATATCCACAGATGTTCCATGAACACCAGGACTTGACTTTGTTCTAGGTGCTTAGAAGAAAGAATATACCGTGCTGCCTGCCTTCTGCTGATTTCCTCTTGAAGCTCAAATAAGTCCTATTCATTGAAATCCATTGATTACATTGGTAAAACCTAACTGCTGTGAGATCCACAGACCAATTTCATGTGCAGTTTCTCTAGCCAGTCCATCAGATACGTTTCTGAACCATACTAAGCACCAAAGATCTCAATGGACTAATGAACAACAAAAAGAATCTGGAAGGGAACCAATATTAAAGCACTGATTATCTCATCCTAGTCCAGCCCATGATAAGGGTAGAATGACTTTCATGTAAGAACTTATTGAGAGTTGGCAAGATGGTGCAGTAGATACAGAAGCCTGCACGCGAATCTGGCAACCTGAGTTAGATCTCCAAAACACACGTGATGGGAGGAGAGAGCAAACTTGTAAAAGTTATCTCTGATCTCCACACGTGGGCCATAGTGCATGGTCATCCGCTCCCCTGCCCTGTGTGTGTGTGTGTGTGTGTGTGTGTGTGTGTGTGTGTGTGTGTGTTTGTGTGTGTGTCCATCGCCCTCTCCCTTTCTCCCTTTCAAATAAATAAAATATTATAACTTTTTTTAAAAAAGAAAATGCCGTATGGCAGACACAGGCAGTGCTATTTTAAGCAGAAGGGACAAAAGTCATGTTTCATTGGCACCTTATAAACTCATACCTCTGTGCAGCAGCTACGGTGGACTGAAAATGTACAGGTGACCAAAAAATGTGTATGTCAAAAATCTCCTCAAATATTTATTTTTCCTATTTTTCTGCTTATCACTTCTCCACTTCTGTTTAAGCCAGATTGGCTGTTCTGCATTTGTGGCTTTAGCTGTAGAAGACAGAGAAAGGGAAAGGAGGGGAGGCTGGAAGAGGAAAGAAAGCCTCTTTCTGGGTCCTGAGCATGCAACATTAAGCCTCTCAGGTAGGACTGACTGTAGAATCTGTCCAGTCAAAGAAAATTAGAATTTGGGCTGGAGAGATGGCTCAGAGGCTAAGCCTCTGCCTCAAAAGCAGAAAGACCTGAGTTAGTATCCTAGATCCCACTTAAAAAATGAGCTGTGTCAGGATGGCTGTGTGGTCTAAGGTGCCAGACTAAAAAATGCCAGGGAGAAATGAGAGTGACCAGCGTTTCCAGCCCTGGGGAACTCCAGAGCAAAGCAAAAAGGAGGTGGAAGTAATCCAGGATGATTCCCAAAGTCACCTTTGGGCTTCCAAAGGTACTCACAGTGACGAGAGAGAGAGAGAGAGAGAGAGAGAGAGAGAGAGAGAGAGAGAGAGAAATTAATTCAAAAGAAAGGAAGACAAAGGAGGGAGGGAGGGAGGGAGGGAGGGAGGGAGGGAGGGAGGGAGGGAGGGAGGGCGTGATACCAGCAAAGCATTGAGCACCAGGCCCTTTTGAACACAGGACCCTGTGAGATTCCACAGGCTATGAGCACATGAGGCCCACCCTTTGTGTCAATGAGTCATGGTAAAAGTATCATGGTCAACAGCTAATCTCCAAAAGAAACCAGATTTATTACTGTGGGAATAATAATACGCAGAGAACATGGAAGTCCTGGAATAACGGAGAGCCCAAGATATTGTAGAGAAGAGTCTATATCCAAAAAGTCTCCTGTTCCAACTCAAGTAAGCAGAGTTCCTACACAAGTGATTAATGGTCCCATTTGGCCTCCACAGATAGTCGAGCTCCCTTGTAATATCACATGACTATTACAAGTCATAAGAAAGAACACATCAGCAATGGTGTGGATAAATGGGCAAAGATGAATGCATGCCAGTGCACAGCTCTCTCTCTCTCTCTCTCTTTCTCTCTCTCTCTCTCTCTCTCTCTCTCTCTCTCTCTCTCTCTCTCTCTCTCATATGTCAGTGTGTCATGTGTAGGGGTGTGTGTGGAGATCCAAATATGACTATGGGAATCATCCTGGATTGCTCTACCTCCTTATTGCTTTGCTGTGGGATTTCCCAGGCTCCGCCTTCCTGGGCCAGGAGTCAGGCTGCTGCCATGTCCACCAGACATTTTTATGTGGGATCCAAGATCCAAACTCAGGTCTTTCTGTTTTCTAGGCAAAGGCATAATCCCTGAGCTTTCTCTCCAGCCCTTTTCTTTTTATTCAGTCCAGCACACCTACTCAGGTAATGCTGGCACCCAGAGAGGGCAGATCATCATGGTTTAATTATATCAGATCAAAATAATCCCCTCAGGGATGCCTGACATTCCTCTCACAGGTGACTTCTAGACCTCATTAAGTTGGCAAACTGATACTAACATCACAGGACATGGATGACTTTCTCCACTTTCTCCACCAGCAGAAGTCTATCTTAAGTGGTTGTTGATACTCTTGGAAGTTCTCAAGTTAACTACAAATCTCTAAGAAGAGTTAAATGAGACATGATATTGTGGGAATAATAATACACAAAAAACATGGAAGTCCTGGAATTAATGGAGAGCCCAAGATATTGTAGAGAAGAGTCTATATCCAAAAAGTCTCCTGTTCCAACTCAAGTAAGCAGGCTAGCCTTTGCCAGAGTTCCTACACAAGTGGCATCAGACATTCATTGAGTAGTAATCTTTAGTCAATGGATGTAGAAGCATAGTTCATACCATAACACTCTTTTCTGTCACAAGCTTATAATTTTAGGTAATTATCACTCTCACGAACATGACAATCATAACATTTCCATGCAAGTGTGTGAGTCAAAAAGAGCAACTATTAATGTACTAAGCCAATATTAGAAGGCATTCTTATTGTAGTAGAGTAATACAGCTTCTGCTCCATCTTTTGAAAAAAATGAAACAGATGAATTGCCACATACAACTTTCTGAATTTTGGACCATGTTAATAGTTCTTCTACAAAATGAAAGGAAAACAGTATACTATCGCCATTCTCATTTATTTGTTCATTTGAAAGGACTTTTACATGTGTGCTTAATGGATATACTTTTCTCTTAATAATTTTAAGACTGATTCATTGTGTCATTCCATGAAAAAGGAAATAGCTGTAGCACTAGTGACTATTACAGCTATTTGTTGAATGGCCTATTACAACATATTATCCCAAAGGTTTGTTCCAGTTTACAGAATTGAAACTCTTAGGTTGGGGACATTTTGCTTACATTATGGTCTCTTCTATACCAATTTCATGCTGTCTAAACTTGGTTTAAAATGCCATAGATTTCAGCATACCACTTCTGTTCCCAGTAAAGATAGGGTAACAGAGGCCAAATACAGCTTTAAATCAGGATTAATCAAAAAAGCATGTCAGGTATATGGAATGATACTTTCCAAGATAGTCGGCATCAGATAAAGAATGACACTGATCTCTGAGAAATGGACAAAAAAAAATGAGGTAAGTTTTGTGATTGCCACACTTGAGAAAATATCCAAGTCACAGCGTAAGGTGAAGAAACACAGGAGAGCCAGGTCAGGGGTTTAAATAGAGGAGGTAAACATAAGTACCTGGAAAGATGTAAGGAAGTGGAGTTTGATGACAAAATACAGGATAGGGAATGGCCACATAAAGAGAAAACTAGTGGCACCTACCACATATCTCTAGGGACTACTCGACAGGCTAGTCAGTACAGGCATGCAAAGAAATGGAAGCTGGAGAAAGGAATGACTCATCTTATGAATACAAAGGGAAAAGCACCTGTCCTCATCCAGGACTTGGAATAATGATGATTCTCCATCAGCCAGACTGAAATGCCTCATAATTAATTCATGGAGCACTGGATGGAGTACTCAGAAGGGTCTGGCCTCAGAAAAGGTGAGGATTAGCCTTATGTTCAGTGTTCTATTCTGTAGCACTACCGATTCAGGGAGGCCCTAGCCCGACTCCCAAATTCAGGACAAGCCTGGATGTGTGGACATGTCCCAACAGAGAACTATGCAGGCGGAGGGATGAACAACCAATGGGAAGAGGCCGTCTAACCTGCACCTGCAATGGACACCTAGTAAACAGTTAAAGGACTGGTGGCTGCCCCCCCCACAGGAGGGATGCCAACACCTGATTGGACCCTGACCCTATATAAGCCCAAACGCCCTTAATGACTCTTGAATCTGCGGCATCTCGTCCACTGCTGCTTCTTACCTGATTCCCGGGGTCTGGTGGTGACCCCGTCGCCGGCTCGCCCATTCACCTCTAGCCCTGAGGCCCCGGCTGTGTCCCCCCCCCCATCACTGGTCCCATCCAACAAGGATCTTGAAAATCATTGTCCACAGCCAGCAATGACTCAGTGGGCAAAGGCACTTGCCAAGCAACCCCAATAACTGGGTTTGGTTCCTGGAAATCATCTGCAGGTGAAACAAGGGAACCAAATTCCCAAAGTTGTCCTCTGATCGCCACACAAACACTGCGGCACATGTACACCACACACATATCATACACATAATAAAAATTTTTAAAAGGATCCAGAACACACCAATTGTTTTTGAAGTAATTCAACTGCATTCAATAACAAATCTCAAGAATATTTATATCAGTGCAAAAAATGTGCCAGGACGGGTGACAGTTACACTGTCTATCATCCAAACATGTTACTAAACATGCAAGGAAGCAGGAAAAGCCACCTCATTTTTTTTTTTTCTGGGTGAATCTTAATCTAATTTATTGGAATTTTTTTTCCATTCATGCAAACTTAATAGGTACCCCGGTCCCCTCCCACCCTCCACCCTTCCCTGGATCCCCTTGCTCCCTTCTCCCCTTTTCCCCTTTCTTTTTTCCCCTCCCTCCCTTTCTCCCAGTAACACCCCCACCATCCCTGGAGCATCCTTTAGTGTGCATGTCAAACTTTCCTCTGGGTCCTGTCTCTGATGGGGTCTAAGGACTCAGTAAATTGCCTAGAGCTCTTTCTTGTGTTCCCCTTTACTATAGGAACAATATTGTGGCTGTTAATCCCTTGCCTCTAAGGATCCTAGTGCCTGTGATTCATGCTAGACTTCGGGGGTCAATTCTATGTCGGTCATTGTGCAGGTCATGCAAAGTCCTATTATGATTTCTTCGGCCCTAACTTATGTGGAGTATCTTGCATATCGTTGCTCCTCCCCATCTTTACCTCTTACCATTTTACTGCCCCCTCTTCTGCAAATTTCCCTGAGCTTTAAGATGGGGAGAGATTAGGCTGGCCTGGTTCCAGGTGAAAATCCACTTCATTTTAGGAAGAAAAATGAGGAATCAAAATTGGCCAGAACCGAAAAGGTATTAAATTAATCAAACAAGAACTTTGTCGTGCATTGTATTGTATCTTCCAAAAAGACATCTTTGATTTTCTAACTCTGGAACTTGAGGATAAGACTTTATTTGGAATACAGTTTTTGCATGTATTCAAGATATGTTCAGATCATATTAGGCTGATACCACAAAGGAAGAGGGAAATTTGGACATCAATGTGTTTAACATTCAAAATGCAATCACCATGATTCTCCATATTTACAAAGTATCACAGAACCACCTTAAAGATTTTTCATAACACTTCATTGCCCCAAAATTTCTCTGTTTCAAGTCAGCCTCTCTTTTGTGATCTTGGTTCTTTGTTGCTTCATGTATCCAAGCTGGCCTCAAACAATACCTTAAAGAATGACTTGGAACTTTTCTGATGCTTCCTGCCATTTCTAAGGGCTAGAAAATTGTGGGGGAGGGGTTTTTGTGTGTCCAGGCTCTTGTATTCCGGAGTCAAAGATTGAAACCAGAACACAAGTAGAGGATTAAGGCAGAATCTATTAGAGGAGAGAAAGAATGGAACTCATAGACATAGATTCCAAAAGGGGTGAGAGATGTCTGATAGGCTGTGCCAAAATACTGAGTTCTTATGTCTTATGTCCAGGGATGGACATAAGGAGAGCAGTGTAAGAGGATTAAGAGATTTTGTTAGATGAGAGAAAGAACAGAACTTATGGACATGGAGTCCATGAGGGGCAAAGGAGCCAGAGAAGAACTCACACAGTCCAGATGTGGAATCCATGAGAGCAACAGAAAGCCAAAGACATCTGGCAGGATCAGGGGTATTTATAGGGTGAGGCAGGCCCCGGGAAAAACGGCTTTTCTGTATTGGTTCACTCCAGTTTCTGAAAACCTGATTGGAGCTTTTGGTCCTTTATATCTCATTGGTCTGCTCCTATTGGGACCCAACCCAGTTGCTCTTGTGGTCGACCTCTTGATAGAGTATTTGCAATGAAAAGTTCATCTCCATATCCTTTCATGAACAGAGGTTTGGGGGAAGTTGGTGACCTAGCTCTGTGAAGGATTAGAACTAGTTCCTCTAGATTGATAGGGTGTGTTCCTTCGAGGTAATCCCAGCAGTGGGAGACGACTTCAAAAACCTTCAAAGACCTTCCCAGTATGGCTGTTCAAAAACTGCCTAAAAATTACAGGTGAGCCACCATACCGGGGTTAATGATGGGCGGAGATGATACCTGGGGCGAACATTTTACCAGCTGAGTTACATACCAATGCTAGTTTTACCTTTTTGAGGAATGGCAAATAAATGCCACTTATAGTAAAGGAGTATATATAAATGTATAATAGTTTGAGCTTGACTTCTAACACAGCTTTGCAAAGGCAAGATTTATGTATGTTGTGCAAATTGCCCATTTATTCTCTTTACTATGAAAATGTCGCTGTGTGTTTTTGTATGTATGGGCATCCATTACCTACTTGGGGTGACTTTTAACAAAATTCTTATAAACACTAGAATGCATGTATTTATAATGTGTAATTCAATAAATTTGTCCTTGGCCCCAGCCTAATCTAGATAAAGAACCCTTCTGTGATTTTAAAGTCCTCTGTTTTCACTTTTATTTTGATTTCCACCGCCCTAGCTTTTTCCTCTTTTTCCAGAATTTTTTCGTAAAAGGAATCACGTAGCATACTAGCAGTTGATATTATTTTTGTCCGGGGAAAGAAAATTGGCACTAACTGGTTTACACTTGTAATTAGCTTTTGTTAGCAGGTGAGGAACGGTGTGTGTGGATGATTCTGTGCCATCTAAGTGTTTTCTTCTCATCTTCTGGAGGCGACGGAGAGGAATTTCTCAACAGCAGAATTTCTACATTTTCCAAGCTCGTTCCACCCAAGGCGAAGCTTGGAACCCCGTGTTCAGGACGTCGGGCTGGTGTGCTTCGCGGTTCCCCACGGCAGATGGCCCCAGAGCTCTGTTCCTGACTTCCTCGCCCCAATCCGTGGTTCGCTGTGGGGGACGCCGCCTGGCGACGCTGTGCAGCGGCTGCAGTCGGAGCGAGGCGCCTGGCGTGTTCGGGGGTCCCCGTGGACGCTTCGGTGGGGCAGCCGCGATGGTCTCCCAGGAACGTGGCACACCCGATCCGGCCGCCTCCTGGGCAGTGTGGCCCGATTCTCATGATCTGCGTCCGATCTTCAGCAGAAGCAAGTGTTTGGGATCCCCAGATGCTGCAGGACACTGGGATGTCCTGGACAGTCCTCCCCGCCGTGACTGTGGTTGGAGCGCGTGCGGGTGGGTCCTGAGCAGGCAGCGCTCGGCTCCCTGGGGAAGGTGGCTCTCGGAGTAAGGGACAGAGGAGGAGGACATGTCAAGGAAGTTTGGCAGCGAACTACGCACGGGACAGAGGGGACCGTCTTCAGGGACAGGGCTGGAGGTCTAGGAGCCCTAGGAGAGGACTTGCGCGCCGCGGGCCAAGTCCAAGCTTGTTTGGGTGGAGAGTTGCCTAGCGAAGCGGAGCACTCGAGAGCCTCTCCTTCCCCGGGCTCCAGCGTCCTGTGGCTGGTGAGGTCACAGCCCCTCGGAGCCCTCCCTCCTCCCCGCCGTCCCCTCCCGCGCCCCAGCTCCTCCAGCGGGCTGAACCCGAGGCGCAGCGCTCGGAGAATGCGGAGACCGCGCGACGCGAAGAAGTAGCGCTGGGGTCCGGTGGTGGAAAATGAGGCCCGAGACCCTGCTGCGGCTGGCGCTGCTGCTCGCCCTGCGCAGGAACCTGGGGTCCAAAGGATGCCCGTCGCCACCCTGCGAGTGCCACCAGGAGGACGACTTCAGAGTCACCTGCAAGGATATCCACCGCATCCCCAGCCTGCCGCCCAGTACCCAGACTCTGTGAGTACCGGGGAATAAAGCGGGGAGGGCACCAAGGCCAAAGCCCCCTCAAAGCCAAGGGACGGCTTTGGACACACCAAGGACTAAGCACCCACAGGGGTTGTAGGTGCGTAATTCGCTCAACATATGAATAAAAAGTCGGGGACCCACACTGGATAGGTTATCACTGAAGCTCACAAGCCCAGTTTTGTAACGAAAAGGTAACAACGCTTGCTACAAGATGCCAATGAACACTGTTCTTTTTCAAGAGCTTATTATTCCATCTACACTTTTCCAACCCGTAACACCGCTTGAATTAAATAACTTAAGAACAAACTTTTAAAAATCTTGAGTAATAAAATAATTGCTTAAAAACATTCTTTCAATCTCTCTAGTTGAGAAAATAGAAATTAGCAGTCCTGCTGACTTATCAAATCACTGTCAAAAAAGGCATCGCTAGCCTGTTTAAAATGTATCCTTCACTGATATGTATAGATACTTTTGGTGAACCACTCACCCACATAATATACCTACAATGCCTATTGTCGGGGACATAGAAATATAAAGAGATACAATTACTCAAGGTACATTTTATCTGCATGTGAAATACTTTTAGATTCGACCCTTGCTGTTAAATGAAATTGTACACATGCCTACATATAATGTTTCTTAACAGAAGTTAAGATCAACTGATCACTTTTAAGATTACTGAAGATGTGACCCAGGGTGAGCTTTTCTTGATCAGCTATAAATAGCCCAGAACGAATGCTCAGACAAAAGCATCTGATTAAATAAACCTCATGAGAGAAAAGTGCAGAGAACTTAAGAAAATGTGGGGAGACGAAAAAACAATTGTACTTCAAAATTTGCTTAAGAATGTAGCTCACAAATGGCAAATGGTTTGGCATAGGTACATATCTCCATGTTCTTTGCAGTCTGTAAAACCTCAGGTAGCCATCCTCCTTTCTTACTTCTTTGGGTTTGTTATTTCATTAACCTTTTCTTAAAGCTGCCTCCATAGAAGAAAATATGCTTTTCAGTTTCTTATTTTTCATGAATATATGTGTGTTCACATTTGTGTGTGTGTGTGTGTGTGTGTGTGTGTGTGTGTGCGCATGCACATGAGTATACCTGAGTGTGTGTGTGCGCCTATAGAGGTGATATCAGGACTCATTCTTGATTACTCTTCCACTTTGTTGCAGGCCTGGGCTTCTAATTAGACCCAGAGAACACCATTAGATTTGGTCTGGCTAGCCAGCTTGCTCTAGGGATTCCCAGGCTTCAAATGATCCAAACTCCGGCCTCTTTGCTTGTGAGGCAAGGTCTTTAATCACTGAGCCATCTCTCCAGACCAACATGTTCCTATCCTGAGAAACCTCAACCTCGGTTGCACATAGCCTCCAGAATAAAATTCATTTGCGCAGCCTTCAAAATCTATCCAAACCTTTTTTCCCATCTTTCAAGCTCTTATCTTCCTTTTTACTTGTGTACCCACCTAAACAGGCATCAGCTCATCAACAGGGACCCTGCCGTTCAGCCCTGAGTTCCTCCAATCTAGCTCAACATCTAGACTGCTTACATTAGGGAAAAAGAAGAAAAAAGACAAGCTGAGGTAAATGAGTGGATAAATGAATATGTTGGTCTCAGACTGCTCACTCTGTGGTAAGAAGAAAGCCTAAAGACATCCTTTCTTTAGGGAGTTGAAGTGGCAGAATTTTGTTTTGGAAGAAAGATGTGTCTCTGAGAGTGCAGAGAAGCTCAGAGTTACTCTGATCTGTTATATTTTAAAATGTCTACCACATGAGGCTGGGGAGGTGCCTCAGTGGTTAAAGTCTTTGTCTCTGAGGCGAAAGAATCTGAATTTGGATCACCAGGTCCCACAAAAGATACCAGGTGGAAATCACAGCAGCCTGTAATTCCAGCCTTGGAAGGCACAGCCTGGGAAATCCCAGAGCAAAGCAATAAGAAGGTAGAGTAATCCAGGGTGATTCCCAAAGTCACCCTTGGGCCTCCATAGATAGAGACCTAAAGTGCTCTCTTGTAAACACACACACACGCACACACAAGTATGCATGTAAAAAATTACCAAATATTGAGAAGGGGGATGTCAGAAAGTGAGCAACAAAATAGGAGTCAAAAAACCTATGTTCCATTCATCTCTCCCTGCTAACTACAAAGCTGAGTGAAATCATTTATTTACAAGGACTCAGTTTTTTCCTCCTATTTAAAAAAAATGGTTCTGGGTATGTGTTTCCTAATATCCTAGTGCTAATGATGGAGAGTCCGAGGGAGACCACTGAGTTACAAAGAGTGATTGCATAAATTCAGACTGGACTCCGGTCAGATCTCACTTGGAAAGCAATGCATGGAAGATACTATTTTCCAAAGGATTAAGTTATTCTGATTGGGGAAGGTAAAACTGACTTTAAACAACTGTGGGGGTGCTCACTACACCTGAGGAGCGGTCTCTTGTAAGACTTGCATTGCTCACACTGTCTCTTTTTTAGGATTGTTCAAACTTTTTTATTATTAGAATATATGAATTATACACAACAATGCTACTCATTATGACATTTTCATGTGTGTATATAATGAATTCTGGTCATATTCACCCCGATGTTCATATTCATCCCACTCTCACTGACCCCCCCAGTTCCTCTTCCCAACTACCCTGTCTTCCGTATTGGTGACTCAATGAGTCTCATCAGGATAACTTACAGGAGCATGGCTGAAAGGTTATTAATGTGACCATGAGTATGTTACCAGTGGCTACACCACGGAAGAAAATGTCTCTTCCTCCCCCAGCATCCACTAATTGACTATAGATCTTCAGGAGAAGGGGGGGACCTCATGAGCCCCTCTTCCTTCCGTGACAGGAAGGGCACAATCCCATGCAGATAATAAGCAGATAATCCAGATGCTGTGTGTTCAAGAATGCCACCACCGTGGTGTGCGCAGAAGACAGTGTTCTGGAGCCCCCACCTGTCTTCTTAAAGTTTCTAAGAGTGAAATGCAAAGCCATGGGCTCTCGCAGCCTTGTCTGCTTCCATCAGGACGCTGTGCGCTCACAGCCTGCGTGTTTGCGTGCTGCTGTGGTGTGGGGGACAAGTCTTCATGGGCCAGGTCTTCTCCCCTGTGCTGCAGTGAGAGAGCTCCTCTGTGTCTGCATCCACACATCCCTGTGGACTGACGGGTGATTTGGAGGCAGTTACACTGCGGCTCCCACAGAAGCAGCAGTTCCGACTCTCTCCGTTACTTGCCTCTCTGGGGAGTCATGATGTACACTAATCTCCGGAGTCTACCTCTGGAGCCTGTGATAGTTTTTGATAGACCAACTCCCTCCTACTCCAGCTGCTGCTGTTGTTTTTGAGCCACAATAGCTACACCATTTTTTAAAGCTTCCTCCACCCTGATTAAATTGTGCTGTGGAACGTCCTAAATCTCTGACCTCCTCGCCCTGAGGACCTGGAGAGAGGTGTGCCTTTTGTGTGACCTTCTGCCCTTCCCTGCCCTGCCCTGCCCTACTGCCCCAGCAAGTCTTAGCGAGGTCTGAGGGCCATGGCTGGGGGCCCTGCACATGCCTCCCGCCATGTTGTCCAAGGAAGCTCTCTCTCTACCCTCTCTGACTTCAAGCCGTCTCTTCTATTCTCATGCTGTCCCACTTAAGGTTAACTCATGGTTCTCTTGACCTTCAGCTCTAATAATATACGTATTTCTTTTCTTTTTGGCATGTGTATGGGTGTGTGTGTGTGTGTGTGTGTGTGTGTGTTGCATGTTAGCTGGGTGTGCATATATGTCAGGCATGTGTATAAGAAGGGACCTGAGTGTGCGTGTCCTGTGGAGGCCCAAGGGTGACTTCGAGAATCATCCTTGACTGCTCTTCTACCTTATCGCTTTGCTCTGGGTTTCACAAGCTCCATCTTCCAGGACTGGATGGGATTACAGGCAATTATCATTTCTGCCTGGCATTTTTTTTAACATGTGATCTGGTGATCCAAACTCAGATTCTTTTGCTTTTGAGGCAAAGTCTTTAACCACCAAGCCATCTCCCCAGCCCCAATACATCCATTTCTAAATGTCTCCCTCTTTTGTTTGTTGCCTCTCTGTAGAACAGGACTCCCTCCATTCTCTGAACAAGCAAGTGGATAGATTTTGGTTGCTTTTCTGTATACAAATCTCTTCTAAGAAAGCACTGGCGTGCCCTGTCCCTTTAACCTAACTGCTTTCAGCATACAGAAGGCAACCATGGCCTCCCTGCCCGCTCCTGCCTTGAACAGTCTTGCGCATGTTCAGAAATGTTTCTGAAGAAGTTGTCGCTGTTATAGTTGTGGTGGGCTTTTGTTTAGTGACATGCTCACTGTACCTGAGAGTTTAAGGGATGGACTGTCTCAAGTTTTCAAACGAGACGACCATTCACCCTTGTCAGAACTCGGGCCCTGGGTTCTATCTGTTACCACACGCCATGCTTAAGTAGATCATTCATTTAACCGATACAGGAAAGCTTATGTCACTACTAGGAATACCCTGACTTTCTATTAACTAGGAGGCAAACAGGAATGAAAGAGAGCAAAAAAAAAGAAACATGATAAAAAAGAGAAAAAAAAAGAAAAAGGCAGGAATAGACCACTGTCTGTGAAAGTTCTGGAACCAAGGCTGCTTCTCTTATTATAAAGAAAGAACAGCGATGTTGAGAAGAGTCAGAGAAACACAGATCCACACTGTGTCCTTGGCCATATAAGGACAGGAAGACAAATCATTTGCGCTCCTTTCTCACTGTGTGGAACAGCATTATTTAGTGTCCTGTGAGGAGCCTCGCCGAAATGACTTCCTTCGTCCTCAGATCACCCTGGCTCTCCTGATTTCACTACAGTTCTACAACAATCAGTGGTCATCACCTGAATTGCATGTTTTATAATCTAAAGAGAAAGGCCAACTCTACCGCCAACTTTCTGCCCCAATACCGCCCAATAAGAAGGTGGTTTCGTTTTATGCTTCTAAGCTCTGAGATTCATTGTTCCTCAGCAAAACAATCAATATAAAACCTAATTCATTCTCGAGTGTTCCATACATGCTAGTCTCTCTTATCCAAGTGGGAACATGCTTTAGGAGGCCTGTGAGATATCCAAAATCCTATGCACACACTTTTTGTTCCCTAGGCACACATACTTACAGTGAAGTATGAACTAGGCAAAGAGAGTAACTCTAATAACTAACAATAAAATACAACCATGTTCAGTAGTTAAAGCTTGGCGACCATAGCCTCTGAAAAGAATTAAGACAAATAGTAGTCTTTTTGGACCACAGTTGACCAAAGGCAAGTAAAACTGTACACAAGGGAGATACTGTATTATTTCATTTATAATTAATACTTTGAGAAGTACTATATGACTTAATAATACCTTATTAGTTTATTTGCTGTGTCATTTAATAAATGTTTATGCAAATACAAATATATGTTCTTCAAAGCATGTGAGTGCTTCACCAAACTTTTCCAATATCTATAAAAGTCAAGAGGATCCAATAGATTAAATTCTGTAAGTACCAAGAATCCTAAGTTTCTAGACATCATCTTTGCCAGGATAGAGGCACAGAGAGCTGCCGACACACTATTCAGGGTGGTCCCATCCGGGCTGAATGCCTCACTTGGTTTTCTAGATGGGCTTTGGGGAACAGTGGCCTAGTTTCTCTGGATCTTGGTTTCCTCATTTGTAAAATAATAATGTTATTACCTATTTCAATAAAGTGCTGAGATGTATTAATGATTTACTACTGGCAAAGGATAATTTTCAGAGTGTTAAAATGAAATCCTTCATCTTGCTTAAAACTGAACGCATTAGAAAATTTTAATTGGGGCTGGAGAGATGGCTCAGGGATTAAGCCTCTGCCTCAAAAGTAGAAGGTCGCCTGAGTTCGGATCCCCAATCCCCTATAAAAACACCAGGCAGAAAAGGCTGCAGCCTACACTTGTATCTCTGAAAGGTGGAGCCTGGAAAACTCCAGAGCAAAGCAAAGAGGATGTAGCACAATCCAGGGTGATTCCCAAAGTCACCCTTAAGCCTATGAGATACACACAATGATCTCTCTCTCTCTCTCTCTCACACACACACACACACACACACACACACATTAAAAAAGAAAAGAAAAGACAAATGAACAAAAAAGAAAAGGAGGTAGCTGGGGAGGTGATTCAGGTATTAAAACCTTTGCTCACAAGCAAAAGGACCTGAGTTTGGATTCCCAGATCCCATTGAAAAAAAAAGTAAAAATGCTGGGCAGAAATGGCAGCGGCCTGTAACTTCAGCCTTGGAAGGTGGAGCCTGGAAAACTCCAAAGCAAACCAGTGAGAAGGTGGAGCAATTCGGGCCGCCGCAGACACACACACATCTCAAGTGCCCTCTTTATACAGAAACACAATGAACAAAAAAAGCCTTTTCCTTGTAAGAAAATTTTAATGTCTTATTGATAAGTATGTATTGATTTCCTGTCTGTCATCACAAATTTCCATAACTTGAAAGCCCTAAATGACAGAAACAGTTATCATTCGGGAAGCCAGATGTCAGGAATCAAGGTATTTCCGGGGCAAAGGGTTTTCTGCGGGCTTTGGAAAACAATGCTTCCTTGATTCTTCCAGCGCCTGCCAGCAATCCTTGGTGTCACTTGGCTTGTAGCTGTCTTGCTAGATCTGGCGCCCACCCTAATCTGACCCAACCAATTACATCTCCAAAGACACTGTTTCCAAGTAAGCCCATATCCGTGCTTCCGGTAGATGTGAAATACTGAAGTTAATAAAGAAATTTTCTAAGGTATTACAGACACTTAAAAGGAGAATCTGCAAAGATGTATTCACTGTTCAGGAATTTTGCACCTGACATAATTTGCTTATTTTCATATTTCTAATTTATGTTGTGTCCTCTAAGCAAAATTCCAGCTTTTAGTTTAGTTTTGTGGTGGTGGTTGTTGCTCATTTCATTTGTTTTATTCAGTAATGTCTCAAGTACTCAGATAGCATTTGTATATGAGATGGTCAGTATACATTTGCTTGATAGAAGAATGATTAAATTAATGACTCTAGAAGTACTTCAATGTCATTTTTTTGGGTCCTCCATACATTTTTTATGATTCCTTTTCCAAGTTCTTAGATGTTATTGCTTTGGTAGAGTTGATGGTTCTCATTGGATTTTTTTTCTTCTAGTTACTGAGAGTTCTATTATTTACTTTCAGATTCTGAAATGCCATCTGGTGGGATTCCACATCTCTCACGCCTTGTCATTTGTTGACAATTATTAAAACTATGTTAGAGACACCACTTTGGACAGTTGGTTCTAGGAAATATGAAGTTGGGGACCAGCTCAGTGGGTTAAGGTACCTGCTTGAGAATCTGATAACTTGAATTTAATCCCTGAAATCCCATGTGGTGAAAGGAGAGAATTGACTTTTGAAAGTTGCCCTCTGACCTCCACCCTCATGCTATGCCATGGATATGTATGTGTTTTTTTCTATGTTTTTCTCTCTCACCCACTCTCTCTCTCTTTCTCAAAGAAATATTAAATTTACTAGTGTTTTGTACACTTTTCAAGTATAGTACCTTTATGCAAAAGGAAGGATATCTAAACTAAGATATCTAGGCTCCTCAGACCCAACCAGACCAAACAGGACATTTCTTTGTCTCATCTGTCTGTCTGTCTGTCTGTCTCTCTTTAAGGAATAGTTCTCTTATACAAACAAAATGAGTGGTTGTCTATGCCCTCCTTTCTCTCCTTCCCCTCCCACCAACCCCTCCCTTCACCAATCTTTCCCTCTCCTTCCCATCCTTGTGCCTGTCGGCCCATGTGGACCACAGGTCTCTGTATTAGCATAAGTGGTCCTGCGGTGTGTAAACTCACAAATGGGGATGCTCCCCTTCACCCGTCTAGCACTTGCCACTAAGATTCCCACTGCTTGTAGTTATTTCTCCGGAGACCCTTGCTGGTCTGTGAGGAAGTATTGATATGTCAGCCATTGTGTAGATCTGGTGGTCATAGATCTCACTGAAGTGAGCTCCTGGATGTAGCAGCCCTGTCTTGCCTGGGGTGACCTGGCCAACGGTGTACCTTCTTACCTTTAGGATCTTACAGTCTTTCCTGCCCCCTCTTCTGCAAAATTCCCTAAGCCTTAGGATGGGAATAGATTTAGATGGCCTGATTAGGGTTAAGCATTTTGGAGTAACCTATACTTTGCACTCTGGTTAGTTGTTTTCTACTTTACTAATCTTCCATTGGTTTGGTGCTAAGATCTCTTCTTATCTAAGGATATAATGAGAGGTGTTTAGATGGTGGTTTACTATCAGGAATTTATGATTAATAATAAGACATCTGATCCCTTCTAGTGTCTGTTACTCTACCCTTTCACTTTATTTGGACAGGCTTACAGTACTAGGAATGTGTTCCCTGGCACTAAGGGGTGGGTGGGTGAGATGGAGTTAGAAGCTAGTTGTTAAGTAATTGGTTACCAGGAGGCTAACCCCACTCTTTACTGTGCCTTATCCCTGTTCTCTTTTCCAGCTACCACTTTTCTGAATATTCCCAAAGAACACTTCATTCTCCTTCAGACTCACACATACATCCATGTTCGTATCAGCTCTATTCAAAATAGCAAGGACATGGAATCAATCTCGATACCCAAGAGTAGATGAATAGATAATGAAAATGTGGTCCGTATATATAATGGAATACTATTCAGCTGTCAGGAAAAAATGAATTAATGAAATTTGCTGGCTAATGGATGAAGCTGGAAGAAATTATGCCGAGCAACGTATCTCAGACACAGACAGACAGACTCTGTACGGTTTCCTCTATTAAGTGGATTCTAGCATTAAATTTTCAGAATTGTGTAATCAAACAGAAACTTTTTACAACACCCATTGCAAAGGAACTTAAGTCAGGGTGGAGAGGAAGATCCTGAAAGAGCAGACACAAAAGAACATGGACAAACAGATGAATAAGGAACTTTAGAAAGCGAAATCGTTGTATTCCTCTTTGGAGTTTACATTCCCAGCCAGCAATGTATGAAGCTTTTCCTCTCTCTGTATTTCTTTTTTGAATTTTCAAAATAATGCAATCTAATTTTTACTCATTTCCATCACACAACAATAAAGTGGCTTTGTGTGACTGTGATATTTCCCTGCATCCTTCTAGTAATGTAACTGTATTCCACTAGTCCAGGAATTTGACTCAGGGTGGCAACTTGAATATTGAGAATCCACTGAGACCATCAGGATCTTAGAGACCAGGATCCACTAAGACCACTTCCTCCCTTGTTCTGGCTAGCCTGGCATCTAATTTTCTTTTCTTATATCACCTTTGGTCAAGTCATAGGTCTAGAAATTGAATTCACAATAGTCAAAACATTGTTAAATGAATCAGTCTTGTGTGAATATCATCCGTTTATTCATCAAAATAACTCTTTTTGTCTAAAGTTGAGAAACCCTTTCTTTGAACTGATATATGTGAGCATTGTAGTGTTTTCTGGCTATGCACATTATGTCGTTTACCCTTTGAATGAGCATACATTAGAGGTTCAGGATATCTTGGAAGTTTGTTGTGCTGCTAGGAATCTGTGATTGGATGAAAATTTGCACTCATACAATTGAGTGAATTTTCAAGATTTTTCAAACATGTCCTAGATATACTCCAAAAATGAAGAAATCCTGCTTTGCAATAATCTGTCATTTTTAATGTGGCTCTAAGTACATTTGGTGTTCATTGTGATTCAATCTGTCTCATGACAGAACACACATTTGAAAACAAAAAATTGCCTGACCTTGGAATGTGTTGACTTTTCTTTCTGAATATGGGATGACACTTTCCTGCTTTATGGTGTTTCCTGCTTAGCCTGTCCCTTAAGCAGACTTCACATGAAGTTCACTCAGTGATCTCATTCTCAGAATTCAGCTAAAACCAGCAACCTACACACAAACAAAAGAGAAAAACAAATCAATGTGCTTTTCAAATGCTTGCCACTTCATATCTGACATTAAGTTCTTAACACCGAGCGAGCACTTCCACTTTTACTAAAACAGACTCTGATACCCAAGTACTCTTTGATTCACATTGCTTTTATTTAAAAAATAGCCAAGAAAACCTTAAGCATGGTCACAAACAGTCCATTTGTTCAAAATTACAGATTGGATTTCAAAGCGTTCCATTTAGATGTCAGACTTGACTACACTGTGCGTCATTACTGTATGATTTCTTAAGAACAGTAGAGGCATACCAGAAAAGTTCAAAACAAGATCTATTTTTAAGATGCAAAGCAGGCACTTGGGACTTTCAGGGCATCTTGTAAAGATTATCATATCACGCGTGGTGACAAGTGTGCCCACTCTGCATTGTTCTGCAGTACAGT
Organism: Typhlomys cinereus; assembly: GCA_023101885.1. NCBI lineage: Eukaryota > Metazoa > Chordata > Mammalia > Rodentia > Platacanthomyidae > Typhlomys > Typhlomys cinereus. The sequence goes on from JALPQD010000147.1 coordinate 1,548,635, forward strand.
CTTATTGAATCTATTTTGCCACTAAAATATGCCAGAAATTCAAATATTTCATCATCTTCTTAAGTTTTATCTATTTATTTTGTATGCATGCACGTGTGTGTGTGTGTGTGTGTGTGTGTGTGTGTGTGTGTGTGTGTGTGTGTGTGTGTGTATGTGTGTCTGTGTCAGCGGTCACTATATATCCCTATGGAGGACCAAGGGTGATTTTGGAAATCATCCTGAATTGCTTTTACATCCTTTTTGCTTCACTCTGGGAAGGACCAGAAGCCACCACTAGGTGTTTTTACATGGGACCTGGGATCCAAAGTAGAGCCTTAACCCTTGAGTCACCTCTCCAGCCCTCGTCTTCTTCTTTGAGTAAATGTCCCACTTTGTCTTTACACTAGGAAAGTGCTCCTCTGTGCCCAAATTTCTCTTTCAGAAAAGACAGTCTCTCTATTCATAGGATACACTAAGGTTTTGTCATATTTTTCAGGCATCTTACCTATGCTGGAATATCATTGTGTTTAACTCCAAGGAGAGGATTGAAATTATTTCTTCCTAATGCATGCATTTTCCTTTTTGCATTATGTGTATGTGAGTGATGTGCATATGTGTATGCATGTCTGTGTATATGTGGGCACATACGTGTTTGTGGGTGCATGTGTGTAAGTGACTAGCATGGAGGCCCAAAGATGCACTGGGTATCTTCACAGATTGCTCTCTACTTTATCTCCTGAGGCAGGCATCTCATCAAGCCTAGAGCTCACCAACTGTGGCTAGTCTAGCTAGCCAGCTAGCCTGGAGGATCCCATGTCTGCATCCTGAATACTTACAGATGACTGCCACACCTGCCTGGTTATATGGTTTCTGGGGATCCAAATTCTGGTTCTCATACTTGGGCAGCAAGCGCTTTATTTACTCTTCCATCTTCCCAGCGCTGAAATTTTCTCTTCATAATTCCAGATGTAGCCACTTTTTTTAAATTTTAAATGAGGTGAGAACATAGGTTAGCTTCAGGCAAAGTCATTGCATATAGGATCTAAGGGCCGGTGAAAGGAAGGTGTTTCTTGGAAGGAGGACTTTAGTGGGGTGCACAGCCGCAATACTTCCATCTCAACACTCCTTCCAGGTACTTCTGGGTTCATAGACATGGACCAAAGAGTCAAAGGGACCAGAAATTCAACCTCTAGACTAGCAATGATGGTGGAAAGTACTTATGAAGGAGAAACGTAAGACGAGGGAGAGAGAAGGAATGCTGGAAGTGGCATACAAGGGTCCCACATCATGTCTCGTGTTCCATTCTTGGCCTGCAAATGGCCATCTTGTCTCAGACATGATGGAGAACAGAGCTCGTTTCTCTCATTTCTGCAAAATGTATCAGGCATTCTAGGGCCCTGGCTACAAAAAAGCAAACGCTTCACTCTCTTGAATTAAATAGCCTCCCCCCCCCCCCGCATTTACCGAAGGCCTCACTTCCTAAAGCTGTCACATTGGAGATTAGGATTTCAACAGGGGCAATTTTCTGAAGGTAGCTCAGATTATTCAGTTCTAAAAAGAAGATGTTGCTGAAAAGATGGCAGTCAAATAAAGACCTAAGGAAAATAAACCATGAAGTAAAACGTTCTGATAGTAGGAAAGAAAATTATGAAGAAAGGCAAAGAGAAGGAGGGAGAAAAAAGAGAAACATAATGGTATTTTTATTTGTTTCTTTGTTTTTGTATGTGTGTACATATGTAAATGTGTATACAAGAGGGCACTTGAGTGCATGTATGCCTGTTTCTACATTGTCCTGGATTGCTCTACCTCTTTATTGCTTTGCTCTGGGGTTTCTCAGGCTCTGCCTTCCAGGGCTGGAATTACAGGCTGCTACCATTTCTGCCTGGCATTTCTACACAGGATCTGGGGATCCAAACTCAGGTCTTTTCATTTGTGAAGCAACATTTTTAGCCCCTGAGTCATCTCCCCAAATCCCACATGTTGATACATTTTGAAAGTAACAGGGAAAGAACTGTGAGGCCAAAGGAGAGGGTGAAATGAGAAATAAGGCAACAGCATATCTTAGGGGGACATATCATGCTGCATTTACTCTGTAGCTCATTTTAGAGAGGTAGGGAGGGAGGGAAGGAGGGAAGTAAGGAGGGAGAGAGAAAGGAAGGGAGGTAGAGAAATAAAGAATATAGAAAGATGATAGAGGGCTGGAGAGGTGGCTCAGGGGTTAAGCCTCTGCTTTGCAGGTGGAAGGTCCTGAGTTCGGATCCTAGACCCCACGTATAGACGCCAGGCGGAAGCGGGGCGGCCTGCGTTTCTGGTCCTGGTAGGGCAGAGCCTGTGAATCCCGGGGCAGAGTAAACAAGGAGGTGGAGGCTTCCATGGTGGTTCCCGAATTCATCCGTGGTTCTACATACACACACACACACACACACACACAAACACACACACACACATGCATACACGCACAATTGAATAAATAAAAAAAATTAAAAAAAAGAAAGATGATAGAGATACAGACGCAGTTACATATTTATGCACATATACACACATACTAATGCTATTATATATATGAATACATAGCTATTTTCTGAATGAGGTTAAGAAGCTCTTACGAATCTTGGAGACTCCTCAAGATGTAAGCTCTGGCCTAGGTGTAGTAGGGCTCCCTCGGCGCTGTGTTCCTCCAGCAGGGAAGAGATGAGTGGTTTGTGCCACCTGAATAGCAGGAGAGATGAAGAGAAATGGCGGGATCCTAAGGTTGAGTTTGAGAGTCTGTCCAACAGAATCCCCTAAGCCTGGGTATTTTAATAAAAGACAGGAGCTGATGGAGCCCACGCCAGTGTTCATCTGCTGGTGTGCGGAGTCCAAATGACCAGGTGATCATTATGGTATTAGGTCACCTGTGCTTTGCTAAACTGAAGTCATCTTTCTATTGAGAAACAAGGACCTTGAATCTGGCAAGAATAGGGGCAAAAAGATCAAATGCAAAAGCTGATGGGAGAAGGGCCAGTTCTTCCAGTGTCTCTGTATCCTCAGACCCATGTATCCTCCTGTGGGGAGCAAGGCAGGCACACTGACTGCTGATTCAGGCCAGATCTCTAGCTCTCAGGTTTTGTCCCTAAATTGTCACTGCGGCTGAATCACTGTGGCTGTCACTCCACCGTTTTTTTAGGCAGTGTGCTTCTGCATGATGGGTTGCTTGAGAGACTTAGCAACACTAAGGCCTGAAGTTTATGAATGTAGAACTGAATATGAGCTCTGATCTTGTATTCAGTCATCCATAATCAGGCTGGGAATTCTCTTTAGAAGTACCTTGATGGCCACAGTTCCTTTTGGGGAAATGGTTAAGGGACTATTTGTCATATACTTGAGGTATCATTGTAAACCTTTCTTGCAGTCCCCAATTTTTTGAAAAATTGGTTCTTATTACATATCCCAAGTTGGACTTAAATTTAAACCATCCTGTCTCAGTCTCCTAAATATTATGGTTACAGTATAAGACAGCATGTCTAGTAGTCAAAATTTGAAGGGAGACGAGAAAATACCAAAGTTTAGAAATATATATGTGCATTTTTCTTTCTTTCTTTCTTTCTTTCTTTCTTTCTTTCTTTCTTTCTTTCTTTCTTTCTTTCTTTCTTTCTTTCTTTCTTTCTCTCTCTCTTTCTCTCTCTCTCTCTCTCTCTCTCTCTCTCTCTCTCTCTCTGAGTTGGCATGCATGTGGAATATGGAGATATAAAGTTGATACTGGAATCATCCTTGATTGTTCTTCTACCTTATTCTTTGGAGACAGGATTTCTAACAAACCTGGAGCTTGCCAATAGGGCTAATGCGGCTGACCAGCTTGCGCTGGGAATTCCCAGTCTCTACTTTCTGAGGTTGGAAATACAAGGGCTGCCATACCCACATGGCATTTGTGTGGGGTCTGAGATTCTGAATGCCCATCCTCTTCCTGTACAACAAGCACTTTAATCTTCCCCAGTTCAAAATATGTGCATCTTAAATCAGTGGAAAATGGTAAAATTCTACCTAATTCCAGGGAAGTACTAGAATGAAGAATTTGCCATAAAATCAAATTTTGGTTTAAATTAATGTGTTAAGGTCAGATGAAAGACATCTTCTCCAGTATTTGTATCCCTGAAAGTTGACATGAAATTAATATTTCAAGTTTCTTTCATAACATTTTTAATTTTAATTATAGCAGTAACTAAATGAACTTTACTACTTTAAAAATCACTAGTGTTGTTTTCTTTTGTTTAATTCTATGCATTGTGTCAACTCTAAGTCCAGATGTACACTGTGTATTTTTATAAATATGTGTCCCTCACTGTGGTACTACAATGGCTCTTGATTCCAATTTAGAGGAAAAAACTGAGATCTACCAATGTCATCCTTCTTGCCTTTATCAGTGCTGGTGGGCACTGATATGAGCATACATGTGAGCATAACTGTGTACAATCATCCAGAGGAGGGTCGAGAACTCTGTACTCTCCAGACTACGCCTTTGAGTCAGGGTCTCTCATCTGATGGGAGGCTCATGACTAGGTGGCTAACCAGCAGAGCTCATGAGATCTGTTTGTTTTGACCCTTCAATACAGGAGAAAACAGGCACTTGAAACCTGCCCAGCTTTTGTCGTGGTGGGGGGTCAGGGGGGTGAGCATGGGTAGCACTTGAGTGTGTGTGCCTATGGAGTCCCCAGGGTGACATTGGGAATCATCTTAGATTATTCTACCTTCTTATTGCTTTGCTCTGGGGGTTCCCGGGCTCTGCCTTCCACGGCTGGAAGTGCAGGTCACCTCCATTGCCGGCCAGTATTTTTACGTGTAATCTGGGTATCCAGTCTCAGGTCCTTTTGCTTGTGAGGCAAAGACTCACAACTGAGCTAACTCTACAGCTCTTTGCCTAACGTTTACATAGGTGCCGGGGACTAGAACTCAGGTCCTCATGTCTGCAAAGCAAACACTCTTGATTCACTGAGTCATCTTTCCAGTCCCTTTTTCTTGCCTTACTATTGTCGTACTATTACCGTGTTACATTCACGGTATTGTACGACCACCGCCCCTGTGTAGTTTCGAATATTTTCATCATCTCCAAAGGAGATCCTATGATAATTAAGCAGACGTTCCCTACTTGCTGCTCCTCCTCGAAGCTCTTGGCGACCACTACTCTGCTTCCTGACTCTATGGTTTTACCTAGACATTTTAATCAGCAGAAACATGAAGACATGTGCCCTTTTGTGTGTTGCTCCTTGCACCGAGGGTGTTCAACTTATCATTACACTGTGGAGATGCCGTGTGATGATTAGGCAAGTGGCCCATTGGGAGGTGCGTGCAAGCAGCCAAGCCCCAAGCCTTCGGGATGCTTCAGAGCACTTCATTTTTAATGCTCAGGCATAAAGAGCAGCCCCACTCTGTCCCAATTAATCTTACCTGTATTAGGGTTCTTTGAAGAACAGAATCTCTTGAATGTAATACATAAAAATAAGTTTACTAAATTAACTCACAATAAAAAAAGTGTCCTTCAAAGTAGCCGTCCGTAGCTGCTTTGTTCTTGACCAGAAAGTCTCACAAAGCTAAAAGATCCCAAGAAGGTCTCGAGCCTCTACCTCGCTGGAAGGTCAAAGATGCTGGGCTCCTATGTCAGTACAGCCAGAATCCAATGTCCATGAAGAACAGCTGGGCTCTGACATCAGTGATGAACAGTGAACAACAGCAAGGCTTAGACACCAAGCCCCAAAGACAGCAGGAACAGCGGCAAGGGAGAAAGGATGTATCCCCGCAGCAGCCAAGGGCGAAGACAGCAGCAGCAGCAGAAAGAAGGCCACGATGCTCTAAACAGTGAACAACGCTCCAAGAGTCGACTGCACAGCAAGTTGACACAGGATAAAGGAAGAGCAAGTCCCTCCTCCTCGCACTTCCTGTTATCTGGTCCACCACTGGAAAGTACCACCCACTAGGGGCTGGGTTCTCCACAGCAATCAATCAAGTGCCTGCAGACTTGTTCAGGGGCCATTCCAACCATTCACCCTCCACAACTGCGCCCCAAATAGTCTGCAACTGTCAAATTGACACTAAAATGTCAATTTAGTAGGAATTTAGGTAGGAAAACATGAATACTAACAGTACCAAACTACGTTCCCATGTCAAAAAATGTTGAGCATCCCACTTTGTGAAGGACAGTTGTGTGATCATTTGGCTGAGGAACAGTGTACATCTGTCCCTTCTGAACTTCGTGGTAGCCCTAGAGACAGAGAGAGACAGAGAGAGAGAGAGAGAGAGATGACATAACAGCAAGACACATGCCTGTAACTCTGATAAGTCAATACTCGAGAACTTTTGTCCCCCTGTTTCTGGGATGCTAGAGAACAACTTAAGTAATATGCCATTTCTATTGAATTTTTTATAATAATACTTTTATACCTCATTTATCTGTTATGAAAAACTTAAGGGGGGGTTAAGGAGATACTTCAGTCAGTACATGTGCACAAGCATGAGATCCTGAGTTTGGCACCCCAGTACCCACGTGAAACCTGGCATGATGGTGCATGCTGGCTGCGGAGAGGGGGCAATGAAAATGGCAAATCTCTGGAACTCACTGGCCAGTCTAGTCCTCGCTGAGCTCCAGTCTCAGGAAGACCCTAGCTCGAAAACAAGGGTGAAGGGAGATGGTTCACTGGGGAAAGGCGCTTGCTGTCAACCTGACATCCTGAGTTCAATCATTGGAAACCATGTTGTGCAAGGAGAAAACCAATTCCCACAAGGTGTTCTCTGGCCTCAGTGTATACACATGTACACACACACACACACACACACACACACACACACACACACACACGCACACACTAAATGTAAAAAAAAAATTATTTAAATAAGGTAGAGAGCAACCAATGAAGACACATGACATCAAAGTCTGGCATGTGCACACATATACACACATGCACGTACACCTGCGCACATATATATGCACTCACATACTCATGCATAGAGTAAATATATATGTATATATATAATATACACACAGATAAAAAAATTAAAAATGAAAAATTAGTAAATATGCCAAGCAAGAAAATTTGCTAAGAGTTTTTCAAAGTTTCAACAAGAGAATATTACTCTTTCCCTCAACTTTATCAATGCCATTGTCATAGACACAGGTGTCAGCTTGACAGTTGAGGGCACATTTGTGGAGAATTAGTGGTTGAGCTGGGTCCAGAGCAAGCTTGCAGGAGATTGTCTAGCTGATGAGGAAGGCCCAGCCCATGGTGGGTGGGATTAGGCCCTGGAATAAAATACAGAGAGCTGGTTGAAAGAGTTGGCATCCTTGTGTACACTTGGCCAGACATGCTGGTCTGGCAAGTAAGGATCGTCCCTTTCTCAGTTGTGGTATAGAAATGGTGTGGCCAGTTCCCTCGGCCCTGGTGTTGGCGTGAGCTCTCCCATCAAGCTGGACTGAGAACTGTAAGCAGTAATCATAAGAAACAATAAACCCCTTGTTCCCTTAAGCCATGTGCTGGTCATTTATCAGCAACCATGCAGGTGAACTGCAACAGCCATCATCTCAGCCATGTTTCCCCCCAATCTGCTTTGGTTCTTAAGTCACAGAAGATGCATGATCAAATTCTCAACTTCCACGGACGGCCTGTTGGCTTGCTTCATGGATAAGCCAACAAGAAGATCGAAGACTCTGCCACACCTCACTGTCAGTGCCTTAAGGAGCTCTACACTGGTAGCCCATCCATGATAAGCCTGATGTCATGGTTTGATATGAAATGTTCCTCCACAGGATCATGTGTGGCATGCATGGTCCCTGGATGGTGGTGCTACTTTGGAAGTGTTTGAAAACTTTAGGAAGCATATTAGCTGGAGGAAGTTGGTCTCTGAAGGGAGGGGAGAACCCCCAGGGGAGGAGAGACTTGTATCTTGCCCTGGTCCTTTCCTGTACCCTTGTTCTCACGTCCTGTTCTCCACAAGGTTCCCCCATGCCATATCTCCTTCCACCATGATGCTCTGCCCAGAGGCATAGGTCCAAGCAATCCCAGACTAAACTCTGTAAACACAACCCAAAATAAATCCTCCCTAATTGTTTCTGTGATGAGAAAAGCAACAGACACAGAAAATGGAAGGATGTGAGTAAGTTTGTGAGGTGCTAACTCTGGAAGGAGTGATCCCCTAGAAAGTCACTAGAAGCATGCCCTTGAAGGTTTTACTGAGCGCTTGGTCTCTTCCTCTGTCTTTGCCTCCTTTCCACCATGAGATGCACAGCTCTCTCTTCCACATGATCCTGCCACCCCTGTGTTCTTCCTCATCAATGGATCGTAGACTGAAATCTCTGATGGTGTGAGCCAAAATCAATTGTTTCTCCATTGGATCGGTTCTGCTGGGCGTTTTGTTACAGCAGTGAGGAGAAGCACGAGGATCTGAATGCCTCGAATACGCCTGGGCTTCAGGTTAGCTGCTGGCACTGATACCGGATGGCAGAGGGCAAGTTTCCATGTAGGAACCACTCAGCAGCTGTCAGACCCCAGAGCCGTGCTGCCTGGCTAAGAAGAGAAAAAACACTTGCACACCTTGCAAAAGAGACATTTTATGACTTCTGACAAGGATTCTTTCCTTTCTGTCCAGAGAGATTCACCTCAGGGTGCTGCCATTAGTAGGGCAAAGGGACTGAAATTCTAATTTGCCAGTCTGCATCCCATGGAGACCCGTGAATCTGGACGCGTTTATCTGTTCCACGTCAGAGTTTGGCTAACAAGCCTGAGAGTATTTCCAAATTCTCCAGATGCTCACATTTAATGGTTGGCTAGCTTCCTTAACTAACACAACCAAACAGGCATTTCACAACCTCCCTGGATCCCTGGAATCTAAAACAACAAAGCCAAAAGCTCCAAAATGTGCTTTATGAAGCATGAAGGAAATTTCATTAAGGGTCTGACTGGTTCTGTTCTGTGTGATAACGCAAGACCTGTTGTACTTACAAGCAGTTTCTTTCAGTCTTGCGATCATCCCTCACCCTTTACAGAAAGTCTCAACACCAACAAAACAAAGGCAGCCTGTACTTTATGTATTATATCTAATATCTTCATCAGCAACAGCTGCAAAGTAGAGAAGGAAAAAATATCACGCATACGTCCATGTCATCTGCAATGTATGGTAAAGAGCCGAAGAGCCAAGGAAGGTGTTCTCCAGCCCCATGAAGTGTTGCCCGGCTGGTGACTAATGTCCTTTTGCTGCCCCTAAATTAGAACTGAGAGGAGGGGAGGGAAAGCTTTTCCAAGTGCTGGTAATTCTGGTCCTTGACCACCCGAAAAGTAGGGGATGGAGTGGCCAACTGAAACCCTAGCTCCTCCTACATAGAAAGAGGGGGAGAGAGAAGGGGAGGAGGAGAGAGAGGGGGAGAGGGAGGGAGAAGGGGAGGAGGAGAGAGAGGGGGAGGGGGAGAAAGAGGGACAGGCGGAGAAGGAGGGAGGGGGAAGGAGAAGGGGGAGGGGGAGGGGGAGGGACTCTTGTTATTTGCCATCTTCCAAGGGCACTGAGGCAAGGAATAGAAAGCAGCTAGCAGTAGCAGGCATCTCCTGCTTGTGTGATAGCTGCTAAACAATCCTCAGGCATTTTTCCTGCAACCTCCTCCTTCTTCCCGCTCTTGCTTGCTTTCTGCTTCTGTCGCCCTGACTGCTTCTGCTCCCTCCTTGTCACTTCCCTTCCCGCTCACTGGACCTTTTCCGGTCCCCTACCATTGTTAGGCTGTTACTGCAGTGGCTGAGGTGGGAGCCTGAGCCATGGAGCCCAAACAGCTAGGCTCACCCACCCATCCTCCGCATGCCTGTTAAACAGACTAGTGATAGGGAACACGTGGCCACATAAGGAAAAGAAACAAGAAGGTCAGTAATCTGCCCGCCCAACTCTATCTTGGATGTCCTGCCTTGGAGGTTTAAATTGAGGGACAGAGGTAAGCAAACTTCAGCAGCGCTACCCAAGTGTGGTCCCTATCCATCAATGACCCATCTTGATCTCAGCTCCAGGTGGTCTGCCAAGTTGTCAGAACTGCTGTGAAATGTCTTCTTGAGAGCCGAGTTCCTGCTTCGGCTAGAATAAAGGTTTCAACCTTTTCCTTCTCTCAGCATGGGATTCCCGGGGAAATAGTAGGATCCCCAGGAAGAGAAACACAAGTATCTCTTTAGAATGATTTCATTTTTGCTAGGAGGGTCTCACTGCCGCCACCCTGCTTCCATTTCTACAGTGCTTTAGGGTTACCAGCTCAGCTCAATAATGCTAAAGACACAAGGCAAGAAAAGATGGCTCTGGAAAAGTCATTGTGCCTAATATTACACCACCAGGGAGTGGCCAGGAAGGTGACTCTTAGCTAAGCAGTCCTGCTTCTGAAGCCAGCAAACAGGTAAGCCAACGGCATTGGCACTAATCACAGCAGAACTTCCTGTGCACGAAGTGTTTATTATATCCACGTTAGCACAGTATCCTGTGCGCATGAAGATAGTGGGCAGTAATAGATAACTTCTGCTAGGTCTTCAAGGAAGTGCCCCCACGTCCCCATGACTGGAGAAAATGGCTGCAGGCTTCTCCTCTAGCGCTCACCAAAAAAATTGGCCCAAGATGCCTGAAACACCCATGCCTGCAGCATACCTCCTTCTACAGAGTTTTCAAAGCAGCCCGAATGACGCAGGGCAGTCCTGCCTGGCTGCTCGGCTGATCGCTCGTCTCTCAGGTCACCAGGGAGGGAATGTGAAAGTAGCTGAGCATCATCCCAGCCCCCAACATCTTAACATACATTTGTCTTTTTGATGTGTGGACATGTGGCTGTGTATAGAAGAGGAAACCGTAAGTGCCCGTGAAGGCCCAAGGGTGACTTCTGCGACTCACCTTGAATTGCACTTCCTTCTTTTGCTTTGCTCTGGGATTTCTCAGGGTCAGTCTTCCAGGGCCAAAAGTACAGGCCACTGTCATTTCCTGAAGGTGCTTTTTACATGAGACCTGGATTCCAAACTCGGGCCCTTTTGCTTGTGAGGCGAAAGCTTTAACCCCTGAGCCATCTCTCCAGCCCCTATCTTAACATATTCAAAAGAAAAATAAACATCAAAAGGCATTCTTACAATAAAGGCTTATTTTTTAATGCTTTTTAAAGAGAGAGAGAGTGTGTGTGTGTGTGTGTGTGTGTGTGTGTGTGTGTGTGTGTGTCAGAGGGCACTATACATCCCTATGGAGGACCAAAGGTAACTGCGGGAAACATTCTAGATTGTTTTAATCTCCTTCTTGCTGATTTCTGGGATTTCCCAGGCTTGCCTGCCAGGATCAGAAGTGTTACCACGGTGTCTGCCTGGTGTTTTTATGTGGGATCTGGGATCTGAACTTGGGACCTTCTGCTTGGGAGGCAGAGTCTTAGCTCCTGAGCCATCTCTCCAGCCCAAGGCTTATGATTAACAGTATTTAAATTGCTCTAACAAAGCTTAGCTCCTGCCTCAATGCCTCCAGGGAGTTCTCGGTGTACCCTCTAGTCTATCTCCAACAGATCATTTCCATAAAGTTTTGAGCAGAAACGGGGATTGTAACTCAGGAGACCTTTGATAGTTACAAAGATTTCAGTAAACGGCGTAACAGTCTGTGGCTTCCCTTTCATATCTGCTACGTGAAAGCCATAGGATGCCCCATCCTTCAAAGAACTGTTGGGAAGAACAAGGATGTCATTTTCAAGAGTACTAGGAGCTCTTCGGTGTTCAAGGACAATCTTTACCACCTCGCAAAATAAAATGGGAAGTTATGATTATTATATGTTTGTGAATCTCCAGGCTGACTAACAAATGAGCCAAACAGCCAGATCTTTCAAAGGCTTTTAAGAGAATTAGACTATGAAGATGTAGACAGCAACAAAAACTAAATATTTAACTGCAGAGACTGGGCAGATGGCTCAGTGGTTGAAGCCTTTGCATCGTAAGCAAAAGGACCTGAGTTTGGATTCCCAGATCCCACATAGAAAGGTCTTGCTGATAAGGCAATGGCCTGTAATTCTGACCCCGGAAAGCAGAGCCTGGGAACCCCAGAGCAAGCAGTAAGCCATCCAGGAAGTAGAGCAGTCCAGGATGATTCCTATGTCACCCTGGGACCTCCACAGTGCACTAGGTGTGTGTGTGTGTGTGTGGGAGAGAGAGAGAGCATTGCATATGCCTGTAGAGAGACCTCCAAGGGTGACTTCAGGAGTCATCCTATATTACCTCCATTTTATCTTATTTTATTTTGTTTTATTTTATTTTTTTTGCTTCATTCTGGGATATTTTTTTGCTTCATTCTGGGATTTCCCAGGCTTTGCCATCCAGAGCCAGAAGTACAGGCCACTGCCATTTTCGCCTGGCTTTTTTTTTTTTTAACATGGGACCTAAGATCCAAATTCAGGTCCTTTTGTTTATGAGACAGGGTGTTAATCTCTGAACCATCTCTCTAGCCCTCAAGTGCATTCTACTACTACTACTACTATTACTACTATTACTACTACTATTACTACACTCACACACACACACACACACACACCCATATATATGTGAAAAGAAGAATATATTTAACTGGGGAGCTGGTCTTTTCTGCCTCTACTCTCATATAACAATAGCCTCACATTTCTACTTCTTCCCTCCTTCCCATTGCAGTCAAATGAGCATCGGGAGTTGTTCCATGTGGCTTTCCTGATGTGTGTGCTTGGCGTTCACCTTTTCCTTCGTGCCACCTGGCTCTTGCCCCCATTATGCAATTAAAAAAAGGTTCTTGCTAAAGTGGCAACACTTATTGCAAAACCTTACAGACATTTTCAGATTCTTTCCTGCGTTGGATGCTGCATAACTTTTGTCCTGGTAATGATTTCTGTACTTGGTCCACACACACACACACACACACACACACACACACATCACGCTCTCCAATGCCCGGTGCCTCTGTGTGGGTCCCCCGATCTTCTCAGGCCAGAGCTGCTGGTGTGCTGTGAGAGCACACGGAGCTGTTGAAGGATGCCCACCACACTCCTTGTGGCTACGCAGCAAGAAGAGTCCTTGGTGGACTGCTCTTCTCCACATCCATTTGGAACAGCTTGCTCAGGAATCCAATGGCTTTCTCTTCCCTAGGGAAACTTTGAAAGGTCAGGGCAATAAACTCAAACCTGTGGCTGCCATTCATTTTAAAACCTCAGTCTGTAGTTACCGTCTCTTTTCTGTTCTTTGAGCTAAGCTCACTTCACTGTTCACCTCTGCTTTTCTTGGAAACATCTGGTGGTATCGTCCAGACTCACGCCTGAGTGTTCCGTAACCATAGCTACCATACTTAAGCAAGGGCGATTGCATTCGTCCACTGGTAGCCAGGTGTCTCGACATGTACAAGTGTGTCTTCTGACTTCCACACCTACGCTGCTCTGCCACAATCATGTAATAGCAGCCTAACCTCCTGTTGAGCTGGCTAAGTTATTCTTAGGAAGAAATTGTTTCCTCCTGTGGTCTCCACATATGCAAAATCTGGACTGCCTAGGTCATCCTTGTAGCTTGCTATTCTTTGCAGAGTCTAAAATTGTAAGGACAGTAAGCACGGGGGTTCTCCTGATCATTGTTGGATATAATGCCAAGTGGGATCACTCCTCCTGCAGCCCTTTGATTCCCAGATTCATATATTGTTTCTAATGGGGAAACAACGTGCACGCATGTTGTGATTCTGCTTTAGCCTTCACAGTGCAACTGCAACATGCCACAGTGTTACAAGTTGGTGCTTCAGTTTTGCCTGCCATGGACTATTACTCTGTTGATCTTTAGAGGTAACTATTTCGGCATTTTGTGTTACTTGATATGAACAGAGGATTCATAGTATAAGATCACTCCTGTGTCTCCTTCTATACATGAGCCTCATAGTTGGCATTATGTTGTGGGACCTTCTATACTTACGGACTAGACTCTGAACTCTCCCAGACAGGGATGCTCCTTGAGGGTCTATGAGAAAGAAAGGCAACTACTTACTGAGGAGGCGTGCCTTACAGCCATGAGGGTGCTAATGGCTCTTCTAAAAAAAGGAACCTCGATGTGATGATCATCCATCGTGCCACCAGGGGGCTGTGTGATGGCCTTGAAGAAAATGCGACACTGACCTATGTTGCCAACTAGGTGGGCAACCAGCAGTCGTGGTCATGGTAGTTAGATCAGCGCTCATAAGAAAGAGAAAATGCTATTGGTGCATTTGTGGCCTCCATCTCTGCCAGTGGCCATGCTGCCACGTGCGCAGACTCTACTAGTGAGAAGAAGCTGGCAAATGCCAACCTGCCAAGTTCCTCTGTATCTGTTATTGAATACTTTCTCTATGGAGGCTGATATTGGGTAATGATTACAATGTGGTACAAAGCTTACATTTCATGCTCATGCCTATCTATGTATCTTTATGAAAGAAGTTTGGACTTTCTTTTCTGAAACCCTTTAACCCATTTCTTCCCAAGACCCCCTGACAGCTGACTGATCCGTTCATTCGCTCATAGACACTGAATATGCTTGCGCCTTGGGGCAGTTGTTCTCTTACCACTGTCTTTCACTGCCACTTCTGTGTGCAACCAATGTCTGTTTTTTTAACACATTGAATCAACTTCCACAGACTAAAACAACTGCTGAATTAGCCAAGCTCTGGCTACTTCCCCTTCCTTCAGCTGCTCACATCTCACAGAGCCATCGGTGGGAGCCAGCAGAACACAGCTGTCATCTTGCTTGATGACTTGGGGGTTGAGATTCCCTGCATCATTAGCAGGGAATACCTTGCAGTCCTGCTGAGACGCGACCCTGCTCTGTCACTTCCCATCTGACTGCTGAATATTCCTGGTCGTGTGACTCAGGGGTGTTCCACAGAACTCAAACTGTGCTACTCAGTTTAGGATGCCCACGTGGTTTTCATGGTGAGATATTCAGTCTTAACTAGGTGTCAGCAGCCTACTGAATATTGTTTAGTTTTACTCCAGAATGCTGCCAGTACTGCATTTCCATTCTGTGCAAGTGTCATGGTTTGAATGTGATTTGTCCCCCGCAGGCTCATGTGTTTAAACCCTTAGTTGATGTTTGGGAAGGTCTTGGCGATTTTAGGAAGTGGAATCTTGTTGCAGGGGGTGGTTCTTGAGGTTCGTTAGCCCTGCCCTGCTTCCTCTAAGACTCTGTTCTTGCAGTCCGCAGTCCGCTCTCTCGGCTTCCATGATGTTTGCAGTGACCTAAACGTCCTCCAGCTTCTGCTGCCAGCCACGCCTTTCCCACCACAATGCACTGTATCTCCCCTCTGGAACCCTAAGCCAAATAAATCTCCCCTTTCTCCCTTAGGTTGCTCACATCTGAGTATTGTCTCACAGCAGCAGAAAGACGAACTGCCGCACCAAGTTATGGCTTGCCATAAAATCCACATCAAACTCCTAACACACTAATCAGCTCATGTGGTACAAGCCTGGGGTTGTTTGTACAATAGACTGGTGCTATACAGTCCTGTGCAGGCACTAGTGTGAGGGGTTAACGTCCATGTGAAATGACATATATGCAGAGCAATTGTCAAGTGTACTCTATTGAATGCTTATTTCTCCATTTTTCTACTAAGATGTAAGCAAAGGCGCAATAAGTGCCAAGTTTTGCCTTCAGCTTTTCCTGATTTCCACTGGAGTAGATGAAGGCCATTACTGCTCAGTTCTCGCTGATTGCCCTGAGCTTTGTCTCAGCATTATATCTGTGGTAACTTCAGCGCATCTTAATGAAATCCAGTGGATGCCTTCAGCTCTATATGTATTGTTTTCCTTCATCTTCCTCACCCCTTCATAGGACATGATGAATCATTGAGCAGAGCAGTGCATTCCCTACTTAGAACAACCTTCCAGGCCAAGATGGCTAGTTTTAGAAAGTGAGCGGCCATCTTGTTCCTGGGACTGTCCACACACCCCCCCCAGTACCCGAGCATGGGATGGATTCTCATTATCCACCTGCACATACTGGTGATTCATTCCCAAGCCCTTTTTTTCTATTGCATACTTCCTCAAAACAGCTAATTATATATCAATTGTGTTCTTCCAGGAACCAGTTGTGGGGAAGGAGTTAGGCCTGTAAATGGTCCACTGAGGGACGGGTAACACCTGTGAAAGATCAAAGGCAGGGAAGCAGGATTTGGTGAGTCCTGGTAGTCAACCCATTAGAGAGCTGTGGAGCCAACACCACTCAGTCAAGAGAAATTCTGCACAAGGCGTGAGGCTGGCTCCCGGAAGTCCCTCTGCCGTGCCACTTCATTGGCTGTGGACTTTCTGGGAAGAGTAGGACCTTGGTTGGAACACTGATCTAGTTCCTGAGTGCACTACACAGGAGGAAGCTGGTGGACCACTCTTTCTTCACCACTGCCCTTCTGTTTCTAAGAGGGGTATCTGAGTGGCGTGTCTTTGTGAGTGCTGTACCCACCTTTCCTTTTCATCTTCTCTGTTTGCACCTTGCCATATCTGGTTTGTCTCCTACAGGTCAGCATGCTGGAAGCGTGGTACTGGTGTGCTGCTGGCAAGGGGGCACAGCCTATAAGAGGGGAGACCTGGTAGAGGGGAATTGGTCAAGGGGACTCCCCGCTTTGGAAGTCATGCTATCTCCTGAGAGTGGCTCAGTTGTGATGGAGGTGAATTCACGCTCATGAACATGGGCTGTCACATGAACAAAGTGGCTCGCCCCATCTTCTGCTTCCTGTCTCGCCATGTGGTCCCCTCTCCTTCTGCATCAGGTGGGTGTCTTTTCTGCCATGTATGCCACAGCCCAGAAGCTAATGACAGGATGCCAGTGCCATGCCACTTGGACCCTCATGAATCTAGCCTAGCCTTTCTTCTCTGAAATCTTCAGTCTTTTTCTTTCTTTCTTTTTTTTTGACGTGTGTGTGTGTGTGTGTGTCTGTGTGTGTGTGTGTCTGTGTCTGTGTGTATCCGAGAGCACTGCATGTGCCTATTGAGGCTCAAGGGTGACTTCAGGAATCACCCTGGATTGTGCTACCTCCTCTTTGCTTTGCTCTGGAGTTTCCCAGGCTCTGCCTTCCAGAGCCAGAAGTATAAGCTTCTATCATTTCTGTCTGGCATTTTTACATGGGATCCAGGATCTGAACTCAGGACCTCGTGCTTGCGAGGCAGAAGCTTAACCCCTGAGCCATCTCTCCAGCCTTTCAGTCTTTTTCTTCCTGGGGCCTTGGCCAGCTGGCCAATCCATTTGCTTGTATCTACATAAAATTTTACAATGAGCCCCCATTTTTGAAATCCACTCACTGAAAAGTTATCTTTTCATGGGCATCCAATATCTATTTTGGAAGACATGCTGAATTCCACACACGCATACCAAGCAACCAATCTAATCAATCAAGTCATGACCTATTTCTCTTTTTTCAGCTGCTTGTGGCTCTAAGTTACAGTGTGAGCTGACATCAGTCTCAGTAGATGCTGTAGTCTTAGTAGATAACGTGACAGTCTGTGATCATGAGCCAAATAGAACTCTTTTTTGAATTTTGTGCAGACCAAATGGGCTCAAACTTGTGATCCTCCTGCCTCAACCTCCCAAGTTGACATACACTGTCACTTTCAGTTTCGACTCTGTTTTTCTACATTTCCAAGTTGTCCTCTGACTTCCATACATATGTGTTAGTGTACATGTCTCTGTTTCTCTCTCTTTCCCTTTCCCCATCTCTCATTTGTTTTCTCAAACAGATGAGTATTTTTTAAACATATTGTTTGTGAATCGACATTTAGTAGTTCCAAGAGTAACTTCATTTTCTTCACTTTCTTTCTATATACTCATCTCAATAAATAGATCCGCCGTTTGCCCGTGTGCTCAAAACAGACAGCTTAGATTTATTTTTTATTCTTTTTTTCCACACGCCTCACTGTAAAACTCATTATCAGTCATTGCCAGACTCAAATATCCCTTGACTCCATCTCTCTATTCCATTGTACTGCCAGCTAGAATCACAGCACCATTATGTTTTTCTCCACCTGAGCCAGTCATTTCAAGTAGAGCTTCTTTTGTTCTGGAAAACATAACAGTCAGAGACATCACTCTGAAATGTACTACACAGAAGGGTCTCCATTACAAGTGCAAAAGACACTATCAGCTTCCATTGCTTTCAGGAGAAATTTCAAACTCTTTGTGTGTGTGTGTGTGTGTGTGTGTGTGTGTGTGTGTGTGTGTGTGTGTGTTTAGAGCCCATATAATTCAGCCTTTCCTTGCTTTTCATTGAGCTCTTTCACCACTCTCCTTCTATTATTCCAGTCACCAGGAACTCTATTTGTATTCAGCTCACACCCTCTATTCTAGGAAATACAATCTATCTGTCACACGTACGTGTGTGTGTGTGTGTGTGTGTGTGTGTGTGTGTGTGCATGAGCAAGTGTGTTCACAGCCTATTCCGCTTCATTGAAATGTTCTTCTTCTGCATCTTTAATTTTTACTTAGCTCCTTTAAAAATTGTAACACATAGAAAACCACAAACAATACAGATGACTACATAATTTCTATCCACACTAATCAGGTTAACAATTTGCTTTCTTTGACTCTCTTCTCTATTTTCTTTTTTTAAGCTTAAGTTATGAATTTAATTGGTAACAAACATCTATTGGTTTGCTGTGTTCTTTGATGATCGGTCAATTTAATCAAACAGCATCACCATGACCATCCTAGAAAGCATGAGCATGTCTGATTGGTTAAATGATGCTTAAATGTTCCCTAGGGTCATCCCTGGGTTGTGGATTTTGCATTATAGGGCAATTCAACATTAGTGATCCAGGGATCACATGTAAAGTAGAAGGGGCTGGGTTACCAGCAGACTCCAGCAGTACTTCAGATCCACATATGTAAAAGATGAATCTATTGTCTGCCTACTTTATCCCACCTCCACCAAACCAAAATAAACAATGAAACAAAGTCATTCTATTTCTTGGCTATCCGTGGTTCCCATCTTCAAGGTTTCTCTCATGAGGAGAAAGGAATCTTTATGAGTATTTAGTCCAGTGGCCACAATTCTTTGGGTGCCAAATGGAGGTTTCCATTTGAAAAACAGAAAGCAGTTACTGGATATATGCTTATAGCTTTCATTCTTCTAATGAAGAGTTACAGCTTTGGAAAGCATCTACAACTATCGGTGGCCATGTCTATATGATTGACCTCTGCTTCCTGCTTCAGCCTAACTCTGTTTACCAAGGGAGCGAGAGTGAATGCTAGAGAGAGAGAGAAAGAGAGAGAGAGAGAACAGAGAATTCTGGGAGCAAGAAAGAGGCTCTTTCCTTTTGTTTTATTTCTTAAATGAAAGTAACAGAAATAGCTAAGGCACTGCCACTAACCTTTGTTCTCCTTTCATTCCCCATCCAAGGAGATAAAACACAATTCTATTATATCTGCCCTCCATTTTTGCTTTTAAGAAATCCTACAGCAATCTGATTGTCATTCTTTCCATAGTCAATCTTATGTCATTGATTTCTCTTTGCTGTTAAGTGTCTTTATTTTGGCATTCAATAATCTTCCTATAATATATGTAGTATTAATGAATATTTTATCCTGCTTTGAACTCATTGCCCTATTTGGATAAGATATTATCTCTTCCACATTTTATCTCTCCTTTCCAGCCAGTCTTCCTCCTACTCCCAAATCTGTTTTTGTATGTGGCCCACTAGGTTTCATTGGGATGTCTGTACCAGCAAGGGTCTGAGTGCTTGCTAAGATATAAGTGATTTATCAGTGGGTAAATTGCAAGAGCATGACTCCTCTTCGCCTGTCTGGCATTAACCTTAAAATAGCATCTCAGCGAGGTGTAGGACTTCCTGACATCTTCCATTATCCGTGAGGAAGAGTGGAAGGCCGACTATGATGCAGGTCACATCACTGCAGTGAGGGCTATGGCCCTGACATGACCCCTGGATACTGCCTGGCTGTACTCCTCCAACCCTCAGTCTCTTGCATTTTCAGGTTCTTGAGACCTAAGATGGGGGTGATATCGATATCCTTTTTGGAACTGAACACTCCACAGTCACTTACTCTGTACTTTGGCCATTTGTGGATCTCTGCATTAAATACTTCCACCATAAAAGGATGCTGCTTGGTTGAGTACTGAGAGTTCCACTAGTCTATGGGTACATTCACCTTTCATTCCCGTCTCCCAATTTCTGTTGTGTATTTTCCAATATGATATCTTTCTACATCTGTCCAATTTTCTTAGCTTTAGCTGCCATCTAATTGTCCTTCTGTTTAAGCTATATTTACTATTTTCACTTGTTATATTTCAGTTGTCTGTTCTATTTTGTCATGGTCTTAATTGTACGTCTTAGGTCTTGAATGATTTTAAACAACTTTGCTTTACAGTCACTGTGAAATCATTTGATTCTGTAATTCTCAGGATGAGTTGTTAGCTTCTTAGTTTGCAACTGGATTATACTTTTAACTTCAGAAGACTTTATGATATAGAAGACTGTGTCATTGAAAACAATTGTTGGATTCAATATTTATAAGTGGTCATGGTGAGATGAGACACAGATTAACTAGATATAGGTAATCTGTCAGGTCTTTGATTTTTGCTATACAGATATGAACTATCTGTACCATACTGTACCATATATACCATGTTGAGAATAGGCAGTAAAGAAGACTATAAGATTTGGCATGATAATGTCCTTTCTAATTATTCTGTAGCAACTTATATAAAGTCTAGCACATTAGAACAAAAATACAGAGTTGTTGTCTTGCATCCCAATAAATCTAATGAAAGTTTAAAATAGCCTGAGTTTATATCCCTTTAATACATCTAATATATCCACTATGTCTAGTCTGTCACTTAATCTCACCTATCCTATTTCTGCTCAAAACATGTTAACCTAGAGTTGTACGAGGTCATGTATTTTATAATCATATTGTAATAAAATATAATCAAATGTCTGTATCCAGAAAACACAGGCAACATTGTAGAATACTATTTACTTTCTTCATTACTTGGCTGCTTTATGTGGGAGCTATGCTAATGATCAACATCATGAGAGAGCTCTACAATATCCCTAGCTTAGAAAAGACCAAAACCTCAGACCTCAAAGTACAGGCTCTGCTGAATGCATATTGTTTCCACACCTCGAAGAGTCAAACACTGTAAGTCAAACCAACTTAAGCCAGCTTCTGTAGTTCCTGAACACATTGCTTCAGAGGGTATGTGAAAATTTCAGTGTCATCATGAAAATTCAGTGATCAACCTATTATTTTCCTCATGCTTTGTGTACTACCAACTGCTTTTTGCTTATAAGCTCCTTCTTCTTATACATGTTTGCTTGAGTACCCCCCATCTTTAGAGCAGTCATATTCCCCTTATTCCAGTAACCTTCTTTTTTATTAATAATTTTTATAGAAATTTGATAGGTACCCCATTCCTCTCCCTCCCTCCCTCCCTCCCTTTCTCCCAGTGCCCCTCCCCCCCCATTCCTGGAGCATCCTATAGTGTGCATGTCAAACTTCCCTCTGGGTCCTCCTCTCTGATGAGGTGTAGGGACTCAGTAGTATTGCCTAGAGCTCTTTTTTGTGTTCCCCTTTAGTATAGGAATGCTATTGTGGCTATTAATCCCTTGCCTCTAAGGATCTTAGAGCCTGTGATCCATGCTAGACTTTGGGGGGGTCAATGACATGTTGGTTATTGCGCAAGTCATGCAAAGTCCTATTATGATTACTTCGGCCCTAATGTGTGTTGAGTATTTGCATATCATTGCTCCTCCCCATCTTTAGGCTCTTACAATCTTATCTCCTCTTCCGCAAATTTCCCTGAGCTTCAGGATGGGGAGAGATTAGTCTGGCCTGGTTCCTGGTGATTAATGTAGGGTCTCTGATGATCTGAATTATGGTTTGTTATTCTTTTTTTCTTCTTCTTCTTCCAGTTTTGCTTTTCCTGGACCGCCCTTGGCTCCATCCTGATGGATATTGGATGTCACCTCCTAGCCAGAGATAAAAGGCTGTGTCTTATTATAAAAGTAGATTCAAAGGTAGATGAAATAAGAGTAGGAGATCGCGGGGGGAGGGGGTCAGTCTCCCATTTGCAGGATGATTACCTTCTATCTGTCAGACTCTATGCCTTCCCTTTCTGTTGAGATCAAACCCATCAGTTGCAAGTGTCCAGGAAGGAAAGTCTGTGAGCTTAACCCAATGTCTCATTACTTACTTGCAGTTCTTGATGGTGACCTGTGTTCTCTGCAGTGACCTTCTAAAGTTAGCATTCCACCTCTTCGTCAGTATTTCTCAGTTCATAATGTCTGCATTTGTAAATGCTCTGAGATCAAGCAAAGCGATCCTAATACCTCCCAGATGCCATTTCCAACATATACCAGTGCCGTCGAGGGTGAAGCAACTTGCTGCTTGGTATGTGTGTTCCTGACCCTGGACTGACTTCATTTCTTCCTGCTTCTTTTTTTTTTTTTTTCTTATAGAAGCTTGATACCTAGTGTTCAATCCTGCTTCAAGTCTTAAGGTACATCCCACATATTTTTAATGCAAAGGAGATGAACATGATATTTGCACCTTGAGCTTTTATATTTATTTGATGGCACATTGGGAATCCTCTCCCGGTCTCTGAACCCTGATGCTCTCTAGTGCCCCCTACTGGTATTTGACAGACTAGTACTTGGATTATTTTTCTTTGCTGTGGTAAACCTTATTGCTTGGTGTAGTTATCCTTTAGTATCTTCTATTCTCATTCTTCATTGAGCTTTTTTTCATTTATTATTAATGTATCATCCATTTTTAAATTGACTTTCACAAATTCTTCTGCCAAAAATTGGTATTCGGGTTGGTACCTGGTAGTTGAAGAATTGCCCTTCATTCATTTACCCATACATTTATGTATTCTAAGGACTGGAAGTACTTTCAGAAGTCATCTGCTTTTCCGGGCTTCCAAACTTGCCACCAGATTAAGATGTTTCATTTTATTAGAAATGGTTCCCAGTCATTATACCTGAAAATTCTCATCTTGTACATCTGAGATTGAAGTTACTAAAGTGGAGACACCAGACAGAACATTCTAGTGATTTGCTGGACTTCACTCTGGGTCCTTATCTACAGAAAAGAATGCAACGCGGCTGGGAGCTGGAGAAACAGTTCAAGATGGACCTGTTGCCCGATCCCCAGGCTTGCCGGGTCCTGGCTGCCAGACTTGAGCCAGGATCAAGTTGAAACGAGGTTCTGTCCGTGGGTGGTTTAGTCGCTGGATCATCGTCCCAGACTCACAGCTCTTACGCCAGAACCCCATGCTCTGCCTGGGCTCTGTCCAGCCTCCCCAGAACCCTGGAGACCTTCCAGAGACTCTCAGTCTCTGCAACATCTGGGCCCCCCAGGGACAGGTGGTGTTAAAGACAGGGTTGAGTCAGGCCCCCAAAGCTCCTGCAGACCCCACAGAGCCACATCCTAGGAAGCCTTGCTGAGTGTCTTTCTTGGCCAATCTGCTGAAGTTGGGTGGTTTTCATTCGTTTTCTTTCCTACCCTTTCCTTTTTTGCTTTTTTTTTTTTTTTTGCTTTTTCCTTTCCCTTTACCTCTTCCCTCCTTCCCTTCTCACCCTCCCTCCCTCCCCTCTCCTTCTCTCTCTTCCTCCTTCCTTCTTTCTTTCTTTCTTTTCCTTCTTTTTCTTCCTAAGATGATCTAACTCAGTCCAGACTGGCCTGGAACTGTTCAGTCTGACTGAGGATGACCTTGAATTTCTGCTGCGGCTTCCTCCTCTCAAGCACCAGGATTGTGGGTGAGTGCTTTCACGTCTGGGGGTTTTTTGTTTTGCTTTCTGATACAGAGCCAGGCGCTTGTAGCAAGTCTCCTGCCTTGTCCTGCTTTGTGCTAGGAATACAGGCTTCCACCATCAGCAGTAAGACTTCTTAACACCCCTCTGGTGTCTCGGGGACTTTGATGTGCTTTCCCTAATTAATTATTGGAGACTGGACAGTCTTACACATTGGTTGAACCATAGAAAACCTAGTATCTTTTTAAAATACATTTTCTTTTCTTCGAACTTCTATCTTGCCAATTAAAGTGCCTGAATTTTTTCCCATCTGTGCATGTGCTTTTGTTATTAGATTTTCTCAAAAGAATTTTTTTTTCATTTATTTGAGAGAGAGGTGTGCACGTGTATACCATGACACACAAGTGGAGGTCAGAGGACAGCTTTCGGAAGTCAGTTCTTTCTACCATGTGGGTCTCTGGGGACTGAACTCAGATTACCAGGTTTGTGAACAGGCACCTTACCCACTGAGTTAGCTTGCTGGCTTTGTTAGTAGCAGCTAATTTTAAGACAGAGTTTAATGCACCCATGTTTGTATATGAGCATGTTTTTGAAGAGAGAGAGAGAGAGGGAGAGCTCCCATGCATGTCACGGAACATAGTGGAAGACAACAGACAACTTTCAGAAGTCAGTTTTTTCCTTCTACCATATGGACTTCAGGGATGAAATTCAGAATGTCAGTTTTGGAAGCAAATATCTTACTTGCTGAGATGGATGTCTTATCACCCTCTTTTGTATTTTACTTGCTCAATTTTTATCAGTTTTTCTTTTTTTATTATTTATTATTTATTCAATTGTGCATGTATGCGTGTGTGCGCGTGTGTATGTATGTGTGTGTATGTATGTGTGTGTGTGTAGAACCACAGACGAATTCGGGAACCACCATGGACGCCTCCACCTCCTCCTTGTGCCCCGGGAGTCACAGGCTCTGCCCTACCAGGACCAGAAACACAGGCCGCCCCTGCTTCCGCCCAGTGTCTCTACGTGGGGTCTAGGATCCGAACTCAGGACCTTCCGCCCACAAGGCAGAGGCTTAACCCCTGAGCCAACTCTCCAGCCCCTACTTGTTCAGTTTTAAGGGACCTATTGGATTTTCTCAACTTTAACAATGGCAGATGGATAATAAAATTTTCAATAGAAATTTTTAAAAGGTTATTGACCTTCATGTCAATGTATTTATGCAGCCAAATAAAACATATACATGGTAAAAATTTAAACACTACAAATGAGTAAATACTAAAGAGTAAGTCATTACTTACTCTTTCTTTTAGCTTCCCTAAAATGCCCCCACCTGAGGCAATCATCATTAAGTTTCTGGAGGATCTGTCTAGCTCTAAAGTCAGTATTTCCACAGCCATTTCCCGTGATTTTGATGCCTCTGGTCCATCCCACTGAGGATGCTGCTCATCTGCTCAACATCCCCATCTTTGCTAAAGATTCTTTCTTGGCATCATTATGGTCCTTGCCCAACATCCTTGATCATCCTGATACTTTCTTGTCAGTTCAACCCCTTTCCAGATTGATAATGCGGCATTCTTAGGGTAGTCCTTGACTTTTTCCTGCCTTTGTTTTTTTCCCTTAGCAATTCTCTCCAGACCAATGAGTTGTTTAGACAATAATATTCTCATTTTGGTCCTTTGTACATCTCAGCCTAGTCACAGACTAGCGCCTTTGTCTACTTCTGGACAGAATGCATGGGGGAAACCAAGCTTTGGGCAGCTTCGAAGAGGGAGCTGACTTGTCCCCGCTCCTGCTCGTCTGTTCCCCGCTGGTCTTCTGGATCCGTCCGTCCCTTCTACGGCTCATTGGAAAGCTAGGATTCATGGTCTGTAGTTTGTCAGTTGAGTGCAGGGTGAGAGAGGCTGGAGGTAGCTTGTGTCTGATAAAGCATTCCTCAGCCCAAGTCTGATGTTTCAACTTATGAACCTGACATAAGTTTTCAGAGGATGACAGTACTGATGTTGGCACTTTTTTTTTTTAAAGAAACAGACCTGAAAGAAGGACAATCTTTAAGATGTTCTATACAAGTAAAGTACAAACAGAACAAATTCTAATTTTTTCCTCTTAAAAATAACTTGTAAATTCATCTTGGGACTCTCGGAATAATCCAGTTCTAGAGTTTACTCATGTTTTGGTTCCACGTGAAAAGGCCAACTCATCTTCTCATGAATTTCTTCAATATAAGGCAAAGCAATCCATTCTTTAACCTGTAACTCTCTGCCTTCATACTCAACTCATATACTTAGTGTAAGATGTTCACCTGGGCACACTTAAGTAAGGAGGAAAGTTCCTTTTTTCCAAGCAAGTAGTTTTACCTACTTAGCAAGAGGACTTGAGAACTTGGATGCACTTCAAGAGCTTCTGAGTATTTTTCTTCAGCAGAAATCCCACTCCAGGCATGAACTAACCAGGCTTGTTTAGAAAGAGGAACCAAAGAAACATATTTGCACATGAAGGCAGAAATGTGAAAGCAATGAATAATGATGGGTCCCAAGACAATGTTATAGTTCATCTTATTATTGACTCTAACACTCTTTCCTGATTTTATTTCAGATATTGAGAGGAAAAGTCTGGGAATTAAAACCCAATGGGTAGCAGACAAAGCAGAGCTAGGAGCTGAGGAAGAGCAATTAAAAGGTACTCTGACTGCCAAGGGACATTGCAAAGTTAGCCCAGTAATTCAGTAATTGCACATGATCAAGTGGAGACATCCTTTTTCATGGACGTCAAACGGCAGGAGTATTGCCAACCAATAAATATAACATTGGAGAGAGTGTTCACTCTAAATAAATTTACACTGAAAAGACATCCGGGATGACATCCTCAATTCTACAGTGACACGATCACAAATCCATGAAGGTACTAGTATGTGGAATTGTTGGAATTGCTGGGAAAATAAGTGTGCAATCCAGAAAAAAAGCAACACTTAGTTGTTGTCATGGTTTGGAATGTGTCCCCCACAGTCTCATGTGTTTGGCAAGGTCATGGCACCTTAAGAGGTGGAGCCTTGCTGGAGGAAGGCAGTCACAAGGGACGGGCCTTGAGGTGGATTAGTCCCACTCTACCTCCAGGAGAAGGCTGCCTTTGCAGTAAACAGACTGCAGCTCTCACCCTCCAAGATGTCTGCAGTGACATAGTCTCCTCCAGCTTTGACCAGTGGGCCATGCCACCTCCAACATGAGAGACTGTGCCTCCCCTCTGGAACATAAGCTGAATAAATCTCCCTTTCTCCCTTAAGTTGTTTGACTTTGGGTCCTCTCTCACAGCAATAGTTAAGACTAACTGCTACAGTTGTGGTTTTCTAAAATAAAGCAAACCATTCTTTCAGAATGAATAGATCACTGAAATGCTAGAAGCCTTCAACAATTTTGTAAACTGGGGACTCTTTATCCATCAGAATTGCTTTGAAAATTAAACCAAACATATAATCATGAATTCTAAGGCAACATAAAATGGTAGTATTTACTTGGATTACTTTTTTATTGCATTTTCATTTAACCCACAGATAGAGACCAGTTCAGAATGGTGTGCTCAAGGTACGCTTTCTCCCCCGGCACATGAAATGCTCAAGATTACAAGCTAATTTTTATGCCATTTCACAATCCCAAACGCTGATTTGCATTTAATGGGTGCTTAGTAAATATTTTCTGAATGAAGCAAGATGAAATCATGACCTCAGCTGGGTATACTACATAATCAAATACTTCTCTAAAATAAAATGCAAACCCTACATTTGACTCTAAGTGATACACTACACAGTTAAGCAATTGAAAGCTCAAGCTCAGAGGAAAATATACGAGAATTTTACTTTAAAATATAAAACATTTGTATGTGCATGTGTGGGCATACCACTACATATGTGAGAAGGTCAGAGGGCAATTTGTAGGAGTCAGTTCTCTCCTTCCACTCTGTGAGTTCGAGGGACTCAAGTCATGATGTTTGATGGGAAGCACCTTTACCTGTTGAGCCATCTTAATGACTCACCAACTCGGGAGTTTTAATTTACCATAAAAGCCATGGGGAAGACAAGGTTTTTAAAAATGTTACTATTATTTATATTAAGTGGAGGCGTAACATTGTAAGAAAAGCTAGGAATCAAAGGAAATCAAAGGTTCTGCTGTATTCATGATGAGTCACATTACATTTCTAAAAGAACAGATGAGCTTGGGAAAAGCCAGGAGACTGACATGCAAGAGAT
The DNA here is from genome assembly GCA_023101885.1 of Typhlomys cinereus. Classification (NCBI taxonomy): domain Eukaryota; kingdom Metazoa; phylum Chordata; class Mammalia; order Rodentia; family Platacanthomyidae; genus Typhlomys; species Typhlomys cinereus. The sequence goes on from JALPQD010000147.1 coordinate 1,576,573, forward strand.
GACAGTTCTTCATACTACATAGGAAAAGTGAAAAAAAAAAAAAATGGAGCCTTTGGGTAGAAAAAAAAAAAAGATAGCCCTGAGACAACTACAGGTACTTTAAGTCTGTCCAGTGTTGACACTACAACACATACATTCAATTCCCAAACTGGATAATCTGGTATGAGATTTGCCTCTAATGCAAATTCCAAAAGTGACAGCATTTGGACAATGGAATGAATTCGTCTTTTTATAGACTCGACTGTGCCTAACATAGTTCTAGAAGGTACACAATCCATATTTACTGAATATTTTTCACAGACTGACACAAGGGGAAAGATCATATTTAGACATGAGTTTGTGTGTACTCTGCTCACAAGATTTAGAAAAAAGCCTGTCTTCTAGATTGCCAAAGTTTAATTCATTGTACACTCCCAAAACATTCCTATAGCTGCATTAGTCAGCATGCCTTAGCCACGTAGATATGTAACACATAAAAAACCTAGTGGCTTGAGATGACGCCTGGAGCCCAGAGGGTAGAAGGAGACGTCTTAGGAAGCTGATCTCTTAATCCACACATGTGACATGACATGGACACACCTGTTCTCTCTCTCTCTCTCTGAAACACACACACACTCACATGCACATTTGATTTCCTGCTTTCTAGCTCAAATAATAAATTAGTTAATTCATTAGAAATTTCTTTTTTTAAAAAAAAAGCTTTTTTTATTTATTCAATTGTGCGTGCGTGCGTGCGTGCGTGTATGTGTGTGTGTGTAGAACCACGGACAAATTCGGGAACCACCATGGAAGCCTCCACTTCCCCCTTGTTTACTCTGCCCCGGGATTCACAGGCTCTGCCCTACCAGGACCAGAAACACAGGCCGCCCCCGCTTCTGCCCAGTGTCTATACGTGGGGTCTAGGATCCGAACTCAGGACCTTGCGCCTGCAAGGCAGAGACTTAACCCCTGAGCCACCTCTCCTGCCCCAATTCATTAGATATTCTAAAAAAAGAAGATGAAGAAATATGAGTATGTTTTATTTCTACACACCAGTGGGTGTTATCACATCTATCTCATGTGACCAGATATTTTGGTTCTGTCTTGATCAGAGTCATGTACATATAAATCATAAGCTCCATTTCCCTTTTCCTATATAGATTATTTTGCAAAGAGAATTAAGTGGTTTTCTGGACTTTCTAGTTGTTTTTCAGGTCTGAAAGAAAACTAATGCTGAAAGTCAGTTTCTTAATGATGCTATATGAATCTGATCCACTTCATTATCTTGTGCGTTAAAAAATACAGATATCACACATTCCACACAACTTCAGTGGCATGGTGTTTTGTGAAAGGTTAACTTTGATGGACACACCAGCAGGAACTGAATCACTAGTTCTTACTCCTTTCCATCCAATTTCACTTAAACCCCAAAGTCCCAACACTGAACCCAGCTACTTTGAGAATTTCAGTGTTCTTTGCTTCACAAATATCTTACCCCTTTCTTTCCAGATACGAATTACTTTGAAATGAATTAGCAGACCATCTGATGCCTTGTGGTCCTAATATTCTTTAATCTTACTAATTTTTCCCCGTTCTGACCCAGGTAGTGGTCATGATTTATTTGTTGCAAAAATTCTTTCATCAGTTTGCATCGTTATATTAAGCATCCAAGTAACCAGCAGGGGGAGCACGAAGAGATAAACCAGCTTCTTAGTGTCTGATCAGGTGCCGGTGGGGGCCAGAAGACAAATACAAATCCAGATCTGCTCTCTGGGGGAAGAACCATTGTTCTAAGTTGCAGGGAAGACCTGGGCGTTCATCTTGTGCTCCCCACTCCACCTCTCTTGAGAGTCAGGCAGCCTCTAAACATGTTCCTCTTGGAGATCCGTCACTCTTGGTTTTCCAAATCTTAAATAAAGCAACCCTGTAGATGAGGAAAACAATTCTAATAAAATTAGTGTCTCCTAAATAAAATATGAACGCTACCCTTATGGTTTATGGAGTCTCAAATATTGAGCTTCAGAATTTCACTTTCTCCAACTGTAGAGAAGAAATAGTAGGGGCTGCGGAGATGGCTCAGTGGTTGAAACCTTTTCCTCATAAGCAAAAGGACCCAAGTTCAGATCCCAGATCCCGAGTATATGGTGGTGACCTATAATTCAGGCCTTGGAAGGCAGAGCCTGGGAAACCCCAGAGCAAAGCAACAAAAAGGTAGAAGAAGATGATTCTCTGTGTCCACAGGCACACACGCTCAGTGCCGTCTTGGACATATGCTCCCACACACATGGACATACACCAAAAAAAGTGCTTAAAAAAGGAAGAAAAATAGTAATGTCATGCATCTTCTACTGTAACCATCCATTTAGTGACTTTTGTTTTCTGGGTTAACCTCACGTCGGCAGGTTTATTGTCCCCACATATAGATGAGACTTATTGAGAATGAAGTATCCAATCAGGGTCACATGAGAAGGAAACTGAAGTCTTTCTGATCTAGAATCCCATGCACTCACCTGTATCAAGAAAAATAGCCTATCTTACGGTTTCCTTACACGTTACACATCACTTGCCTATCATTGCCTTCAGCTGAGAATTAGTCTATGAGGTAAATTCAAATAGTAGCCCACAAAAATAAAAATGAATTTTCTGGGTTCATCTAAATAAAGAATGGAGCTGGGAATTGAGTGGGCCCCAGTTCTTGATTCTTGTACCACTCTGCTTTGATATCTACAAAGGGATTAGTTTGCCTCTGACTCCTTAATCCTAAATGACCATTCAAACCCCGCCTTTCTGTATATGCAAAATGAATAGGAATAAGGAGAAAGACTAAAGCTTATGTTATTTACAAACCTCAAAGGAAATAATGTGGGAAAATGCTATGGGATAAGTAAATAGTATGCAAATCCATATAATCTCATTACCATCTATAAGATTAGCCTGAGGAATGGAGAGATGATCAGTCAGGAAAGTGCTTGCTGCACAAGTATTAAGGACCTGCGTTCAGATCCCCGGCAACGACATAAAAGCTCGGCACAGTGGCGCACACCTGTAGTCCCAGTGCTGAGGAGTAGGAGTGGAGAAAGAACTAGAACTGCCCACCCGCCAGCCTAGCAATCAGTTCAGTGAGAGAACCTGGAAAAAAAAGAAAAAAACAAGGCAGAGAGTAATGGATAAAGACACCAATGTTGTCCCTTGACCTCCACATGAACACTCACATACGTGCACCTACACACACACACACACACACACACACACACGCACACGCACACGCACACGCACACATACACGCACACAGATTATTCTGGGCCAGATGCTAAATTATGCCTCTTTGACAAGAGCAGATTAATGGTTTTATTTTTTCTCCCCAGGTTAGGGTGTAATATTACCTATTTTTTACCCTCCAATCCCTCTCACAGAGGAATAATATTTGAAAAGGCATTAGAAGATATCCAAGAGACAGCAAGTCAGCCATATTTACTTAGATAGATGTATCTGCTTGTCTTGACTGTCTCATGGGGTAGCATCTACCTATGTGGGATGCTGTCTGCCACACGTTCAGGAACCACATGAAACTTGGAATCAGTTCCCAAGAAAATTGTCATTTCTGGTGTCCCCTGACTTACAGTAGGACTATGCCTAATATATCTGTTGTGAACTGAAAAACATTCCAACTTGGAAAGATATTGAACAGCCTACCTACCAAACAGCGCAGTTCGGTGACACAGAGCCGCTGATAATTGGCTGTTATCTGTTCTGGCTGCATGACTGCCCAAAAGCTGTTGCTATGCTAATGGCTGCTCAGAATCCTGAAGAAAACTCAAAATGTGTATTAGTGAGCTAGGAAGAGATCAAAATTTGATGAAATTAGTGGGCTAGGAAGAGATGAAAATTTAATGAAATACAGTTTCTATTGAATAAGTATTGTCTTAAACCAAACATTCTTAGTCCAAACATCATTAAGTCAAGGAGTATCTGTGCACCATTAGGAGATTTCAGAGTACCTATTCGATACCATTAAAATGAGGATTAACAAAACAGTCTAAAAAGAGCAAGCAGAGTCTCTGCACTGACTTTTCCAAAAAGATACAAAACAATATGGCCTTCTTTCTGCAATTCGTAATAAAAAAAAAATAGGCTGCTTTTACTCTTTTAAGAAAGAGTGTGTTGGGGCTGGAGAGGTGGCTCAGGGGTTAAGCCTCTGCCTTTCAGGCAGAAGGTCCTGAGTTCGAATCCTAGATCCCCATGTATAGACGCCAAGCGGAAGTGGGGGCAGCCTGCATTTCTGGCCCTGGTAGGGCGGAGCCTGTGAATCTCGGGGCAAAGTAAACAAGGAGAAAGTGGAGGCGGTCCATGGTGGTTCCGGAATTCGTCCGTGGTTCTACAGAAACACACACACACACACATGCACACACACGTATACATGCACAATTAAATAAATAATAATAAAAATTTAAAAAAAAAGAAAGAGTGTGTGTGTGTGCGTGTGTGCATATGTGCACGTATTGCAAATAGAATGTTGAGTCAGACAGGTGGGCTGTTCACAGACTCATGGAATATGTGTTCCAGACAGACAATATTGATGAAATTGTTATGTTTGATGGACATTATAAAGGTGAAAATGGACTTCCATTACTACTTTCTGCATAAGCACACTGCATTGTTTCAAGCTTATTATTTACAGAAATCAAACAAAGCTACTGATGTGTACCAGAGAATTCCAAATTATCCATAACATCAAAAAAATTGAATTTCTTAAATAGCAACTATTATATAAAAAAGAAACTAGGAAGGCTAATCTTAGCTCTCTGTCTCTCCGAAGCCAATAAAAAAAGGAAATGAATGATAAAAACACATCATCTTGCCTTCACTGATCACCAGAAACCCAGGGCACAGCACGCACAAAGGAGTGGGTGGGGGGAGGGAATCAGAGGAAGGGTTGCATAAGGATAAATTCCTCTGACTTACCCCTTCTTGGTTGAAATGATTTCTGTCTCCTTTGTAATCTTGCTCAGTTGGAAAGCCACATGTCTTAGACTTGTGTGCGTCCGTGCGTGCATGCATGTATGTGTGTGCCTACCATGAATTTTGGTTTCCAAAATCCATGTCCATGACTAAGGAAATGGGCAATCTCAGGCAGGCCGACTTCAGCAAGAACACTTACAATTTGATTGTGTAAACTGTACAACCGCTGGGGTTTTAACATCAATTTGAATGTTCTCATTGGCACCCAATTTGAAGGCTACCATGTTGCTTGGAGAAGGAAAGTGGGTAGCTGTCATTTTCGTGTTCTTATGGACTATTAAAAGAAGGACTTAGGTACCACTGGCTTTAGTCTCATCTCCAGTATAGGAATCTCCTTTCCCCATTTGAGGATGTTCATTCTCTGAATGCATGGAGTGAAGAGAGTGCTGACTGTGTACTCCACGTTACCAGCCCCCCACCATGTGACTGATTTTGCAGGTCTGGGATGGAATTCTATTTTTTTTAATATCTTCATTGAGGTTATTCATAATTTTTACTAATAAATGTTTGAAGCCTTCCTCTGGTCTTTTACCTATTTCAGGGTTTTTGAATTTAGTTATGACCCTTTGAAGGAGTTTGCTGCTTTGCTGTGTGTCTGTGTGTGTGTGTGTGTGTGTGTGTGTTTCTATAGTGCAATTCATGCATCTATTATTTAAAATCTCTCTTTTGGCTTTATTTGAGCCTGCTCTTGAGGGATCAATCTTCAGTATTACTTAGCAAGTAGAAAACAAACCCTATAATAGCAGCAATATCAAATTGCACAAGATACAGAAATCCAAAACCACTACCACATTGCCAAAGACCATAAGATAGAAAATAGGAAAACTACTGTAGAATACAGTATAAAGCTCAAATATTATTTAGGGTAAATGTGAAAATAGAAAACGAATGTGACTGGGCTGGAGAGATGGCTCAGGGGTTAAGTCTCTGCCTCACAAGCAGAAGTTCCTGAGTTTGGATCTCTGATCCCATGTAAAACTGCCAGGTGGAAAAGGCGGTGGCCTGTACTTCTAGTCCTGGAAGGAAACTACAGAACAAAGCAAAGATGAGGTAGCACAATCTAAGGTGACTCCTGAAGTCACCCTTGGGCCTCCACAGGCACGTGCACACACACACACATACACACACTCTCTATCAGCTTCCTTCTCTGGGTGCCTTAAAGAAAAGACCATGTGTTCTCAATTCCCATTTATTGCTCTCTGACTTAGCAAATCTGTTTTGTCTTCCCATTGCTCAACTCTGTGGTAATTGCTTGGAAGGTCCTAAAGTTGCTTAATTGCCAACCTAAAAAGTCATGGTCTGATTTCTGCCCTGCTTGATCTTTCTTCAGCATGTCTGTGACAGACTCGGTTCTCCTCCCACTCAATCTCCAGTCTATTGTTCCCAGGACCCGCTCATTGAAGAATGACCTTCCAGAAGGCTGCATCCTTTATCCTTTTTGCTTGACTATCAGGCTTCTTAGAAAATCTCATCTGTCACTCGTTTCTGCTGTCAGTTTGACATTGTGATGTGGGACTTGGAGGGTATCTGAAGGATCATTTCTGGGTAAACTTAGAGGAGATTGTCCTACTTGCGTGACTGACGTCAGAAGTCTCAGCCCACAGTATGTGGTACTATTCCCTGAGCAGGTGGGTAATGACAGGGAGCTAGTGGGCAGGCGGCAGAGCCAGCAGGAAACTGGTGTGCATTTGGTGCTTACCTTCTGCTTTTGCTGTAGACTATGGTGTGGTCAGTTTCAATGGCTCCTGCTGGTAGCTCTCCAGCCCTGATGAATTGTAACCTAAAATAGTAAGCTAGAATAAAAATCCCCTTCTTTCCCTAAATTGTTATTTTTTATAGCAATTAAGTTAGAAGACTAAAACATTATCCCATTTGAAATGTCTGTTATCATCTAGTTAATAATGACCTCGGCTTTATCATTAACCTTGAACTCTTTCTTATCTCATTTCCTATTGCTTCCAGCACACCTTAATTTGGATGGCTTGCAAGAATTTCAAATTCGACAGATTTCTCATTGAATTCATTATCATGTCACTGACACCCTGTCCGTCGTCTCCATTCCCCCTCAAAACTGCACAGCATGTATATTTCCATCTTCTTAATCTCATTTATTAACCAGAAACTTTGGATCTTCTTTCTTCTCTAATTTTACATTCATTTGGTCACTTTCTTCAAAGTTATAGACAACCGGATTGACATTCTCTATGCATTCATTCATCTACTGTCAGAGTTCCTTGATCATATTTATAATTAATCTTTGGAATTCGTTGTCTCCATTGTTTTTTTTTTTAACTTTTCTCCAAGAAATTACTCTCATGGAAGTCTGATATTATAGGACTGGTGATTTTCAGGGGAGACATTTTCCTGTTTTTTCATGTAGTTTGTGTTTTTACAAGGTGACTTGGGCATCTTGAGCTAGATCTTTGGTTACTTTTTTGATAAGTGTTTCTGGCACAGAAACAGACAGATGGGGTTAGTGTCAGATGGAGTTAGTACTCTTTGAGAGTTGGCACTGTATGCTTGGGTTGGGATAGGCTGGTATTGTTTGAAGGTCAGTCTAGGATGGCTATGTGCCCTGGTAACTACAGTGTACCTGGGCTGTGTGGCCTCAGTTCTAGACCAGATACAGAAGTGACAGGGTCTAAGTACAGTTGGGAGACAGGTTGTGTCATAACTGGGCACAGGTGTCAACTTGACAGTTGAGGGTTTGAGCTCTGGGCACATTTGTGGAGAATTAGTGGTTGGGTTAAGCTCAGAAAAAACCTGCAGGAGATTGTCTGGCTGATGGGGAAGGCCCAGATTATGGTAGGTGGGATTAGGTCTTGGAATAAAGTACAGAGAGCTTGGCATCCTTGTGAACACTTGGCCAGACATGCTGGTCTGGCAAGTAAGGATCATCCCTCTCTCAGCCACTATGTGGAGACGGTGTGGTCAGTTCCCTCGGCCCTGGTGTGGGTGCTGCTCTCCCATCAAGATGGACTGAGAACTGTAACCAGACTGTCATAAGAAAATAAACCCCTTGTTCCCTTAAGCTGTTTGATAGTGATTTATCAGCAACCATGTAGATGAACTGCAACAAAATTTGGTACCAGAGAAGTGAGGTGTTGCTAATACATCTGGCTATGTGCCTTTTGTGGATTTCAAACATTTTTGTTGGAGAAATTTGGGCTTTTGTGGATGCAAAAATGTTTGAACAGAGTTTGGTGGGCCATTTGGAAAATAGTGATGCTAAGAAAGTTGTGATTGTTTGGGCCCAGTTTGTGATGAGGGGAATAAGGACTTCAGTGAAGTTGAATTTATAGATGATAGACTAGTTTGCTTGATAGAGGAGAGCTGTTTTGATGGCCATGAAGCTCTGGATGTGGAAAGATCACGTGGCAGAACAGCTGCTGTTGTTGAAGAAATGGACCTCAGTGAAGGGAAACCTAGTGATTTGCACTGGGACCATGGAGGAGATGAATACCAGTGCATGGCCATTTCCTGGTTTGGAACCCCAGATTCCTTCACGGGCCAAAGGCCCAAACTGAAGTTGTTTCTTGCCCTTTAGAAGTTTTGGCTACTTAGAAAGATGCTTTTCCAGAGTCAGCATACAAAAGTTGGTGCAGCTGTGTCTCGAGTGGACCAAGCTACGTTTCAACCTCACTTCGGAATCTAGCAGTGTTTTGGTGTACAATTGATGGGTTCATGAAAAGCAGCAAAAGCTTGGCACCAAATGGCAGGCGTAGAGTTCCTACAAGGGAAGGTGAACCCAGGGTGATGTTGGAGATGCCAGAACCATGGGATGTATGCTGAGGACCACTGTAAGTGGAGATTCAGCCTGGTTCAGAGAAACTCTGCTTCTACATCTTTAAGCTGTAAACAGGACCTGGGAGTGCCTAGAATCTTTGAGCCACCTTGACTATGTGATGAGCAACAGAAGATAGACAATGAAGAAAGGATGAGGTATTTGATTTGCTGGACAGTTGAACTTTTTAATGTTCTTATTGTTCAAGATCCTTCTGTTTTAATGTTTTATTTGCTTTAAAGTATTTAACTTATTCTGGTATAATATACTTTTGGTTAAGAAACTTTGAACTTTTAAAATGTTGGAACTGAAGTTTTAGTGAGAGAACATTTTAAATTTGTCTATAAAATGTATTTATATTTTAAGATAAATTTAATATCTGTGGGGACAAATATTGAAGGTTACGGTATAAAAGTGCTATGTCTTTGTGTCAAGTTGATAAGGAGTGGAGTGTCATAGTTAAACACAGGTGTCAACTTGGCAGTTGAGGGTTTGAGCTCCGAGCACATTTGTGGAAAATTAGTGGGTTAAGCCCAGAGCAAATTTGCAGGAGATTGTCTACCTGATGGGGAAGGCCCAGCCCATGGTGGGTGGGATCAGGCCCTGAAATAAAATACAAAAAGCTGGTTGAGAGAGTTGGCATTCTTGTGCTTACTTGGCCAGATATGCTAGTCTGTCAAGTAAGAATTTTCCTCTCTCAGATGCTATATGAAGATGGTGTGGCCAGTTCCCTTGGTCCTGGTGTTGGTGTATGCTTTCCCATCAAGCTGGACTATCCTAAGAAAATAAACCCCTTGTTCCCTTAAGCTGTTTGATGGTGATTTATCAGCAACCATGCAGGGGAACTAGAACAGGTTTGGTGGGTAAGGCTTGGGTTAAGTATTAGAATACTTTTGAAAAGACATGATGAGGTGAGTAAAATAGGAGTGGGAGATTAGGGTTCAGTAAGTGAATCTTAACTTTTTTTTAGCATGACCCACAGTATAACATGTTTTACAGTATGCCTGAGGATTCAGATATATTTATGCACACATACTCTGCTTTATTCATTTTTCTAAAAGATGGTCATGACAGACTCAGTTGATCTTCTAATCTATCATTAGCTCACAATTAAATACTCAAAATAGTAATGCTCTGTTACACCTCCAACTCCTCCCTCCCCTGCCTCCCATCTGGATGTGACTGTGGCTCAGTACTTGAATACTTTAGCAATGTGCTCAGAAACCCCCCCTAGGCTGTAGTGTCAAAAGAACATTCTCCCCCCCAAAGGTGATTCTGCTACCACTAATAAGTGGCATTCAGTCATCAAGACAAGAGCGATGGTCTTCAGCATCTGTCACTTATAATGCACACAGAGGAGCCTAGAAGAAACTTGGCTTACTGAGGTGGTATTTATATTAACCGTTACTCAGCGTCCTCACAGTGAACCTCCACGCCTTTGCATGTGTTGCTTCCCCTTGCTTGAAGGTCCTGCTGCTTTCTATCAGGCAAATGTCTACATTTCCACTCTATAAAAATCTATTTATTTTCACAAAAGACTGCAGTCATACTGAGCTCAGCCTTTGAGTCTTTCCAGCTCCTCCTGTTTCCTGGTTACAGTGGTCCCAGCAACAGCGCTGACCGTTCCTGCCAGCTCACCTCGTAGAGCACAGTAAACTGCACCTCACTTTTCTCTGATTTGCTCTGACTCACAGGTACTGCGAGTCGGGTCAAGGTTTGTGAGACAAAGAGAGAAAGATGTCCTGGGGTAACTCAGCCTTCTCGTCTCCCTCCTGCCATGATCAAGTGGGTAGTGTGATGACCGACACCCTAAGGAGGCAGGAATTGGGAAAAGATGAATGTAGTCACACAAGGTATACAACAAGCAAATGGAAGAACCTCGGGATTTGTAAACAGCCTTTAAAAATGAGCTGCTTGGGCTGGAGAGATGGCTCAGAGGTTAAAACTCTAATTCGAAGGTAGAAAAACCTAAGCTTGAATCCCATATCCTACGTAAAAAACATCAGGTGGAAATAGCAGTGGCATGCACTTCTGGCTCTGGAAGGCAGAGTCTGGGAAATCTCGGAATGAAACAAAAAAGAGGTAGAAGCAATCCAGGATGATTCCTGAAGTCACCCTTGGGACTCCACAAGTACACACAGTGCCCTCTGACACAAAAGACACATAAAGACACAGACACATACACAGACACACAGACACACACACACACACACACACACAACACACACACACGTGCATGCAAATAAATAAATAATGTACTACTTGTTTCTTCACTGTTCTGAGGAGAAAAAAAAAGAATAAGAATCCAATTTCTAGGCTGATGAGCTAGCTCAACAGGTAAGGCATCTATCTGATTGCAAATCCTATTAATCCTGGGGACGTCAGCTCTAAACCAAATGAGTATGTTACCCTTTTTAAGTTAGCACACCAAGTAATGGGTGTCAGCGTGGGGAGATCATGAAGTTGCTATTGGCTCTTCTCCCCAACTCTCCGTCCCTGACTCCAGCTGGCTCCTTCTTCCCTCAGTTAGTCCCCGCTTCTGTGTCCTTATTCCATGCTTTCTGCCACCCTGTGTCCCCACTGTCTTAAGAGCTCTTTCTCCCCCTTTGGAGCCAATGAGATGACACAGCAGGTAAAAGCAATTGTGCGTAAACCTAGAGACCTGAGTTCCGGCCCTGGGATCCAAGTGGTTGAAGGAGAGAAAAGACTTCTGAATTCTGAGGGTTGTTCTCTGACATCCTCCAATGCTGACTCGGGTACGCTAGTGCTTGCAATCTCTCTAAATAAATAAACATACATTTTTTAAAAATCTCTTCTTCCCCTTTTATGATCGCCTTTCTACTTTCATGACACACACACAAGCACACATATGCACATACACGCATATATGTAATTATAAATCCAGACTCCATACATAAGATACAACATGTAATACAACTCTCGGAAAGAGTTGGGCTCATTTTGTTTAATATCGTAATTTCCACTTGTGTTCACATTCCTGAAAATACCATATTTCTTATGTTTTTAATGGCTGAATTAAATTCCATTATAGATATATACCACATTTTCTTTATCTATTCATCTGCCAATAGACATCGAGGATGGTTTTGTTTTGCATATACATTCAAGAATGGTAGCTTGGGTTTTTTGTTTTGTTTTGTTTTGTTTTCTTTCTCAGGCAACTCCATATTGGTTTCCTCAATGATTGTACAAGTTTACACTCCCACCAGCAGTGAATGAATATGTTTTCCTACATACTAGCAGCAGCGTCTGTCATTTATTTTCTTGATGTATTATGACTTGGGAAAGATGAAATTTGCATTTTAATTTTTAATTTGCATTTCCCTGATGGCTTAGCATGTTGAAAATCTTTTCAAGTATTTATTGGCCACTTGTATTTCCTCTTTTGAACTGTCTGCTCAACTCAGTCCATTGTTGTATGATTTGGTTGTTCCGTTTTCAATGTATCTTCATTCTGAATTCTGTCTAATGGTAGGTGGCAAAAAAAAATTCCTATTCTGTAGGCTCTGGCTTTTCACTATGGTGACTGTTTTCTTTGCTATTTCTCTACCTTTCAACGATTGCTCCCAAACAGGACTCTAAAACATATCTACCATCTAAAGTCTATGTCTGTATATCCCTGTCTTAGAAACGCATGCTCCTGTTATTAGACACTATAGCAGGTCTATAGTGGCCTCTGGTGTGGTCCCTTGTCATCACTAAATCAATAAGAATTCAAATTGGCAATGAAAAGCAAAAAAGGAAATTTTATTTAATACAGTCCTATCCGGAAGAGATTAATGTAACTATTTCAAAAGTCCCTCTTTAGGAATCCAAGCATGGGGGTGAAGTCTAAATAGGAAGATATGCCTAAGTAAGCATTCTGCTCCACCGTCGTTGGAGCAGTTGTCAAAACTTGTGAAATTTTTGGGGGGAGACAAACTCCTCCTCTGGCCAGGCACTATATCTGGTGAGTTTTAGTTCTCTATGAAGGTCAGCTCTCTCTCGTCTCAGCATGAGATTCCTGGGGGGAAGTTTCCAATTCTCTGAGGTCCTTTCTTTTGACAGACCTGATATAGGGGAAGGGGTCCTGCTCTGTCCAGTTATATTACTAACCATTGTGCTTTGTGAGTTATAAAATAAACACATGAAATCAAATTCAGGAAGAGTGAGTTTTAAAATCAGTAATAGTTCTAACTTTTTCTGTATCCCCAGATATCACCTTAGACACTATAATTTGGAGACCACCAGCTCGAAAGTAATATACTTAATAGGAAAATACATTTACCTTCATATTCAGGAATACCACTGATCCAGAATCAGTATTGTCCATAATTATTTCTCAAGGTGTGTGCTGGCGTGCATACTGCATCCCATGAGACCCCATTAAGACAAGTACTGGCAGTTTCAAGATGACACTCTCTACTAAAGAAAGCACATTTCTGCCACAGAGTACAACTGACTCTTATGCCTTGGGAACCACTGGGTTAAAAAAAAATCTTCCCATGTGCGGGTCAATAGGAATTGATAGAAGAAGGACTGAATGAATGGAAGACAAAGTTCTAAATAATTTCACCTCTTTAAGAAGTAAGTAACTGTGGGCCTTGGGAAACACATGTAAGGAAAACAGGTGCTTTCGTTAAATTACTTTTGGCCATATCAGTAATACCGATGTGGCAGTAACCCTGTGAAATAAGAAGGGCAAACACTATCATCTTCATTTTACAAATCAGCAAAAGTGGATAAGCAGCCATTTAATCAGAGGAGTAGCTGGGCTTCCACGTGGCTCATATACTGCCTTGTGTAACATCTTTGGATTTTAAAACTTTATTTACTTTGTGCATGCGCTTGTGTGTGTGTGTGTGTGTGTGTGTGTGTGTGTGTGTGTGTGTGTGTGTCACAGGGCACAGTGTGTCCCTATGGAGGACCAAGGATGACCGGGAATCATCCTGGATTGCTTCTACCTGTTTTTTGATTCTAGTTGGAATTTTCCAGGCTCCGCCCACGAGGGCCGGAAGTGCAGCCCACTGGCATGGGACCTGGCATACACACTTAGGACCATCTTCATGCAAGGCAGAGCCTTAACCCGGAGCCATCTTCCTGGCCCCACATCTTTCAATTTTAATTCTTAAAATAAACCTTTTATCCTTTTCGTCAAGATGGCGCTGAAAGCGAAGAAGGAAGCTCCTGCCCCTCCCAAAGCTGAAGCCAAAGCTAAGGCTTTGAAAGCCAAGAAAGCAGTGCTGAAAGGCGTCCACAGCCACAAAAAGAAGAAGATTCGCACGTCACCCACCTTCCGGTGGCGTAAAACCCTGCGGCTTAGGAGGCAGCCCAAATACCCTCGCAAGAGCGCCCCCAGGAGAAACAAGCTTGACCACTATGCTATCATCAAGTTCCCCTTGACCACCAAGCCAGCCATGAAGAAGACAGAAGACAACAACACACTTGTGTTCATGGTGGATGTCAAGGCTGACAAACATCAGATCAAACAGGCTGTAAAGAAGCTCTATGACATTGATGTGGCCAAAGTCAATACACTAATCAGGCCCGATGGAGAGAAGAAAGCTACGTGCGACTGGCTCCTGATTATGATACTTTAGATGTTGCCAACAAAATTGGGATCATCTAAACTTGAGTCCAGCTGCTAATTCGAAATACACATCTTTTTCACCATAAAAAAAATAAAATAAATCTTTTATTTTAGGATAGTTTTAGATTTAACAGGAAAAAAAGAAAAGACAGATGTCATAGGGTGATTTTCCTCCTGGCATAACATAATGCCATTTTGGACTTTTGTCTTGATCTAACCTAAGGGGATTTAGCTGACTCCGTAGTTTGGCAATTTGAAACCATTTCATTTCGGAGGGAGATTCACTATCTCAAGAAATTCTTGAAATAAACAAAACAGTGAACAATTAGTGTTGGGAGGAGACAAGGAGCCTCCTTGCCTGCCGATCAGGAGGAGACCCCCTTAGCAGCCCAGCTGCCAGGAAGAGACTCTCCAGCCCGCCCAGCCGCTAGAGGAGACTCTCTGATGAACCAGGTTAACAGTAAGTCATGCAGACAGCCACAGGCTAGCAGCTTCCATGACTCTCTCATCCATGTTGGGGTGGGCTTTTTGGTGATGTCGCTGCCTTTCAGTCATCCCAGCTCCTGTAAATATCCTTTACCCATACTCATGTAGGTAACCCCACAAACTCAGCAGTTTGCCAATTCCGGCTTTGGAATAACAGTGTTTCTTTCATCTGTCCTCTGCTTCCTAAGTTGGAATGAATGGGCACTTTATGTCGTGTCTCCTCAGGAAGAATCTTGTACAGGTAGATCTCACCTATCCTACACCTGTTTCTTCCTATGTGCTAATTGCTAGTTAGGGTTCATAACAAACTACCATTAACTGGACACCCCAGGGTAACAGATGCCCTTTGCTCACACGCTGGACGCTGGAAGTGTGAGGTCCAGGGGTTGGTAGGATTGGTTTCTTCAAACACTTCTCTTGTTGACTTCCAGTTCTTATATTAGTACGGTACATTTGTTAGAACCAATACCCCCATGTTGATGTATTGTTCATGGTGTTAGCATCCGTATTTCATGTAGGTTTCTGTACTTTTCATTTAATGATCATTTGCTGTGATAGAATACTCTCTAAGACACCATGCTATGTTGTGTCCTCCCCTGACTCACATGTTGAAGTGTCAAACACAACAGCTGCCTGTTTATCAGGTAACTTATTTACGGCTTGAGGGATATCCATCATGGGATTAGTGTTCTTACAAGAGTAGGAAACAGAACTGAACTCTCTCTATCTTGTGAGGACATAATGAGAAGGTGGTTGTCTGAAACCCAGTAAGTAGAGGACTGACAACAGCTCAGTGGTAAAGGTGTTTGCCACTCAAACCTAGGGACCTGATTTGAGCCCCGGAACCTGGAACCCACATAGTGGATGGAGAGAACTGACTCCTAAAAGCTGTCCTCAGCTTTCCATATCTGAGCCACAGAGCGTGCACACGTACACACACACACACACACACACACACACACACACACACAAGCACAAAAATAAATAAATTGAAAAAAGGAAAAGAACCAACAGCAGGAACCAAAGCTGCTGGCACCTTGACCTTGGACTTTTTACCCTCCAAAAATGTAAGAAATAAATGGTTTGTTTTCATTTTCTTTTTTGATGGTTCAAGTAGACCAGAACAGACACAGACACACATCTCAAAGTTCTCAACTCTGACAACCTCGAAGTTTTCTTGATTTTATAACTCCCTTATAACTCCCATATTTTTGAGGCACGCTGGTTTGAAATTTTGTAAAACGTCCTTCAATTGGAATATGTGTGGTATTTTCTGACAATTAGACTGGAATTAGTTTTTATAAAGAAAGAAAATAGGTTTAAAAGCAAATTATTCTTAATACATCCTACCAAGACTTCCTGTGATCCACATGTCTGATGACGCTAATGTTAAATTGTGTCGCTTGGTTGAAATAAAGGTTATAACAGTTTCTCCAATAAGTTCTCTTCTATTACTGTTGATCCTATACTCTTTCTCTTCAGCAGGAAGTGATTAAATACAGCCCACACTTTAGGAAGGAGGAGTTTTGGGGTTTCACATCTATTATCTTTAGACAGTAGGTCTGGATTATTTAATGTCTAGCTTATTTCTAGGGTTTTTTTTTTTTCTTGCACCCATCGATAAGTACTGCTCTGTTTAAAAAGGAAATCTGTATTCCCAGAATGGAGAGAGTGGAATCACTTGGATTCAGACCTGTGATTTGAAGCTTCTTAGCAATGAGTCTAAGGAGAACCACCAAAAAATAATGTGGACAGCAACAAGATGGGCTGACTGCCTCTTGGTTGACCAATAACATTAATCACGTGGATCTTTAACCCTGTATTCAGACCCAGTACCAAAACTGCATAGAGGAAGAGGGGTGTGCTTATTAATGCTAACCATAAATCAGTTTTCATTAATTATGTGGATTACTGTTGAGTTACACTGACAAATACGAGAAACTCTGAGACCATTTTCTAAAACAAATAGGTGAGCTTCCCTAGACCTTTTTACCTTAAATGCAAATTTGATGTGATTGATATTCTTCCACCAACAGGTCTATGGAAAATGAAGTCAAACAATGGCTACTGATTGGAAGTTAAGGTCTTTAACCACACATGAGTTATTCAGAAAATGTGAAGAATTGCTGATTGTTTCATAACTAATTTCTTATTTGTTCTGCATCAGCTCTGAACGTACTCTCATTAAGAAATTCTTGAAAGCTCCAGTTACTGTGGAAATGCACAATGTTTTTCTCTTTAAACAGAACGTCAATTTGTCTTACAAGAGGATATCTGTTTGCAATAACATAAAAGCACATTTATGCATGTGCAGTATGCCCGTAGACCATGTATTCTTATTTTACCTATAAACAGTTCTCAACCAAAATAAATAGTGTTCTTTCTTGTAAGCTAATTAAAATCATTTCTACGTTCAACTTGACTGCCAGAGAAAAATGTCAGAGTTTTAAAAGCAAGTCCTACAATGATAATTGACACTTATAATTAATAGTGTCCATAATCTCAAGTTTTTTTAAAAAAACTAACATAATCATACTTCTATACTGTTATAACCTGGGAGAAAAGGAACCAATGGTTTTGCCTTTTATATACTTTTACAGTTGGTTCTAGGACTTCAAAATTGGCAAAATGTTTCACTAATATTATTTAGTTTATGGAATATATTTATTTGCGGGCTGGCTGTGCTATATTAAAGAATATAGATCACATATTAAAGAATATTTTAAATGCATAAATATATACAGTAAATATAAAGTCCCCCTCCAAGTAAATGAAATTGTTATTAGTCGCTGTGTACGCGTGCATGTGTGCACCTGAGTGTGTGTCCCTGTGGAGGCCCAAGGTGACTCCAGGAATCATCTCGAATTGCTCTACCTCCTTATTGCCTTGCTTTGGGGTTACCCAGGCTCCATGGGATCTGGGGATCTGAACTCAGGTCCTCTTGCTTGCAAGGCAAACGCTTTAGCTGCTGAGCCATCTCCTCAGGCATGATATTGTGTTTTTAGGGTGTTCCAGCTCTTTCTGCTCTGTTCCATTGCTGCCTTCTGCAGAAATGACCTGCATGCACAGTTACACATCTCCTTCTCTTTGTTTTGCACACATCTGCCCACACCCACAAGCACCAGAAGCCGGTGCTGTGTACTGCAGCATTCTATTTAAATGGCATCCCGGTTTGGGTTTATTCTAGAGTGCGTGTTCCTGAGTCCACATATTAGTCCAAAACAAAATTAATGTGCACATGGGCAGTGTGCTTCGCTTTATGGTCATATAGCACAGTCATTATGTAAATACATCAGAAACTATGTATCCATTGTCTTATGGAGAGACTTCAAGTTGACCTTTAAAGTTCATTCTCACAAAGAATACTAATGTGGCTATCTTTAAATTCTTGTATGCTAACATGTGTCAGTTACTGTGGAGGTTACATAACTCAAAAAGTTGTTGAATCATAAGATATAATTACCTTAATTTTACCACATATTTATGGCAAAACTCACTCCCAAGATCAGGGAATGAGAAAATTTCCCAATGTCTTGGCCATATTCTCTGATGTTTTAAATACTTCTCAGCATAGTGAATATTATTCTTGCTTTCATTTTTTTATTACTGATACTGAGTGTTTTCACGCATATTGGATATTTTTCTTTCTCTTTCTCCAAAGAGTTTATTTGTTGTTTTATGTGTTTAGTGTTTTGTAGGAGTTCTTTACAGATCTTAAGCACTTAAGTATCATTGTCTAGTTCCTCAGTTGCCTTTCCATTAAATTTTTAAAAATTGTATTGTCTAGGAAGTTATAGTCTAATCACTTAATATTTAGAAATTATTTTTTATTTTTCTAGTTTTACCAGCATAATGAATGGTTGTTCCTGACCCCTGTCCTCCCCTGCTTCCTCCTTTTGCCTTCCTTCTCCCAGTCTCCCCTCCTTTCTCCAAACCATCCCTCTTTCTCCCACCCTCCTGTCTGTCTAGGCCCCGGGGTCCCTTGCAATTGTCTGCATTGGAATGGGCTTAGGCTTCTTGTGGCAATTAAGTGACCCTTCCTTGGGCACCCTAGCAGGGGCACTCTCCTTCACCTGTCTAGTCCTAGACTCTAAGGTGCCACCTGCATGTAATTATTTCTTCTGAGTTCATCGATAGTCTATGGCAGAATGTTGACATGTCAGTCATAGTGCAGGTCAGGTGAGGGTAAGTCTCACTGCAGTGAGTTCCTGGATGCAGGAGCCCTGCCTTGAGTGGAGTGCTCTGCAAGCAATGAACCTCCCACTTTCAGTCTCTTCCAATCTTATGACCCCCTATTCTAAAAGAGCATTCGGATGGGGAGAGTTTTGGTTGACCCGATTCCAGCTGAATGTTTTAGGGTAGCCAGTACTCTGCACCGTGGTTGGTGGTGATTGTCTGTTTCACTGTTCTTCTATTGTAATAGGCTGCGTCTTCCTGGGTGTTGAGATCTTTTCTTTTCTGAAGATAAAATGAGAGGTGTTTAGATGGAGGCTTACCGTTGGGTGTCTGTGGTTAGTACTAAGACAGTTCATCCTGACTACTGTCAGTTTTCTTCCTGTCCACTGTTGTTCAGACTGGCTTACATTGCTGGGCGTGTACATTGGAGGTGGGGGGAGGGAGTTAGGAACTAGCAAGTAGGTGGTTACTTATCTGGAGGCTAACCCCACTCTCCATGTGTGGGGCACCATCCCATTGGGTGGGGTCCTGAATTGAGTAAAAAGGAAAAAGCAAAAGGGAGCCCAACACTTCCTCTCTCTCTCTTTCTCTCTCTCTTTCTCTCTCTCTCTCTCTCTCTGCTTGCTGACTGCACTGTGAACAGCTCCCTTGCACTCCTGCGGCACACTTAGACCCAGCCCCGACACTATGTCTTTCCTACCACGATGGGCTGTAACTGCCACGATAACTCCTTCCCTCCTTAAACTTCCATTCTTGAGTATGTTGTCACAGGGAGGAGAAAAGTAACGGATATGCTTTCTTCTGAATAGGCTTTCATTTCCCCTCCTTTCTCTCTTTTGTTCCTTCTGTTCTGCCCTGCCCTTCTTTCCTGCCTTTCTGCTTTCCTTCCTTTCTTTTCTGGAATGGATTATGTAACAATATCAGCTCCTTGAAGCTTGAGTGAAATCAAGCGGGGCCAGTACTCTTTTACACATGTTTTGGGATGGGGAAGAGGAAATGGCTAATTATTTTTGATATTTGTTGAAGTTTTTCTGCTTCTATTTCAGCTCATTTTTCCCTAGACACACCAATTAATTATGTTTTAAAATTTATGAGGATTAAGTCATTCTGCTTTTTCTGTGACAGTTTCATTCCTACATTCGCTGTATTTTTAAATGTGTACTACATTTACAATTTTTTCATTCTTATGAAATTATACATTATGCTCTCCTTTTCTCTTCTCAACAACCAGTTTTACTAGATGTTTCCCTATCTATATAGCTTATAAAATAGTTAAACAATATTTATTGTATAAAAGGAAAGGAAACTATAACTTTGGACTTATATATTAACTTCATGGAAAAGCTTATTCTGGTATTTCAATGACATTCTTTTTAAAAAGCCTCCTAGATTTCTTGCTAAAGAATTTTAAGGGCCTGTGAGCTAGCTCAGTGGATAAGGTATTGATTTGCCAACTTGATGACCTGAGTTCAATCTCCAGAAGCCCACAAGGTAGAAGGAGAAAATTGACTTCTGAAAGTTTTCTTCCGACCCAATGAACAAAGACATGTATGCATGTTCCCTCTCTCTCACTCTCTTTCTCAAATTAATAAGTATTTTTTAAAGAATTTTAAGAGGGCTGGGGGTTTAGCTCAGTGGCAGAGTGCTTGCAAGTGCAAGACCCTGGGTTCAGTCCCTGGCAGCAAAAAAAGAAAAAAAATTTTAACAGATTATGATCGTAGCTGTTTTCCCCCATTAAACATATATCATATGAAATTTATTCAATAAGTATCAAATTGAATGATGAAATTTAAAATAACTTATTTATTTAGTGTGCATGTGTATGTGTATGTCCCTGTGGAGGACCAAGGGTAACTTCAGGAATCATCCTGGATTGCTTCCACCTCCTCTTTGCTTTGCTCTGGAGTTTCTCAGTCTCCACCCACAGGGCCAGAAATACAAGCCTCTGCCATTTCCAACTGCTGTTTTTATGTGGGACTTGGGATCCGAACTCAGGACCTTCTGTTTTCCAGACAAAGTATTAACCCTTGAGCCACCTCTCCAGTCCCTAGTGATGAAATTTAATCAAAATAAATAGCAATAAACATTGTTACTATCAACAGAAATCCAATATGCTTATCCTTTAGCATTTTTCGAGCTGACAAAAATTTATATTCACTCTTTATTGTATTTTTTCCTCTGCTGTGAGTTTTGGACTTTATTAATGAAGTTCTCATGGCACTGGACAGAGTAAGCAAGTAGCCGGTACTTACATGCAGGAAGCATGGACCTTCATAGTCTAACCTCTACAGCTCCTCCTAACTCCAAATCACACATGTACCAAGGAAAGAGATATACTTTGCTCTTTTAGAGTTTATCATGGTTTAAAATGTGTTCCCCACAGTCTCATGAGTTTGGGAAAGTCTTGGCAACTTTAGGAGGTGGAGTCTTGCTGGAAGAAGGCAGTCATGGGAGGGGGAGGGCTTGGGAATGGTTAGCCCCACCCTGCTTGAGTATGTGAGTCTTCTCTTGAGCTTGCCTGCTCTTTGTCTCCATTAAAGACACGCCATAGTCTCCAGCTTCTGCCACAAAAGACCAAATCTCCCTTCTGGAAACACAAGCCGAATAAATCTCCCTTCAAGTTGCTTGGCTTTGGGTGCACAGAAAAGAGTAACTAGTACAGAGTCCAAGAAAGCATTGTTTAGTGGTCTGGAATCATTTATATTTACTTAGCATGATTTAGAATAGCATATTACTCTTGTCCTTGATGAAGAGGTTTTGTTAAATTAACCTTATCTAGTTACTTACAACCTTAGAGTGATGTGTGGAAGAAATGGGTTCCAATCCATAATTTAGGATCCAAACAGATATACCCACTGAATATTTGAGAAGGGAAACAAGTAAATATTTCCATAATATCTTGACAATTGAGTTAATTTAGTCCAAAAACCATAAGGAGATGTGTTCTATATCAAGGGTCTCCAGACGTCTTGTGAGAAGAACTGTTTTTCATTTGCTGTATAGTCATGAAGAACAGTAAAAATAAAATCGTGGATGGTTTCTGTGGTGCCAGGAATGTCTGTCCTTAAAATAGTCTTTCTAGGAAAAATGAAATGAGCTGAGCCTAAGGGCCTGGGCAGAGTGGCTGGAAAGCAGCCACCTAAGATTATCTGAAGGGATCCTGATTTGTTGACATGATGCCAAATATTTTTGTTGGATGATGAAATCCAGAATGGCAGCTATAAGGAGAAATAAACAATGAAGTATGTATTAAGAGCCAGGCAGAATGAATGAAACCTTCCTTAGCCTTCAATAGGTTCCTTCTCCACTTTTCTCCTCTTCATCTCTTCTTTGCCTGGACTTGTCTGTCAAAGCTCCAAGGGTTTGATCGAACAAGGACACTTTGTAATGAAACTTTCTATCTTTTAACATATTCCTTCTTTTGCTGTTTCAGTGGGAATAAGGTGATACCTTAGAGTTCCCACATCAAATAGGAGGCATAAAATGACTGAGAGGCAGATTCATAGTTCCTGTCTTTATTAGTTATGGTCTTTCCCTGGAACACAATTGCAAAAGGCTATTTCTTAAGAACTTTTCAAAGGCTTGGCTTTTTACACCGACAGTTCTGGCCAACTGTAATGACAGTAAAGAACCAAAGACCAGTCAAGAGAACAAAATGTATGCCTTAAGTTTAATTTTGTTGAATTGATGCTTCCTGAAAAATAAGCTTCCATCTAATCCACTTTTGCATTTATTTCAATTCCATGGACTGAGTATTAGGGATATCATAGGGATATCATCTTCAGAGTGTGTTTTGTGTGATATGAATATAGACATGCTCTGGGTTTGAGTGCTGGGATCATGATCAGAGGTTTGATTGAAACTCAAGATTTCTTGATGTCTTGTGTAATTTTTGAAGCAAAAAAGTTGGACTTTGTGGGGTTGGAGAGGTGGCTCAGGGGTAAGGCTCTGCTTTGCAGGCGGAAAGTCCTGAGTTCGGATCCTAGACCCCACGTATAGACGCGGGGCAGAAGCGGGGACAGCTGCGTTTCTGGTCCTGGTAGGGAGGAGCCTGTGAATCCCCAGGCAGAGTAAACATGGAGGAGCTGGAGGCGTTCATGGTGGTTCCTGAATTCACCTGTGGTTCTACACACACACACACACACACACACACACACACACACACACACATGCATACATACACACACGTGCACACACGCACAATTGAATAAATTTAAAAAAAGGTTGGACTTTGTAAGCATTATAAATTCTTTTGTCTGAGAAGCTTGAAATAAGCATCGTGTTTCCTTGTCATGAAGTTCTGCACTATATCTAGAAAACGTCTGTATGCTAGCCCTGCAAATCTAAAGCTGGCAATGCACTTGATTAGCTGAAGGGAAGGATAGTAGACAATTGTGTTTTGTGGTAAGGGAGATCAAAGGTAGGAGAAACAGAATTATTGTCAATTTCAAATTTTATATCAAATTTCCAGTGTATAGTTGTCAAGTCTAGAGAGAGTTGTGGTTTATTTTATACAAATACTGTTAAAATATTAAATACATTCAAAATCTAGCATGTGAACGTGTGGATAATATCTCTTCAAAAATATTTTGTAAGTTAAAATTTTTGACTTACAAATAAAATTATGCATATACAAAAATTATATTTTATAGCATACAATGTAATGTCTTAAAATATGTGTATACTTGGGAACAGCTAAGCTCATACACTTAACATGTTTCCTAACCTCAAAGAACACTTAAAACCTTCCAGGTGATTTTCAGATATATAATGAGTTTGATCCCCAACACCACATATAAAACCAGGTGTGGCAATTTGTATTTATAATCCCAACCCTCTGGAGACAGAGACGGTCAGATCCCTGGAACCGGCCTCATGTATTTAGTGAGCCTCAAGTCTCAGTGAGAGAACCTATCTCTTGAGCATTGACACCCCAGTGTTGACCTTGATCTCCATACATACATATACATGCTCATACATATCTTACATACACAAAGAGTGAGGAAGAGAAGGAATAGGAAGAGGAAAGAAAGTACACAAGAGAGGCCAGTAAAATAGCTCACCAGGTTAGGTGACTGTTCACAAACCTGACAACTTGAGTTGAACTCTCAGAAGAACACATGGTAGATGGAGAGAACCACCTTCCAAAAGTTCTCCACATATGTGCCATAGCACTTCTCTCTCTCTCTCTCTCTCTCTCTCTCTCTCTCTCTCTCTCTCTCTCTCATCTTCTCTTTCTCTTGTAAATAAGTGAAAATAACTACCTTTTTAAAAAAAGAAAACACATTGGAGAAACCTGACCCCCCCCCCATAATTGAATCTGTGTGCCTTGCACCACGGAGCATGAATCCTCACTGTCTCTACATTCCCCATGGTCCATACGACACGCTAAAGCAGAGGAACCTGGGCACCGGGAATGGGATCTGAGTAAACGCATTTCAAACAAATAGCCTGGACCATTCTCAAGAAGTCTCATGTTTAGACTTGTGCACCAAAGAATAAGTCAAGAGTACAGTATGAAATTATGTCATCTGCAGAAAAATAGCTAGAGATGATCAGGGTTTTTTTTTTTATTTTATGTCCTGTAAAATTCTTTTTTAAATTTTTTTCCCACTCATACAAACTTAATAAGTACCCCAGTCCCCTCCGTGCCTCCACCCCTCTCCGGACCCCCTTGTTCCCTCCTCCCTTTTCTCCTTCCTTTCACTTCCCCTCCCTTTCTCCCAGTGCCCCTTCTTCCTCCCCCCCCCAATCCCTGGAGCATCCTTTAGTGTGAATGTCAAACTTCCCTGTGCATCCTTCATTCTAACGAGGTATAAGGACTCAGTGGCATTGCTCAGAGCCCTTTTTTGTGTTCCTCTTTAGTATGGGAACATTATTGTGACTGTCAATCCCTTGCCTCTAAGGATCCTAGTGCCTGTGATCCATGCTAGACTTTGGGGGGCCATTGATATGTCAGTCATTGCGCAGGTCATGAAAAGTCCTATATTATGGTTACTTTGGCCCTAACTTGTGTGGAGTATCTTTCATATTGTTGGTCCTCCCCATCTTTAGGCTCTTACAATCTTACCACCCCCTCTTCCGCAAATTTCCCTGAGCTTTAGGATGGAGAGAGATTAGGCTGGCCTGGTTCCAGGTGATTAATGTAGGGTCTCTGATGTTCTGAATTATGGTTGGTTGTTATTTTCAGTTTTACTGTTCCTGCATCGTGCTTGGCTCCATCCTGATTGGTATTGGATATTACCTCCTAGCCAGAGATAAATGGCTGTTAAAATGGAGTCTCACTATAAGAGTAGATTCAAAGATAGATGGAATAAGAGTAGGAGACCCCGGTGAGGGGAGGAGGGGTCAGTCTCCCATTTGCAGGATGATTACCATCTATCTGCCAGACTCTATGCCCTCCCTGACTGGTGAGATCAAACCCCTTCAGTTGCAAGTGACCAGGAAGGAAAGTATGTGAGCTTAACCAGATGTCTCACTCCTTACTTAGAGTACTTGATGGTGGCCTATTTTCCCTGCTGTAGCATGATCCCCTCTCTCCTTATTTCTGAGGGGCCTTCCTTCCCCTTCCCTCCTGTTTATAATCTTTGCAGTTACTGTAGGTATTACAGAGATTTATCTTTGAATATATCACTAAGTGGGTTTGGTACTAGAATCCACCTATTAGGGAATACATACGGCACTTAATTTTCTGTGCCTGGGATATTTCACTCAATCTAATTTTTTCTAATTCCATCCATTTCCCAGCAAATCTCATTAATTCATCTTTTTTGATGGCTGAGTAGTATTCCATAGTATAAATGTACCACATTTTCCTTATCTACTCATCAACTGTTGGGCATTTGGATTGATTCCATGACTTTGCTATTTCAAATTGTGGGGGGTTATTCCCAAAAGTGGTATAGCAGGGTCATATGGCATTTCAATCTTTAACTTTTTTAAAAATCACCCGATGACTCGCCAGAGTGGCTGTATGAGCCTGCATTCCCACCAGCAATGTAGGAGAGTTCCCTTCTCACCACATCCTCTCCAGCATTTGGTGGTGTTTGTATTGTGGATTTTTGCCATCCTGACCAGGGTGAGATGATATCTCAGGGAGGTTTTGATTTGCATTTCCCTGATGGCTAAGGATGTGGAGCATTTTTTAAGATAATTGTTAGACATTTCAATTTAGTCCCTGGTAAAGTTTCTTTTAAGTTCCAGGGCCCATTTTTTAATTGGGTCATTGGTTTCCTTGGTGTTTAGTTTTCTAAGTTCTTTGTGCACTCTGGACAGTAGAGCTCTGTCATATATGTGGTTAGTGAAGATTTTCTCCCATTCTGTGGGTGGCCTTTTTGTTCAGGTTATATCTCTTTATCTGGACAGAAGCTCTTTAATTTCACAAGATCCCATTTGTTGAGTGTTGGTTGTAGTGACTGTGCTATTGGATGTACGTTTAGGAACTGTTTGCCTAGTCCAATCAGCTTGAGGGAGTTCCCTACCCTTTCAACTAGGGTTTTTATAGTCTCTGGCCTTATATTGAGGTCCTTGATCCATTTGGAATTAATTTTTGTACGTGGTGACAAGTACGGATCCAGTTTTAATCTTCTGTATATGGACAACCAGTTTTGCCAGCACCATTTGTTGAAGATGCTGTTCTTTTTCCATTGGATTTTTTGGGCCCTTTGTCAAAGATCAAATGGCTGTACTTGTGTGGGCTTATATCTGGGTCTTCAACCCTTATCCATTGATATGTGTGGCTATTTTGGAGCCAGTACCAGGCTGTTTTTATTACTATGGATCTGTAGTATAGATTAAAGTTTGGTATGGTGATATCTCCAGTAGCATTTTTGTTAATCAGGACTGTTTTGCTATAAAGATGATCATGTTAAGGAAAATAATCCTGAAAGACAAATTCATTTTCTTTAGAGGAATATATATATGCTTAGTGTCATTAAGTAGACATTAAAATATAAAGGAGACTATTAAAAACAGGCAAGAGTCTAGAAGATGTCAAGACAGGACAAAGCAGCATAATGAAGGGAGGATGATAGCAAAGTCAATGGTATTTACGTATGGAACATAACTAAACCCACTATTTTCTATATGTTAATAAATAAAAATTTTACATATAAAATTTTCTACAGAGTCAATTAGAAATCATTAGTCTAGAAAGGAAGTTATAACAACACCTAGAAGTGGCAAGTGGCCAGGCCACGTCAAGATCTGCTCTGCAATCCCCTTCGGAGTCATTGAGAAATTCCAAATATAGAATTTCTAGAATCTCTGGCTTAGCTATAAAGGAAGGGAGGAATTATGAAGTACTGAGTTAATGGGCAGCATGACACTTATTGGGACAGACTTAAGCCAGGGCTAGTTTCTTGTTCTCATTGAAAAAAAGTCTACAGTGGGGTCGCACAGTGTGACTGCATTTCCCAAAATGGGCTGTTTTCCCAGGCCTCCCCGTCCTTGTCCTGGCTGTTAACTCCTAGCATGTGCTAAACTCTTCAAACTTCATGTCATAAATTATCTTTATTATCACCACTGTATTGACTTTTTCAGCTTACTCATCTTTCTCCTTAGCCAGGTATTTCTCAGGGTCACCTATACTTCACTTTCCTGCTTTCTTTATTTTTCAATGCTGTCAGTCAAATCCAGGGTCTCATACATACAGTGCTAGCATTCTAACATCGAACCACACCTCCAGCCTCCAGGATCATGTATATGTCTCCTCTGCTCAACAGAGAGCACAGTTTACCACTGTCCAATGATGTGCTTTAATAAATGCTTAGAGTGTGTGTGTGAGTGAGAGTGTGAATGTGGGTCTGCAATGCCACAGCATATGTGTGGATGCCAGCCAACAACTTTTGGAAATCGGTTCTCCCCTTGCACGTTGTGTGTTCTGGGGGTTGAACTCAAGTCCGCAGGCTTACACGGCAAGCACTTTTACCCCTTGGGCAGTCCTTTCTAGGCCTCCCAAAATATTTCTTAATCTTCCTAAATAATTCCACTTCTTTTTGCTTAAGAATCCACTAGTCAAGAAAAAAATAGACATTTCTGTTTTGTTTAAGCCCGCTGCCTCAGCTCTCATAATTGACCTAATCCAAATAGGAGGGGGGAAGAAGAGGGGAGCTTTTATCTCTGGAGATCTACATGTTGGAAGGAGATTCCCAACTTCTAAAGTTATCCTCTGACCGTGCCATGGCATACATGTGTTTCTCTCTCTCTCCCTCTCTCTCTCTCAATAAATACAAAGAAGAAAGCCAAACACCTTTTAAAAAAGAATCCATTTTTTAATCACTGAAATTTTTAGTTTAAAATATGAAATCAGAAGTTAGGGGTATAACTTGTGGTAAGAATGCTTGCTTAACGTGCATAAGGTCCTAGGTTAAATTCCAGTACTACAAGAACATGAATTAAAATATGAAATTGGAGCCTCATCCAATGCTGCAAACAAGCTTCATTTAAACCTTAGTTTTGCACAGACAGGCGAGCAGGTACAGTAGAGAGAGAAATGAAGTGACAGACAGGTGTTAAACACAGAAGCTCTGGATAGAAGGAGACCATGAGAACTTCACAGGGACCTGGGCATCAAGCCTTGAAGGGACAGCCACAGTCAGATGTAGAAGAGTAGAGTTTAGGGGTGGGGAAGGACACAGGGTACAAACTTTCTTTTAGAATTTTTACCTAGAAATGAACCTGTGCTTAGGCACCTGGAAAGAAAATGCTGCTCCTCCCACAATGACTGAGGCTTCTTCAGAAATAACTCAGGTGTGTTCTAGCTCCGTTCCGTGATAGGTGAGCATGATTTAGGGAGGACTGGCCACCATGCAGAAACATATCCTTGAAATCCCAGAACAGGATAACAACGAAGGTTTGGACGCCAACCAACTCAGACATGGAGAAAGGGCTAGATTTATTTTTGCAAATCAATTTAGCAATGGAAGAAGATTATATTTGTGAGGATGAATTTCAAGACTCTGGAGCACAGGAAGATCTAGGATAAGAGGATTATGGGGCAGGGAAAACTGAAAGAACATCCTGGAGCAAGCAGTAATACAAATGATCACTTTGGTGAACTCCAGAGCAGACACAGCTCATGCCCAGCCCAAAGCATCAGTGGTGTGACTCACGCACAAGGAAGATGATTCCACCTGTGATGAGATAGAAGCAAGGGGCTAGAGATATGGCTTAGGAACTAAGCACCTGCCTCATAAGTAGAAGAATTTGAGTTCAGATCTCGGATTCCACGTGAAAACTCCAGGCAAAAATGGTGGTGGCCTACATTTCTATGGGAATCCCCAGAGCAAGGCAAAAAGGAGGTAAAACAATCCAGGGTAATTCCTGAAGTCACCCTTGTGCCTTTACAGGCACTACTATTACTATTACTGCTGCTACTGCTACTACTATTACTGCTTGCCCACACACATCCATACCCGCACACACAAAAGTAAATAAATAAATAAATAAATAATAGAAGTAAGATTGAACAAGCAAAAAAATATGAATGGTTTAATACAAACTAATCATTCATGCTACCAAGATCCTTGGAGGCAAAGGATTGGCAGCCACAGCAGTGTTCCTATACCTAAGGGGAACACGGGAAAGGGTTCAGGGAAAGACCACTGGGTCCTTGTACGTCATCGGAGAGGAGGGCTCAGAGGAAAATCAGACATGCACAAGAAAGGACTCTTTGGGAATTGGGGTGGGAGGCACTGGGGGATGGGGAGGGAGACAAGTGGGGAGGGGGAGCAGGGGGTACGGGGGGAGGAGGAGGGAGGGAGGGAACTGGTGTACCTAATAAGTTTGTATGAGCTGAAATAAAAAAAAAAAACTAATCATTCATGCTAAACTAAAACTCAGTAACAAATATTGAAATGTATGTTATGCTTAGTTTCATAGTTACATAGATACAGGTGTCGACTTGATGGTTGAGAGTTGAGTTAAGCCCAGAGAGAACCTGCAGGACATTGCCTAGTTGAGGAAAAGACCCAGCACATGGTGGGTGGGACTAGGCCCTGGACAGTTAGAGAAAATACAGAGAGCTGGTTGAGAAAGTTGGCGTCCTTGTGTATACTTGGCCAGTATGTTACATATATATATATATATATATATATATATATATATATATACATATATATACATATACATATACATATACATACATATACATATACATATACATACACTCGGCCAGTATGATATGTATATATATACACACACTTGGCCAGTATACACACACACACACACACACACACACACACACACTTGCTGGTCTGGCAAGTAAGGATCATCCTTCTCTCAGCCCTTATGTGGATATGTGAGGCCAGTTCCCTCGCCCTGGTGCTGGTGCACGTTCTCCTGCCAAGCTGGACTAA
Source organism: Typhlomys cinereus (assembly GCA_023101885.1). Taxonomy (NCBI): domain Eukaryota; kingdom Metazoa; phylum Chordata; class Mammalia; order Rodentia; family Platacanthomyidae; genus Typhlomys; species Typhlomys cinereus. The sequence continues at coordinate 1,606,964 of JALPQD010000147.1, forward strand.
GAACTGTAACTGGACAATCCCAAGAGAACAAACCCTTGTTCCCTTAAGCTATCTTGTCATGATTTTTTTCAGCAACATTCAGAGTAACTGCACAGCTCTGACAACTTGTGGACCACCTTGCTGAAAAGACTGGAGCTGAGACAATAATGGATCAGTGACAAGTGGGACCATTGCTTTGATCAAGCATAGTTATGCATACCTCTTATCCTCTACTTAAAACTAAACTTCCCAGGCTGGAGAGATGGCTCAAGGGTTAAAACTCTGCCTCACAAACAAAAAGCCTGAGTTTGGATCCCAGATCCTACCGAGAAATATTAGACGGAAGTGGTGGTGGCCTACACTTCCAGGTGTGGAAGGCAGAGCCTGGGAAAACAGAGAAAAGCAAAAAGCAAGTAGAAGCGATCTAGATGATTCCCAAAGTCATCCTTGGACCTCCACAGGGACACACGATGCCCTCCAACACACACAGACACATGCACAAAGAAAAAAGAAAAAAACCTGAATCTTACATCAGGACCCTAATATGGAATGGAGAAGTCATTGGACTACTTTGGTTCCTCTTCCCAATATGACCAAACCCACTAAAATTTCCTTTTCCTGGTCTTGACTGCTACTGACCTACTGAGAATGGGCCGCTGAGCCTAGCTTGCTAGGCCTGTCAGGGTTCAGGCTCTGACGTGACAACTCGAACCACAGTAACTTTATGTTATCTGTAATCCAAAGCATTAAGTCAAAGCTAAGGTTGAGCTAAAAGTATGACTAAAGTATGAGATCTTAACAGTGAAAAATCTTAGTATTCAGCAAAGTTTTATTTTAAAGCAATTTATAAAATAAAAGTAAGTATTTTCTTTGCCTCAGAAGTGATTGCTTAACAATGATGTTTTTCTTCTTCTCAACTTTACAACTTAAGGATAGGGTTGTTCTTTCAAATAAGTAGCTAATATGCTTTAGAGACGAAGCCTATATAGTAATTCAGTTAAATGCTCTAATAATTTTTACTGTATCTATGTAGTGTCTAAGTCACTTGCTTGATTATCTAGATGCACGCCCATATATAGTCCAGTGTTTTTATTGAGATGAAATACATATGAAGTTGCCGTTATTTCTGTTTAGAAGTGGTTGACTACTCACTGTTTCATGTAGGTTTCAAGTAGTTTGTCTTCTTGTTCTGTCACAGTAACTTGAGGTGTCTGATAACATTAAAGGAGACTGTTCATCATTCCATGGATACAACCCAAGTCCAATTCAGAATAGTCAACAGATGAATAGATATTTGACTTGTATTTACTGGAAGCTAAGTGCTAAGTCATCTGTTAAAACATTAAATTTGTTTTGGATTTTAGTCACTGCAAACTCCCATCATGTGAACCTTTCATGGGAGACAAGAACAAATGTCTACTTCCTGTAGATGGGTCTCCAGCGACAGACCGAAGCATCATCGCACCAAAATCCTAATTGTCAAATTTATTATTTGCAAGATCATGGGTGACCCAAAGCAGTCACGCCACTGAAAAGTCTCCTACCCGTATGGATGACAACTTGTTCATAGTTGTCTATATGGGATCCTTCCTGTCATTAACCTTCCATACTCTGTCACCTCCTAAGACCACAAGACCCTGAGCAGCTTGGGTAGGATTACATATAGCTAGGAAGGAGGTATAGAAAGTAGTGGCTAGAATCAGAGATTAGGGTCTAATGATCCTCCCTACCCACTTCTTGTATGAGAGAAGGTCAATAGGCACAAACGCGATGATTTCTTGTAAATAGTCACAGTTGTTGTGATGAAGATGTAATGATTACTATGCTTAGAGGCCAGTGTTCTACAACACTTGGAAACATCATTGGATGGGTTTAAATAGTTATTCTAGCCATTAAAGTTTGAATTTATCCTTGATGGTTAATGGAATGAATTTTTCAGACAGATCTTGGGTTATCTATTTCTTTGCTAAACTCCTTTCAGGATCACACTATTAAGCCAGATGCTGATATAAATCAAAACATACCTCTTGTAGGTCTTGATGTCCACCATTAGGATGCTGGAGAGAGAACACGTGACATGCACCTCATAGAGTAGTCGTGAAGAATAAACCAAGCGAATGTTTGAGAAGCATTTGCCAACATGCCTTATAATCACTAAAATGTCAACATTAGTATCTATTGATATTTTTGTGGATCAACTCATTTTAAAACTGAAAGCATATCTTGCAGATATTCTCATTCTAGCTTCCCCTACCTATCATTTTCATCTCATGGGTTTTAGTGTCAGGCAGCCCTTCCAATATGATGCAGTGATTGACCCTAATAGCATGAGGTTTGTATCATCCTCGTGACCAGTGTGAAGCTGTTCCTTTGTGGACAGTAGTGGGCGATAAGAACTATGAATGTGATAATGAGGAAGGGCGTTTCCATGGCAAACATGATAAAAGGATGGGCATGAACCATAGATGATGACAGTGGGAGTCATAATTCAGTAAGCAAACACATGGCTAAAGCATGACTTGGGGGGGCAAGAAGTAAAAAAAAGTATGATATATTGTTATATGTGTTACAATGTGATATGTGTGTGTGTGATATGTGATGTGCATGTGTGTGTGTGTGTGTGTGTGTGTGTGTGTGTGTGTGTGTGTGTGTGTTTTAAAGTTCATAAGCAAAACCCCTGGAGAAGCTTCTTAACCTCTTTAATTTTCAATTTCCTAATGTATAAGATAAAAATCAATGTGGTACCTATTTCATAGTATCATGGAGAAAATTAAATGTAATATTAGTAGCTCAGAATCTGAGTCATTAAAAACACTCATTGAATATGATCTATTTATGAAGAGAAAAGTAAACATATTTGTGACTTGATTTTAGGTTTGAAAACATGCTGAAGAAAAAAGTCTCAAATTATTCAAAGTCCCTTTGTGTATACTTTATGGAAATAAATACTCTCTAAGTAGTTCAGTGGTTGAATATTTGCCTAGCATGTGCAAATTTCTGGGTTTGATCCCCAACACTGAAAAAAAAAAACTATATTACATGTTTGAAATAAACTTTAACCATTCTTAAATTGGGAAATTGCTCTTAAACTGAAATATCTGGTGACCTAAATAGATCTAAATATTTGATATTTTTTTGTAAAGAAAAGGAGATGAAATAATAACTTGGCCTTTCTTACAAAAATATACTCAGGAATTTGACGTCCTTTCCAGTTGTCTTTTAGAGAGTTTATTGAGACTGCCCAATACTGTCTGGAATTTCTAAGTCTTGGCTCTATAAAAATAATTCACTACGACTGCCTCCAAATAAATTTTTATTGTGCAATTACTTAGCTCTGCCCTTTGGACCAAAGTAGGATGGATATGTTAGAAATTAAATGGAGTTCAGTGAGGACCAGCCCTTGTGTTGATAAATCCTAGAAACCTAGTACCAACAATGGTAGAAGCATGTTTATTGCAATATGGAGGGCGACTGATAAAAACTGTCTTGGTAAAAGCACAGTTAGCAACATTCCAGTGTGAAACCTTAAAACCCTTGAGGGAAAAAAGAAAGAACGAACTCGCTTTCCCAGGGACCTTCCTTTGCTTGCCCTCTGATGCCCAAGCAGACAAAAATGTGTTGATTCCCCCACCCCTTTTAGGTCTTGACTGACAATTCACAGAATACTAATCTTGCAGTTCATTTCAGCAAAAAGCAATGTATTGTTTTTAAAGCTATGATCATTATTTTGCTTCAAAGGTCAAGTTCAAGGTATTTATTTATATCAAAATATGTTTTCTTTTTTAAAAAAATCTAAATTTTTTGCTTCAGATGTTATTTATTTTATCAAAAGTAAATTCTACTGGAATTATGACAAGGTATGAAATATTGGTATTCGATTTTTTCGGTCTCTCTCAATGAACTAGGGCAAATGTAAAACCTATGAAAAATCATAAAGGAAAATAAATGTTCCTTAAATAAAGTTTACCAGTGATTTTTCTGTTTTGTGAAACCAGACTTCTACATCCCATGCCATCACTCAAAAAGAACTTTTTATAAGAGTCTATATTGGTTCCGAATAGAATCAACAGTGATCTTACAAATGAAGATTCATTTAAACATTCTACTCACTTGGACTGCTTTGTCCAAAAATGTAAAATCATATGGCTTCACTCTTAATTAATTAATTAATTAATTAATTTGTGTGTGTGTGTATCATAGGGCACAATATGTCCCTGTGGAGGACCAAGGGTGACTTCGGGAATCATCCTGGACTGCTTCTACCTCCTTCTTGCTTCACTCTGGGATTTCCTAGGCTCTGCTCTCCACCATCAGAAGTACAGACCGCCGCCATTTCTGCCTAGTGTTTTTTTTCCATGTGGGACCTGGGATCTGAACTCAGGACTTTCTGTTTGTGAGACAGAGTCTTAACCTCCGAGCCATCTTTCCAACCCTCTTATCATTTTTAATCGATAGCTCTGTTAGGGGAACTATATGCATTGTTTTTGTTGTTGTTGTAATCAATACTATTTATAGGCACTGTGTTTTGGACATAGCACCCACGAGGCAGACAGATAAATGCTAATTTGTGACTGATGGCATTTTCCCCATTAATACAGTGAGGGTTTCTCAGGGGTGTATAACTGTTTTGAACATCTTTGGACCTGTCTTTGAAAGCCCAAGTCCATGGGAACTGGAAACCTTTGATTGATTGCATTGATGAATCAAACAATCAGGAAATCTCACCTTTCCTTCTGTTGAACAGAGAATCCCAAGATTCTCTGCATGAGCTTGGATCTTGCAAACCTATCCACATTCTGTCTCCTGAGGGCAGAGGAGAAAGGAAGCTGACCTGCAGAGGCATTGAATCCAGTTTGTGGCTCGCAAGTCATACCTTGGACAGAAGTGCACATATTGGGAAAGGATATGAGCTATCATCACTTGTGGTGTGTGGCATTCTGTGTATGCATGAATACACTCACCTGTGCATGTGTGTGTGGAAGCCAGTAGTGATCTTCAGGTATTTCCTTCTATCACTGCCTTAGTTTCTCAGCTAGACTTTCTAACTATCAAGTCCAGGGAATCACTTGTCTCTGTCTCACTAGTATTGAGATTACAGGTGTGCACCACCATGACTAGATTTTAGGTGAGTACTGGAGATCTGAACTCAAGTACTTCTGCTTGCACTGCAAACACTTTACCCACTGAGCCATCTCCCCAGTCCCCTACCAGGTTGTTATATCATTATAACAACCATTATTTTCATAAGGGAGTTTACCTAAAAAATATTTTAAATGGAACAATAATTTTAAACACAATAATATCAAATGTGATGTCTAGGAATTTTTAACTTAAAACTAATAATCCTTAACTTGAAGTAAATATATTTAAGGACAATTCTACTTATCTCATTCCTCATTTATTTTTATATTTTACTCCTATAGAATGCAAGGTTATCATTTCAGATTCTGAAAATAGGCATTTTTAGAAGTTTTATGACTGCTTCATTATCTTCCATTTATAACTATCTCATATATTTGCAGTTAAATTTTTCTAGCTCCTGTATTAAACAAAGTAAAAATAAATGGATGAAAGTCATTGCAACCATATGGCTTATTACATACACACAGAATATTACAGTGATATGTTTATAAAATATTTTAACTTTTTCTTATTATGCTTTCAAGATTCATTATATATCTTACAATCACCATCCCCCTTCATGCAGACTAGTTATGTGCTATCTAACGATATTTCGGTCAACAATAAACAGCACCTGTTACAGTGGGCTCATGCAGCAGTGTTAACACTTAAAAATGCAAGCTAGGAATGGGAAGAATTTGCTTCTTCATCATTTTAAATACATATTCTTCTTTTCCAAAATGTAAATAGCAACAGCCTCTAAGAAGAGAAATATACACATACTCACATCTCCTTTCCCAAATGCTTGCCTCTGAGCAAGGCGCATAGAAGATAAATATATGCATGTTCTCTCCAGAATGTCTAGCTCATTATGCTGATGGGTTTGAAATTCCCTAAGCCAAGTCCTTTCTCCCTGAATATAATTCAGTGGCAACACTTTTAAATTTTCATGAGAGCTAGTGAACCTCTGACCTGCCAAAAAGCACTTGAGAACCAAGGGAAAATATGAACCTATGCCAAAGTCCCCTTTGCAATTTGTGAGGAAAGCTTCCTTCAAAACACGGGACATGCTCATCGCACTGCCTTTACTTAGAAGAACACCTGCTGTGTCTATGGATTTTTTTATGAGGATCAAACCCAAGACCTTGTGTGAGACTAGCGAGTACTTTGACACTAAGTCATATCCTCAGCCACTGGTTTTCTTGGGGGAATGGAAGTTGTTATTTAGTTCAGGCTATCCTAGAACTCCCTGTATAGGGAAGGTTGACCCTGAACTTGCAGACCTTCTGCCTCTACTTTCTGAGATCACATGCATGTACTACCATGACTGGCTACACATTGTTTTAGGTGAAACTCTTATCGTTGTAATATGGATCACTCAGGGTTTGGAACATTCAATTCACTTTCATATCTACTTTGCCTTCTTCTCATAAGGCCTAAATGAGGGGAAGAGGGACAGTGTTATTAACCCTTGGTTTGGTTGCGATTTAGATGGTCTTGACTCCTTACTTGCTTCTTTCACCGTGCCTTAAATCCCTCAGACCATATCCTCCCAAGAGGCCTTGGATCTTATCTGAAATCAGTTCTTTGAAGAAGATGCATATTTATAGTTCACCTGCATGGTTGCTGATAAAATCGCTATCAAATGGCTTAAGGGGAAAAGGGGTTTATTCTCTTTTATGATTCCAGGTTATAGTTCCTTGTCCAACTTGGCAGGAAAGCTCACATCACCATCAGGGCTGAGGAAACTGGCCACACCGTCTCCACATAATGGCTGAGAGAGCAAGTCTGGCCAAGTGTACACAAGGATGCCAACTTCCTCTACCAACTATCTGCATTCTATTTACCTGTTCAGGGTCTAGTCCCACCCACCACGTATTGAGTCTTTCCCATTAACTAGACAATCTCCTGAAGGTTCCTGCTGGACTTAACAACTAATTTGCTACAAATGTGCCCTGAGCGCAAACCTTCAAATATCAAGAGACACCTGTATCTGACAGTGGCATATGTTCTCACAGACCTTCAACTCTTGCTTATTACCAAAACACAATGAAAACTACATAGCTATGAAAGATGTCTTATCAAATGTAATATACATTGTCCTCCTTAAAATTTTCAAATTTTAATTTTCAGTTAATGTTCCAGAAGACCCCATTTGTTGTATATGAAAGACCAACCCCAAAGTGCTATAGCACAAAGAGAGGTAGACAGAGGCAGGCTTGCACAGGGCTCAATGTATTGGGAGACTTACTGAAGGAAGCATGGTACTGGGTGGTTGCAAGACCATTGAAATCACTACAATGTGGGTTAGAAAAATGGGTACATTTACAGATTAGAACAAAATGGACTTCCTCCTATCTCAAATCGACTTGATTTTTCTTCATATCCTAGTCAGGCACACCTCTAGAGTCAGGGTCCAGTTATAAACTCCATATAGCACCTTAGTGGTTTTTGTCTCTAATTTGCTGGGGAGCTATGCAGGAATATCAACTACAGTAACTCGAGGACAACCATGTTGATTATGGCTCAAGATGGCCACAGTTGTGTGGAACTGAATCCACGCAACAATAATTGCTTATATTTAAAGGATAGAATATGATGTTTTGACTGTCCCTTCTCCTGTGCAGTGACAAATTGAGCCAGCACGTACTTACTTCTTTGTGGATGGAATCACAAACTGACATGCACAAGGCATTGTTCATTTTTTTCTCCCACATTTTATTTTTTTCCCAATCATACAAGCTCAATAGGAGTCCCTGTCCTCTCTCTACCTCCTCCCCTCCCCTCCCCATTTCGCCCTTGCACTCCCCCCCCTTTCCCCTTCCTTTCGCCCCCCTCTTCCCTCCCCCTCTCTAAATGCCTCCCCCTTCCTCTCTCCCATCCCCTGGAGCATCCTTTTGTGTGAATGCCAAACCGCTCTCTGAGTCCTCTACCCTAGTGAGAGGTAAGGAGGACTCAGTGGCATAGCCTGGAGCCCTTTCCTGGGCTCCCCATTAGTATGGGAACACTATTATGACTGTTAATCCCTTGCCTCTAAGGATCCTAGTTCCTGTGATCCATGCTAGACTTTGGGGGGTCATTGACATGTCAGCCATTGTGCAGATCAGGCAAAGTCTGATCGTGGCTACTGCAGCCCTAACTTGTGTGGAGTATCTTGCATATCGTTGGTCCTCCCCATCTTTAGGCTCTTACAAACTTGCCGCCCCCTCTTCCTCAAGGTTCCCTGAGCTTTAGGATGGGGAGAGATTTGGCTGGTCTGTGGACCCACACCAGGGCTGACCCCCTGCTCCTCAGGTAAGCCCCCTAGATCATGCCGTGGGTCTCAGGACATTGTTAATTATAGTCATCTAACTGAAACTCATGTCTTCTAATCAACTTTTCCCATTCCCAATACCCTGCCCAAGCCTCATTTCTATGAGCTTCCTATTTTTAGCCTCCACAGATAAGATCAAGACAGGTTTTTTCTTTGTTCAGCTTATCTCACTTAAGCAATGTCCTTTAGATTCATTTGTGTACAACAAATGATAGAATTTCCTCCTTTTAAGGCTGAATAATAGACCATCACTATACGTATGTATGTATGTATGTATGTATGTATGTATATGCCACATTTACATGAAAATAGAAAAGTTTTGTATATGTATGGTGCACCATGTTTCAATAATGTACAATGTGTAAAGTTTAAATTATTTCTTCTACCTTTTTGAAGTACATATACATTATCATTAACTATATAGTCACTAGTATAACAGCAATAGTGTGCAATTGTCCTATTGTACTGTTGACTGTAGATAATGATAATATGTGTATTTTAAAAAGGTAGAAGAAACAATTTAAACAAAATTAAACAGTCCTTTGCTTATGAGGCAAAGGCTTTAAACCCCTGAGCCATCTCTTAAGCCCATGCCATATATTACTGATATGCATACATACAGGACAATGACTTTAGACATGGCAATTTCTACTGTAAAGCTACCTATGCTCCATAAATTCCATCCCTAAGTATTTACCCAATAGCTTGAGTATATATACCCACAAAAACATTTCTACATGAATGTTCATAATGTGAACAAAAGTGCCTGGAAAGAAGCTACATGATCAATATAATTAATTAAATTCACAACTAAACTGATTAACTAATTAGCACTTCCGCGATTGTGAAGAGGCTAGATTATTGCAGGTCCTGAGCTTAATCACAATTTCTTCTTGGGCTATCTTTAGCCTCCTTACTAGCCATTTCCTATCCTCCTCTGTGTCAGTCCTCACATCCTTGGACTATCATGTGAAGCCTTTGGGAAAGTACTAACTTAGTACTTAACAGACCACTAGTTTCCAACAACCAAAAGGCTAAGAACATTGTCAGATAACCCAAATTAAGCCATTTGGCTGTAACTCATCTACCTGGTGTTTCCAATCAGTATATTTGAAAAGTATATTTAATTCATGATTTTCTTTGCTCTGTAACTATAAAACTTCCTGAAACTATCATGTTGGGACATGGAATTTGGAGTAACCTCAATCTATATTTTTGGGGCTATGATCCCTTATATTTGGCTCCAGAACAAACTAGCTTTTACCCATTTTAAGATGTGAGTTGTGATTTTGCATTGGCAGTAGCAACTTTATTCATGATAGCTCCAAACTAGGAGGAACCCCAACTGGATAATGAATAAACAAATTGACATATGCATAATTAGCAACAAGAAAGGCTATAGTTATATGCAGCAACCCTGAAGAATCTCAAAAACATGCTGAACAAGAGGAATCAGAGGAGGGCTGGAGAGGTGGCTCAGGAGTTAAGCCTCCGCCTTGCAGGCGGAAGGTCCCGAGTTCGGATCCCAGATCCCACGTACAGACGCCAGGCGGAAGCGGGGGCGGCCTGCGCTTCTGGTCCTGGTAGGGCGGAGCCTGTGAATCCCAGGGCAGAAGGAGGTGGAGGCGTCCATGGTGGTTCGCGAATTCGTCCGTGGTTCTACACACACACATACACACACACACACGCGCGCGCACATATACACGCACATGCGCACAGTTGAATAAATAATAATAAAAAAATTTAAAAAGGAATCAGAGGAGTGGCTGGTACATAGCTACGTTTATATTATGTGACAGAGAGGGAATTTCTTGAGCTATACTGGGAGGAGGAGTTACTGATTGGAAAAGGACACAAGGTATGTCCTGAAATACTACACATATTCCATATCTACAGGTACTGGACTTCAACACGTGTGTGTGTGTGCGCGCGCGTGCACGCGCATGCATGCAAGTAAGTACACTTATGAAGAATGTGTAGCTTACATTTCATTTGCTTATCAAATTTCTACTTTTTATGCATTAAACAGCTACATTTAATAATGAAACAAAAAAACAAATTTTATATGAGCTGTGAATAGACGGCTCTCTCCCAGATGGCCTAAGCTGGAAAGTTTCCTACATTACATCTGTTGAGCTATTGCTGGTTTTCTAAAGGTCAGAGCACAAAAATGTCATTAACTCCCAAACAGAAACTGTCTGCTCCCAAAAATCATGCCTCTTCAATGCGCTTGAATTCTGAGTAGTCTGTGACTATAATTCAGTGGCAGTGTTATACTTTGCCTAGTAGCTATCACCCAAAATTTTGTGCTATTAGAAAATAATTCAACAGCAACATGAAGGCCCCATTCTCCTATAAAAACCATAAGAAAACAAACAAAAAGCAGACTACAGATTTAAAATTTTTATTTAAAAGTAGCCTGTATGCAGATAGTCCCTAGTACTTGATTGCATGAACCGTTGAGATCTGCATTCTTGGTTTTATATTTTGTAGACACTATAGCCTTTCTTTGCTTGTGACGGAGTATAGAAATTGTTAAAACATATTCACTACATGTTCTCATAAAACGAACACTAAGCAAGTGATAAATGCCACATTGAAATTATACCAATATTATTCACTTCACAATCCACAATTATTTGCTGTAATTCTACTCTTTCTACTACTAGTGCTTTCTGTGCTCACATGGACTGGTCTGGTGAGACATCAAAGGCACGTCTCCAGGAATATCTGTTGAGTGTCTGCCTCAGCATTTGATACAGGGAGAGGCCCTTGGGAAACAGGTGACCTGGCTATAAAGCAAATAAATTTGATGTAGAATTTCAAAATACGCTTAACCTGTTTGCTAGGAGACAAAATTGGACAAAATTGGAAATTTGGACTGTCTGGACTACATAGACTTAGCTGTGGCAGGGGTCAACTAGCCGAGTCAAACTCATTATGCTCAACACTCATACTTTATGTTGTTTATCATTGCAGTGGAGAACATGCAACATTGAATAACATAAATCCCCCACAGGTACACATGTACACACATGCATGTGCACATAGAGAAAGAGAGAGAATTCAAAATATTAGAAATTAGGGGTGACTGGGGCTGGCAAGACAGTTCAGCAGGCACAGTGCCTGCTTGCAAATCTGAAGACCTGAATTCCATACGCAGAAGCTCATAGAGTGGAAGCGGAGAACTGACTTCCAAAAGTTGTTGTCTGATTTCCACCACAGTGCCAGGCATCCATATGCTTTCTCCCCCCCCCCCACTTTCTTTCTCTTTCAAGTAAATGTTCTTTAATTGTAAAAATTATAATGTGACCCTAAAATAAAACATCTCCAAACATACTTCCTTGACTCAGTTTGAGATAGCTATTCAGAGATTCTGTAGACACAGATTAGCTTTGAAAGGTCGCCCTTGGACTGGAGAATTGACTTGGTAAAGCGCTTGCCTTGAAGCATGACGCTCTAAATTTAATCCCCAGAACTCACTTAAAAAAAAAAAAAAGGCTGTAGACTCACAGTCTTTAAAAAAAATACATCATGCACGGTGACACACATCATTTCTATCAGTGTTGGGAGGTGAAGACAGACAAGCTTCTCGGGGGCTCGCCAACCAGCCAGCCTGGCCTAGTCTGTTTGGCAAGTTCCAGGCCAATGAGAGAGAGAAGCTATTTCCAAAAGCAAAGTGGCAGATACCTGAGAAACACACATACACACAGAGGCTGTTCTTTTGTGAAAAGAAATTTACATCAACTTACACTAGTGGAATTACAGCGGAGGCTTGCTCCCGTGGCCCCCCCATAGCTGCCTAGGAACTCACCAGAAGGAAAGCCTTGCAGATCACACCTGGTCCAGGTAGAGGTTATATCATTCACTGGCAGGTGTTCTGTGAGCAGCTACTTTAGATTCACCTGCATCATGCGATGCAGCGCCTCGTCTTCCCTCATCCTCCCTGACACCTCCCCCCAGGGGGCCCACAGGTCCTCCCTAGAGTCCAGTGCCTTATCTATTACCTCCACATTTCTACATATGGATGTAATTTCAATTAAATAAGTCTTCTGTCATTCAAGATTGCTATAAAAAAAAAAACTACACAGACTTGTTCAGAACGTAGAGAAATGTTCGTGGCCTTAGCAGAGTTCCCTCCACCATTGCTGCTTCAAAAAAGATCACTTAGAAATGGAGCCTATTCTGCAAAATCTGCAAGTTAGTCATCATGTTTCATGTGTGTTTCTGACTCTGGATTTTATTTTCCAAATGCGGACATTTAGGAAATACAGATCTGTTCATAGAACACCCACCAGTGAGTGAACCCAGACACTACAGAAATACGAAGGATGTTTCAGGTCTTAATTGCGATTCAAGAGACACAGGCTCAGACAGCACGGAATTCATTCGTGTTCCAGGAAAGACAGGAAAGATGAGAATTTAAAGGACTGTTGACTTTTGAGGAGGAGCAGCCCAGGAGACGATAAAGAAACAGAATGGAAATTCCTCTAAAACAAAAGACAGGAAACCTCCAGCTAGGTACCCTGAGCCTCTGAACATAATGTCATTGCGCTTTCTGTCCTTCCAGATGCCCGCTGACCACAGCATTGTGACCACAGTTCAAAGTACACCTGCTACCACAGTAGTGCAATCAAAACTCTGGCTCTGGGAACGCTAGTTGGCTAAATTTAGCCACCTGTCTCCTTTACACCCACAAAAGAAGTGAATAGTGATGAGAAGCCTAGGAAGGACATTGAATGCATGTGTCTACCCTGGAAAGAATAACTGACATAGGGGATCAGTGACCCCTCTAGCCCATCTCTGGGGCACTGCCAGGAGCTTTAGGTGTAGATAGGGGGAAGGACTGGAACAGGAGATAAGAGTTATGCATAAATCAGCCTTCTTGCTCAGCGGTGTGCTCGACTCAAACTGTCTCAGCTGTTTTGGGGGTGGTTCGAGGAAGTTCATTACTGGTGTGCATGGGATATGCACGGAACAGAGTCTCACCGTCACAAATAACTGCTCTCATGTGTGGAGATGAATTTGTTCAGTGAGGCTCGCTGTTTGGGGGTAGTTTTTCAGTCCCTTGTCATGAAGATGTTTACCAATCAATGCCAGAATCCAGTGGCCTGTGCTCCCTCCGCAAGCAGCAGCTGAATAGCCTAAACCTTCTCCATAGATGGGCTCCCGACTCCATCCGAAATACCTTACGATGCTGTTTTTATTATGGTTTTTACTTTCACGTCAATCCAGTCCCCGAGGTCTTAGTTAGACACAGGGGTCAATCTGTTGCAGGCTGAGCTTTGGGCACAGCTGTGGAGAATTGATAGGCAGGCCCTTGAGCAAGCCTGCAGGAAACTGTCTAACTGATGGGGAAGACCCAGTGGGTGACAGCTTCCAGCAGAGGACGGAATAAAGAGAACAGGAGGGAAGGTTTGAGTGTCTCCTTCTCCCCCTCCCTTTCCCTCTCTCTGTTCTAGCAAGCCTAAGTTCTTCAAGCCTTTGGCATGGCTGAGGTTTGAAGACCATCTGGGAATCCTCAGGCCTTGGGGTACCAGATTGGCACTCCTGAGATGCCCAGCTGCAGAGCTGAGCTGCTAAGATCAGTGAATTCCATAAGCATAAACCTTCTGCCTACCTCTTCAGCTGCTTCAGAGTTGACATACTGGGACGGACATGTCAGATGGGTGAGGTTTGCCTTTCTTTCAACAGACCTGTAGATATGGTGTGACCAGTTCCCTCGTCTCCCGGTGTTGGTATGAACTCTCCTGCCAACCTGGATTAAGAGCAGTAACAAGATAATCATAAACCAAAATAAAACCCCACGTTGTGCTATTAGCATGATTGTAACGGTGACTCTTTAACTATTGCTGTGAGCGAACACCCAAAGTCAAATAATAACTTAAAGGAGAAAAGGACATTTATTCACCTTAGGGTTCCAGAGGGGAGATGCAGTCTTTCATGGTAGAGGTGACACGGCTGGCGGTTGACGCTGGCAGGCTGTCATTCCCATCCACATGGATAGAGGAGTCCTGGAGAGTCTTTCTTCTCAGTCTTCCATTCTGTGGCTCCTTATCTGAGCCTCTACTGGGAGGTTCCAATGAGTCTGGGGAGGTTCTCATGGGATCTAGGGCTGGTCTCTGTATTGTAAATGTGTTGATCTGGATCATCTTTTCAGGGGGGCTCAGCTGATCTTAGTCAATGCCAGGTGTGTCAAGTTGACACCCAGTACTAAGTATCACAATGATCTAAGTCATGCTCTGGGTTTTTAATTTTGCTTTAGAGAGACAAACCATTCTTTCCATTTTTTTAAAATAGTGGTGAATATTTTCTTGTTTTAATATTTTATTTATTTATTTAGTGTGAGTGTGTGTGTGTGTATGTGTGTGTGTGTGTGTGTGTGTATCAGAGGACACTGTGTGTCCCTGTGGAGGATCAAAGGTGACTTCGGGAATCATCCTGGATTGCTTCTACCTCCTTGCTTTACTCTGTGATTTCTTAGGCCCTGCCTACCAAGGCCAGAAGTTCAGCCACTGCTGACCTGGGCTCAAACTCAGGACCTTCTGCTTGGAAGGCAAAGTTTTAACCCCTGAGCTATCTCTCCAGCCTCATTATTTCCATTTTGAATCATCAAAGACAAAGAAAAAGCAGTCTCCAGCCCCTGGCATGCTCACCTCAAAAACAGATGCTGTTTTGATGAGAAGTCTCAGGCACTAGTAAAATATCTAGGAACTTTTCTACTATTTTAAC
Source organism: Typhlomys cinereus (assembly GCA_023101885.1). Classification (NCBI taxonomy): domain Eukaryota; kingdom Metazoa; phylum Chordata; class Mammalia; order Rodentia; family Platacanthomyidae; genus Typhlomys; species Typhlomys cinereus. Next base: position 1,622,109 of record JALPQD010000147.1, read on the forward strand.
ACAAAATATACATACACTATTTTTTTCACAAACACTCAAAAAGTTCTGAAATTAACATAAATATTTTGGCTAAATAATCATATTCCTTTTTTCTCTCTTGTCTACTTTTAAGGATGCAACCACCATGTCTTACTGACTTTGAAATTAAAAGTTTAGTTCTCAGGCCAGTGAGAGAGACAACCTGAGTTCTATCCCCAGAACATGGTAGAAGGAAAAAACTAACTCCCACAATTTGCCCTCTGACTTCTACACATGTGCCATGAAGCACAGCGCACTCACATAGACTCATACACACACAGACACACACACACACACACACAAACACACACACACACAAAGTAAATGTATAAAAGTTAATCTTTTGAAAATGTAGGCAATAGATGGAACATCAAGCTTACCCTTAAAAGGGGGACAAAGGAAAAACACTAATTATGACCACACTTCCAATTAGCTATAGTTGAGAAATTGATGCATAACAGAACAGCTGTAATAACAGCTGTAACGGAATATGCTTATTCCTATGGGTTATTGCTCAGGCATGGGTGAGCAACTGGGGATTAAGTCACCCACATATTACCAGTTTTTGTCTTCCTCAACTCCATGACAAAATTGTGCGATATTATTGCCACAATGTCAGAATTTACAGAGTAACAGTAAATTCAAAAGCTACATCACCTCAAATTCACCTAGCAAGCCTGATTTCGCTTAATACTGTAGTTGCTGGCATCACAGATTCTTCCATATTTTATTTATTTATCTATTTATTTATTTAATAATAAATAATGTGTGTGCATGTGTATGTGTGAGAGAGGGCACTGTGTGTCAATTTGTAACTGACTTTGAATTTATGTGATCATTTGTCATTCTGACACTTCTTTAACATTATTGAAATCAGTCTCTGTTATGATTGTCATATTAGCTAAGTTTATCTGACAAACACATAATTTATTTTCATCTAATGCTAGGAAGGCTGCTACTGCCTCTTTACAATTGTAGGCGATTTATTGCACATATTTTATTGTTAATAAGACAGATGTTCTCAGGGATATAATTTGTATTGGTCCTGGAGTATTAATGGACTCTGTGTGTGTGTGTGTGTGTGTGTGTGTGTGTGTGTGTGTGTGTGTAAGAAGCCCAGTTGACTGGGAAGGCTATCTTGTTCAGTATAAAGCATACATACTTTAAGAAAGACTTTAAGAAACAGTTATTACATATATACTTCAGGGATGTGTATTAACATGACTTGAACCTTTAATTGGAAATCTAATAATTCCAATTTATACTTTCTGTTCTATGTCCATTTAAACCATTACAACTCTATTTTAATTTCATATTACTTTGATGTCACTAACCTTTTAAAGCTCTTTTATTTTAAATTTTTTTTTTTTATTATTATTATTTATTCAACTGTGTGTATGTGCGTGCGCGTGTCTGTGTGTGTGTGTATGTGTGTGTAGAACCACGGACGAATTCGCGAACCACCATGGACGCCTCCACCTCCTTCTGCCCCGGGATTCACAGGCTCCGCCCTACCAGGACCAGAAGCGCAGGCCGCCCCCGCTTCCGCCTGGCGTCTATACGTGGGATCTGGGATCCGAACTCGGGACCTTCCGCCTGCAAGGCGGAGGCTTAACCCCTGAGCCACCTCTCCAGCCCCTAAAGCTCTTTTATTTTATCTTGTATTTATTTTATTATTTTATTTCTTGCAACAGATCTTATTGTGTCTGGACTCAAACTCACACTTCTTCTGTCTTAATTTCCTGATACTACAATTATAGATATATCTCACTACACCTGACCTGTTCCTAAACCCCCTAGTTTTTAGCCCATTTAAGTTGCAGTTTAGGTCCATTTTGCCTATTAGCAGTATGCAATCTAACAGCTCCATAAGACCATCTTTGAATTTCAGAAACTCAATCTCCTTGCATGATCCCTGACAGGTGTACATCTTATCCTTTGTTTTTCCTTGGGCCTGAATTTACACATAGATTTAGATAGAGGAATCCGGGATCTGCACCAGTAAGATTTCCCTCAGCCCAGTCAGGGTGTCTAACTTCTAGGGAGAGTGAGCCCCCATGGACCTAAATTTCTTAATATTGGGGCAACCGTGGGCTTCTTGGTGAAACAGTTGGGGGTGAGAAAGGCTACAAAGCTACCCATAAATTGTTCACCTACTTCCAATTCACAAAAGCTAATGGATCCTTTTATAAGTTAATTTGGACAGCTGATGTTTTGAATAATTAAGATCTGAGATACTTTTCAAGCACTGCAAGAGGAAGCCGTCTCAGTTTGCCTGCACATCACTGATAAATTCATGACAAATGGATGATGCAAACAAGGAATCTTATTCTACCTTATGATTATCCGGTTACAGTTATTAATCCAGCTTGGCAGGAGAACTCACATCAACATCAAGGGCTGTTGAGGAAACTGGCCACATGGTGGCCACATGGTAACCACAGGACTGCTGAGAAAAGGTCAAACTTCCCTTGCCAGATGGCATGTCTGTCAAGTAGGCCGAAGAATGCCAACTTGCTTAACCAGCTCCTCCATTTTATCTACCTGCCCAGGGAATAGTCCACCCACCACGGGCTGGGTCTCCCCCCATCAATTAGACAATCTCCTGCAGGCTTGCTCGGGGTTTAATGCAATTACTAATTACTTACAAATGTGCTAAGTGCTCCAGCCTCAATTGTCAAGTTGACACTTGTACCTCACAATCACAGTAGTAGACCAAAGAAAGCTTGGAGCTGAGAGATAAAATGGTTGGAAAATAACCTTGTAGCCTAGAAGAGAAAATGTACCTCATCAGTCTACTGACCATAAGATAGGGAGGGATTGATGTATAGTTGCTGTCATAGTTAAGCACAGATGTCAAATTTGACAGTTGAGGGTTTGAGCCCTGGGCACATTTGTAGAGAATTAATGTTTGAATGAAGCCCAGAGCAAACCTGCAGGAGACTGTCTAGCTGGGGGAAGGCCCAGATGGGTGGGACTAAGCCCTGAGCAAATGAATAAAATACTGAGAGCTGGTTGAGGAAGTTGGCATCCTTGTGTACACTTGGCCAGACATGCTGTCTGGCAAGTAAGGATCGTCCCTCTCAGCTGTTACGTGGTGATAGTGTTGATGCATGCTCTCCCTCTCCCGTCGAGCTGGACTACGGACTATAACCGGACTATCAGTAAGAAAATAAGCCCTTTGACGGTCATTTATCAGCAACCATGTAAGCTGACTGCCACAGTAGCTAATATCTAAAAGGCAAAACTAGACACCGGAGAATATGATTGATATGGTATAGCATTGTCCTTTTACTAAGTGAGTTGGGACACCAGACATCTGCTTCCTTACAAGATTCTATTCAAGTAGTAACACATAAAGAGGGCAACTCAAAAACTGTAGGACCAGGTTGCAGAGATGGCGCAGTGGTTAAAGCCTTTGCCTCACAAGCAAAAGGACCTGAGTTCAGATCCCGAGAACCCAGGTTTTTAAAAAGATGCAAAACAGATATGGTAATGGCCTATAATTCCAGCCCTGGAAGGCAGTGCCAGGGGAACCACAGAGCAAAGCAATAAGGTGGAAGAGCAATCCAGGATGACTCCTGATGTCACCTGAGCCTCCGCAGGTATATACACTAAAGTGCACTCTTGTGCACACACAGACATAAATACACGTACACCCACCCACATGCAAAACACATGTAAGACCTGGATAAAGGGGCGTACTGGATGCGGGAAGATGCTTCCTTACTAATGAGGAAATAGTCTCGCTGCTGACAGGTCTTCAGAAAAGGAAAGTAGAGGAGAAGCCACGCCGTCAAGTTCCACATCCAAGAAAGAATTCTTAAGATTCTAAGAAAGATTAGCTCCTTGTCAAGTCAGCTATCTTCATGGCACAGTAAACAGATGGTAAGGGCAGAGTAATAAAGGGGAACAGAACTTGTTCAGGTCAAAATATCATAAGACAGGGGCTGGAGAGGTGGCTCAGGGATTAAGTCTCTGCCTTGCAGGCGGAAGGTCCTGAGTTCGGATCCTAGACCCCACGTATAGACACCAGGCGGAAGCGAGGGCGGCCTGTGTTTCTGGTCCTGGTAGGGTGGAGCCTGTGAATCCCGTGGCAGAGTTAACAAGGAGGAGATGGTCCATGGTGGTTCCCGAATTCGTCCGTGGTTCTACACACACAGACACACACATACACACACACACATACACACACATACATAGACACACGCACACACATGCACAATTGAATAAATAATAAATAATTTAAAAAATTTAAAAAAATATCATAAGACAAAATAAATGTGTTTAGGGGCGATGAGCTAGGTTGGCAAGTAAAGGTGCTTGTGCTAAGCCTAATGACCTGAATTCAAAATCCCCAGAGCACACAAGTAGAAGAGTCAACTCTAAGGGAATCCTCTGACCTCCACCTGCATCCCATGGCAACCCTGAGGGGGAGAGCTTTTTCATCTGTATAAAGCAGATAAGCAAGAACACCACTTTATTATTTTAATTTGCAATTCCTTAGTGGAATAAAGTGTATTTATGCATTTGCTGGTGTTGTTTGCAGTCTGAGAATTGCCTGTTTATATATTCTTTGTGCCTTTTACTACTGGAGTGTTATTATTTTTGTGATTTTTTTAAAGAGATGATTAATCCTTTGTTTCCCATACAGTGCAAATATTCTTCGTTCTGATTTTTTTGTTTTGTTTTAACTTTGCTTCTGGTGTCTTGGTATGACATTTATGAATGACTTTAGAAGACTTATCAGGGCTTCATTGGGTGTGCATGCCATTGTAAAATTAATGTAGCTTATCAGAGATCCGTGTATTGCTGCTGACTGGAGTGCTTGGGAGATACGAGTATATTTAAGTTACATGAATCTACGTAGCCGATGGACTCCGCAGGGTCTGTCGTGAAGCAGTGCTCTCAGTAGGTGCCTGTGAACCAGCGCGCTCACGGGCCAGTGAGTCAGAGCCACCAGTGACCTGGCTTCTCCGAGTGGGGAGTAGCCTGGAAGAAGCGGACTGTGATTATTACCTCAAAGGATGGATAGTCGATTTTACAGATGGCAGAAACAGAACAAGTTTGCTGGGGCAGTGAAGGCCTTAGACGCTGAACTCGGGTTTGCGCATGAGCCGCCGCCGCCGTGCTGAAGCAGTGCAGAGAATGGCCAGATGGCGCCGAGCCCGTGGACTGCGGAGTTCAGCACTTGGTAGTTGGTACAGGTGCTTAATAACGGAAGAATGTGGGCAGCTGCTAACGGTCATTATAAATTAAAATCACTCGCTACAACCTGATCTTTTTTTTATTTTTTATTATTATTTTTATTCAATTGGGCGCGTGTGCGCGTGTGTGTATGTATGGTGAAATATGTGTTGCAAAGATTGCCGGGCTTCTGATGAGTTATTCTTCTTAATTAAGCTAACTTACTAGAAAAAAAAAAAAACAGTGATGCAAACTTTAATTAGGCAACTGTTCTTTCCACAGGAAATTCATAGAGACCCATCTGAAAACCGTTCCAAGTCACGCATTTTCAAACCTGCCCAATATTTCCAGAATGTAAGTCATTTTCAATATAAAGAGAATCTCTCAAATATGATATATTAATCTTTAACAGAAATATACCTTCTGTTATACTTGTATAAATGAATGGTATTTATCTTTTTGATGTATTTGAACATTTTATATACATAATGTTTACCTGATTTTGCTCTATCTTCTTAATTCCCAATCATTTTAAGCCTCACACAAATGTAAAGTCATTTACTCTTGATAAGTTCATCCTTTTGATGTATTTTAATACATCTTTGCATGTGGCAAATATTTAGCTGGGAATCTACAGGTAGATTGATGTGTCTGCTTCTAAACCATCCATCCTCTTTACCAATTGATTCTCTTTTTACCAGAAATGCAAATGCTTATATTTGGTCAAAAGTATAGCTAATCCTTTCAGATTTCTCCCATCTAAAAAAAAAATGAGGTCTAGGCAGATGTTTAAAGTGCTTGCCCCGTAAGTGAAAGAATGGAAGTTGGGATCCCCAGATCCTAAGTAAAAAGCTGGGTGGGCATGGTGACTTGCCTGTAATTCCAACCCCAGAAGATGGAAATAGGGAATCCACTGAGCAACCTAGCTAGTGAGAATAACCGATTGGCAGCCTCTGAGTTTGGTTAGAGATCCAGGCTCAACACAGTAAGGCGAAAGAGTGATCAAGAATGATTTCCAATAACAACCTTCGGCCTCCACACACACACCCGGAACAGAAAGAGCACAAGAGAGAAAGTGCGGCCCATTATCAAGTCCCAAGATTCCCCTCCCCCAGTGGCATACCACCTCCTAAAGATTCCATAATGGTCACAAACAGCAACATTAGCTGGGAACCAATTGTTCAAACACACAAGCCTGTAGAGGCATTTTTCATGTAAACCATGACAGCGGTTGAGCAGGATAGCGAGAAAGTACAGAGATTTAAGAAATAAATAAGGAAGAATTTACAAACTCAAAAAATGTTTGATTTGAAGGTTGGGGAAAGAGAATTACACTCAAGTTGCTCATTAGGTCGGCACAATTGATGAACACATCCACTGAGATAGAAAAGAAAGTATATAAGGTAAAGAGGCAGATGGTTAAGAATTCAGTTTGGGGATTATAGCATTTAATGCTCATGTATACGTAGTAGACATTACTATATAGACATATTTATATTTGTTCAGCAAAAAATTAGCCTGTACTATACACCATACACTATTCTAAGAGCTAGGGATATATTAGGGAATAAGACAAAAATCAAGCCTCATGATGTTATATTCAATAAAGAAATAGCCAGGTGAGTCAAAAGTATAACAAACAAAGTATACATTGATTCAGAAAGAACATGTGTATGTAGAAAAAGGAAGAGGTGACGATCAGCCAGGAAGATAGCTCAGCAGACAAAAAGTGCCTGTTAAGAAAGCCTAACAGGCTGAGTTCAGTCTGTGAACCCACTTCAGAAAACACACAGAGAAAGAATTTGGCCAGAAGCCTACAGGTTAGCTTGCCTGAGTTTGTGCTGCTCACCATATGTTGCCGGGAGTCTGTATGTGTCGGAGTCAAAGATTGAAACCAGAAAACGAGTAGAGGATTAAGGTAGAGTTTATTAGAGGAGAGAAAGAAGGGAACTTGTGGACTCCAGATGTGGAGTGCCATGAGGGGCAAGGTTGCCCTGGAGAATTCATGGACCCCAGGCATGGAATCCATGAGGGGTAAAGAGCTAGAAAAGAACTCATAAACTCCAGACGTGGAGTCCCAAGAAGGGCAGGCACCAAAAATACTGCTAGGATCAGGCATATTTATAGACTTAGGAAAATGGCTTTTCCTCATTGGTTAGCTCATATTGAGGCCCAAGCCAGTGGATCTTGTGCTAGATCTTAAGGTAGGGCTTATCTACAATGGAAAACTAATCTCCATATCTTTGTTCCTTCAGGGTAATCCCAGCAATGGGGGGAGGGGGAATGGCTTTCCAAAACCTTCAGAGACCATCCCAGCAAAGCTGCTCGGAAACTGCCTAATTGTCACTCCTTACTACCCAGTCCTCCCTCCAATCCCACCTCATAGCTTCTCCTTTCCAGCCAGTCTCATTTCTACTTCCACATCTTCGCGCATGTGTGGCCCACTGGGTTTCACTTGGGATGCCTGTATTGGCAAGTGCTGCATACTTGCTGGGGCAGGGATGACTTACTGGTGGGTAAATCATGAGTAAAGACATTTCCCCTTCCTGTGGCATTAGCCTTCCATAGTCTCTCAGGGAGTTAAAGTGTTTCCTGAGATATTCCCTCACCCAAGGTGAAATGTTTATGGAGCAACTATTGTGCAGGTCTTGTGGAAGCAGACATCACCACAGAGAACTCTCAGGTGGGTGTAATATCCCTGTCATGACCAGACAATATTGTCTGGCAGTACTACTTCCCACCCTCAGGGTCTTGCATTCTTACCCAGCTGGCTCACTTTCATACATAATAAATCCCATGTGGTCTTTAAAAGGTAAATCACGATCTTTCAAAATGATATTTTGATCAAAACAATGTATATATAATGTGCTTGTCCCTCAAGGGACAAAAGTAGAAAAGCTGATGAATCAAAAGATGTTTGTTGGGAGAATATGTGATTCAAAGCTGAAGGTACAGGGCCATTAGAATATTCAAAATAACCATGAGAAAAAGAAAGAACCTCAGACAGAATAATTAATGCTCCTCTTGTATTAACTGAATTTTAATCACCTAGGAAGCTTTTGAAACATGTGAATGCTTTGTCTGTCACTCATAAATGGTGGATTAATTATCCAGGCTGGTCTCAAGCATCTGCTGTTTATAAAGCCTTCAGGTCATTCAATTGTATGTCCAGGGCCGAGAATCTCTGGTGTATCTGTGACAGGTCACACTCTATGAGTCATTCATCTTTGCAAATGCCACTCTGTAGAAAATGGCCACTGAATTTGTGCATATTAGTCATGCTCATTACAAGATGGACTTAGGGAAACCATTGGAAACATCAGTGCTCATGTAGTTACATAGCTGATGTTTAGAAGTCTCTCTTCTCTCCTTTCTTGCTAAAAACTCTCATTTGAGGTTTTTGCTTCACACATTCAAGACAAATCACAAATTTTCAACGTCATTCAAAATCTAGACGATAAGTCTTGAGAGAGACTATGTGCTCAATACCCTATGGAATTGGGTTTTTTGGTTTTTTTCTTCATCTCTTTTGAAACTATACTTTTAATCCCCAGCTGTCAGATACTATATTAAAATAAATGTTTCTAACTCATTCTAATGTTCTTTTCTAATGCTTTCTTTATAGCTATTCATTCATTCATTTCTATGTTCAGTGAACAGATATTTATTGAGAGCTCAAGAGTCAATGACTGAAACCAGTAAAATCCTCTATTTCAGACAGTTCAGAGTCTAAAGAGATAACAGAAATCAAATGTCAGTTCTGGCCCTAGAAAGGGGAAACCCCAGAGCAAAGCAATAAGAAGGTAGAAAAATCCAGGATGATTTCCAATGTCACCTTTGAGCCTCTATAGACATACACAATACCTTCCAACACACACACACACACACACACACACACACACACACGCACGCGATGCTTGAAAGTCAGGTATACACTTGTAATCCCAAAGTGTGGGTGGTGGAGCCTAGGTCTACTTGGTGAATTTTAGGCCAAGAAGAGACCCTGTCTCAAAAAAAGATATGTTGGTATCACAGAGATCCTTGCACACTAGTATTTAATGTTGTACTTCGCACACTAGCGAAGTTACAGAACAAACCTAAAATGTCCATTGACCAAGGAGTGGGTAAAGAGAATGTGGTTTAAATGCAGAAAGAAATTCTTTTCAGCAACAAAGAAAAAAATGTTCAGTCATTTGCAAGATTATAGATACCACTAAATATAATCATCTTAAGGTATTAAGTCAGTTTCGGAAAGACAATTTCTTTGTGTTTTCTTTCATTTGTGGACCCTAAATTTGATATAAAGACATGAAATCACATATGTACAGGTGTTGTAGCAGTAGAATCAAAACTGAGGAAGAAAGGACAGAGTGATGGAGAATGGGGAAAATACACCTAAGGCACATTATTCATGTGTATTAAATGGCCTTGTGTAATACACTATAATAATATAAAATGATATGTTTGGAGTTCACTGCTGACTTTTTCCCTTGTCTTATATCTTTGTCTTGTGCAGCTATTTATCTATAGATGCAACTCTGCAGCGGCTGGAGTCACAGTCCTTTTACAATCTGAGTAAGATGACACACATGTAAGTACAAGGAAAAGAGCAAAGTTAACCCAAACCACGTCCACCCTTAATTGATAATTTGGGGGCACTACATGACATGTTGGGTCACACACAGGTCAATACTTCTATGTGCGATTAAATTCTTAACTTGATCTCACTCTGTTATGTTAATCCATTGTAATTACTTCTTCCTTCCAAAGTTGGGGATTTAAAGACATTAGCACTTCTGTTTGTCAATAGCTGTTTATTCTTTCATTACTATGGCAACAGATTTTATTGCTCCATATGTCAGTGAATTAACAAATGTCTGCTAAGCACCTACTTGATTTCAGAGCTGGCACAAGATTCTGCAAAGTTGACAGTTTTTTATTTTTTATTTTTATTGGAACTTACTTATATTTTAGTGTTGCGTATAGTGAATTTATGGATATAGTGAATTTATGATACTTTCCCATGTAGAATTTCAGAATGCGACTTTTTTAAATTTTTTATTATTATTTATTCAATTGCGCGTGTATGCGTGTGTGTGCATGTATGTGTGTGAATGTAGAATTGCGGGCGAATTCGGGAACCACCATGGACCGCCTCCATCTCCTCCTTGTTTACTTTGCCCCAGGGTTCACAGGCTCTGCCCTACCAGCACCAGAAATGCAGGCCGCCCCTGCTTCCGCCAAGCGTCTATATGTGGGGTCTAGGATCCGAACTCAGGACCTTCTGCCTGCAAGGCAGAGGCTTAACCCCTGAGCCACCTCTCCAGCCCCCAGAATGCAACTTTAAGATGTAAAAAAGAGATCAACTAGCGACTCTTAAATTTTAAAAAGTCAATATTTGAATAAAACCTTAAATACATAGATTAAAAATAGATTAGGCAAAGCTCAAAAGAAAATTAAGAATCTGGAGAAAAAGAAAGAAAATCAGAACTTTAGAGCCCAATGGATGACCTAACACATCCATGATTAGACAAGCAAAGGAATAGCAGAAAAACAGCGGAAGCCATGTCTGACAGGAAGTAGTCAAGACTCTTAAGAGACAAGTCACAGAGTTAGAAGTACTGAAGCCCCAAGAGGAGTAGTACCCAGAAAACCCCACTGAGCCACAACACTTTAAAGTGCCAAAAACCAAAGACGAAAAGGAAGTTCTCCAACAAGGAAGCAAAAATAAGTGAGTGAAAACATAACATTTTGATAGGTCACTTTCCAACAGAAATAATGGAACTTGGGAAACAAGGCAAATTTGCAAATGGTGGGAAAACAGTTACAGTGAATATCCACCAACACCAAAATAGTTATTAACGTTGGGTGAGGGACCAGCTGCAGAGTTGCCTCTTGTAGTCCCAGCCCTTGCAAGACTGAGAAGGAAGATTCTGAGTTCTAGGACAGCCCAGACTATATACCAAGACCTCGTATCAAGGGGAAGACAATGAAAAAAGGAAATTATTTCCAGCAAAGAAAAGGTGTGAGAATTCATCAACATTGTGCCCAGAATCAAAGATCTAGAAAGCAGTCTTATTGGTTTGTGCAAACCTGTAAAAACTGAAGAATGAACTGTAGTACCAATTAGCAGTGACTAAGACAGTAATGTAGTAATTGGTCATCTACTGTGATTTTCATCCATTATTTATCCAGCAATTTGTGTGGTCAAGACCTGGCAGCAAGGTTTGTACTTCATTCAATTATTCAGTTAAAAATGTTATAAGAACTAATGCTTGAAACTGTTATTGAGGATGATTATTTAAATAAAGCTGAATCACCATAAGTGAACTTTATGTTAAAACAAAACAAAATGAGAACTGCCTATATATACAAAGCAAAGGAAGAATGATATTAGAATATTCTAGTCCTTGAGTTATCTGAGAAGTGGTAAAAATACTAGCAATCAGACTTTAACGAATCATGAATACAGTTCTAATCTATAGTATGGGAAATCAAATACTTGCAGAAGAACTAGCAAGCTAAAAGCTGTGGGGAATGAAAAAGATTGAGCTAATTAATATAAGAAGGGAGGAAATAAGTAATGAATGGAACAATAATCCCAAATAATCACTACATTAAATATAAAAGGACTAAATATTCTGATTAAAATGCAAAGATTGCCAGACTAAGAAATTTTTAAAATACAGCTGTGTACTGTTTATAAGAGATGTCTATTAAATATAATACAGAAGGGGTGAAAGTAGAAGAATTATGGCCAGGACATGCTTCAGTTAGTGGGACATTTGCCAAAGCTATGTAACCAGTAAGCAATCTAATTTCTAAATAACTGTGCTTCTGAATAATCATGAGTCAAGGAAGAAATCACAGCAGACGCGGAGAAAGAATTTAGCCAAGTGCCAGTGAGCTGTGGAATATCAGTACCTATGGTATGCAGTTATGGTTTGAATAGGAAATATCTCCCCATGAGCTCGTGTTTGGAGCACTCGGTCCCCGGCTCACGGTGCTGCTTGGGGAAGTTGTCTGGCCTTGAAGGCATGATGTCTAGCTGGGGAATGTAGGTGGACCTTTAAAGGCTGAGGCTGCTTTCTGGTACCAGTTCAAGCTCTCTGCTTTTCTGGTTGGTTATAGTGTGAAGAAGCTACACGCTCAAACCAAGGCAAAAGATGCCAAAGCATAGTGCCTTCCGCAGCATAGTGGGCCTACTGACCTGAAGCCATGAGCCCAGGAAATCCTTCCTCTCCTGAGTTACTGCTATAGGTGTTCTGTCTCAGCAACAAGAAAAGTAATTAACCTCACAGTGAAAGTCATCCTCCTAGGAATATACATAAATTAAAAAAAAAAAAGCTGTGTACCACCTATGGTGGTTAATCCTGGGTGTCAACTTGACATACCTGGCATTCATTAAGACTATACCTGGCAAGATCAGTTAAGAACACCTGAAGATATTTTCTGGGTAATACAAAGATCAGCCATAGATCCAATTGGAACCTCCAAACATGTCATTGGAACCACCCAGTAGTGGGCCAGATAAAAGGAACCACGGAACAGAAGACAGAGGAGGAGAGACTCTCGAAGCTATGCTAGGAAATGCTCTTCCCTCCTGCCGCCCAGTTTCTTCAACCCTCTAGCTCTCCAACCCTCCAAGTCTTCAACATGACTAAAGACTCTCTAGGAATCCTTCAGCCTTCAGCAGTCAGCCATTGGACTAAGCAGCTACTGGCAGCCGTTGGACTACCTTGCCATATCTCATAAGTCAACGGAATAAGTTCCCTTTATATAACTGTGTGTGTGTGTGTGTATGTGTATATATATATATACATATATATATATATATATTCATTCTGTTGATTCCGTCACTCTAGAGAACCCTAACTAATACTCTACCCAAGAACAATAAAAGTACATATGTGTTTTTTTTTCCATAAGAAGTTTATGTAAGAACAGCAAATGAGACCCTTGAAAAGTAGAAAATTGCAGAAGCACAAGAAAACTGAGGATCTAGTATTACAACAACGACCAGCAAAAATGTAAAACAAATCTTCTCACTCAAAATGTAATTTTTGCTTGCCTAACTATCCTTTGCCCTCTTCACCAAAATAATAAAATAAAATAATAAATAAATAAATAAATAAAACTGACATATATTAAAATTCTATAAAAATCCCGTTGATCTAAAAAGCGTTTTTGCTTTTTTTCTCACAAAGATTCTAGCTGCCATTTATGAATTCTCAGTAGTAACTTCTTACCTAATCAAAATATTAATTTCCTAGAGCAAAAGAAACTACTAAATACGGTGCAGCTGAAAACATGTGTATATGTTTGCAAATCTAATACCTTAGCATAAAGAGAATAAGGAATCTTTTATTCTTCAATTTTTCCTATATATAGTATATATGGCATAATTACCCCCAGTGGATTCTATCAGCATCAAGGGGAAGATGTTTAGATGCATGCTACCCAGATGTGAATATTTATTTTGCATGTCCATTCCACCCTGATGTGTTTATCCCAGCAGCGTTTCTTCCTTACAGTGTCCCAGCCTTCTGGAAGCATAACTGCCTACCTTTCTATATGCCTAAGCCTCAGTTGCTTACCTCCAAATCCTGTATGGTTCAAATTCACCCTACCAATTCACTTGCATACTGGGAACACATTAAGATTTGGACTTTGACCTGGGTCTAGGTAGCGATTCTTTGGTACCTACCTCTCCCTGGCTTTTCCTTCTGTCTTTGAAAGGGTTTTGCTGTTGCTTTTGCCTCTTATTTTCTCTCTCCATTTTCAAACACATCTATTGGCAGTCCAGGTCCACTCCACTCTTTTGCTTTAGTTTTGTTTTTTTTTTTTGTTTTTTTTTTCTGAGCTGACTTCTTTCAGGCAGCAGCCTCTTTTCCCTGATTGCAGTATGCCTTCTCTGTCTTTCTTTTTTAACTCTCTGGCTCCCCATAGAAAGTCCATCTCCCCTTTTGTGTTCCTGTGTCTTTGTAGCCTCTAGTACTTTTTTCTGCTGGATCCTGTGTACCCCAGCAGCCTTATTTAGCTTTCCGATGTGAGCCATCAAGCATTTCATTTCCAGAGTACTCGCTGCCTTTTGACCTCAGCCTGGTGGTGGGCTGCATTATTACATCATGACATTCTCCAAAATTACCTTTGATGGAGCATTTTTCCAGCTTGCAGAACACACTCAGACAATTTTCAAACTCTCCTGGTTCATACTGGTTTGTCTCTGACAGTAGCTCAAATCTGCCTCCTCTCCAAATGGGAAGTTCTGGAAAGTTGAGTGCTTAGAAAGACCCATAGCCAACTCTACAGAGATTGGTCGGTCTCTGGAGTGCAGAGCAGAAAGGCTACGAGGGAGGGTGGAAAAGAGTGATCAATGCCTCCACTTTGCTGAGGACAGAACTCCAAAGATATGGGCCTTTTGCTTTTAAAACTAGGACGGAATTTAATGGATGGTTTAGAGTCTTTCTAGGCAAGGTCTAGGTTGGATAACAATCAAAGTTACATAGTTTAGACAAGAATCTTCAAGGTGGGTTCTAAGAATTTTAGGAATAAGTGTTTGATCCATTCACCTGGAACATCAATAAGTCTTTTTGCAAGCAACTCACATAGTGAGCGTTCAATTAATTGTTTGCCTGGAGAAGAGTTTCCCAGGTTACACAGTTATTTACTGAATAACTATGAACCAGAACGGTCATGTTCCTGAAGACAGTAAGATACATATGTAGCAAAGTAGATAGTTTCTGTGTGCAAATTCCATCCTCTGTCTTTCGAGGCTGTTTCATAGTCAACTGAGCTAAAAGGCCCAACCTAGCAAGGTTTCAAAGCAGTTTTGTGTAAGAGCATTACAACACCTTCAACATCGAGTCCTTGGTGCCCTTGTTTTCAATGTACTTGTGAAAGTAATGCATTAAAACCATTATTTATAGAAAGCTTTCAACCCTAGGAAAGTTCCTTACAGGTATTATTTAATCCTCACAGAGCCTTTTAAGGTTGGAAGTGCTGTTAATGCCCCTATTCATGTTGTGGCCAGATTCTGGGATCCCAAAAATCAACAAGGAGCCAACACTGACTGCAAGTTGCATGAGGGTCTTTATTAGCAGATTCGAACCTGGGCTCACAACCGGCCAACAGAAGTGTCGAGCTGGAAAGCGGGTGGCCCTTTGTCCCGGTGAAGTTTTATAGTTTACAGATGGGGGGAGGGGGCTTCCAACTTGGTAGTTACATGATTGGCTAACAGCCAACAGTTTTGGCGGCAGGGATTGGTCCTCCCTTGTTTGTGAGCAGTTTGAATTGCAACTTTACTACCCACAACACCTGAGATTTTCTCTTCTGTTACTGACAAATGGTTGCAGGCCTCTGATTAGCCTATGGCCAGGCCGGGCGCCCTGGGGGAGGAATAGGGGGTGGGCAACTCCAGTCTGCTAAAACGTTCTTTTCAGGCACTCAGCTAGGCACGTGAGGGCTGCATTCCAAGCACTCCAAGCATTCCAAGCTCTCAGCCTGTCTCTAGTTAGCGCTAATGGCTGCGCTCTGACTGGGCCACATTATGAAAGCTATATACAAGAACTAAAAGAAAACCAAAATTGGGTTCTAGATCTCCTCTTGAGACCTAGAGGAGGTTGAAGAAATTGTGGTTGGAAGAGAGAAGTCAAGTCACATGGCCAGAAGTGGCAAAGTCAAGATTCTTTTAGTAGTAGTAGTAGTAGTAGTAGTAGTAGTAGTAGTAGTTTAGTAGTAGTCGTAGTAGTTTAGTAGTAGTAGTAGTAGTAGTAGTAGTAGTAGTAGTAGTAATAGTAGTAGTAGTAGTAGTAGTAGTAGTAGTGTTCATTTATTTGAGCTGGAGGGAGCTATATACACGCATGCCATAGTGCATAGGCAGAGGTCAGAGGACAAATTTCAGAAGTCCATTCTCTCCATGTCGATTTCTAGGGATCAAACTCAAATCACCAGTTTACAAACAGGCTACCCACTGAGCTATGATGCTGGCCTTCTATCTCAAATCTGGCTAACAATTCAGCATTTAAAAAAAAAAGCAAACTTCAAACACGTGCTACAACATGGATGAGTCTAATCTCATAGACAATGAGCAAAATGAAAAGAGAAAAGCAGAACGGATGACCTGCTATAAGCATCCATTTACAGGAAATGTCATCATAATGAAAATTTATAAAGCCGTAAACAGGGGTTGGGAGGGGGTGGCTCAATGATTAACCGATTACTTAGCAGGCTGGAGGCTTAGGGATTGATCTCCAGAGCTTGGGGGGGGGGGGAGGAAAAGAAGTAGGCCAGAGGCAAAGACAAAGAGAAGGGAAAAGGAAAGACAGGGGAGGGAAGGGGGGGTCGGAAAAGAATCAGTTCTGTTTCAGCATGGCAAAAGGAGGGAATAGACGTTAGCTACAAATGAATAGATGGCTACTTGGGTCATTGAAAGAAATATTTGTGTTCTAAATCTGAGTTGCAATTCTGGTTTCAGTAATTTTGTAAATTCATTAAAATTTGTTGAACTGCATATCTACAATGCATGAATTTTGTGGAATGGAAATTCTCCTTCAATAAAAGTCTTTAAAAAATTACAAAGATCAGATTTAAAAAGTCATTGCTAACTGGAGACAGTGTTCTTAGGAGCCGAGACTCAGGAACTATCTGAAACAGAAAGGCTATATGTCTTTCTAGGAAGAATAATTTCTTTCTAGACTTTTATATATTTGACCTAAACGCATAGGAAAGACTAACCTCTTTTAGGCAATCTGTATGTTCCAAATATGTTTAGCCTTACTATTGATAGTCCTTTTTAGATGTTTCCCATATCACGAAGATTAACACATTCTTGATGAGCATATGTATAAAGCTAAGTAAACTATAGATGCCTTTACTACCAAAATGCATATGCTGAAGCATTAAATTATTGACATACCAACCTCAAGAGAGCTATGGAGACTGTCCCTTTCATCTGAAATAGCAATCGACAGACCTCCCAGGCATCTCCCTGATGCTGTTATCTGTCATGTTTAGGCAGGTCTCAAGCAGCCATGCTTGAAGGTCTCTGAAGGTCTTGAAAAACCATCCCCCAGTGCTAGGGAGGAACTGACTCTCCTCCACAGAGATAAGGTCAACTCCCCCCCCCCTTTGCTTATGAAAGGATATGGAGATGAGTTTAGCAGATAAGTTAAATCCATCAAAAGAAACAGCCCCACCTCAAGGTGGGCACAAGATCAACCTGGTGGGGCCCCAAGGCGAACAGACCAATGAGATGCAGAGGATCAAAAAACTGCTCTGATCAGGTTTGCAAAAACTGGAGCTAACCAATGGGGAAAGGATATCTAAATACATAAATACACCTGACTGTGGCAACCATCTTTGGTACCTGCCCCTCACGACACTCCACATGTAGAGTCGGTGAGTTTTTATCCAGCTCCATGCCCCTCATGGATTCCGTGCCTGGAGTCCACGAGTTCTCCAGGGCGCCCTTGCCCCTCACGGCACTCCACATCTGGAGTCTGCTAGTTCCATTCTTTCTCTCCTCTAATAAACTCTACCTTGATCCTCTACGTGTGTTCTAGTTTCAGTCTTGGACTCTGAACACAAGAACCCAGATACATACAGACTCCTAGAGAGTCACCCCTCAGCAATGTCACTCCAGTACCCACTGCCACCACCCCTGCCGTTGTAAATATGTAGTGACTATGATGTCCATCCCCATCTGTTTGGTAAACTATTGGAGGACTTTTTTTTGTTTTCCTATCAAGATCTAAAAGGCAGAAAACCAAGGGAACCTCAAACAGCACACATACACAATTATGAAACTACAAGTGAGAGCAAAGCAGCCCATAAATCCAGATGGCAAGAAGCCAAGGACATCTTTGTGAATAGCCGCCCCGTGCCCTGGCGGGAGCCAGGAAGAGACTGTGGTTGATGAGGTGCCGTCCTTGTAAATGCATCTTCTTCTCATGCACTCTCGTTCAGCCTGGTTTGTGTTGTTTTTATTCTTAGTAAAAACAGAAATGGGTGCATTAAGGTAAACCTGTCCCTTGTAACATTTCAGAGAAATTCGCAACACCAGAAGCTTAACCTACATAGACCCTGATGCCCTCACCGGGCTCCCCCTTCTCAAGTTCCTGTAAGTATTGGCTCCTTCTCCTCACACTTGGCTTGCTTTTCTTTGGAGAGCTTTAATGCTGTCTTCAGCCGGAAGCTCCTGGGAATGACTCCGTCTAGAATCGAGTGCTCTGTGTGTGTGTGTGTGTGTGTGTGTGTGTGTGTGTGTGTGTGTGTAATGGGATCTGGTCACGCAGGAATTTACCACTTTGACACCAAATAAGCTGTAACAAATGGAGAGGTTTTATTGGAACTGATCAGGTCCCCACATCACTATAAAGATGTTTTTACAGCTGTCTGGGGTTTACAACATGCTGGTGGGTAAATTTCCGCTTTTATGAGGCCTTGTTATGGGCAGTTTCCTTGTTGCAAGTTTTTCCCATTATTTTACACTGTTAGGTGTGTGTGCACACTTGTGTGTGTGTGTGTGTGTGTGTGTACGCATGCACATGTGGAGTCCCAAGGATGCTTTCTGGAATAATCCTGGATTGTTCTACCTCCTTAATGCTTTGCTCTGGAGTTTCCCAGGCTCCACCTTCCAGACCTAGAATTACAAGCAACTGCCATATCTGCCTGGCATTTGTACATGGGATCAGGGGATCCGAACTCAGGTCCCCTTGCTTATGAGACAAAGGTTTTAGCCCCCGAGTCATCTCCCCACCCTCATTTTAAGAATGCATGGCTTGGCCAAATCATTTCTTGTAACTCCCCACTCTTCCCCATCAAGCAAGGTATCAGGTGAAATCACCCCCATGCTTAATACCTATTCCAGAAAGTCAGCACAGAATTCTGGGACCAGAGACCCAATCCAAGAGACTCGAAGGCGAAGACACTGGCCATGCAGTCATTAGACCAAAACAGAGCAAAACTAAATCCTGAGAGTCAACTGGTCAGTTTTGTTAGGAAATATAACATTTATATTTATTAGAAATAGCAATATGACAGTGACTGTTGCTCAGATAAAATGAGGCCACCAAAGATGGAGTGGGGGGGAAATGGACAGGCCCCCTTCTGCTTGGCTTCAGCCATGACTCCTGAGCTGCCATTTGGTTCTGTTTCAGCTTTACTGCCCGGTGCCTTCTAGGTACCCAAGAATATATGTTGAATAGATGTGCATATTTGATCTCGTGCCCTCTAGACACTACCTCCCTTCCTGCTTAAAAACATCATGGAAAGTTAGAAAAACAAAAACAGTGTGAAGAAAATAAAAATCAACTTTCATCCCGTTGTCCAGAAATAATTGCTATTAACATTTCAGTTCATTTTCCTGCCATGCCTTTAAAATAGAAGTATATGTCCACAGACAATTTTTTAATATTTTAATTTATTAGAGAAAGAGCACATCTATGCCGTAGTAGACCACTGGAAGTCAGAGGACGACTGTCCTTCTACCACATGGGCTTCCAGTGAGCAAACTCAAGTCTCCAAGTTTGAGAGCAATGCGTCTTACCCACTGAGCTAACTCCCTCCCACACACACCGCAGGCGTTTTATAAAGTAAATCTTCAAGGACAAATAGAACTTCTCCAGGGGCAGAAGGGACAAAGATAGAAGACAGACACCGAAGGAAGGGGTATCATCATAAAGACGGAAGTTCGGAACCCTGTCTCATTTGGGGGAACTAGAAACAGTCCCATGTTGAAGAGGTGGGAGTGGCAGATGCCAGGGGCCATACGATGGGTAATTGAAAGGTAACTTATGGGACAAGACAATCACCCCTTTTATAGACTTTGAACTCTACCTCAATTGATAGTCAAGCAGATAATTAGAGCAGACATCACAGAAAGAAGGACTCCTTCCAAGTAAGAGAAGAAAGGTCATCATTTAAGTTTCTTTACTCTGGAATGTCCAGCCTCTTTCTTCTATGGTTCTCATTTAACTCTGGCTTTTTCTTTTCTTTTCTTTTCTTTTTTTTTTTTTATCCACACAGTAGATTTCTCTGGCTTTTCCTTCCTAGTGTTCTACATGAACCCCTACCACAATAAAACTGGTGGGTTTGCTGTACTTCAAATGCACTGATGAAATATCGCTTCCCTCCTTTGTTGATGGGTCCTATTGACTCTATTTGAGTTCTCTGGCTCCTTCTGCTTTTCAAATCCTTTGCCTAGGAGTCTAGACTGCATTTGCCTCTGAACATGTAGCAATGAAACTAGAGTTGTTTTATACTAGAAGACCTTTTCCAAAGACCTACAGGTAGCGTCTATGTCTCACTGCATGCAAAAGAATTTTTCTGCTTCCACTAGTGAAAACAAATAGATGTAACAACTCAGAGTTTGGGGGCTTATACTATTATACTTTTATATTTATACTATATTATACTATTATACTTTTATCAACACAAATTAGAAAGAAAGGACTTGACTTTTAATTTTTCCTTCCTTTCTGGTATGTTAACTACTGCACAACTTCAGGTCACTGTCATAAGACAGCAGCTTCAGGTCACTGCTGTAAGAAAATCATCTTAGACAAATAATCCAGTAAAAAGCAGAATTTGAAACAGGAAGACTGACTTGGAGATAGAGATGCATGGGCTGGGCTTCTCTTCTGTCTTCCTTCTATCATCCCCATATCCTCACCACAAAGTCTTCCAATGAAAAATAAAAAATCTCATATCTCTCTCTCTCTCTCTCTCTCTCTCTCTCTCTCACACACACACACACACACACACACACACACACACACACACACACATACTCACACACACACCTATTTCTAAGTATCTCACTGGGTTCAAAGAATCCTCAAAGCATTCTAAGCATAGCAGGTGTATCACTACTGGTAGCCTGAATGATTAAATTATTTTTCTTTTGAAGGGACATCTTTTGAAGGTCTCATCCCAGGGTTAGAACTTGCCCATAGTGCTGAGTTATTAGTGGAAGGGTTAGACCTGGCTTCCAGAACCCACAAATTCATGTCTTTAGCTGTTATCCTATTCTGCATCCTGTACGTTAATTTTCTTAACCTAAAATCTTCCACTTCTTTTTTTTCCCAATATAATTTAGTGGTATTTTCAACACTGGACTTAGAATATTTCCTGACCTGACCAAAGTCTACTCCACTGACGTGTTCTTCATACTGTAAGTACAGCAGCATGCAAGATTGGGTATGTACTGTCAATGACAATATTACGGTGCAACTATGGAAACTGGCAGAAACCAAGTAAAGCATTTCAGAGAGGCCACAGTGGTCGGGAGACTGCTGATGGAGAAGGACAGGTGGGACTAAGGAATGGTCATGAGGATCCTAAGGTGGGTTACTGGTGATTCTGACAAGAACAGTCCCAGTGGAATGGTAAAGATAGGAAGTTGACTGGAAAGAGCTCAAGAGAGAATTGGAGGGGAAAAATGTAAAGAGAGAAATGAAAACCACTCTTCTGAGAAGTTTTATTATTAAAAAGACCAGAAGATGTTTCAGTGTTTAAAGGACATGGGAAAATGAAGTTTTGGGAGCTAGAAAGATGGCTTGTGGGTTAAACCTTGGTCTCTCAAGCAGAAGGTTCTGAGTTCGGCTGTCGAAAATAGCAGTGGGCTGCGCTTCAGGTCCTGGGAGGAGGAGCCTGGGAAAGCCCAGAGCAAAGCCAAAAGTAGGTAGAGCAATCCAGGATAATTCCTGAAGTCACCCTTGGCCCTCCACAAGCACACACAGTGCCCTCTCGTACACGCAGACACATACACACATGCATGCACTCTATTATATATATATACATATACACACACACACACACATACACATATCGCTTGGGTATATTTGGTTTTTATTTTTTCCCGGTTCTGGTGATCAAAGCCAAGGCTTCATATGTTTAGCTTAATTCCTAGCCCTGGTTTTATTTTTCAGTGTGAGTAATGACCCAGTGTCTCCCTGAGGAAATGACTGGGGGGAAGGGGCAGGTTACTGATGACATAACACCTCATTTTCCATAGATCCTAATAACTTTTCATTCATGCCCCTTAATCATGCTGGAAGGCATGCTTTTCTCTTCAACATTGAAACTAAGGACTTAAAAAAAAAACCAAACGACTGTCTGAACAGAGTCCTATGGGGCAGTCAAGTGTCCGATTAGCTGCCTTGGATTCTATTCCAAAACCTGAGACACAGAGATCAATCTCTTACCTAATCATACACAAGAAAGACCACAATGCAGAGAGAATCATCAAGGTTGGGTTTACACTACAGAATCAGCAAAATGTGCAACAATAAGCCCTAAATTCTCAGTATATTTCTAAGGAGAAAAAAATGAGCATGTTCCTTCGCTACAGAGGAGCTTAACTTCAGATAGAGTCCATTCCCCAGGGCCATTTCTGGGTTAGGAATTTTCCCAAAAGCACCTTCCCGGCAATTTTGCAAGTGGAGGGCATTTTATTAACACTGATGAAATGAAGTCTATTGATCCCCTTCTCCTAATCCTTCTAGTGACATAGAAAATTCCAGTCGCTATGGGCGTCATGCTGTAGATTCAGAAGTCTCCGAGTTCTGTCCATTTCTCTTGATATGAGTAAGACCCGGACCTCAGCTCACGCCCTAGCTTGCCTTTCTAGCGCATCCTTGACTTTATAATATGTGTCCACCCAGGACAGCGCTTGTCACCTCACTTGACCACCAGTGTTAGTTTAAAGGGCGTTAGTGAAAGTGAAAAGCGGGCAAGACTTGAGTGGTGCTGTAGCAGGCTCTTAAGAATGTATCCGTACAACAAAAGTCCAGTTCCAGGAAGAAAGCTTTTTTTAAAAAAATATATCAAGTGTTTTTCATCCCTTTCTCTTGCAGTGAAATCACGGACAATCCTTACATGACTTCAGTCCCTGGGAATGCGTTTCAGGGGCTGTGCAATGAAACTCTGACCCTGTGAGTAGGAGCCACCTCCCTCCGCGAACAACAGAACTTGGTTCTGAGCCAATGTTGCATTTTTACAGTCGCGTGCCATTTTTGCAGTTGTGTACTACTTTGTATAGTTGTGGTCCTTGAGGGGCTTTGTGTATTAAATAAGAATATTGTTTCGTGATGTGACGTACCATAGATCACAAACGAGCAGAGGTTATTAGTGCGTATTTCCAATGGCAGGGATTGGTACCTTTGCTCTGCAAAGGGCCAGTTAGATTAGGAAGGTTGCAACAGCCTCATAGCAGCTGACCACCGCTGCTCCTAAAAGGCATGCATAGCCAAGCACATACGTAAAACACTGGGCATTTCTGTGTGCTAATAAAGTTTTATTTACAGAAACAGGTACTAGTAAATCAGATTTGGCCTGCAGCCCTTTATGACATAGTATAGCAGTTGGCCTGCATTGTTGCTGATAAATCCGTGATCAAAAGGCTTATAGGGGAACAAGGGATTTTATTCTTGGCTTGCAGCAGCCTGATTACAGTCCCTTGTCCAGTTTGGCAGGAGAGTCCACACCAGTAACAAGGGCCCATGGAACTGGCTACACCGTGTAAGACTGAGAGAGGGACAATCCTTATTTGCCAGAACAGCATGTCTAGCCAAGTATACAGAAGGATGCTGATTTCCTCAACCGGCTCCCTCCACCTTATTCACTTGCTCAGAGACTAGTCCTGCCCACCTTTCCCATCAACTAGATACTTTCCTGAAGTTTCACTCTGAACTCAACTAATTCTTCATAAATGTGCCCATCAAGTTGGCCCCTGTATCTAACTATGACGCATAATACATCCCATATCCAAGTATCCCTCGTTCCACAAAGGAATAACTTTGTGACTTCACCACGTCACTGAGTTTCAAATGGGCTTTTCATATTCTGGTGACACTTACTCAAAAAAAAAAAAAATCAGAAATGATTCCATAGTTCTGCGAGGAGATGATAAGTAGTGAATGTACTGCATCTTTCGGAATTCATGTTCCCCTCTTTGCATGTTCGAAAATAGATGCTAAGGGCTGGGGATGCAGCTCAGTTGGTGAAACATTTGCCTGCCATGCATGAAGCCCTGGGTTTTCATCACCAGCATCCTCTATAAACTGGGTGTGGTAGCACTGGCTTGTAATTCCAGCTCATGGGCAGTGGAAGAACAGATGTTCAAGGTCATCCAGTTTGAGATGAGTCTGGGATACATAAGGCCCTGTCTCAAAACAAAGTAGATGTTCAATCAGGGAGCGTCACAAAAATGTTCTAATGGAGAAGATGTCATTGGAGGTAGGGAAGAAAACCCCTTGGAGACACACGCGTGGATTATGTGTATTCCCAATGATGTGGATTGGTATCCTTGTTCTATAATAATTAATTATTAACAATGATTAAATAGTATTAATCTACTCAATACCGAACCTCCAACCTATTTATGCCCTGTATAAAGATTTCTACTGTGCTGAGTCGCATATCTCCTAAGTAAAATCCTGAATTCTCAACTTCTTTGTAGAATGCTACCTTTTTCCTCTTTGATGCCTCTTTTCTGAGACCCTCCTTTACCAAGCAGCCCTCCCAAATGAATGTTGCTCACAGCCCTACACCTCACATGAGGTCTAACATACATTAGAAACATCACAATGAAAGAATGTCCTGTCTGCTATAGAAGTGTAAATGTCCTGGATTTGTCAATTATCTTTTCAGATGTCTTTTCTTCTCTAAGTTCCTGAAAAAATCCCATTCTTCCCTAAAGCTTATACTAAAAAAGTTTTTTTTTAAATATTCAGAGATACATGTTGATATATGTCTAAGTAATAGGTGCCCATATTACTGATAAGGCACTTAGAATCAAAGCTCAAGATCATTTTTCCTTTTTTAAGGCCTACTCGTTCCAGAAGTTTCGTTTAACCTGTTCACTTTAATCCATATCAAGAACATTTAATGTGCAGGAAGCTCAACACAGTTTGGAGAAATATAAGGTGCCTCAGTAGTTAAAGCACTTGCCCCGTAAGCCAAGGACCAGAGTTCAGACAAACAAAGAAGATGCCCCAGATCCCATATAAGAATGTAAGGTGGTGGCCTGCCTGTAATTCCAGCCCCAGAGATGGATCCTGAGAATCCTAGAGCAAACTGACAATCCAGGCTAATGTACACGTGGATTAGAGACCCAGCCTCAAAATAATAAGCTAGAAGAGCAATCCAGAATGATTTCCAACATCACCCTAGGGCTTCCACACATATTCAGCACACACATAGATACCACATGAAAAATGGAAAAAGAAAAAACAGTTTGGGGAAAAAATATTTTTTAAAAGTCTAATCATTGAAAAACATATGGGAGAGGCACAGCTCTCTGCCCATATTTTTATAAGCTGTAAGCCTGTATATTTATAAGAGAGTCACAGTTCAGAAAAAGTGATTTTCCTCTTTCATACCTTCTCATACTATATGTCTTAGTCCATGGGAAAACACGGACCAATCTTCACCCTGAATACTTCAGTGACTAGACTTAAACTCATTGTATAATTATTTAAGACAAGTACTCGAACAACAAGACCATAGTCTGTCTGTCTGTCTGTCTTATCGACCTATCTATTCATGTGCTAGTATTCATTTACTCAGTGCTAGAGATCCAACCCAGACTCCTTTGGGTATGCTAGGCAAGCACTCTACCACAGAGCTACATCCCCAGTCACTGATTTTCTTTTCTCTCTTTCTATTGATTTCAGGAAACTATACAACAATGGTTTTACTTCTGTCAAAGGACATGCTTTCAATGGAACAAAGCTGGACGCTGTGTAAGTTGAGGGTAACCATGGAGACTGCCACTTTCCTCATACCCCACTCCCAGGAGGAATATAGAGTTGGATCAGAATTCTGACAATCTAAGTATCTCTGACTCCAGAGTTAGTGTGACCAAAACTTAGAAACAGGTGTAAGAGACTTGAAAAGGGCCACCTAAGTCCCAAAGCTTTCATTTGATAAACAAATAACCATGCTGTTCATTTCAGAGTGTGTGTGTGTGTGTGTGTGTGTGTGTGTGTGTGTGTGTGTGTGTGTCCATCTGTGAAGATCATGAAGCAACAGAGTACCTTAGCACCCAAAGTTGATTTCTTTTTAATGATAATACGGAAAACAACTGAAGCAACAACAAGTAGACTTGTATTTGCTTAAAACATTTCTTGAATATTTCTTTAGCAATTATATATTGTTCAATTCCACATAATCTGTTTTTTTTCAAACTTAACAGCTCTTTTTTATGTGACTTGTTACTTACTCATTTTTATAATTCTATCATTCCTCTCTTAAATAACAGTTATTTTATTTTCTAGAAAGTGTCCTTGTATGATTCTAATGGTCTTCTGTAGTACCATGCTTCTCAAAAGCTACCGGCCGTACCAACCATCTAGGGATCTTGCTAAAATACCGACTCTGATCAGTAGATTTGGGCCAGGCTGGGGGTTCTGTATTTCCAACAACCTCTTACGTGATGCTGATGTTGTGTCCCGTGGGCTTAAATTTAGCTAAATAAATAATATGTGCAGAGGCCCTGGGTAGAAAAGAGATTATATGTTTGGGTTTGATATTCTCGTTTGTTGATTAAGCAGTAGGCTCTAGAATGATTCCATTTTGGGGGGACTATGTGGAACCAGTGCAGACAAAAGAAAGGGTGCCATTTGCACCCTGACAGGTACTCAAACACTAACTAGTGTGGGCATCCTAGAAGTAATCCAAGTTGTTTATACATGTAGGGAGACAGGAGAGGGAGAAAAACAGGTGGGAGGAGAGAACCGAAAGGGTGAGAAGGAATGTGGGGTGGAGGGGATAGGAAATGTGCATTGAAAACATATAAATTCATGGTTAATGCAATTTAAACATAAATAAAGTTAATAAAAAAAGATAAATACAAGGTCTAAAGCCTTCTACTTAGGCAAAGTACTCTATGTTCTGTTTGTGGCAGATTCTCTTTCTTTGCTAAGTTTTGCTTTGTGGGTTTCCTACCAGTCTTTATCAAAGGAAGAGTTAAAGTATCATCTCCTTGACTCTCTGGTTGAGCAGGATATCATTAATTATGATTTGACTTTTGTCATCTCTTTTACAAGCATATTGAGTACTAATCCCCATTTCCCTCCATCCCCCCTCCCTCTCATACCCTTCCTTTCCCCTCATCAATCATTCCACTCCCTCCCACCCTCCTGCCTGTCCGCTTCTATGGACCCCAGGGCTCCGTCTGGCATGTCTACTCTTATGGGGTTCAGACCTCTCTGGAATACCAAGTTGCCCCTCATTGGGACACCCCACTGATAGGGGCAATTCCCTTCACTCATCCAGCTTCAACCCCCAAGGTTTCCTCTGTATGTTCTTATCTATCTTCAGTTCCTCACAGTCTATGGGGGCATGTTGGTATGTCAGTCATTATGCAAGTCTGGTAAGGACAAGTCTTACTGCAGTGAGTTCCTGGATTGCAGCATCCTGCCTTAAATAGAATGTCTTAGCCAACAGTGGACCTTCCCATCTTTATGTTCTTACAATCTCGCTGCTCCCTCTTCCACAAGGTTCCCCAAGCCTTAGGATGGGGAGAGATTAGGATGGCAGTGCCCCGTCGCCAGTAAATTGCATCATGGCTGACCCTTGCTGTCCACTTCACTGCTCTTCTATTGGCCTCCATCCTGTCAGGGTGTTAGGAGTCTCTACCTCTCTTGTAGAAGATTTCTAGGCTGAGTGCTAAATGCTCTTCAAATATTTACAGAGCAGTTTGGTGCACTGTCTTCCTATCTATATGTTCACTGGGTTTTTTTTTCCCCTGTATATCTATTTCCTTTCATTTTGTCACTGGGTACTAAGTGGATCTGCTCTAGCAGATAGGGGCTGCCCATTCTTGTTCCTTTCTTTATAAGACATTTTTTGACATATTATTAGCATATGAGGTTCTTATGGGGTTGTCTCCCACAATCTTAGGGCTTCTCTATAAGTCTCTCCATTGTTCTTACATCCCATTCCTTCATGTCACCCTAGGTATCGTTCCCAATCGTTCCCTCCCTCACCCTATTTGCCATGATATCCTAAATCTCCCCTTTAAAAGGTTCCACCCTAACCATTCCTTCCGATCTTCCCATTCATTGGCCCCTTTCGAATTTTCTGGCTCTTAACAATAATTCTAAACCAAACTCATTGACAAGGATTTCAGTACAAGCATCTGCATATAAGAGAGAACATACTGTGCTTATTTTTCTGTGTCTAAGCTTCTTTGCTCAATGTTAAATTTTCCAGTTCCATCCATTTACCAGCAAATTCCATAATTTCATCTTTTCTGATGGATGAATAGTATTCCATTGTGTATATGGACCACATTTTTTATTTCCCATTCCCTGGGCATGTTGGCTGATTCCAATTCCTTGCTATTGTGAATAGGGCTGCAATGAACATGGATGAACAAATGTCTTTGTAATAAAATATAAATGTCTTGGGAATATTCCTAGGAGTGGTATAGCTGGGTCATATGGAAGTTCCATTTTTAATTTTCTGAGGAACCTCCACACTGATCTTCAAAGAGGCTGTATTAGCTTACACTCCTACTAGCAGTGAGTGAGTGTCCCCTTCTCTCCACATCCTGGTCAGCATTCTCGGTGGCTTGGTTTTTTTTAATCTTTGCCATTCTGACTGGGGTAAGATGGTATCACAGGATAATTTTAATTTGCATTTTTCAGAACGTTGAGCATCTTTTAAGATACTTGTTCGACATTTCAATTTCTTTTTGAGTGAAGTCCCTGTTTAGTTCCAGGGCCCATTTTTAATAGGAATGTTTGCTGACTTAGCGTTTGTTTTTTGAGTTCTTTGTATACTCTGGAGATTAAAACTTTGTCAGATTCACAGCTAGTAAAGATTTTCTCCTATTCTATGGATTGTCTTTTTGCACAATTAATGATTTCTTTTGCAGAACAGAAGCTTTTTAATTTCATTAAGTCCCATTTGTTGATTATTGGTCTTACTTCCTGGGCATTTGCAGTTTTGTTTAGGAAATCTTTACTAGGCCTATTAGTACTCTTTCTTCTGACAGTTTCCAGGGTTCGGGTTTAATGTCTCTGATCTATTTGGAGTTGATTTTTGTGCAAGTAGAGAAGCAACAGTCAATTTTTGTTCTTCTAATGAATCCTCATACATAACATTCATTTACATAATTAGAAAGCCCCTCCTTCCATCTTAATTTGATCATTCTAATTTCACAGCCATTCATTTATTCCTCAGGATAGTAATGGACTGCCTAAACCATATAAAGCACTGTGTTACACTGGCAGAACAAAAACTGAAGGAACAATATGTCCCCCAACCACGATGAAAGTATTTGAGAGGGAAACACA
The DNA here is from genome assembly GCA_023101885.1 of Typhlomys cinereus. Classification (NCBI taxonomy): domain Eukaryota; kingdom Metazoa; phylum Chordata; class Mammalia; order Rodentia; family Platacanthomyidae; genus Typhlomys; species Typhlomys cinereus. The sequence goes on from JALPQD010000147.1 coordinate 1,651,622, forward strand.
TTCCATTTGCGAAGGACACATCGATAGAAAATGCTCAGGTGCTTAGTGCCCAGAGACATTGACCTCCTTGCTTGGAGAGAGAGGCATTTTTTATAGTCTTTTTGCTCATGATTTTTTAATTACCAGCTTTTGATTTTAATATTACACAATTTTCACCAAACAGTTTTGGGTTTGACTCAGCCATTCCAAAGCTATTATTACCCTTAGGGAAATGGATCTAGTTATTCAAATTTTCTATGGAGTATTAGGGTATCTTAAAATAATTACTACAGTTTGTAGATGATTAGAGTACAATTATTTCAAAAGATGGCCACGCTGTTGTAGATGTTGGAGGACATCAAGAGGTTAGCATTGAGGCATTGGAAATGCATTTAGCAAGAATAGGGGAAGGGAGTTGGAGAAACTTTCAACCAGAGAAACTGGAGCTAAGAACTTGGCTCCTGAGTTCAGTGTGTGAATTTGACTCTTGCTTGGACCAGAGCTGCCTTTCCAGAATTCTGGATGACTGTGAAAAAAGATTCTACAACAAGGATAGTGGGTAATTCACTTCTTAAATATTTACAAGTGGAGAATGTTAAAACTCACAATAAGTTTCTGCATTTCAAGTTGTCTATTGCTTTATCCCATCATATAGTCCTCAAATGTACTTACTATTTTTTTAAGGGTAGAGGTTTGGGTTGTACAATTCATATTTTAAGGTCTATAAAGAAGTGGGCCTCAATATTGGCTACAAATTAGGATGACTTAAGGAGTTTGGTGCTTTGGGTTGTTTGTGTTTTTGTGGAGATGGAACTCAGAGCATTACCCACGACAAGTAGAGAAAGACTGAGGGAGACACTTGATGCTGGGTATTGATCTCTGTCCCCCACATATATGAGCACACTCGAACAAAAGAAAAATAATGAAAACTGAACTCTACACAGACTTCGAGAGATTTTTCAAAAGTGGTCTTCTATAATCAGACACTCTACTGTCTAACTGCCTGTCAGTTCACGTTTGAAACATAAAATCAGCAACAGAATACCACGGGGTATAATAGTCTCTATTGAAAAGATGGACAAAGAACGAAAGAACAAGATTGTTTCTCGGCTTCTGCCCAGCCTTTCTGATAAAGAGACAGAGACATTTCTCAAAATATGTTCCTTAAACTCTCTTCCTGGGGTAAGTTAATGAGTACCAATCCGCAAAACAATTCACGACCCCATAAAATTGAACGAAGTACAAAGTAAGGCCTTGCAGGTCTTAACAGGACTATCTGAATTACCAGTATCCCAGAAGGGAGTGTTGAATCCAAAGCTCCTCCGCTAACTTTACTCCAGTAGTATGTATCTCTTTGGTCTGCTGTTCCATTGAACACTTTTTTTTTGGGGGGGGGGAAGAGAGGGGAAATAACGCTTTCAAAAGGAAAAAAATAAACAGTGCTTTTTAGCCTCAGTCTCCATATATAATGATCATACCTGATCATCTAAATATGAGAGGATTTCTCTTCACCTACATATGAATTCTAGACACCAACTAGATGTATTAATTTTATTCCATCATGGCCCTGTCTACCTGAAGATAGAAGATTCTAGCACATCAAGGGCTCAGTAGTGTATGATTGCTTCCAATTTGTTTCTGCCCAATGGGCTTCAAATCAAGATTTCAAGCCTTCTTTTTCCAGTTAATTTGCTAGAGCAAACTATGTGGAAACGCTTCACTTGTATTAAAGCAGATCAAAAGGAACATCTAGATAGAGATACATGCGACCAGGTATGTGAAAGAGGTGTGGCGCTCCCAGTCCCTCTCCAGCGGTTTTCTCCAGTCACTCATGTGTTCAGCTACTTAGAAACTAACCTTCCCTTGTTTATTTGAGTTTTTACAATAAATTCATTACATCAGCAGGGTCAATCATAGTTATTGGCAAGTGGTGATAAAATCAACCTTCCACACCTTTTCCCTTCCTGAGTTCTGACCATGAGGCTGAAAATCGGGACCCTATGATTAATGATGTTTCTGTCTTACTGTGACCAGCCCCCATCCTGACATCTAAAGAGCTTCTTGTCACCAGCAATCTCAGTGACAGACAAAAGACACTCTTATCACTAAGAGATTCCAAGGGATTTAGGAAGTCTTGGAACTTGGGATAAAGTGGGGACCGACCCTATTTCACAATATCTACTGGCGAAGAAGAGTTTTTTGATATACCATTGTGTTGGGAGGCAGGTAAATATAACAAGACTTAGTCTCAATGTAGCTTGTGAAGATTCTACCTAGTAAGCATTTCAGATTACCTGATGATATTTTGAAATTAAACCTCTATAAGGAGAATGTACTGATATTCCTACTTCCCACCAGATTTCTCCAAATGTAACATGGGCTCTGTGCAGCTTGGCAGATTGACTAACAATGATTTTAGTTGCTAGGCTTTTTTTTTAAACTATCTGTTCCACTAACTATAGCTAACCTTTCACATCCAGGAAAGATATTACATTTAATAGCACCTTTTTGACATTCCAGTGTTTCATAGCAGAGTTCAATTAATGTAGGTGATATTTCTTAATTAAAAGTCATTGTTTTCTTGATTTTTAAATGTCTGGGTTAGAAATAAGCAAGCACTTTCTGGAAAGTGCCCAGAAATCAAATATTGTGGGATTTGTGGGACATACAATGTCATCTGCCCATGTAGCATGAAAACAGGAGGACACATAAATAAAGAAAAATGGCTGCCTCAACAAAGCCATAATTTATCAAGCAGATACAATTCAGTGGGTTTGCAGATCTTTAGTATAAAGTTATTCAGTGAGGTTGACCACTGTGTCTTTCTCTCAGCTCCTGACAACAGTTAAAGGATGAACATGTGAGCAAACAAAGAAGTAACTGGATAAAAATATTTCAGGGTTAGAAAGTTCAGATCCAGACAACAGAACACAGTTCAGTATTACTGTACCCATTCAGTATTACACAGTACCCATTTGGTACTATGAGTTCTTTTTTCTTTCTTTTACTTTTATTTATTTATTTATTTTTGGATAAATGTATACTTGTGTGGAGGTGCACACAGGTATATAAGAGAACAATGTGTGTGCCTATGGAAGCCAAGGGTAACTTCGGGAATCAACCTGAATTGCTCTACCTCCTTATCGCTCCCCTTTCTAGAGCCAGAAGTACTGGCCACCATCATTTCTGTCCAGCATTTTTTAACTTTATTTATTACATATTTTTTTTTACCTAATCATGCAAGCTCGATAAGTATTCTCCTTCCCCTCCCCCATCGGCTCCCATTGCACTCTTCCCCCTCCCCAGCCTCCCTCACACACACACCCTCTTCCTTCTCCCAGCGGCTCCTGCTCCCTCCCTCCTGTCCCCAGAGCATCTATGTGTTTGCCAGGCATTTTTAAGTGAGTTTGGGATCCAAATTCAGGTCCTTTTGCTTTTGAAAGCTATAACCCCTGAGTCCTCTCTCCAGTATCATGAAAATCTAATGGGAACTTTGCTCCATCTACTCCTCATCTTCCCCACGGTTTCTAACTCCTGAGTGATTCTTTTCCACACATAAGCACTGCAGTGAAAGCTATCAGTGTGGCCGTTTGGAAGAATCCCGGCCACTGAAGGACAGACTGATCTACAGGTAAAGGAAAAAGAGGTCAAGTTTCCATAGTAATTACAAAATAGAATTAACCTTGTGTTCTCAACATAGCTCTGTTGCTTCTGCTCTCATTCTTTATCGTGCCTCAAACTAAAGTAAACATTATAATCTTCTATGATAAGTATCCTAATGGGATCTGGGATTGCACAGAGCATGTTAGCAAATTGGTAATTTCTCCAGAGCTGTATTCAGATAGCTCTGGGTTCTGGTTTAAATAATTTGTCATCCAAAACAGCCATCATCTACCTCGTGCCAAGTTGTTGAAACTGGCAGGTTTGACCTCTTGTAACTGAATAATATGATTTCAGCCAAGTTGGGAAAAAAAAAATTCCACACTGAGATAAACATGGATATCTCAGCAGCAGGTGGATCAGAAGCTTGTAGAAATCATGGCAGATAAGTAAAAAAACGCCCATCGCCCTGAGATTTCACATGGAGCCAAGCGTGTCACATGGACATGAAAGGAAGATACAAAACATTCCTGCTGAAGAGACCTTGAGCTGCTCCCAGTCACAAGTCAAGCCACATGTTCCCTTTCTGGAATGTTCCACACTTTCCATTCTCTCCACGATCACTCCAGCCCTGCTGCTTCTCACATAATACCTGATTCGCTAAATCAGGCTACCTTTTGTCAGACTCTGATGATTAGCTACTTGTCTAACAGTAAACATGTGGGAAGAAAAAAAAAAGCATTTCGATGTGTTAAGAACTCAGGAGAGCGCTAATCATGATGAGCAGAGGAGACAACACTATTAATGGTCTAATTAGCATTACACATGAGCTGATTAAAAGTAATGCACTGCGGCTTGGGGTGTGGGGAAAAAATGACGATAGAAGATTATAGGATTAAGCACACTGCTGGTTCTCATGAGGAAAGTATTTGAACAGCTTGTAGCCTGTGCCTACCGAAATCTTGAGCATTTTCTCACCTGTTCCTGTTTATAAACAAATGTCCCGATTTCTACAACCAATGGAATTTCCATAGGGCAATCCAGCTTCTCTTTAGATCAATGTGAGAGCTAAGCAGTCCATCCCTATGATATTTATAGTAACAAGACTCATGGGAAAGACATGCAGTTTCCTCACAGAAGTGTTCCCATGTGAATGTCACAACATGATCAGGTGCCAACCCAAGTTTCCCCAGAAGGGATTACACACAACAAGCTGAAATTGCATCTTGGAGCTGAAATGTATGAACCCCTCAGAGAGCAAAACTCAGAAGCCACAGCAAATTTCCTTACTATGGTATATCATACTCCTGCCTTTGGCTCATATCACTTCCTCCTAAATGCGGCATACAACCTGCCCTATTGCTAAAGTTCTAGAAACTGGGCTTTTGCATATTCATCAAGCAACTGTCCATGAATGGCTATTTGTCAAGTGTGGGTTCAACAGAGATTGCACACACACAGACACACACACACTATACCCATACTATCCATATACACATACACAATATGCATAAACACCAAACACTATATACACACATGCACACTCTACACACATACCACACTACACAAGACATATCTACACATACTGTAAACATGATACTAAGTCTGCTAATTGGATTATCCCCCACTCATTTCTGACCCTCCTCGTTTCCTGATTTCATTGTTCTTCTCCTTGTGAGATACAGTGTCTTCAGTCAAAGCAGAGCTTCCTGAATATTGAGGTATGGAAAAACCTGACAACTTTTTTCCAAGAAAGAGCTTCATTTATTTCCCAGTCAGGTCCTTAAAAGAGGCATGATCTCCCCAAACAACAGAGTCACTAACAACAGATTTTGCAGTATTTACCTAATTTTTAAAGGAAATCCCAGATCTTTTCTCATAAGCTTTTTACCGTAATTTTCAGGAAATCTTTCCTCTCACCTTGCATGAAAAGTTCTCCTACACACCTGTTGATGACTTTATATTCACCTTCCTTGTTATCACCTTCCACAAACATCATCATTGTCTAGAGCAGGTCCCTATCTAGCCTATCAAGATCTGTCATTGATTTACCCCCGACTGATTTATAGTTGCCACCCCCCATAGGGGATGATAGGAATGAAGGGGCCAGATTAGAGATGGGCATTTCAGACAATGTCAGAGCTTAGCAGGGCTGACGCGAGTTCCCCTAGACCTTAAAGCTTCTGCTAGTACCCTTCCTCTCCAGCTCCTTTACCTCCGTACAGAAGGTGGAAGGAGACATCTGAACCCAAGACTCAAAGCTAAATGAGGAAGCTCTTAAAAATTACAAAAGACGATTAGAAGGTAGAAGCAGAAGACTCTGGAGCCCAAGGTCGGTGTGGGCTTCATAATGAGAACCTGTGTGAAAAAAAAATTTTTTTTTTTACAAAAAAAGAAAACGGGTTGGGGAGATGGCTCTAGGGTTAAAGCCTTTGCCATGAAAGCAGAAGGACCAGATCCCATGTAAAAATGCCAAGCAAAAATGTGGCAGCCTGTAATTTTGGCTCTGAAAGGCAGAGACTGGGAAGCTCCCAAGCAAAGCAGTAAGGGAGAAGAGCAAATTCAGGATGATTGCGCGCGCGCACACACACACACACACACACACACACACACACACACACACACGATAATTTTAAAAATAAAATACAAGTGGTAGAATGAGAGGTGCATGTCTAAGCACTAAGTATCTCCAAGAGGCTAAGTGTCCAAACAACCTCAATGGTTTGGAGAACCCAGGCTTCTGCAAGACCAGTTCATCTGTCCGTTCACGTTGGCTGCGCTTCTCCCTGCGTTCTTTGTCCCCTCCTGGACCCTGGCTGCCTTCCCCAGTTGGAAATCTTCTGCAGTGCTTGTCAACTAGTTCCTGGTCTTCGGGGGCGTATTAAATATCGGATGAAAGCACCGCAGAATTGGACCTGCAATAAGTTAGTTTTACGATCATTTCTAATGAGCTGATTTTTATTCGCCACACAGTCAGAAACGAAGAGGAAAAAACTGAGATGAGCTCACTGGGATGAGCTCACTGGTTCTTGCCTCGATTTTGCACAGCCTGAGAACAGAATGTGAGTTGCAGGTTCCATCGCCTAAAGAATATAGAGTTTCAAGCCAGCGCGGCCCTCATGGCCAACTTCGTTGTCATTTTACAAAATTGTTCTCCTCAAGATCTTCTTTCCAGATGTTTCTTCCAAGGTGATTTTTTTTTTTTTTTGGCCTCTACAATCTATGATAATATACACAGCTGTGATAAAACAAAGGATCTTATGGACATGTGGAGGGGACAGGGGGTTTGAAGGAATCTAACTGCGACCCAGTAATTCCAGTGATTATTGGAAAAGCGCATGTGAGCTGCTATAGCATCTCAGACACATATTTGAATGTTTGCAAGATTTCTTTTCTCCATGTCAGACTTAATGACACCCTCCTCTATAGTTCACATCTACAGTGTCCCCCAAGGACTCATGGGTTAAAGCTTTGATCCTCAACTTGGAGTTATTGGGAGGTGGTGGAACTTTTAAGAGGTAAAGACTAATGGGACAAAGTTAGGTCATTGAGACATGGGTCATCTTTCCTCTGCCCACTCACCATACGGTAGGCAGCACGCTTACCATATGCTCATGCCATGATATAGATGAGGCACCACAGACCATAACGCTGAGCACAGGTAACCCACTCCTCTTCTACATTCATTATATCCATTATTTTGTCACAGTAACAGGAAAGTGACTGTGTATTCAAGCACCATCTAAGAAGCCAGGTCTAGGTCATACTCTGTAAACCAGATGCCTTGTCAATCGCCGCCATCAGGAGAGTCCCTTAGTCAGACTTGATTGGGGTGGGGCCAGGTGTTTCCAGATTCTCGGCGTCTTCGTCAAAGAACTCAAACGAGGTGCACACAGATTTAGAAGACAGTAAGGAAACTTGATTCAAGTGAGAGCACAGATCAGAAAGACATCAGAAGTCAAGGGCAACAGCAGGTCACATGAATGAAAATACTCAAAAGTCCCAATCATTGGTGAGCAAACAAACCAGATAGTTACAGATGACCATGCCATGAAAGAAGAGCTTAAGGAAGAAAACTGGCTCTATGCTGAAGTAGTCCTCAATTCTTTTGCATTTGCTTTTTTAATGTTTTTATTATAATTTTATATTTTTATCCGTACAATGAAGGCCAAATAATTTTGATACAACTTTTGGATGTATTCTTAAAATAAAAAAGTAGCAAAGCAAAATCTTGTGCATTCATTGAAGAGATGCTCAGTACACATTGTTCAAAGTTTGAAAGTTGCAAAGAATTTTTATTTTATTTTTTAATAATTTTTAAAATTTTTCCTAGTTTTACAAGCATATTGAGTACTTATCTCTGGCTCCCTCCTTCCCCACCTTTCCCTTTCCCCCTTCCCCTCCTCCTTCCTCTCCCTTCATTACTCCATCCCACTCCTTCACACCCTTCTGTCTATTTGCTTCTATGGGCCCCAGAATTCCCTCTGGCTCATCTACTCTTGTGAGAGTTGAGGCTTCTGTGGTATATCAAGTGGCCTGTCATGCTTTGAAATGTGTCCCCCACAGTCTCATGTGTTTGGCAAGGTCATGGCACCTTGAGAGGTGGAGCCTTGCTGGAGGAAGGCAGTCACAAGGGGTGGACCTTGAGGTGCATTAGTCCCACCCTATCTCCAGCTATGCCGCCTCTGCCATGAGAAACTGCCTCCCCTCTGGAACCGTAAGCTGAATAAACCTCCCTTTCTCCTTTAAGTTGATTGACTTTGAGTGCTCTCTCACAGCAATAGTTAAGAGTAACTGCTACGTGGCCCCTCCTCAGGCTGCCCCACTGATAGGGGCAGACCCCTTCACCCATCCAGCACTAGTCCCCAAGGTTTCCACTGTATGTAATTATCTCTCCTGAGATCCTCACTAGTCTATAGGGTCATGTTGGTAGTCATTATGTAAGTCTGGTAGACAAATCTCACTGCAGTGAGCTCCTGGATACAGCAGCTCTGCTTTGAATGAAGTGTCTCATCCAGTGGTGTTCCTTCCCATCTTTAGGCCCTTACAATCTTACTGCCCCCTCTTCCACAATGTTTCCTGAGCCTTAGGATGGGGAGAGATTAGGTTGACCTAATTCTGGGTGAGCATTGCAGGGTCGCTGGTACTCTGCATTCTGACTGGCCTTTGTTGTCCACTTCACTGCTCCTCCACTGCCCTGGGCTGCATCCTGTCAGGTGTTGAGATCCTCAACCTCTGTTGTAGGAGAAGACTTCTAGGTTGAGTGCTGAGTGCTCTTCCGATCCATTGGTACAATAACAGGCATTTACAGAGCAGTTTGGTGTGATATCTTCCTATCTAGGTTCATAGGTTGTTCTTCCCTAGTGATCTATTTCCTTCCATTTTGTAGGTTTTGCTCTAGTTAACAGTAACAGGAATGTGTTACATTCTGACAAGTGGGTCTTGAGTTCAGTCAGAATGCTATTGGTTGTCTCCTTGATACTCATGCCACTATTACACTGGTGGTCACCTGATGCTATGATGATTTTTATTGTAACTTGCAGATCTCATGAGTTTCTGAGCCCTTTGAACATTTTTCTCCCCCAGTAGCTTATACAGTATTCCTTAGTACTGTGTAAGCTATCCAGCAAGAAGGAAAGTTTTAGACCAGTTCCAGTTGATGTATTTTGCCCATGTCCTGTGATCCATATGAATTGCATCTTCAGTAATACGGTGGTGTTGTCAGCTTTTTGGAAGGCAACCAAGAGCAATAGCAAAAGCCTACAGTGTTAGGACCCTTTGAGACCTCTCTGATCAACAACTTACCAAGAAGTATCACTTTCCTGTTACTTTTTGTGTGGTTTTAACTGTCACTGGGTTCTAAGTAAAGCAGCTCAAGGCATTTTGTTGTTGTCTTGCCCTGTTTTCCCCACTCTGTGCTCTTCTAAATAGGGACCATCCATTCTTGTTCTTTTTACCTCCCATACTCTTAGGGTTTTCCTGTAACTCCCTCTGTCCCTTTTATATCCCATCCCCTCATGTTCCCCTCCCTCACCTCACTCACCCTACTTACCGTGATATCCTAAATCTCCCCTTTAAAAGGTTTCACCCTTACCATCCCTTTCCATTTTCCCACTCATTGATCCCTTTAGAATCTTCTGAATTTTACAGTAATTTCAAGCCAAATATGTTGGCAAGGATTATCAATAATAGCATCGCATGTAAGAGAGAACATTTGGCATTTGTCTTTCTGTGTCTGAGATATCTTGTTCAATATTAAATTTTCCAGCTCCATCCATAATCTCATCCTTTCTGATAGCTGAATAGTATTCTATTATGTATATGTACTACATTTTCATTACTACATTTTTATTATTGCTTTGTGGATGGGCATGTTGACTGACTTGTGTTTTTGATCTTGGCCATCCTTGCTGGAAAGAATTACTATTTTAACTTTATATGTATGATAGGTATATATGTAATGAGTATACATATGATTTCTGAAAAAGATATTCCAGATAGAATTACTTCTGAGTTTCTCAAGTAGAGGCTGAAATGGCACTTCAAAGTCTTGGGAGTTTACACTCACCATTTTGTGTTTTTGTATTAGTTTAGTGTCTTCCTTTTTTTTTTTTTTTAATTTAATTCTCGGATCCTTGAGAGAAGAGTGTTGGCCCGTCTGGAGCTGAGTGTTCCATGGTCACCTGTGCTCTGCCAACCACCAACTTTTCAACTTCTTTTTAGAAAGAAAAAAAAAGTAAAGACCCCAAACTGTATCTAAATCTGTAAAAGCTCATTGTTTGGAGTCGCAGGACTGATCTGTTGTTTGTTTAACCCCCTCTTGTGGGCTGAAGGGACGGACTCTCCAATAAAGACTGTCTGCAGTGAAGACAGACCTGGATCCAAATAACTAGACAGAAACTGCTCTCCAAAGGCTCCGGAGAAAGAATTCTCACCGAACATCCTTATGTCCTGCTACTGTTATGAACCATCACCCTTGAGAATGTCCCATGCTAAAGGGAAAAAAACCATTGGTGCCATAATGGATGTATCATCAGTATCTAGGGAGACTCCCAAGGGTCTCTGCGGTGTTTGTTTTGCACCAACCTGTGGCCACTTGCTAGTTAAAATTGCTTAGGCTGTGCTATGAGTTACTTTAAACCTGTGAATTGGGATCATTTATAACAAGGATATAGGCTTTTTGTTTCCTTTAAATAATTTTGTTCTCTAAAAAAGTTATAGAGGAAAAAACAGGCCAGTTTCAAATCCTTGGTCACGTTTAGTCATTTGTTGGAAACTTCTCATTTCAAAAACACTTTGTGACTTGAATTGCCTCAAAAGTATTATATCTCAAATGTCCAAATGTGTTTTGACTTGAATTGCCTCAAAAGTATTATATCTCAAATGTCCAAATGTGTTTTCAAAGTGAAAAGATCACCATATCTATCAGACCCTTTCCATGAAAGAGATATGCTATAACTTTGTGGAAACGCCCCCCCCACACACACACACATCAGAACAAGTGATGTCAGATAAAAGGTATACTCCATTTAAGTTTGAATTTCAAATAAGCAACAGACGACAATATGAGTATTTCAAGGATTGTTGGGGATTATATAGAGTGCAAAATTATTCATTGTTTCATTTGAAACTCAAAATGGCACCATGGTCTTTTGTTGACCAAGTCCAGCACCCTGCTCAAAGAAAGAAAAAAAAAAAACCTTGCCACCTGCATCTTGTTCCTTAAAAATTTCAGTCCTGGGTGCCTGGCGCTCATGGCACTCCACATGTGGAGTCTGTGAGCTTGTTTCCAGTGCCAATGGATTCTATACCTGGAGTCCATGAGTTCTCTAGGGTGCCCTAGCCCCTAGCACTTGACGTCTGGAGTCCATGAGTACTATTTTTCTCTCCTTTAAAAACTCTACCTTAATCCTTCAAAAAAAAATCAAATCCTGTCTGCAAAAGCTATTGGGAATAATGGTTAATACTGATAAGTATGACTTTAATCAGTTGGTTTTAAAGAGCCCTGAAAACATAATTTCCAGAGAACAGTAAGCTAGGCAACTTGATTAATTTTAGATATATGAAGTAGGCTCAAAGCATAATTCATTTTCAGAAACTCCTGTCATAATGAAACCTTGCAAATGGGAACATGGACAGTTTGCAATGCTTAAGGCAGAAGAATGCAAAGTGCTAAAGAATGTTCTAATAGCTAGGAAGGCCTTGGTGATGTTTCATTTTGGTCTTTGTTTTAATTTGCTATGATTATTTAAATCTCTCTCTCTCTCTCTCCCCCCCCTTTGCCCCTCCCTCCCTCCATGTAGTTACTTAAATAAGAATAAATTTCTGACAGCTATTGACAAAGACGCCTTTGGAGGAGTATACTCTGGACCAACCTTGCTGTGAGTAAGAAAAATAGGATTATTTGGGGGGTCGCTCTTTGTGCGTATGTTTCTTGTTTTTCTTTTACTTTTTTGGGGGGATGAAAGAGACACAGATAGGAAACGCTGTCTTTCAAAGGCTGCCATTTTTCAGGTAAAGACTTGTAAGCGTATTATTGCCCCATCGAGTTCCCCGGGCGGCTTCTTGGAAGAAAGGCTTTGTTCTCTGAGTCGCCAGGCCTCAGTGACAGGCATCCGATGCTGTCGGGCAGTGACGGGGCTTGCTGACAAAGGAGCTGCTGTGGGCAGAACTCTAAGGTGTGAGGTTTACAAACAGATGGCAAGCCTTCATCCTGGCAAAGAAAATGTTCACCAAGGTACACTGTGTCGTGCCTGGCAGAAGAGACACAGTGCATTACAGCTTGACTCATGTCTGGGAGAACTCAGAGTCATGAGACAAGATGGAACCTAAACATTTTTTCAATAGCTGGAAAATGTGCCTGCATGTGTATTTTCTTTGGATTTACACCCTCTTCGTGTATCCAGTGATCATATCCTGTCAATTCTCTTTCCCAGGGCCTTTTTACCATTGCATTCTATCCCTTCCCTTGGTTTTGCCCTAGTCTAAGCTCTCAAATGAGTCCCCATTGCATCGAGCCCTTGCCAAAGTGGAACATGGTGCCGGGAAGATGCACAAGACGACCAACTGGAGGCAAGAGGAAGCTATTTCCATTGGTTTAAAGTAATAAGAACAAGTGTATTTTTCTTAACACGAATGCACTTGCCCACCACGTGTCAGATGTCTGATAGGGGACGGGCGATCTCAGGAGGGGAGTGGTGATTGGCAGTCCTGAACACCTGATACCTTCGCTGTTTCGCCATCCACAATTTATTTCACTTTTAAGTAAAATGTACCTGACTACATGGTTCCGTGGCCCTATCCCCTAGAAACTACTGCGCCACGTGAAGAGTTTCTGTGAACTCATCAAGTATAGGTCAAAAAAAAAGACCAAAACTAGACTGGTTTAAGAAGTGTTTTCTAGAACTTTTGGGGCACATAGGAAGACTGAGTAAGAGACCCATTCAAATCAAAATGTACAAATTAAGAAGGCAGATAGACGGCTTGTGTTGAAATGGTCAAACAAGAAAAAAAAATTCAGAGTTGCAATAACCTGAATCCTGCATGTGTTTTATTTATGTGTTTTATATTATTTTTGTTAAATAATAGTCTCGGAACTAGTACAGAAAGTAGAGGTGTGGGCGAAGGGCAATGGAAGAGAGTTAAACCCTTGTCTTCATCAGAGGGCAGTCAGTTCGTGAACTCTAAGCTAACTAAAGAAGTATTGGCAGTTACAAAAGTAAATAGCAGAAGTTGAAAGTGGTTAGATCTGATGCATCAGAAACTAGACTACAGAGACAGAGGGGAGCTAGACAGACAAAGGAGCTGGACAGAAGGAGAAGGGTTTTACAGAAATCTGACATGCAGGTAGATTATCATGTTTCAATGTAATTTGCTTCTTAAGAAGTAGGACCATGAATTGTATTAGTAAGAATTTACTTGAAGCAGTTAATAGTTGCAGAGGGGGGGCTGGAGAGGTGACTCAGGGGTTAAGCCTCTGCCTTGCAGGCAGAAGGTCCTGAGTTCGGATCCTAGACCCCACGTAGAGACGCCAGGCAGAAGCGGGGGTGGCCTGCACTTCTGGTCCTGGTAGGGCGGAGCCTGTGAATCCCCAGGCAGAGTAAACAAGGAGGAGGTGGAGGCGTCCATGGTGGTTCCTGAATTCAGTCCGTGGTTCTACACACATACACACACACACACACACACACACACACACACACACACACACACGCGCGCGCGCACACCCATACATGCACAATTGAATAAATAATAAACAATATAAAAAAATTTAAAAAAAATAGTTGCAGAGGGATGGGGAGTCATATTCCTTGGTGGTGTAGCCACTGGTAAGTTGGCTTTGCTCAAGTAAACCCACCCATGCTCATGCAGATGACTTTACCTAAATACACACACACACACACACACACACACACACACATATAGGTTTTGTGGGGGGAGGTAGGAGGAAAACTTGGGAATTAAAAGAGGAGAAGGGAGATAAGAGCATAATCAGGGATATGACCAAAATACTTTATATGTATGTAAAATTATAAAATAATCAATTAAAAATTTAGATTAAGTTTAAAAACAAAATGTAGGAAGAGAAGTCAATAGAATTATCAACAGTTGACTAGTCAGTAGGAGCAAAGTAAGAAATAAACAGGATCATACTTCAACTTCCAAGCACAGCTGTTGTCTTAAAATACATTTATTAACTAGTCATGCCCGGTCTGTGACAGATCTTTATTTTCTGTCTTGAAGTGATGTCAAAATCCTTATGACTTTATTTCCCAAACCTTCCAGGGACTAGATATGAACATCTCAGAGGAACTGGACTTTGTCTCTTAACTTTACAACCCCTTCACCTCAAAAGAAATTAGCAGAGGTCTTAAAGGCCCCAAACATTATAGGCTTTTGCCATTGCTCTGGTTGCTCTCCAAAAACTGTCAGTAAGACCCTATTACTGAAGATGCAACACAAATGGATCACAATACATGGGCAAAATATATCAATTGGAACTAATCCGAGGACTTACTCCTTGCTAGATAGCAAGTACAAAATACACAGTACCAAAGGATACTGTAGAAGTTGCTGGGAGAGAAAAATAATCACAAGCCCCATTAATGGCATGAGATCTGTAACTTACAATATAAATCACCATGGCAACAGGTGACCACCCATATAATAGTGACATGAGTACCTAGGAGACATCCAACAGCTTTCTGATTGGACTCAAGACCTGCTTGTCAGAGTGGTCCCCATCTCTGTTACTGTTATTAGAACAAGAATCTAAAAAAAAGGGGGGGAAGGAAATATATTAATAGGGAAGATGCCCATAAACCTATAGGTAGGAAGACAGTACATCAAACTGCTCTGTAGGCAGCTGTCATTATACTCACAGAATGGGAACTCACGGTGGAAAGCTTTGGGTCTAAAGCTGGATGAGTGAAGAGAAATGCACACATCAGTGGGGTGGCCTGAAGAGAGGTAACTTGTTACACTAGGAGGCTTGAACCCCCACAGGAGTAAGGTGACTAAAATCCAATTGTCGTGGTTTGATTCAGGCTGGCAAAATGGCTCAGCTAGTAAAGGTGTTTGCTGCCAAGTCTTGCAACCCGAGTTTGAGTCCCTGGAACCCACGTGATAGAAGGAAAGAATCTACTTCCCAAAGTCGTTCTCCGATTGCACATAAATTCATTAATTAATTAAATGTAAAGAAAAGAGAATTAAATATCATATGTATTTCTACCTCATAAAGTACTTTTGTAGGGACCGGAGAGGTAGCTCAAAGGTTAAGACTCTATTTCACAAACATGATCTAAACATGAGTTTGGATCCCAGGTCCCACGTAAAAACACAAGGCAGAAATGGCTTTGGCCTGCACTTCCGGCCTTGGTGAGCAGAGCCTGAGAAATCCCAGAGCGAAGCAAGGAGGAGGTAAAAGCAATCCAAGGTGATTCCCGAAGTCACCTTTGGTCCTCCACAGGGATACACAGTGCCCTTTGATACACACACACACACACACACACACACACACACACACACACACACACACAATTAATTTTTTAAAAAGTATTTTTTTAAAAGAACAGTCATCTCTAACACTCAATGGAAATAATTAAACTTGTCCACTTCATGTTCCATTTTTTCCAAGGTCATTTCTCAGGGAAGCATCTAGAATAATATCCCTTCTGCAGTCTTTACTATTTGGAACTTAGCTTGGAACTTAGCTTGGAAATCTAATATTATTTTTATTGATTGATTTTTTAATCAAGATATGCAAGCTCACTTTCCATTTCTGTATTTTCTATTTTTGGTTGCCTTGTATTCCTTTCACTTTATTTTGAAAGAGAAGCTCTTCATGTTTATAAAATGGCAAAGAAAAGAACATACTGAATTGCAATGCTTTCCACAATAATCAGAGCTTGCCAAGTCCTAAATTATGTAACTCACTTTAACAGCATTTAGTACGCTGATGAAAATTACTCTAATATAGTAGTCCCGGTTATTATGATAAGCACCTCTTGAGAAGAGAGAATCTTTGTGTTTACATCCTTGAGTTTGTGTTACACTTATCGACAAAATTAGACTTCAAAAATAAGCAGTGGTTGCTGTTAGCTGTTTTTAAATTAGTCATTTGAAAATCTAAGGGTGCATCCCTGCCAAGTTTCTTGATTTAAATTAAGTCTTTGTTTTCCTTGGCTCATTATGATCATCACAATGATGTTTGATGATTGAAAATTTTTGGCCAACTACTTCTTAGCATGCCCCGAGTCTAGAGGTTGTAGTGAATAAACAGGTTGCAGAGAATTTTCCAGGTAGGTCCAGAGAAAAATGTCTTCTTACCAAGGGTATATTTATCCACAACAATGAAGAGTTTTTGTTTTTTAATTTTTTTATTATTATTTATTCAATTGTGCATGTGTGTGTGTGTGTGTATGTGTAGAACCACGGGCGAATTTGGAAACCACCATGGCCCTCCTCCACCTCCTCCTTGTTTACTCTGCCCCAGGATTCACAGGCTCCGCCCTACCAGGACCAGGAACGCAGGCCGCCCCGGCTTCTGCCCGGCGTCTCTACGTGGGGTCTAGGATCCGAACTCAGGACCTTCCGCCTGCAAGACAGAGGCTTGACCCCCTGAGCCATCTCTCCAGCCCCAACAATGAAGAGTTTTTAATGGTAGCTGAGGATGACCTTGATCCTCCTTCCCAGACCTTTCAAGTGCTAAGGGCGCAGGCCTGTGCCACTACACGGAGTTTTATGTGGTCCATCTATAAATCCATTCAATGGAAAGGAAGCAGAGACAGATTCCTGGAGCTTGTTGGCCAGCTGGTCTAATAGGTGTGTCCCCTGATTCAGTGACAGACCCTGTCTCAAAAACTAAGGATCAGGGATAGAGCGGTGGCTCAAGGGGTTAAACCTTTGCCTTGTAAGCAAAAGGATCTGAGTTCAGATCCTAGATCCCATGTAAAAACACCAGGCAGACATAGCAGTGACCCGTACCTCGGGCCCTGGAAAGCAGAGCCTTGGAAAGCCCCAGAGCAAAGCACTAAGGAGGTAGAGCAATGTAGGATGGTTCCCGAAGTCACCCTTGGACCTCCACAGGCACACACAGAGTCCTCTTACACACACAAACATACATGTGTACACACATCTACACATGCAAAAAAAAAAAATACTAAGGAACAAGAGATGATTCTGGCACGGATCTCTAATCCACATGCGTAGGTAAGCACACACCTGTGCACACACACATTACACACACGCAGGAAATAAGACATATATACCAGTAATATGAAGGGAAGGTTCACGGCAGCTTGGGATGTTTTGAGTGGAAGACAATTTGATTGACACATGAAGTCCAAAAGAGCCACAACCTTTGCTTCTGCACTTCTGATAACACTGGGCAGTGTTTGTTTAGAATTTCAGCTCTCTGCAAGAGAGTTTATTTAAAACCCAGAAAAGAGAAGAGATAGTCCTTTCAATGGTCTGACCCGTAAGTATGAAGTGGTGTGAGTGCTTCAGGAAAAACTCGCAGGGAGGGAGCCAGTTAGAAGCAGCAGGCTTGATGGACACTCAGAACCTAGTCAAGTGGCTTTCATCCCGGAGACCAAGCTGGGGAGGTCAGGCAAGGAGCAGATCTGCAAGGCCTTCAGGGACGTGCGTTCAAGAGTGGGTGCTATGCATGGTGCATTAGGAAGTCACCCAAAGTCAAGCAGAAGAGTGACACGACTCACTTCTTACGACCTTTCTGGCTGGTGTGTAGAAGACAGATTGCAAGGAAGCAAGCATGAGCAGAAAAAGTTGTCGCGGCAAAGACGATGCTAGGTGGAGATAGAAAGCTTACAGTGAAGGTGAGCCGATACCATCTGCAAGAGATGGATTCCAGGTCCAGCGAGGATATCAGAATGTGGCTGCTGGGTTTGCAAATCCAATACATGATCTTCTTGGATACTTTAAAACATCTCCAAATTACTCAAAATACTTAATGCAAAGTACTTAATACCTCCTAAACATTGCTATTCTTGTGGAAATAATGAAAATAGTTATCTCTTCCAGTTCAGTACAGATGAAAGTTTTCTTTTTTAAACTTTTCAATATGGAGTTAGCCGAATCCATGGATTCAGAACTCGAAGATACACAGAGCTGACCGTCTGTAGGTCTGCGTTCCTTTTGCAGTTCAAGTCCACAGCTCTTTGGGGTAGTAGGTTCGGTTTTAAAAGAACAATGGTGGGGAAGGAGCTCAACAGCCTGAGTTCCTTAGGATCACTGGGGGTGAGCCTTTGAGTATGGTGGGGAAATGGGATGGGAGATGGGCGCCAGTAAGTGGTCACAAGCTTGAGTTTTGGATGGATCTGCTCAGAGTCATGCAGATGAAATTGTCCCATAGGCCCTGACACGCTAACAGTCACACTGACTAGTTAAGCTCTGAGTCGTATTCACTGTATCCTTTGTTTAAGCATGTTGTTTAGATAAGCTCAAAGTCGAGAAAGGAGGGGGTGAACATTTACCCAGACCCCAATAAACACCCAGCATGCTTCATGCCACTGATGCTTCTAAGGTTTCTAATCATTCTCCAGAATCCCCTTTCTCTATGCCCTGCCGAAGCACACGAGAAGTCACTTGGGACCTGCTCGCAATAGATGCTCACACAAAACACTGCCTCAGTTGCTCCCTCCCGGGTTCCAATGTATCCCTGCAGGGCTCCCGTACCTGGTTCTATGTTCAGAGCCCCGGGAGGCTTGACGGTCCCAGCAATGCTCAGAGGACTGAAGCTGAGCGCTCTGGTCCCGCATGAGCGCTCCAGCTGACAGATGGCTCCGCCCTCGGCTTGCTCAGTCCCCGGATGTGACACGCCTTGGTCCTCTGTCTGAATTTCAGTATCTTCCTGCTTGGTAACAAAGCGCTAAGAGCTGGGATGCATTTCTGAGCATCTTAATTCACGCAGAGTGCCAGGGTCTTCGAGCAGAGAGTCTGACTGGCATGGGCAGGGGCGTGACTCTGCCTGCATTTCCTTGGGGAGAGTGCTTGGATCGTATGATTTGCGCGGTGGTGACTCAACCTCAGAAATGTCTCTACAATTTGGACCATGGCAATTTTAAAATAAAGCATCAGTTTTTTTTTGTTTTTTTTTTTTTACATACTTCCCCTGCCCTTAACTGTATTTGATCCTTTAAAAAAAAAATCTTTAATTTGTTAATATTGTGGGTATTTGATCCTTTTAAAAAATCTATAATTTGTTAGTATTGTGGGGGCGAGTGCCTGCAAAGGGGCGAACGTCAAAGGACAACTTTGTGGAGTCAGGTCTTGCTAACACTTTCTGGGAGTCTGGGGATTGAACTTGGGTCCTCAGTCTTAGCCGCAAGTACCTTTACCTGCTACATCTTCTCACCAGCCTGACTTGAGCTTTCTTCATAAGAATGCTACAGTGTTCTACAGTGCCACCGGCCATGAATTTGTAATGTAACCAGCAAAAACTTTTGAGTTCTGCCTTTAACAGAGATTTTTTTTATCTTACTACTGCTTACCCAGATGAGACATTTATGGGTCCCAAACCCTAGCCTGCCCCCAGAGATTCATAACAATGAGAATCCCATTGTGCCTGTTCGATTTTATTTCTCTTGTTTCTGAGGGGTTTTAATAGCGGCTGCTGTCATGTGACAGAGAGAAATCTACATCCCCACTGACTCCAAGAATTTGCAAAGGAAATAAAACGTCTATGGAAGTTGAATTTTGCTGATGAAATACTGGATCCTAAGAAGAAAAAAGGCTGGTGGTTCCTTCCAATCTTGACTTAGAAGGCTCCCTCGGTGGCTGTGTGTGAGGAGCAGAAGCAGCTTGTGAGCTCCTCTTCCATCTCAGAGCTGACTGATTTTTTTTTTCTGGTCAAGAATGACCAGACTCCAGTTGCTCAGTGCCTGTCATAGTTGGTGACAGGTGTCAACTTGACAGTTGAGGGTTTGAGTTCTGGGCACATTTGCCGAGAATTAGTTGTTAAGTTAAGCCCAGAGCAAACCTGCAGATTGTCTAGTTTTTAGGGATGGCCCAGTCCATGGTGGGTAGAATTAGGCCCTGGAATAAAAACAAAGAGGGCTGGTTGAGAGAGTTGGCATGCTTGTGTACACTTGGCCAGATATGCTGATCTGGCAAGTAAGGATCGTCTCTCTCTCAGCTGTTATGTAGAAATGGTGTGGCCAGTTCCCTCGACCCTGGTGTTGGTATGAACTCTTCTGTCAAGCTAGACTACGAACTGTAACCAGATTATCGTAAGAGAATGAACTGCTTGTTCCCTTAAGCCGTTTGATGGGGATTTATCTGCAACCATGCAGGCGAGCTGCAACACTGCTTGTCTGTACTGTTTTGTTCTCTGTGTCCTAGGGATGTGTCTTACACCAGTGTCACCGCCCTGCCATCCAAAGGCTTGGAGCACTTGAAGGAACTGATAGCAAGGCATACCTGGACACTTAAGAAACTGCCTCTTTCCTTGAGTTTCCTCCATCTCACGCGGGCTGACCTGTCCTACCCAAGCCACTGCTGTGCCTTTAAGAATCAGAAAAAAATCCGAGGGTAAGTAAGCCGAGGCCTGGAGTAAGTACACAGAGGCCAGAACTGGAAGCTGGATTTATTCCTGGGCTTGGGGAAGGATGTGTGTGGTCCGGAAGCCAGGAATACAAGACTTGGACGTGCCCTTCTGGACGGGAATTCCATAGGTATGGAGGCTGTGGATACAAAATAGTCACAGATGAGAAATAAGGTCGTAGGCTGGAGAGATGGGGGTAAGCCTGTGCTTTGAAAGTGAAAGGACCCGAGTTCAAATCCTAGATCCCAGTAAAAATACTGGGTAGAAATGGTGGCACCCTGTATTTCTGACCCTGGAAGGCAGAACCTGGGAAACCCCAGAGCAAAGCAATAAAGAGGTAGAACAATCCAGGATTATTCTTAAAGTTACTCTTGGGCCTCCACAGGCACACACAGTGCCCTCTTACACACACACACACACACACACACACACACATGCCAAAAAAAAAAAAAAGGAAAAGAAGGCCACATTGCAGTGGGGGTAACACACAATGTGATTAAAACAGGTCTTACTAGATCATGTTGTAGAGGTCACATGGGTGTGATTACTCCTCTACACACACAAAACGTGGGAACCCCAAGGACAAACTTCCAAACACATCCGGACCACCGGACCAGCCCGAACTTTACCTACAGCAAAGCTCACCACCACATGTGGCTGGTCTTGCGGTAAGTTTGCACTATGCCTCAGCCCTGCCAGGTTCCAGCTGTGTTTTCTCGACCTTCTTCCTTGACGACTGCAAGCCTTTGCGGACGGGAGCCTAGTGTCATCCTTCACAGGGTCTTAGAGACAAGAGGCTGAAGAGAAACCCCCTGGATTGTGCAGCCTGTCAGGAAGCATCGTCTTCGACGTATTATTTCACTGTCTGGCTGTTCATAAGGACGCAAGAAAGAGCGTGCCTTTCCTCTCTGTTTTATCCGACTCTTGCTTTCACCCATGTGTCCACTCTGCCCCCTTTATGTCTGTGCCACATGCTCTTCTCCTAATCCTCCTTCATCTTAATTTAGTCCTTTAGCTTCTATACAGGTATCTATTAGATTATTTTCTAACCTTATTTTCAGTAAAAAAAAAAAAAAAAAAAAAAAATCAGGACTTACTCATAGAGGGAGAAGCATTATGCCTGTGGGCCCAGGGTCGGGGCATGACATCAGATGCTCTGTGATACCACATGGCACCAAGTGGGAAAGGACCAGGGATGGAGGGATGTATAGCTACAGTGGACTTTGGGGACAAAGTGTGAGTCTAGTGCCCTGGAGAAAAAGAAAACTTTTGGATGTGTGCATGTATGTCTTGTGTGTATATGTGTATGTATCTCTGAATGTGTGTGGGGGCCAGAGATTGTGTGTGTGTCTTCCTTGATCACAATCACTCTCCACCTTATTTTAAAACAGGGTTTCTCACTTGTAACCAAGAGCTTATTATTTCTCTAGTCCAGCTAAGCAGCTTCTTCAAGGGCTCCCCTAGCTCGACCTCCCAAGCACAGGGATTACAGACAGGCTGCCACACTCACTCAGTAGCCACAAGGGTGTTGAGAATTTGAACTCAGGTCCTCTAATGTTCATGGAAAGTGCTTTATGCAACGATTCATCTCCTCAGCCCTGTGGAAAAAAAAATCAAACTTGTTTCTCTGGCACCCTTCATGTGCTCATTTCTTCAGCAAATGTTTATGAGCATCTCCTATATAGTTGGCACTGTCCTTTCCCCAGCTGTAGATAGGAGACGATTTCTTCATGCACTTTGTTTATCATCTAGTGGAGGAGGCAGAGCATAAACAGGCAAGCAGAGAAGAAAATAATAGATAGCCCCATGAAGGCATTAAGCACAAGGCTGGAACAATTCCTTAAAGGAGGTTAGGGAAGAGTCCTATGGAAAAGCAGCAGATATTTGAAATTGGTCAATGAGTAAAAGTGTGATTTCTAGGCAAAGGGAATAGGGTAGTCTAGAGCTCTGAATAGGAATATTGTTAGCCGTGACCAATATATCGACCAGGAATGTCGGGACCGGAGGGTTTGTCCAAACAACAGCGCTGACATCCTAATCAGACAGAGTCTCTCCAACCTGCAAGATGTCTGTGAACCCCAAAAGCTCGGCCCATGCACCAGGCACACTAGTAATTGCTTAGCCAAGACACTCATCTGTCCCTCCGAGACGCTTGTCCCATTTCACAAGCAAACAAGAAAGGTTTCAAGACTGTTCAAGTGAAACAGCCAGTAATCTTCCTCATGGCGGAAGTACATGGCTGGTGGCTGGAGCTGAAGGCTAAGTCACTCCCATCCCTGAGGCTGAAGGCTGAAGGCTGGAGGATTTCTGGAGAGTCTCTCTTCTCAGTTTCTTGTTCTATGGTTCCTTTTATCTGATCTACTACTGGAAGGTTCCAGTGAGATCTAGGGAGTTTCCAATTGGATCTAGGGGCTGGTCTTTGTATTGTCCGGAAAATCTCTTCAGGTGGTCTCAGCTGATCTTAGTTAATGCCAGGTGTGTCAACTGACTTCCAGGATTAACTATCACACATGCATTGTTCCTGGAATTTTGGGGTGTGTGTGTGTGTGTGTGTGTGTGTGTGTGTGTGTGTGTGCATGTATACAAGAGGGTGCTTGAGTGTGTTTGCCTGTGGAGACTCAGGAGTGACACTGGGAATCATCCTGGATTGCTCTATCTCCTTATCATTTTGTTCTGGAACTTCCCTTCTGCCATACCTGTGCCAGGTTTTATGTGGGAATCTGAGGATGTGAACTCGATCCTTTTACTGGCAAGGCAAAAGTTTTAACCATAGAGCTATCTCTCCAGCCCTATATATGCAATTTTTAATATATTTTGATGGTTGGGGTGGTGGTGATGGTGGTGGTGGTGGTGGTGATGGTGATGGTGTGTGTGTGTGTGTGTGTGTGTGTGTGTGTGTGTGTGTGTGCGTGTGTGTGTGTGTGTGTGTGTGTGTGTACCAGAAGACACTTGAGTGTATATGCCTGTGGAGACCCAAAGGTGACATTGGAAATCATCCTAGATTGCTTATCTCCTTATTACTTTGCTCTGAGGTTTCCTAAACCCCACCTCAAAGGGCCAAAAGTACAGCTGCTGCATTTCTGTCTGACATTTTTACATGGGATTTGGGGATTCAAACTCAGGTCCTTCTGCCTGTGAGGCAAAGGCTTTACCCCGAGCCATCTTTCTTACTCTGTTCTTGGATTTTAAAGCGAACAGTGACAGGTTTCTGGCACTTTGCAGAATCCTGGAGTCCTTGATGTGTAATGGAAGCAGCTTCCGGAGTCTGCGACATAGGAGATCTGCCAACGCCTTGCACAGCCCCGTCTACCAGGAGTACGAAGACATGGATGACAACAGGATGGGAAGCAAGCGGAACGCCAAGCTCCCGGACGCCTCCGGCAACTCCCAGTATTATGTCTTCCTTGAAGAACAGGAAGACGAGACCATTGGTTTTGGCCAGGAGCTCAAAAATCCCCAGGAAGAGACTCTCCAGTCCTTTGACAGCTACTATGACTACACTGTATGTGGGGACAGTGAAGACATGGTGTGTACCCCCAAATCGGATGAGTTCAACCCCTGTGAAGACATCATGGGCTATAAGTTCCTGAGAATCGTAGTGTGGTTCGTTAGCCTGCTGGCTCTCCTAGGCAACGTCTTCGTCTTGATAGTTCTCCTCACCAGCCACTACAAACTGACGGTACCCCGCTTTCTCATGTGCAACTTGGCCTTTGCAGACTTCTGCATGGGGATATATCTGCTACTCATTGCTTCGGTCGACCTGTACACACACTCTGAATATTACAACCATGCCATCGACTGGCAGACGGGCCCCGGGTGCAACACAGCCGGTTTCTTCACGGTCTTTGCCAGCGAGCTGTCGGTGTACACGCTGACGGTCATCACCCTGGAGCGGTGGTACGCCATCACCTTCGCCATGCGCCTGGACCGCAAGATCCGCCTCAGGCACGCGTGTTCCATCATGGTCGGGGGCTGGGTTTGCTGCTTCCTTCTGGCTCTGCTCCCTTTGGTGGGAATCAGCAGCTACGCCAAGGTCAGCATCTGCTTGCCCATGGACACCGACACCCCGCTGGCGCTGGCCTACATCGTCCTGGTGCTGTTGCTCAATATCGTCGCCTTCGTCGTCGTGTGTTCCTGTTACGTGAAGATCTACGTTACAGTCCGAAATCCCCAGTACAACCCTCGGGACAAAGATACGAAAATCGCCAAGAGGATGGCAGTGCTGATTTTCACTGACTTCATGTGCATGGCCCCCATCTCCTTCTACGCCCTGTCGGCACTCATGAACAAGCCCCTCATCACAGTGAGCAACTCCAAAATCCTGCTGGTCCTCTTCTATCCCCTCAACTCCTGTGCCAACCCATTCCTCTACGCCATCTTCACCAAGGCCTTCCAGAGAGACGTGTTCGTCCTGCTCAGCAAGTTTGGCATCTGCAAGCGCCAGGCCCTGGCATACCAGGATCAGAGGGTTTATCCCAACAACGGCACTGGTATTCAGCTCCCACAGACGTCCCGGGCCTTCAGGCAGAGTCTCCCCAACATGCAAGATGTCTATGAACTGCTTGAAAGCTCTCGTCTAACACCAAATAAGCAGGGACCCATCTCGGAAGAATACAAGCAAACGGCTTTGTAAATGGATGTCATGCTATTCACAACAGGAGCTTACGTTTAAAAAGGCTCGTCTCTGGAACATGCATTCCATTTCTGACACATGGATACTAGGGTGACCCACCCTCACATCCATATGATGAATTTGGGGGTCAGAGTTCATTGCTACGGCGTATTGCCTCCACCAAGAGAAACTGTCAGCATATCTGAATCCCAGGCGATATGAAAATAATCCATGTACTCCAGAGATGATACTGTGTATCATGTTCTGCAGATATCAGAGTCATTTCAACATCTGTCTTCTTGCTTTTAGATAGCATTTCATACTAAAGATTAGCCACACCGGCTCAGGAGATGACTCAGTGGTTAAAGTTTTGCCTCAAAAGCAGAAAGAACCTGAGTTTATATTCACAGATCCTACACAAAAATGGTTGATGACCTTCAATTCCATCCCTGGAAGGCGGAGCCTAGAAAACTCTAGAACAAAGTAATAGGAGATTCAGCAATCCAAGATGATTCCTAATGTCACCCTTGGGCCTCCACAGGCACACACATTCAAGTGCCCTTTTACACACACACACACACACACACACACACACACACACACACACACACCACTACATTTTTCAGTGGTATTAATTCAGCAGGTGAATTAATTCAGTCCACATCACGTACCCCGATATAACCCAAAAACATTTTAGTTTCCTAAAATCGAAAGGTCAAACACAACTAGATGTCATGCAGTCACTCTTACAAGGCACAAAGAAAAGCAAGGTTCAGCTTTGAGTGTGTGTTTTTTTTTCCTCTCAAACTCTGAGAGCACTCATCATCTCTTCCAAAGCTACCCTTGCAAGACCCAGAGAAACTGGCAAGATTCAGCTTCTGTGGCCAGGCAAACTAAGACTGGACATCCTTGGCTACCTGAGAGCAAAAAGCTGTGAGCTTTAGAAAGTGTTTCTATGCAACGAATAGGCATCAGGAGAGAACACGCTCAGCCAGCCACCTGCTGACCATGTAGCTGGTTGCTAATTGGCTGTAGGACTTTGGAAAATCACTGGGCCTCAAACATCAGTAGATATGAAGGAACCGTCGCTCTCTTCCATGTTCAAAACTATACGTGTTGGGCTGGAGAGGTGCCTCAGGGGTTAAGCCTCTGCCTTGCAGGTGGAAGGTCCTGAGTTCAGATCCTAGACCCCACGTATAGACGCCGGGCAGAAGTGGGGGGTGGTGGCCTGCGTTTCTGGATCTGGTAGGGCGGAGCCTGTGAATCCCGGGGCAGAGTAAACAGAGGAGGTGGAGGCGTCCATGGTGGTTCCCGAATTCACCCATGGTTCTACACACACACACACACACACACACACACACACACACACGCCCGCGTGCACACACACACATGTACACACACACAATTGAATAAATAAATAAAATATTTTAAAAAAAAACTATACATGTCTCCCAACAGATTTTTTTTCAACAAGTAAACAGTGATGTTCCTGTCTTGTAAGACAGCTTTTTTAGACATCAGACTTGGGAAATTTTTTCTTTAGTTCATTTTTAGCCATCATGTCTGAGCTAAAAATTCTATAGAGTAACTCTATTGGGTCAGCTCCAAATTGTTTAACTAATTGTTCATTCTATACAACTATCAAGCTAAAAAAAAGCTACCCAGACTGGAATCATTGTCATAGAGAAATAGTAGAATGATAACATAAAATGTTGGCTATTTAGTTAGTACTTCACTGTCCAGAACCACTTCAAACATTGCACTTGCCTTCAGGGATGGGGTTATTACTTAGCCATTTGCAGTGTACAAACTACCACTGTCAAGGGAGAATCTTTCATCTCACTCTGTCAACTCCTTCTAACCCTGTCAATCACCCTGCCCATAAAGCCTTTGTTCCCCAACAGAGCTTTAAACAATCAGGAGGTGTTATCCGTTGAATAGCCTCTTATTGTCTTGCAATTAATGTCCCCAAACAGAGATGGTATTTGCTTTTCATCGCTCCTGAACCTAGCAGGGTTAGTGAGACCTCAAAACTGGTCCCCACTCCACAGTCCTGTAAACACTGGCTTACCTAGCAGTTGCCCTGTGGCTAATGAATTTCAACAAGTGTGTTAGATTTGGGACAGTGTTTCTTTCATGTGGCATCCTGAAAATATCACATCTTGACAGATAATGTGTTTTATCTTGAGTAGTTGCTATAATGCCTTGGAAACAAAGTCTTAGAAAAGTGACTCCAGAAAAAAAGTTATTAAAATTCACACTCATAACATGAAATAAATTTTTTTCCTGTACTGAGTCATCTGGTATTTCTTTTTGTAACTTATGAATTTCTTTGGAGGTTGACATCATGAATATATGTTTAAAATAAAGAGGGGAAAACACTGTGGAGAGATCCACATTGAAAAGTAGATCAATTGGGCTGGAGAGGTGGCTCAGGGGTTAAGCCTCCGCCTTGCAGGCGGAAGGTCCTGAGTTCGGATCCCAGATCCCACGTATAGACGCCAGGCGGAAGCGGGGGCGGCCTGCGCTTCTGGTCCTGGTAGGGCGGAGCCTGTGAATCCCGAGGCAGAAGGAGGTGGAGGCGTCCATGGTGGTTCCCGAATTCACCCGTGGTTCTACACATACACAGACACACACACACAGACACACACACACACGCGCGCACATACACACACACATGTGCACAGTTGAATAAATAATAATAATAATAAAAAAATGTAAAAAAAAAAGAAAAGTAGATCAATCAATAATTGGCTAGTAACTCCTGGATAGTGAATTATGATTCATAAATAGGCAGTTATGTCGGAAGAGGAAAGGTAGCAAAATAGAATAGACTGAACATATTATTGATATAGGAACTATAGTTTTCTAAGGTACCTTTTGATTTATCTGAAGAATTACCAACATTAGTGGAAATGAGCATCTATTAGGACAGGGGATGGGGAGATGACGTAGTAAAGTGTGTGCTACACAAGCATGAGGACCTGAGTTCTGATCCTGCCATCATGCAGAAAGCCAGGCATGGCAGTGTGTGCCTACAATCCCTGGGGAAATGGAAACAGGAGGATGCTTGGAGCTTACTGGCCCACCAGAAGAGTCAAACCAGTGAGCCTCAGGTTCAATGAGAGGGACCCCCTGTCTCATAAAATAAGGCAGAAAGCAACTGAAAAAGATGCCAGATGTCAGCCTCTGGCTTCCATGTATCCCACATCTGCAGGAAAGCATGTACACACACACCACCACCACCACCACCACCCCTCATAGGCTAATTCAACAGAGTTCATAAAATTCATGTCCTTTATACATATCACTTGCAAGAGTGTCTTTCAAAACACTCCCAAATTCTATTCTGCAGAACAGAATTAATCAGAAGTAGAGAACGTGTGTTGGGCAGCAACATGAGACTGTCAAGATGAACAAGAGACAATCGCAATTGTGAGAATTCAGAAAAGCCTGCAACAGTGTGAGAACACATTCTCTGACTCACTTGAAGCTTTGGGGAGAGATCATATGAAGACATAGTAGAATGAGTTGAGTATCACTTATCGTGAGTATCTAAGAGGTGGGAACATTAGCAACATTGCATTCTGCTTTAGATACCGCCAAAGTTCCAGCTCAGAGTGGTGTGTGGCGTCTACCAACCTCCCCTTTCATTTTCCACCAAAATCTGAGGATACCGGTGGGTATCGAAACCCACCTCTAATTCTAGCTCTGGAAGGAAAAACCTGGGACCATTCAGAGCAAGCTGGCTAGCAAGACTAGCCCTAATGTCATGCCTGGGTTTAGTTTAAGACCCAGGCTCACAACAGAAAACTGGAAGAGTGATCGAGGATGATTCTCAATAACACTGTTGGGTCTCCACAGGTATACACGATCAAGTGCACTCATATACATACACTCACACACAACATCCACATGCAAAACACACACACACAACATACATGCATGCAGGAAAGAAAGAAAACATCACAAGTGCTGGAGGAAGGGTGGAGGAAAAGGAACGATCCCACACTGCTAGTAGGAAACGTAAATTAGTACAACTATCATGGAAGACATTGGAAGAGTCCTCAAAAAAATTTAAATGGAGCCAGGCATGGAAGCACACACCTCTGCCCTTATGTATTAATTACTTTTGGGTATTGTTGGGAGAGAATACCCAAAATAAAGCCATTTAAGGAGAAAGGGAGATTTATTCAGCTTACAGTTCCAGGGGGGGAGATACAGCCTTTCATGGCAGACACAGCATGACTGGTGTCAGAAGCTGGAGATGGGCTATGTCGCACCCATCCGCAAGGCCGAGATCTATGAGTTTGCTGCAAAAACAGACTTCTCCGGGAGGTAGGGTAGAACTAATCCACCTCAAGGCCCATCCCTTGTGATCTGATCATGTTGTAATCTCTTCCAAGGCATCTCCTGAGCTGTTTTTATCATCTCAACTATAAGAGGAGGAACCGAGGTAAAGGAGGGCAGGGTCCCTCTTGATCTTCTACTCTCAAGCCTGCTTCCTTTCAGCTTTCTTCATCTCAACTAATAGTGTGAACTGAATTTCTCAGAATGGAAATGCACATGTACACACACACACCCCCATGTTAAGGATTCTACAAGGCTAACTGATCAAATAGAGCTTCACTAAAGGAGACCTCACTGCCATGTTTGTTGCAGTTTTACTTTCAGTAACAGGACAACACAGAGGTCTAATGGTTCAGGAATCTATAACCATGAACAGTCTTACCCATCGAGCCAGTAAGCAAAAAGAGTTTGATAAAAATCTAGCAATAAAAATCTAGGACTAGCTTACCCCTCCCTGTGACTCAGTTTCCATGTTCACCCGAGGCACTGCATCTTCAGGATCAGCCCCAAGGGAAGTTATAAAATGTCCCTAATCCTCATTTTCTTAGGAGGCTTTTCCTGTTCCTCAGCAAGAGTGAGTTAAAGAAATGAGCTAAACTCCTGAGGAATTCAAGACAGAGGCCGGAGAGCTACCTCAGCACTTAAAGCAGAAGGACTTGAGTTCGGATCCCAGATCCCACATTAAAAAAAAAAAAAAAAGAAATCTAGGCAGAAATGGTGATGGCCTGCACTGCCCACCCTGGAAGGCGGAGCCTGGGAAATCCCAGAGCAAGGCGAAAGGAAGTAGAGCAATCCAGGATGATACCCAAAGTCATCTTTGGGCCTCCACAGACACACAGACACACATGCACACGCACACGCACACACGCACACGCACATGCATGCGTACACGCACACACATGTGCAGAGAAAAATAATCCTCATTTCTTTGGACAGAGATCCTCAGTTCAAGTTTAATTAAATTCCATCTCAGCTCCACTGACATTCTGAGGAAAAGCCTTGTAGAATGATGGTGTTTCCTTAGACAGTGTAAATGGTTACAAATGATTCATAGTGCTGTGGAGATATGGAACACCCAGGATTTATGGATAACCGTAGAACCATTTCATTCTCCCCACTCTCAGATATTTTTCTGCTTTTTGGGAGTAAGCATTGTCTGCAAGCACTGCGACAGGAGCGACAACAGGGGAAGTGTTGTTAATAGCTTCAACAAACGTCAGAGAAACAAGATACCCTGACCCAATCGACACCGTGGTCCAGAAGGAAAAAGAGGGTTGACTTCACGCCTGCTTTAACCATCAGGAGACCAGCTCTGGCCAAAGGGAGAAAGTGAGCGCACGTCTCTGGCACTTAGAAGTCTTCCCAGACATCCAAATTGCTACTGGGCTTCATTTTAATTAGAAGAGTAGAGCCACTAGTGGGAGGGATAATTGGAACACAGTATTTCCTGACACTTCTTCAACTGTTTGTCCATCTGATTGAGCGTGCTTGCTCTCTCTCTCTCTGTCTCCTCTCTCTCTCTCCAAATCCACTCACTCTGAAGCCATATTCTATGAGACATCTGCAAAATGAGCACTACACTGATCGCTCCCCAAGTATCCAACATGACCTTCTCTGTGTTCCTGACCAGATCCCCTTCTGATGACGGCAGGGGGGCTTCTGTGCGCCCCCATACCGTCATCATAAATGGAAGATGGACAGAGGGTGGTCAGTGCCGTCTCTGGGAATCTTGGACAGGCGATGGAAACAGAGGAACGATCAGGGTGATTACAAACTAGGAATGACGCCGACAGGAGACCACAGGGCACACCTCGACAGGCAGATAGCCCCTTGCTCCCTGTCGCAGCTACATAAGAATGGAACGCAGGACCTAGTAATTTCAGACACCTGTGCCGGACTCAGGCAACTACTGGGTTTTATCCCCCATCTCCAGAAAGACTTGCATTTTTGGACGAGTTAGCAAACACCACAACAAAGTTAGGGGTCGGAAGAAACATCTCATCCGCTCATTTCATTTAAAAAAACAACCACCACGAACATACCTGAGACCATTCTCAATTTTGTCTTCTGTAAAGTGAAGCAGGTCTGGTGGCCGGCATTCACGCAGTGCCAGAAGGTACGACGCAGGCTTTGGGGGAGAAAAGCGACCAACAGTCTCACCCAGCTGTGAAGCTGCCATAAAATCACTGTGGAGGAGGAGCTGACTATTGGTGAATAGTGGTATATATGGTACCAGAGTAACCAAAACTTCGGGTTAGATTAAAGTCTACTTTTCAGCAGGAAACACATGTCTGGCACTGTAACCCAAGCCAAGTGACTGTGGAAGGGGAGACTGTTTAGATGAGAATAAGCTGCTAATATTTTATTTTTTTGAGACGCGCGTGCGTGCACACACACACACACACACACACATATATATCATATGTACTTCTGGGCATCAAGGCACCAGGTTTGGGAGCAGGCACCTTATCCACTGAGCTGTCTTGTTGGCCCCAAGCTGCTAAATTTTAACTCTAAATACTTGATAGCAAACTGCCATCTAACAATTCTCATTATACCCGTAGATCAGCAAAGCTCTCACCACTCGACCGAGAAGCATCCTTTTGCAATGGAGGATGTGTAATGCAGAGAACACAACTGCCCAAAGTACCGAGAGAACGTGGTCCTGGAGTGCTCAGCAGTAAGCAAGGCATCAAAACCAACTCCCATCCCAAGGCTTAGGAAGCCTCCCAGCAAAGGGGCGGTAAGAATGTAAAAGCCTGAGAGTAGGGAAGGGTATTCCCAGACAGAGACAGTGCCCTCTGGTCATGACCAGGCTGCCACACCTAAGAACTCACTGCAGAGATGTCTATTTTCACAAGACCTGCACCATCGCTGGCTGTCAACACTTCACCACGGATAAGGAAAGATCTCGAGAAAACTACGCCTCTCTGAGAAGCTGCTTAAGGCTAAGGCCAGACAGAAAAGGGGAGTTTCTTCACCCAGTGATTACCCACCGACACATCAGCTATGCCCCCGAAAGCACTCGGCACTTGCTAGTATAGGCATCCAGCTAAAACCCAGTGGGTCAACATGTGTGAAGATGTGAAAGCAGGAGGAAGACTGGCTGGAAAGGAGAAAGTATAAAGTGGGACAGAGGGGGATGGGATCGGGTAGTAAGAGGAGAAAACACATTACATTCATTGTATTTATGTATGAAAGGATAAAAAAAATAGAAGAGGAAGACAGGGAAAATTACAGACAAGATATGGGAGAAGATCCCCATCAGCCCAGAATCTGGTTGAAGTCTCTTGCCATTGAGGATCAATGAAAACAGAAGGGAGATTGGTAGGGAAAAAAAGGAGGATTGAAATAGGAAAATGGGGAGGATGGGGCTGGAATTAAAATGTGAACATATAAAAAATTTGTTGTATTTATCCATGAAACTCTGAGAGAAAAAAAAATTAAAATAATGAAATAATAAAAAAACAAACATAATCCTTGCTTTGATATGGTTAAGAAAGCGAAAGAAGAAAGAAAGAAAAAGAAAGAAAGAAGAAAGAAAGAAAGAAAGAAAGAAAGAAGAAGAGGAAGGAAGGAAGGAAGGAAGAAGAAGAAGAGAAAAAGAAAGAAAGAAGGAGAGGAGGAAGGAAGGATGAAGGAAGGAAGGAAGAAAGAGAAGAGAAAAGAGAGGAGAGGAGGAAAGAAGAAGGACGGAAGGAAGGAACAAAGGATGAGACGACAGAAGAAAGGAAGAAAGAAAAGAGAGAAGAGAGGGAGAAAGAAAGAAGGAAGGAAGAAGGAGACAAAGGAGAAAGATAGAAGAAGGGGAAGGAAGGAACGTCGAAAGGGAAGAGAAAAAGAAGCGAAGAAGAAAAGAAAGAAAGAAAGAACGAGAGAAGGAGGAAAAGGAGAAAGAAGGCAAGAAGAAGAAGAAGAGAATGAATGAAAGAAAAAGAGGACAGGCGGGGAAGGAAGGAATGAAGCTGAAAAGACGGAAGAAAGAAAGAAAAGAAAGAAGAAGAAAGAAAAGAGGAAGAGGAAGAAGAAAGGAAGGAGGAAGAACAGGAAGGAGGAAGAAGGAGGAAGGGAAGGAAGGAAAGAAGGAAGGAAGGAAGGAAGGAAGAAATGTTTTGCGCTGCTCGTCTCGCCAGCAAGAACGACGGCAACACGACAGGATCCTTCTGTCGCAGCTTTAATGCATCTTGAGAGGGAGACACTAGCTTTCAGCACGGAGACCCCAACTGCCTAAACCGCCACCCTTATATAGGGATTCTGTCCCGTCTTGGACGTGGCAGCACCTGATTGGTAGTGGGCGTGTCACCCGAGGTGGCGTGATGGTTTGCGATCAGGGCTAGAGCGGGAAATGGGCCTGGCGCTGGCATTGGCTTGTTTTGCTGAGGGAGAAGGGGAAACGGCGCCATCTTAGAATGGCGGCATGCAGGGCGGCGCCCTACATCTCCCCCTTTCTTATCAAATATGATAGCGATGAGGTGACCACCAGCTCGGCGAAAACAGAGGCAATCCTCATGAAAAAATTCGTCCCGCCAATTTTGTGAGGAAGGGATTCTGGGGCAGGAACCTTTTGCAAGATGGCGTGTTTTCCAGGAGTAAACTCTGTGCGATGCTTTGCTCGTCAACCTGTGTGGGCTGCCTATGCCAGACAATCGTCCTCGTGCAATGCACAAAGTGCTGAGGGTGCATGAGCTGTTTGGCCGGCGATAACCTTTATTCTTGCTTTAATGCTGCAAGCCAGATCTCAGCGAGGGCCCCATGCTCTCAAGGCCATAAGTGCCTGAGTGACCATGATTTTTTCTCGTTTTGCCCTGTTGAAAATTTACAGAAGGCCAAGACAATATTGCCAGACGAGACAGAACAGAATTCCAAATAGTCCCACCCCACCCATTCCTTGAAGTAGGAAAAAGCTGAGGAAACCAGGAGGCGAATCCCGATGTCAGAGATGGGTAAGACGGTTGAGTTGACGTGATTATGGCGACTCTGAGTTCGTCGCGTCTGTTCAAATTCATGGGTCCATTCTGTAACATAAATGAGAAGGGACTTGGACAAATGCCCAGCTGTGAATTCTTTGTATTGTACAGAGGTGATGGATAACCCAGACATTTTTTTTTCACATCCCAACTGTGCTAATTGCCACAGTATATCTACTTGTTCTTGAACCAAATCAATACGTTGATTAACCGCAACAGTCCTCCTTGTAGTTGGGTGTTTGCCGACTGCTGTTTGTCATAGCTAAGGAGACTGAGGAGGACGCTCATTGATAGTTGTTGCTGCCTTGACAGTCCCTGACAAACGCCAAAGCCGAGGCCGTAGTGAAGCGCAACGGCCCGTGGTGGCTACAATGCTGACATAGCAGCGGTGATCCCAAAGTCTCTTTTTTGATCGAAACAGTGACAGTTAACGAGGGCTTCAATGGGAACCGGGACAAAGCGAGGCATTCGTGCCACCCCGCCAAAGAGTGGGTACTTGCGTTCCAGCAGGGTATAAAGCATTGCTTATTACTACATCTATAGTGGAGGAGGTGGCATTGTTACTAACTATCCAAATAAAAGGAGGCCAACACGCAGACAGCGGTTGGAGGGAACCTTTGTTTTAGTTTGAAACGGTCAGATAGAATATTATCAGAGTCAGATTGTTATAGCTTAACTCAGAGACCCTACAGCCGCCCCCACAAAGCATTGACAGGGGGTAGATCAGTACAGCTACCATTAATTCCACAAGAAAGCCATATAAAAGGATCAGCCTCAACGCTCCATGGGTCATTTGATGTAAAGTTACCAACAGAGGGCCTATACGAGGCGAAAAAGTAACGTATCATGAATCATGCCTGCCACTCGTGCTTGACAACCATCCAGGGTAATATGGACTGGTCATCTCTAGCTCCTTTGCAGAAAGGAGCAAACCTAGGCGGGGGACAGAGGAGCGAGTTTGAAAGTTGGCTGTTGGCACCCAGCCGAACAGATTGTGGAATTTGCCCTAAAAACAGCTTTTATTACAACCTTGGGTTTATCTTTAACAGTCGCACCAAGCTGTGCAAAAGATTGATATAAAGCGTTATGCAGAAGAGGAAACTCGAGAGATTTCGATGACAAAGCAGAGACTACCAGGCAATGACAAAGTCCTGTTTTCTTTTAAGGTTTCTATAGTAGAGTCTGTAGGTAGAAAAGGCAATCCAAGCGTTCGATTAGTAGTAAACAGGTGAGGGAAAACGTTAGCATTATACATCACCGGCATGGGCAGGGGGAACGGGACATTATCCCCCATCTGTGCTCGGAGCGAGACTGGAGATTCTCCTCAGGATCAGCTTATCAGTCTTAATTCTGTGCTTCATTTTCTTGGATATGGATGTTTCTTGTTAGCCGTTGTGGGATCCAAATGGATGTCTTCGGTCTGTGGAAAGACACATACAGCTCCCTGGACCTAGTTAAAACTGGATCCGGGCCTTTCCATTGATTAGTCAAATTCTTTCCATTTTACTAACTCCTGTGTCTCTGAGGTTCTGAGCAATGTCTGTCAGCGACTTCTTCCTGATTCATCTAAGTTGAGAAAGTTCAGAGTGAAGTGCCAAAGATAATGCTGCCTTTGGACCAGGAGATGGGACGCTTGGGTCCCCCTTTTTTGTTTTATTAGATAAGATTTGAGTGTCCGGTGGGTTCTTTCAATTATGCCTTGACCCTGGGGGTGTAGGGCAGGCCAGTAATGTGTGTCACTTGTAGCTGTGAGCAAAATTGTTTGAATTTTTGGGAAGTATAGCTGGTCCATTGTCTGTTTTTAGACCTTAGGTTTGCCCCATGCACTCCATGCTTCAAGGCAATGTTGATAAACCTGAGAGGTCTTTTCACCTGAGAGAGAGGTGGCATGGATGATGCCCGAGTAGGTGTCTACAGAAACATGTATATATTGAGATTTCCCAAAAGAGGGGATGTGAGTCACATCCATTTGCCATACCTGCAACAGGGAAATGCCTCTAGGATTACTCCAGTGTGGGGGATAGGCAAGATTGGCAAATTTTGACAATTAATGACTATGTCACGTGCCTGTTGCCTTGTCAAGGAAAGTGTTTGCGTAATGTTTCAGAAGTAAAAACGCTGTCTGTCCTGAGGATGTAGGGGGATGGAAAGAAACAATCTTTGATACAATGATGAGCGTGTCCATCCTTTTGGGAGGAGCAGAGAGCATTGGCAGTCCTCTCTGAACAGGGCCAATAGCGACATCTGCTGATTAATGGTCTTTAAATCATTGTAACGACGCCATTTTCCTGATTTTTTTTTATAACAAAAACGTGTATTCCATGGTGAGGGTGGGGCTCAATGTGATCTAATGAAGTTGTTCAGAGACAATGTCTATCATAGCCTGGGTTTTCGGAGGTTGAGGCCACTGAGGAACCCATACAGGAACCTCCGTTATCCAAGTATGGGCCGGATTACCTCAGTGGCACTAGAAAAAACCTAAACCGGCCCGATCTAATTTTATCTTGGGTGAAAGAGGACACGATCACCTTGATTATAACGTCCCAGCCCCTGACCCTCATTTTAACCCATTTTTCCTCATGTCTCTAACATGAGTGGGAACTCGCTAGTGAGGTTAAACCCAATTGGACATGATATCTCTTCCCCAGAGGTTAACAGGCAAGGGCAAAACATATGGAGTGAACCATCCCGTTTTACCTTCATTTGTTTTCCATTTAAGTCTATTAGTACTCATGTTAGGGCTATCTTGATAACACAGCCTCGAAGGGAATGGGAGGATTTACTTATGGGCAGTGTTGTGGCCACCATAAGTGGAGATGATACTCTTGTCTTCTCCAGTATCAAGGATACCCTCAAAATCTTTATTGTTTATGTGAGAACAAGTTTTGGACGTGTATTTAAGGTTAAGGTCAAATAAGCCATGTCAGGTCCGGAAGATCCCATGGGCATCGTGTGGAGGAGGTCGTTTTTTCTGGGGCCGGAAGAATAGGACTTGAGCG
Organism: Typhlomys cinereus; assembly: GCA_023101885.1. Classification (NCBI taxonomy): domain Eukaryota; kingdom Metazoa; phylum Chordata; class Mammalia; order Rodentia; family Platacanthomyidae; genus Typhlomys; species Typhlomys cinereus. The sequence continues at coordinate 1,689,188 of JALPQD010000147.1, forward strand.
ATTCGATCTCCTTTTTGATAGAGAAGTACCCTGGGGGCTGGAGCATAGAGATCGAATATCTGAGTATGATGGTTGTCTATCAGACCAGGGTGAACTATCAACCCCTGAGCGGTTAGAGAGCTCTTCCAATTATTAGACCTATAGTTTGTTGGGTAGGGGAGGTTGTAGAGGCTGAAGAGGACGGCTTGAACACCCAATTGAGGCATTAAGATTGTGGCGGCGGAGTGCAAGTCCAATCTTGTGGCTGGTTTTGAGGAATTTCTGGGTTCTCGGTTTTGACAAATGGGTCCCGTATTTCTTGGGGCCCCGGCCGGGGGCCCATTGACCCGTTTTTTGTTTTCTGGCTCAGAGAGACCTCTTGAGGAGGCAAAAGATTGCCCTTCAGGTCTCTTATTGACTGCACGTTTAACGGGTGATATCCTTTTTGACACCTGGTGCACAGAGTAAGGGGTTTTTGTTCTCTTTAGCCTCGCGACAATCTTTTGCAAAGTGGCCAGGTTTTTTACAATTGTAGCAGGAGCGACCATTGTTTTTCATGGGGGGCGCTGTGTGCTCGGAGATAGCCGCCGCGAGTCCAGAGTTACTCAGCGGGCCCCCTATTTCTCTACATACTCTAAGCCATCTTGTAAACCTTTGTTTTTCTGGGAGCTATAGCATTGCGGCATTCCTGTGAGGCTTGTTCAAAGATTATTTGTTCTATAAAAGAGCTATAGTATCTGGATCACCAAAAATCTTTCCAGCCACTCCATTATCCTAGCCACATATTCAGAAAGGTTCTTGGGCCCCTGTATTTTTGTAAGCTGTTCCTGTTTCTCCCTTTTTGTTAAGAGCCTTCCAGGCCTATAGCTGTACTGGAAACTTGAGCATAAGCACCCCAGTGAAATAGCCTGATCAGTGTAAACGGGCCTTGACCGGTTAATAGCTCAAAGGTCCATTCTCTTTGTTCAGGGGTCAGCGAAGAGCATTAATCCTAGCCTGGTTTTGTGCTGCTTCATGCCATAAGGCTTCCATTCCATGTATTGACCCATAGTAGGTAATGCAGCCTTAGCGATGGTTTGCCAATCAGTGGGCGTTAGTGCATGTAGGCTAGGCGATCTAGCTGTATTATAGTGAATTTGCATTAGGCCCATTTTTCTAAAGGACTCAGCCCAGTTCTTTAATCTGATTAAAATCAACAGGAGCATGAACTCTCCCGTCTCTCCCTCGTAAATTGGAAAGGCAGGGCTGAGTTTATGGCGAGTCTGTTGGGTAATCGTGAAGCAGAGGGTGGAAAAGGAGGCGAGCAGAAGGGACAACCATTAGAGGTTTTCCTTCATAGGCTGTCTATGAAGAGGGCGCCATTCTTCTGTCATATGGGCAGCCGCTTCTTCAAGCTCGGCCTCATCCTCTGTGTTTATCCTCGAATCTTCATCATCAGAGGAGTAAAACTGAGAGCGGCAAGCTCTTGGGTTGGATATAACCTAGGTCTTGAAGTGGGGTCATATTGGGCTCCCACCATGAACCTGGTTTTTTGTTTGGGGGATTAGATGCATTTCTAGTTCTCTTTCTTTATCTTTGTCAGACTCTTTGGTAAGTTTGTTTTTACTCACTTTTCTTCTCTCCCTATCCTTATTAGGTTGTCTGGGAGGTCCTTTTTCACTTATAGACGGTTGGGTTCTTTTTTGCGCGTACCCATCCTCTCACTACGCTCAGATTCTGACATGCCCTCTTGCACTGTTTCTAAGTGAGCTGTCCTGCCGATCGGGCTTTTCGCAGTTTTCGTCTTCAAGACAGTTTTTTTCATTTTCCAAATAAGATCACAACAATAACGAAAAAGAAAACAAAGAGAGTGAAGGATTCAGGATACTATTGCAAGAATTTCAGGAAGCTCGATCATTTTGAATTAGGAAGGTGAAAGAGTGAACACCTTTCTGAGCGTAGTCTCCGCTACAGTTCTGAACCCTCCCTGCACCAGGGGGTTCCGACGGTGCGGACGATGTGGTTCCCGGGTTCTCAGCACCAGTTGTTTGCGCTGCTCGTCTCGCCAGCAAGAACGACGCAACACGATCAGGATCCTTCTGTAGCAAGCTTTAATGCATTGAGAGGGAGGCACTAGCTTTCAGCACGGAGACCCCAACTGCCTAAACCGCACCCTTATATAGGGATTCTGTCCCGTCTTGGACGTGGCAGCACCTGATTGGTAGTGGGCGTGTCACCCGAGGTGGCGTGATGGTCTTGCGATCCGGCTAGAGCGGGAAATGGGCCTGGCGCTTGCGCATTGGCTTGTTTTGCTGAGAGGAGAAGGGGAACCGGCGCCATCTTAGAATGGCGGCATGTAGGGCGGCGCCCTACAAAGAAAGAGAAAGGAAGACAAGGACTCATAATCTAGCTCAGCAGGTAGGGACACGTGTGCACAAATCTGGCTCAATTCTCAGAACCCGCATGGCAGGAAGAGAAAACTATCTTCTGCAGGTTGTCCTGTGACCTCCACACACACCATGCACACTTGTTCTTTTGTTATGTCCCCTCCCCTCTCTGAAATAAAAACCTTTTTTAATTTTTATTTTTCTATTCTTACAAGGATATTGAGTGTTCATCCCAGCTTCCTTCCCTCCCCCTCCCCTCCATCCTCTCCTTTCCTTCACCATCCCCTCCCCCTCCCTCCCAGCCTTCCACCCGCGTGCTTCTATGGACCCCTGGGTTTCCTCTGGCTTCTGCTCCTGTGGGGGTTCAGGCCTCTGTGGCATATCAAGTTACCTCTCCCACCCCACTGATACATGCATTTCCCTTCACTCACCCAGCTTTAGACCCAAAGGTTTCCACTGTGAGTTCCCATTCTCTAGGTATAATGATAACTTCCTACAGAGCACTTTGATGTAGTGTCTTGCTACCTATAGGAAAAACTTAAAAAAAAAAAAAAAAGAATTCCATTATAGTGCCCGGGCACTTGCCCATGCAAAATCCTGCCTGGGGCCCAATGGACCACACATGCAGAAGGAGGTAGAAGCAAGAAGGGAGAATGAGAGGGGGTCCGGGGTAGGTGGGAAGGGAGTGGGAGTGGGTCGCAGGGTACGGAAACATATAAATTCATGGTAAAAATAAGTCGATAAATAAGAATTTGGTTATAATTAGTAACATTTGCTTACGGTCTTTTCCCTTCTCTGCTGTAAACCTACGAGTTTCCAGACTCTCACCAGAAACCCCTTTATGGTGACACAACATGTTCTAGACAGGGGCTAGAACAGGAGCCCCAGTGGCTCCTGGTTTTGTCTAATCTTGTTGTAATCTCACCCAGTGCATCTCCTGAGCCACCGTGTCATCTCTACTGTAGGAGGGGAACACAGGTAAAGGAGGGCAGGGTCCCTCTCAATCTTCTGCTCTCAGACCTGCTTCCTTCATCTCAGCTAATAGTGTGAACTGAATTTCTCAGAATGGAAACACACACACACACCCCTATGTGAAGGATTTTACAAGGCTAACTGACTAATTAGAACTTCAGGATTATGGAGAGTTGGAATGTTGCAGACCCCGAGTCAAATTATCTTAATTTATCTTTAGTCCTTTTCAGAATCACTAACGGTCATCCTCTAAGTCCCACCAACTGAAAGCTAAGAATTTCAGTCCCTAACATCTGAAACTTTTTTTATTTATTTTTTTTTATTATTATTTATTCAATTGTGCATGTGTGTGTATGTATGTGCGCGCGCATGTGTGTATGTGTGTGTGTAGAACCATGGACGAATTTGCGAACCACCATGGATGCCTCCACCTCCTTCTGCCCCGGGAATCACAGGCTCCGCCCTACCAGGACCAGAAGCGCAGGCCACCCCCGCTTCCGCCTGGCGTCTATACGTGGGATCTGGGATCCGAACTCAGGACCTTCCGCCTGCAAGGCGGAGGCTTAACCCCTGAGCCACCTCTCCAGCCCCCTAACATCTGAAACTTACAGCAGAGATCTGCTGACTTTCGGATTCCCACCAACATACTTGAAAAGTACCTTCATTTAGGACTCGCTCTTGTTCTGTGAAAACTTTGTGAAACAGTTTGCACGTTGGAATGTGAGATGTGGGGCAAACTGAATCTACCTGGACTTGCTCTCTGCCCTTCACAGAGCAACGAGCCCGCTTTCCGGGCGTTCTGCATAGACCACCAGAGCATCTCTTATTACTGAGTTACTGGGGCCATTCTTCACCAAGTCTCCATGCGGCCCCCCAGGCTCGTGGCGGCGGGCACTGGCTTTGACCCTTTGCTTTTCTCTCTCCTCCTTGCAGCCGTCTAGCTGCTCTGCCTTTGTGTTCTTCCTACATCTGCTTCTCACCCAACTGGCTTGCGGTCAGAGGACAGGAGAAGGCACAGTTGGAGACGATCTCTTGTTTCTTGCTTCTTGGCCATTCCGGCAATGGAGGCTCATTTCGCTCTCTCTGTGTCTCTCTGTGTCTCTGTGTCTCTGTGTCTCTCTGTGTCTCTGTGTCTCTGTCTCTCTCTGTCTCTCTGTCTCTCTATCTCTCTGTCTCTCTTGTCTCTGTCTCTCTCTCTCTCTCTCTCTCTCGTCCTCGCTTCTTCCCCCAGTACTGTAAATGAAACCAAGGCCTTGCACATCCTAGGCAAACACCCTACTGCTGAGCTACATCTGTCTCCCAACCTCCTTTGTACTTCCATTTTGAGCAGGATCCCACTAAAGCTGCCCAAGACTCCCTTGAACTCACTACAGCCCATGCAGGCCTTGAACTTGCAACCTTCCAGTCTCCTTGATGCTGATTCACTGATTCGCTCCCACAGTCTGCTTTTTAAAAACAAAAACAAAACAAAACAAAAAAACTTTATTATTTTGTGTGTATGTGTGTGTGTGTGTGTGCGCGCGCGCGTGTGTGTGTGTATTATCAGAGGACACTGTGGAAGACCAAGGGTGACTTGGGGAATCATCCTGGGTTGCTTCTTCCTCCATTTTGCTTCACTGTGGGATTTCCCAGGCTCCACCCACCAAGGCCAGAAGTACAGGCTGTCACCATTTCTGCCTGGCTTTTTTACATGGGATCTAGGATCTGAACTCAGGACCTTCTGCTTGCGAGGCAGAGTCTTAACCTCTGAGCCACCTTTCCAGTTCTCAGGGTCTGCTTTTATCCAGGTTTTCTCCTGTCTGCTTGGCCCTAGGAGTAACTTCAGTAGCTCTGGTATGGTAATGTCTGATAGTATTTCACTATCCCTGATTTCTTTCCCATGATCCCACCCATCACTCTGCAGAGAATTTGCAAAAATTCTCCCAGGTTAAATCATTTAAATGGGTCATTGGTCATCTGTCAATATCTTCACAGGTTCAGGTAAATGGAAGGAAGATTGTGAAGGGTCTGGCATTCTATATTAAAGTTTATTCAGTAGACAGAGGAGAATATCTTAGCATAGAGATGTGTGACCTCTGTGTATGTAGTTCTAGCTTTTAAGAAAGAGGGGTTGGGGGCTGAAGAGGTGGCTCAGGGGTTAAAGCCTTTGCCTTGCCAGTGAAAGGACCTGAGTTCACATCCCCAGATCTCATGTTTAAATGCCAGACAAATCGCAACAGCTTACACTTCTTGCCTTGGAAGGCAGAGTCTGGGAAACTCCAGAGCAAAGCAATAAGGAGGTAGAGCAAACCAGGGTGATTCCTAATATCATCCCTGGGCCTCCACAGGCACACGTACTCAAGTACCCTCTGACACGCATACACACACACACACACACACACACACACACACACACACACACACACACGAAAAAGATAAAGAAAGGTGGAATTGGATCTGACCGGAAGGAGGCCGCCCTAGAGGCCGCCCTAGAGGCATTCAAGGAGGAGAGCAACGCGGCAGGAAGGCTGGAGGAGTGAGCCTGTTTCGTCACACCTGCACATTAAGTAGCTCACGTGTTTTGGAGCCCCCTCCACCGCAGCATCCTTTGGCTGTTCGTTGCAAACTCCTCCATCAGTCCTGGCTTAGAAAGCAGTTGTAGCTTCCTGCTTTATCTGTTTTTATTGTGAGTATGTGTTGGTTTGGGAAACTAGACAAGTTCTCTGTTAAGAGAGACCTTACAACATTGCCCTCAAACGTGTGTGCATCATGATTGTCACGGTTTGAATATGAGTTGTTCCCCGCCCCCCCCCCCCCCCCCCCCCGGGGCTCATGTTAACACAGGCTTAGCAGATGTTAACGGCTGGGAAAGAACTGGCAACTTTAGGAAGTGGAGCCTTGCTGGAAAAAGGCAGGTCACGGGGGCGGGCCTTGAGGTGGGTGAGCCCCGCCCTGCTCTTGCAGACTGCTGCTCGTTCTCGGCTTCATGGTGAACGTGACCTAAGCCGCCCCCAGTTTCTGCCACCACCGTGCTGTTTCCACCATCGTGGATGGTCTCACCCCTCGGGAACCAGAAGCCAAATAAATCTCCCTTTTCTCCCCTTAAGTTGCTGGAATCTGAGTGCTGTCTCGCAGAACAGAAATCTGGTAGGACTAACCACTCAAAGAGCAGAGCAGGTATCTGTGACAGAATGTCCACACTTGAAGCATGGGTTGAAACTAGACTGATCCCTGGGACGGCGCAACACAACTTCAGAGCACCAGGCAGAACCAGTGACATTGGTCAACTAGCCAATCATCCCTGCCTCAACGCTCTCTCTTTAAACCTCATGTCAGTACCTCCAAGATTGCTTGAGATCCCTCTATACATTCAGTTATTCTTCCCAAGGAGGCCACACATTTTTTAAAAACAAGCAAAATGTGTGTGTGTATGTGTGTGTGTGTACACAAGAAGGCACTTGAATGTGTGTGTCTGGGGAGGCCCAAGGGTGACAACGGGAATCATCCCGGATTGTTCTTCCACCTTATTGCTTTGCTCTAGGGTTTTCCTGTCTCTCCTGCAAGGTGATCTGTCAGGGATATATCTCTTTCCAGGAGATAAGTTCCCCTCTGGCTGGTGCAGACTTCACCCCCTTTTTTCACAGCTTAAGGTTCCTGGGGACCTTTGTTTCAACCTGATAGCTGCAGCGTGGTGCACAGGGGTCTCTTTGGAATGTCTCCTCTTCTGCAAGAATGATTATAAAATGTTTTTTCACCCCAGATAGAGAGGGTACTGGTTCGGTGAATCCATGAGGTTTACTTACAAGAGCATGAGTGTGTCTTTGGCAGCTGCACCCCTCGATAAAGTCCCAAACCCCAGGTAATTGTCCACCTCCTATCTACTCCACCCCCCAACCCCCAAGACCACGGTGTGCCTCTGGGGCAGGATTAGATGCAGCTGACAGGAGCGAGCTGTGCTGGAATCAGGTGAGGGTCTCCCAGCCCTCCCCATTCCTTGCACGGGGCGTGGTTAACAGCCTCCTTATCACACACCTGGCCGTCAGCTGGATCATTCACTTGTTCTGTTGTGATGAGTGGTCTGCCCAGGTCACGGCAGGCCTAGAGGCCCAGAATACTTCTAAACAGAAACCGGACTACGTGGCTGCGGCACCGCAGCCAAGTGCGAACCATTTGTCCCACAAACTTGAGGGATAATACATCTTGATCATACTCCATCCACAATCCAAGCACTACTGTCTGCTCGCAGTGTGATCTTAGGCAAATTACTTGGCCCCTGTCAAGCCTCCAACTCATCTGAAAAACGAAGGTGAAAATGACCGGCCTCCGGGTGCTGGTAAGAATTACGACGGCAAGCCAAGCAGCTGTTGCTCAAATAATCATTCCCGTTCCTTCCTTTTAACGAAACAAGTTTTTCCAAAGATGTCTTTCGATTCATTAAAGTTGTGTCTGTAAAATCTCTCGGGGACTGGGGAGACGGCTCCAGTGGATGACGTGCTCGCTACACAGGCACCAGGACTGGAGTTTGGACACCTAGCGCCCACGTAAAAGTGGGTGTGGCAACAATCTCAACCCCGGGGAGGCAGAGGAAGGGGATACCCAGGGGAATTAGCCAGACAGTCGCCATTGGGCTCAGCCACACCTGCCCCAGAAAAGAAGTGGATATGATGAAAGTTCCACATGCCTAGAGTCATCCTCAGGTCTCCACACGCATCCCTCACATAGGAAAATAAAAATCTTTTGGTGAACTTCTTCCAACAATAGAGGGAGGCCTTTCGAGAGAGCAAGAATTCTCACACAAGGTCCCGCAGTTTGGGGAAGTGGAATTCTATAGAGGAAGATTCCAGAATATCTATGAAGTATGTCAAAAAAGGGAATTTTGAAAAATTCAAAATAACACTGAATTATCACACACACACCACACACACACACACACACACACACACACCCCATAGGACATCTCATACAGAGTAGTTCTCATGTTCACACCATGGAAAGAGAAATCTGAAAGGCTGGGGACAGGAATACTTGTGCTGCACAGCACAGATTTGGGGTGTCAGTGTGCTGGGAACTCACGCTCCTTCATTTCTTATAATGGGGCCCCTGGGGGCCTTTTCCAGGGGAGATCAATGTGGCCTCTGAAGAGAAGCATGCTGGGGATGAGGACACTCACACTGACAATCCTCCCAGTCACAAACTCCACTGAGACCACCCCACCCCCCCACCCCAACCGGGTGTGGTGGCAACTTCCTGCAACCCCATCCCTCGTGGGCAGAGGCAGGAGCTCCTGCGGCTACCCGGGGAGTTCTTTTCTAAAAACAAAGGAGCTGGGTGTGAACAGCCACACTTAGAGTCTTGACAGAATTGGGAATTCAAGGTCATCCTGGGCTCCGGAGAGATTTTGAGGCAGCCTGAGTTGCATGAAACATAATATCATGCATCCAGAAAAAACAAAACAAAAAAGACCCACATTGGAATTTTGTAAAATTATTTTATATATTTGTGTATATGTGTGTGTGTGTCACTGTGTGTCCCTGTGGAGGACTAGGGGTGACTTCAGGAATCATTCTGGATTCCTTCTACCTCCTTTGCTTCCCTCTGGGATTTCCCAGGCTCCGCCCACCAGAGTCAGAAGTGCAGGCTGCCACCATTTTCGCCTTGCGTTTTCACATGGGACCTGAGATCCAAACTCAGGACCTTCTGCTTGAAAGGCAGAGTCTTAACTCCTGAGCTTTCTCTCCCGCCCGGAAACTGGGTCTTCTGTTATGCACACAGCAGGTATTTAGATATTTGTAAAGTGACTTATTACGTAACAAATATAAACTCCTCAAATAAATGAAACTTGCTGTAAATATTGTGTTTACTCATTAAAACTTTAAATAGGTTTTGTTAATGTCTAATGGAAAAGGAGAACTAATGTGAAGGAGGAAGACAGCCCCTCCTGGAAGGAACAGTGATTCTTAAAACACCATTTCTACAGTTCTGCTGAAAATCAATGGTTTACAAGCAGATAAAGACGGGAATGTTTCATACTAAATGACATTCAGCCTCACTGTGAGTCATGCAACTGACACTGCTGTGCATGGGTGGGTAACAAGGCTTCCACCGGATCTGTTGAGGGTGATGAGCGGTGCTATGTCATGTTACGAGGCTGGATATTTTAAGCAGAAAAAGGAATTGGTTCGGAAGAGTGGTTTGCAGAATCAAAAGCTGGACAGACAGATGCAGGCAGGATCACACAAGAAAAAAAACGAAGTTGCATCCCTAGCCTCTTCACCATGAAGAGGGCGCGCTGCAGAAGTACAGACCACCTGACACACACAGGACCTCTGATTAATCCTTTATCTCAAGTCAAGATGCCAAACTGTAACACAGACATCAGACTGCCCGCCTCTCTGACGTGTGCCCGGTCCTGGACGAACCTTCACTCACATTTCCACTTCCACGTGGAGGTGGGGGCCGGCCCTCCTGGGGGGCAATGTATGGAACAGGCAGGCGGGACAAAGAAGCTAACAGCCTCAAAACCATGCCTTTCCTCTCATCTCAGGACTAGCCTGCCGGGCACCCGAGGCTTGCCCTGCCCAGCCTGCGCTGCCCCAGGCAGCTGGCCATCTTCAGCGTGGGAGGCCTGCTCACCAGCTGGAAGTCAGCGGGCTTTTGAAAGTGAAGGAAAGTTGATTAGAATCAGAGCCACAGTACTTTGTGCTTGACTTCACAATGCCTTCTCTTTGAAATGAGCCATGCATGAATGAGACATGTGAAATAACTTTAAAACCAGTGTATTTCTACTAGTTTCAACTTTGGAAAAATCTATTTCACATATGTAATTCAAGGTATGTCTGTGCCCACCACTCTGCCCGCTTGTGCTGCCAGCCACCTTGCTTCACGGTCAAGACTCATTCTCTTCGGAAATTTCAATCACTTAAATTTCCATTCTATTAGATAATTTAAACTGTGTGTGTTATCTTTCAATTCTTACAAATACTGTCATTTCACAATGACAACTCAGGCCACGGAGATGGATGTTCACAACAGAGGAGCTTGAATCAGACTGCAAAATACAAGATGCTCTGGCAATAAATAAAATATCTTTATTGTGATCATTTTAATAGTTAAAATTTGCATGTTTCCTAAAGTAGTCTGTAACAGGATAAAAAATTACAAAAGGCAAGCTCTTTTTTAATGATTCATTTGATTAACTATAAAACCAAAATACCTGCTAGCAATTTAGTATTTTCTAAAATAACACAAAATATATTCAATATGTAATACAAACCTTGATAATCCAATTCTTCTAATAAGCAATTATTACAAACTCTGAACTGAGAAAATTTTAGCTATACAAAGAAATAAAACAATGTTCTTGAATAATTTTATCCTTAGTAATCTATGCTTTGGAATAGAAATACTTATCTAATACAATGCTCATTATATTAATTTTAATTTATAGTTGGTATGAATTAACCCAACCTAACTGCCTGTGTGCCTGGAAAATACAACTTTTAAAAGCTATTAAGGATCCACAACACAGTTTTCAGTCATTGAGACCGACATCCCAACCCACCTTAAAGGTACAAAATTTAATGATACCCTTACTGTTGCTAAATTTCTCCTTGTGAACAAGGTAAAACATTTTCCTTTCTCAACTGGGTAACTTTATTCGCATCTACGTAACAATGTCATAGACTAGTAAGCAAAGCGAGCAACATTATTTTTTTAAATAATGTCTTTAATTAAAGTTTTTGCAAAGGTAAAATATTAAACTTAAAATAGATCTTAGTACATCAAAATACTAAGCTCTGTAATTGTATTCCAAGATGATCTTTAAAACGTAACATCCCATATATCACAGAAGAGCAACCTTGATCTGCAATTGTACAGAACAAATTTTACAAACATAATAAATATATTTACGCCCTTACATATAACAATATGTACAACAGCAGTTGACAATAGTAGCTCAGAACAGCAAAGAGGATTCGCTCCTCCGACAAGTGGTAGCCCGGGTGCATACTGGACTGATTTAAGGAAACTTGGCTGAGTGAGTGGCTACTACCTCAGTATTGTTCTTCCCTTGAAAGGAGAAAAGGTTTTGTTCTTCAAAATAAAAATATTAAGTTTGATGTGTTCTTCTTTAGCCACGCAACAGAAAGATTACAAAAGACATAGAAAGTTGCAAAGAGAAAGAACAGACTTCGGAATAATTTCCATAGGGTAATAGAATATTAAAATGCAAACTAACAATAATCCATGGGCAAACATTGAAAATAACTGTTTCTAATTTAAAAAATTACAATCTGCTACAGCTGAATCAGATAGGTAGGAGATATATGAAATTTAAATGTACAAAAACATACGAATAAAATACTACATTGCACAAAAGCTCAAAAAAGTTGAAAATGAAGTTGAAAACATAAGAACTTTCTCAAGTGAAAGCAAACGTTGCTATAAAGGAAAAGTCCCAAGGATGTTATGTCTGCTCATACTAGGAATACTTACCCTCTGATAATAATGGTGGCATTATTGCTATGAGATAGTAAAAACTGCCCTCAGAGACAGTTCTTGCATTCCTGTGTAAAAGCCACAAAAAATCCTCGATTTTTCAAAATAGCAAAAGAAAAGTGTCTATAGAAAAGCTACTATATTTTTATATTCTTATCTTCTAAAACCACAATCTATGATATGATGCTCCTCAGGAACACACTTCAATCACTGCACATGGAGCGAATCCTGACGCACTTGTCCACATCAGCGGCTTTGACTTTTGAAAAGGCAACAGTGTAAATGTGACGTGTCTCACAGAAGGGTGAACACTCCAAAAATATAAAAGTCCAATATAAAGATCCCCCTTGTAACACAGCATCTCCTCTAAAATTCACTGGGGAGCTGTGCTCGCCGCAGATGGTATTCCACAGAAATTACATGTGCATCCAGGTGGTCGCATGCTGAAAGGCACATATTTCTGCTTCAGTCTCTGGGTTTAACTTTTCCTTCACACTATTCATGCTATTTTTCAGTGTGAAAGATGCCACAGCCAACTGTGCATATTTAAATAGATCGTCTGAAACCAGCGCTCATTTTCCTGTCACCCTCTTTGAAGAAACGTGCTTTCACTTTTTAAAACTCTGCGAGTGAGAATCCCTGGCCTTTTGGAGGGAATGGCATTCTGATAGAACCTGATGAAACAATTTGTTAAGTGTAACGTTCAAAGCATGATTAAGAATTCCAAGCAAGTGCCATTCGCACAGCAAAAGCTCCTGTAATAAAAATGAAACATGCTACTTGATTAACAGTATGTAAGAGCACAATGTGGTTGGTAGGCAGGTCGCTTGCCCCTGCTATCAGAGCTCACATGTAAGAGAAAGGCATTTGCTGAGTAATTAACTGCTGTAATTACCACGTGACACACAGGTGCAAATAGGAAGTTACTTCCTGCTTCAAAATAGCCCTTGTGAGTCACTTTGAAAGAAGTGGTTGTTCATGTTTGAAAATACAGCTATAAAAACAGGCCAGTATACAATGCTGCTACAGGTATGCTTGTCTACAAGAGGGCCCAAGACAGGAGCTGAGCATTACACAGTAATCCAAGTTTCAGCAGCGTTAAGAACTACAAGACAGGCTCAGAATTCCACTTAAGTACTGCTGAGCTTCCACAGGTAGTTCAGGACAGACCTCATTGAGTCAACAGAAACCTACTAGCAACTGGATTGAAACAACCCCTCCATTCTCCCAGTCTGGATAAGGAATCAACAAAACTGAATGTGCTTTGACAGCAGTGTGGCAAAATAAACTTCCTCTCAAAAACCTAAGATTTAAAGCTTAAAAACAAGAACTATTACCAGTTATGACATGTAAGTAAAATCTAACTAAGAGCATGCTAGACACCACCCTTCATATCCGATTTCAGAACATGAATTGGTTAAATGGTGTTGGAAATAGGAAAAAAAAAAAATTGATAGCCTTTTGAGAAATTTAAAGATTTGTGCTAAAAAAATAAACACTATGTAACTCAGTTTTTTCTTTTGTAATATACTTTTAAAAAAGTGTTTATCATGTTACTTCTGGAAATACATAAAAGTAAATAAAAGGAAGACAAAAAAATCCTAATGTGAAATTTAAATGCAAATTTAAGAGGAACCCAGTCTCTTGAGTGGCTAGGAACAGAGTGAAGGTGTCCCGCAGGCCTGGGAGGCGACTGACTCAGCACCAGGGGGCCCCCCTGCTCTTCAGAGCCCCTCATGAAACACACGGCTACACGTTTAATATACATAGGAAACGTCTATCGTTTTTAATATACAAGTCAATTCTACGCGCTTTCCAATGTGCAAACTGGAGCCCAAGTCTACATCATCAATGGCCTGGAAGGGCCGTCCCAACTTGAGAGGTAAATATGTACTTAGTGGCCCCACCTCCCTCTACCCCCACCCCAACCCCAAATATTCCCCTCAAATTACAAAGTTGCTTTTAAAAAACTTGTTCAATTAAAATAATAGTCTTTAAAATTCTTTACTAGTAAACACAAGAAACTTTTATAATAACTGAATTGTTTAATAAAAATCCAGGTCCTTACTGCCTGCCTTTTTATGCTTCAATCCATGTACAGAATGGCACCTAATGTTCATCGTCAAGACTAAATGCTCTATACGCACACACTTCGGCCAACAAGACCTGCACATACTCATGTATTATACAATTTTTGCTAGATGGTACCATTGTGAAAGAAAAATGTATTCCTGAGGAGCCAATTTGGGGTTTCTTTTTAAAGTGTGGCACTAAAAAGTTTTTCTATAAGGAAAATAAGTTTTGTATACAACTCAGATAAGACCCAAGGCTTTAAATTACACACAAAAAATGAAAACCTAATCAAAACAAACATTCATTGCTGGGTCCATTTTTATCTCCAAACTGTGATCACTGGTAATTTTCTTTAAACCTTAGATGTTTCATAAAGCAGGGAAGGAAGAGGTATATAGTACTGAGAGAATTAACAAGTAAAAATATTTAAGACCTATTATGAATTTTAAATTGTTTCTTATACAAGTGAATTAAAATTCAACATCATAATTCTTGCCCTTTTGTAAAAAGCCCACACGCAATTTTTACCAAATATAACCACATACAATAAACAGTTTCAGTTCAATCTATCAAAAGGGAAGTTTCTACAGTTCATTCCAACAAGCATCTTCTCAATGAGCCCAAGTTGGAGGAAGGAATACAAAGCTTTACATGCCAATCGCCAATGGCAGGGTCCTGTGCTGACAACTACAGTACAGGTTTTCCTACCCCCACCCCACAGACCCGGATGCACAGCTGCATGGCCGTCAGGAGTAGTGTCTGTCTGTCTGTCAAGGGCTATCTTTGTTCCAGCAGCTTCGCTTCTACTGCACTTTTCTGACATGCAGAGGGAAGTTTTGGTTGATATATGTTCCAAGTTTCAAACCGTCCACTTTAAACTTTTTAAAGTTTCTTTGTTTTATTTATAAAAGAAAAGAAGCAACTCTTCACCACTCTGCATCTCCAATGGCTTTGGAAAATATATAATCTCTTCCGTTAAGATTCATAATGCCGTCCTTGAGATGAAATTTCCATTTGTTTTTACTTCTGTGTATCTAGGAGAGTATAAGATACAGTAAGAAAACAAAAGTATAAGATACAGTAACAAAAGTATAAGTAACAAAAGTATAAGTAACAAAGTATAAGTATAAGTAACAAAAAAGTATAAGTAACAAAAGTATAAGTAACAAAAGTATAAGATACAGTAACAAAAGTATAAGATACAGTAACAAAAGTATAAGATACAGTAACAAAAGTATAAGATACAGTAACAAAAGTATAAGATACAGTAAGAAAACAAAAATAATATTCACAAACCACCAAAAAAAAAAAAAAAAAATCACTCACTGGATGGTTTAGGTTTTTACCTATAATTAGCAGCATCTCCTAGCTCTTAGTACTGTATTCACTGACTTGGTTAGGAGTTACCTGTAAGCAATAAGATTATGGCCTTCTTTCTTTTACTAAAGTTTAGAATGTTCTACAGATCTACCAGGAAACTTTCCACAAAGCAGTGCAGAAGTACTAACCTAGATACACACTTTTCTGAGGCACCACCTGAAAATCCTAACCTAACCTCCCAGGCAGACACTTTCTAGAGCATGTTCCTGGGGATTGGCTGCTCATTATCTACCTGATCAGAGGAGCCAAAGAATTGCAAATGAGGCCATTCCTTTCTAGGACAGCTCTTTCATAAGCCATCCTCTAAGACCTTTCTGAAATCTGCCTCTTCTAACTCCAACTTCTGTATTATCCTAGTTCTGCTTTTTGAGACTTCCAATTCAGACAGGATTTGGTGCTGCTGGCTCTTCTTGCTGAGGACAACACCCCACATCCAGCACACATCCAGGTTCCACCAACCTGCTCCACACTTAGCCTTTCTCGAACAAGCTGAAGACTATTTAGTTCCTCACAAAGTTCTTTTTTTTTTTTTTAATTTTTTATTATTTATTCAATTGTATGTGTATGCGTGTGTGCGTGTAGAACCACGAACGAATTCTGGAACCACCATGGACGCCTCCACCTCCTCCTTGTTTACTCTGCCCAGGGACTCACAGGCTCCGCCCTACCAGGACCGGAAATGCAGGCCGCCCCTGCTTCCGCCCGGTGTCTGTACGTGGGGTCTAGGATCCGAACTCGGGACCTTCTGCCTGCAAGGCAGAGGCTTAACCCCTGAGCCACCTCTCCAGGCCCCCCTCACAAAGTTCTTAATGCCGATGTTAACTTTTTCTTTCCTGTCACACACACAAAAAACTTTTCCTTTAAAAAGTGCAAGTTAAGATACAACCATCTCTCACCAACTTTAACACTCTCACCATAGTATCAGATTCTCTCTCAACTGGACTATTACTACACTGTCTTGGTTCAAGTCTTGCTTCTTCCTTTTACTCTAAAAGGTAGTAACCCTTCTAAATTTAAATGAGACTGCACTGTATGTCCCTTTGAAACCGTCCAACTTCTACATACACTGGAATGAGACAACACTTTTTTTTTTTTACAAAGACCTAACACTCTATCTTCAGCCCACTCCCGACATCTTGTCTCCAGCCCACGTGCAAGAGTTCTTGCTTCTCCTTGCACACAGCATACAGCTTTACTGACCAGATGGTGACAGGATTCATTCTCAAGTCTGTGCAAATGTCTTCTCAAAGTATCTAACTGCCACAACGGCCACTTAAACCAAAACTATATCCTAGTTTTTACATTTCTTTCAGAAATACATCACTCTCTACTGCTCACTGGTCTACCTCCACTAGAATAAGAGTCCCAAAGGCAAGGAATGTTTTGTTTTGTTCAACTATAGATTTAGGAAAGAGTAGAAGTTATCTGTTGACTACCCCTGGGTGCGCCAACTAGCCTAACAAAGGGTCTAAAAATATTTTCCCAGCACAAACCAAGTGACTACAACCCGAACACCTACAGAGACTAACAAATGACAAGTAACCAAAACACCAAAGTTTTACAAGAAAATGACTGCACTTCACTGAATAGCAACTTTCAAAATTTAAATGTAGCCAAGTTTCATGAGCCAATTAATAGTCAAGACATTCAAAACTCAAGTTGTAGAATAATAAATGGTAAAATTTTTATTTGAACAGAAGTAGAAAGTCCAACTTGAAAAGAATTCCTTTACTGGCCTAAGTTCTTCATGAAGGAATATACTTCATGCCAAGATAAAGGCCTCTTTAATATATTTTTCAATGGAAAACTAAAGTAAAACAAACCTGTGAACAAGGCTGAAACCACACCCTACACCATTTTCCCCAAATGTGCTAAGAGTCTTTTAACTTCCTCCCTAGAAACTCTTACACATCACTACCAGTTAACCAAGATTTAAAACATTGTCTGGCAATAATCATCATTCCTTCTAATGCTCCTTAAAAAAACAAAAAAACAAAAAAAAACAAAAAAAAACACTGAAATTCTAAAGTTTAGGCCTCAAAAAAAAAAAAAAAAAGTATTAAAATTCAAACTGGTTGGTTCAAAATACATTCACCTTTATTTTAACCAATCATTTATTGTTTTCTAAAACATCAACTCTGATCTTCCAAGTTTTCTAATTCTTGAAATTTCACCCATGAAAACTCACAAACTTTTTTTCCCTCCCGCAGGCCACTTAAATATGAAGTAAGACACCTGAATCTGATCCCAGAACTCACACGCTGAGAAAGACCCAATTCCTCAAGGTGACCACTGACTGTCACACATCCTGAAGCACATACATGTACACACATGCAAGATAAATCATGGGCTGCAAGACGGCTCCATGGGTAAAAGGAGCCTCTGTGCAAACCAGAGGACCCGAGTTCCATCTCTAGAGCCCACACGAGGAAAGGGACTCTATAAACTCTACAGGGATGCAAGTGACCAGATGTTGCCTTTTTATTAAGAAGGTCCTTTCTCTTAAGTCTTCTTCTTATAAATGTGCAACAAGCATAGCTTACATACCACACCAATTTCTACAGAACGACTAACTTTAAGATTTCCTTCATCTACATTCTTAATGAAACAAGAGCATGTTTATAATTACAAATCCAGTCTTCAGAAGTGTAATTCCTAGTTACAAAGTAAATACCTGTTTAATGAGTATGAAATACATGGCTACAAAATACTTAATGTAATATGTAAATGTATTGCAAATTTAATGACTATGGCCAAAAGGGTGAATTTCATTACAATTTTAAATACTTGATGATAAAAAATCCCAACGATTAACACCAACAGTTGTAACAAAATACTTTGAAGGAGTACCCTGTATGAGACCTAATACAAATAATCAATAATCAGTTCTTGGAAACTTTGATTTAAAAATTCCTTATCACCTTCAAAGCACAGCAAGTATAAATATACTTAAGCATTTTTCGTAATTTGTCCTTTTCATTCCTGCTTACTGTTCTAGTCTTCTTCTTGCTAATAAAAAATGATTCAATTAGGAACTTTCAGTTTTAATAGAGCTAAGGCTACTGAAAAACAAGATCATCTCATCAAGTTCTTATTAAAGGCAATATCGAATTTACGAGAACAGTATAAATAGAAAAATGGCCATTCCTCTATCCATCCAACTTGATACTTAGTTTTCAAATGTGAAGCTAAAGATATTTTTCTATTCATTCTACTGCAATAATTCATGAAGCGATAATGATGCTCTCATATTATTCAGAAAAAAAAAAAAAAACCAAGAAGGAAGGGCCACAGTGGGATGGCTCCGCAGGTATAGGCACCTGCCTCAGGCCAGACAACCTGCGCTCCACCGCTGGAACTCAAGGGTGGAAGGCAAGAGCTACTCCACACATGTGCCACGGGATGTCTCTACGCAGACATGCGTGATAAACAATTGTATTAAAAGCATGTTTTAAAAAACAGAAATTCATTTTTTGAAAAGTTAATACAAAAGAAAGGAACAAAAGAAAGGTGGGGAATGGTAGCATGTTCACATAATCCCAAAGAACAGTGAGTTCAGAGGCCAGCCTGAGCTACAAAGTTCCAGGTCATCCCTATCTCAACAATAAGCAAGAGGCCACCATCAATGCCCAAATGTCTCCATAGGGTATGAAAGGATGGCATCAGAGGGGAAATTACAGCAAAAATGCCAAGCGCCAAAAGATGAAATACTTACCTTGTCGTACTGGCAGACGACAACATTTTCCGTGTCGAAGAGCTCCTGTCCTTCCTCATCACTCACATCATCCTCACTGTTGAGGGGCTCCTACAAGCGAGAGAATGCACACAGAGATCTCATTCGCTGAGAAGAAGTACAATGGCCAGGATGGGTTTCAAGAACCAAGTGCTAGGCTGGAAGGCTGGCTCAGGGATTAAGATTCTGCCTCACAATCAGAAGATCCTGAGTTTAGATCCAGGCCCCACATAAAATGCCAGGTGGAAATGGCAGCAGTCTGCACTTCTGGCCCTGGTGGGCAGTGCCTGGGAAATCCTAGAGCAAAGCAAAAAGGAGGAAGATGCAATCAAAATGATTCCCAAAATCACCCTTGAGCCCTCACAGGGGCACACAGTGCCCTCTGATTGACTCACACATACACACACACATACACACACGCAAAATAGTTTTCTTAAAAAAAAAAAGTCTATTAAAAAAAAGAAAAAACAAGTGCTGAAAGCATTTACAAACACTGTGAAAGCAGCATCTCTCCTACTGAAATTACAGCCAAAAACATAACAAAAATAGTCAAGCCACAGAACTTGTAAGATTGGAAATGTGAGATTTATTCTTTAAGGTTATCAATTTCCCCCAAGAGATGTTTGGGATAACTAGAAGCGACCTTAAACTATGAACGCAGAACAGTATGACAGGGAAAGCAATGGCCTCTGCATTACCCCAGCTGAAGAATTCCGGCACTAAAAAGCCAAACTAAAACTCATGTAGACGGTAAAGGGAGGTCAAACTTCATTTGCGGTAGAAGAAAAAAGCGGAAACTCAGGTTTCCAATATATGTGGGAAAAGATAAGAACAAAACAGAATAGATAATAAAGAGGCTGCCAAGCCTAGCTTTATGCCTACTCACACACAAAGTGTGTGGATATACATACTTTAACTTAAAACAGATAATCCGTGCTAAATGACAAAGGGCAAAATTCAGTCAAATGAAATTCATCACTTTAACCCTGTTAACAGTGTACATTCAGTGCATTAAGAACACTCACAATACAATGACTACTACCTAGATCCAGAACACTCCATCACCCTCCATTCCCCGTCTCCTGGCAACTGCCAATCAGTTGTCTCTGTAAATGTGGCTACTCAGAAAACAAATGGAATTGTGTGATTTGTCTGACTTTCATTTAGCATGCTTCAATTGGTATTCATATTGTAACATGTATTGTTAATGTATACTTCTTCACAACTAAATGTTATTCTGTTGTATGGATACACCACATTCTGTTCGGCTATTCATCAGCTATTGATAGACATGTAGATTGCTTGTACTGTTTGGATAATCAAGAGCATTGGAACATTTGTGTGCAAGTTTTGTTTGAAGGTCTATTTTCAAGTCTCTCCTGCATACAGTTGGGAGAGGAACTGCTGGCATCTGGTCGGCTCTTTGCTTAGCTTTCTGAAGAACTACTACTACTAAAATGTTTTTCCATAAAAAGTTATTCCATTTTGACAGTGTACAACAGGCTCCCAATTTCTCCACATCCTCACCAGCATTTATTTACTTTGTTTCTAGACTACGGGTATCCTAACAGGTGTGTGGTTTCCACTGACATTTCTTAGTGTCTGAGAATGCTGACTATCGTTCATTTGTGAAGAAATGTCTGTTCATAGTTTGTCTATGTTTTAATTGGGTTGTCTTGTCATTGCAAAGTCCTCTCTTCATTTTCTAGACATGGTCACTCCTCTTCCGGCAGTACTACTGCTTTTACTTTTGGTGTTCTTTTTATTTGTTTTTTGTTTTTTTTTTTAACGTGGGACCTGGGATCCGAACTCAGAACCTTCTGCTTGTGAGACAGAGTCACAACCCCTGAGCCATCTCTCCAGCCCTACTTTTGGTGTTCTACTTACAGTTATGTAGCTTTATCCTGTGTGGAAGGCATAAACACTTTGTGACATAATAAAACATAAGAAATTCACTTAAAGAAAACAATACATAGTTTATGGACCTAAAATGTGAGAACATTAAAAAGCTGTACTAAGTAAATTCTGATGAAAATAAAGCTTATAGGTCTCTATTAGTAGCACACACATTTTACTACAAAATAAGTAAGTGAATAAAATACCACTAGTGATAAAGCAGGACACTAGGATATTACAAAAAGTTCAATTCACTGGGAAAAAGTAATTTCCAGCCTATATGTGCCATTTTTAAACTCAAAATATTAAAAGAACAATTGACAAGGAAATCCATTATCATGCTAGACAACGTGAGCATATCCTGATGATGAATAAGCACATGGCAAGAAAGCGCCCAACGAGCCTAATAATCACGTTAAGTCAAACAGATACAGAAGACAGTACAGACAGCTGCAGCAGACACAATGGCACATTCAAAAACCACATCTAACGAGTCTGAATCCGTTCAAAAAATCCACACACCACACAGATATACTGTCTGCAAACAAAACTTCAGTCAAAATAGAGATGAATAAAATCAGAAGAAAACAACACACTAAAGAATAAAAGCACTAATTTAATCAAGACTTCTAGCAAGATTAGAAGACACAATAGTAATATGGGGGTGGGGGGTCAGGAGGACATAACTATGGATGATTCTACATTAAGAAAATATTACTTTATGCCAATTTAAAATTTCAGGTAAATCGTACAGCATACAATTGACCAAGACTGTCTCGAAAGAAACAACAATCAGGTGAGGGGAATGCAGACCCAGTCTTAGAGCCATGCGTAAACTGGCATTTGTTGTTGGGACTTCCTTAGGTCAAAAGCACACATAGAGGTTTGAGGTGGTAGCTTGATGGTTTGCCTACGCATATGAGGGGTCACCAGCTCAATCCCAGCTAGCGCTGGCAAGCAGTGCAAGTGTAGTCAGTTCCTGTTCAGTCTCACAAGCTTCAAAATCACAATGTTCCAAAACATATTTTCATTTTAACCTTACGGTACTTATGTGGGCTTACTCAGGTTGCTGGCAGAATTCAGTTCCTTAAGATGTAAGAATGAGACCATTAGCCATTAGGTGTCTCTCACTAGCTGGAGTTGGGGCTCAGTGGCACAGTGAAGTAACATGCCTTAAAAGTTTAAGTTTCTCTCAGGTTACTATTAACCTGAAAAACTGGTGAGAATATAAAAACAGAAAGCCACAGAACCACTCGCAATATAAATGCAAAGTCCTGACCAAAGAGAATCCAATGACTACAGAAGGGCAATAGAAGCTGGCCAAGTTGTGTTAGCTCAGGCGTTCTAAGACAGGCTTGCAAGTAGAGATCCACTGACTCATCATGAAAGTGTGTGAATGAGGAATTATGATTATCTAATAGCTGCAGAGAAGCATTTGACACATTTCTTTACAATACAGTTCAAAAGACTTCGTCATGAACTTAATGAATTTGATAAAGGACAATCACAAAAACAACAAATATTTCATAACACACCATAAAAAAAGTTGATCTACATAGAAAATGCAAGAATCTATAAAGACATTAGAATATGCAAGTTCTCATACATGCAGGCTAAGCTCACCAGCATTCTAACAAAAACAAGGCATCACTTTCTACCTGTCAAGACTGTCAAGAAATTAAAGCCTGACACTCTCAGGAATTGGGGAAGCCATGCTAACACCCAAAAATTATGTAAGGCAGGGTGAGCTCAAGATAATCATTTGGCATTTACTGTAAAACTGTTTGAGATCCAACAAGTTAGTGTCCATGTACGACACTTAAAGAGAAACTTGTTTCCAAAAGACGGATCTTAAATATTCTCCAGTAAACAACTAGAAACCATCCAATGGTCACTAAGTATGAACAGGGATCATTAATGTGAGATGCATAAGCAGGAGAAATAACTGGTCATGCAGCTACTTGGATGAGCCTCAAGAGTATCACTTTAAACAACATAGGGAAACACAAGATCGCTCCCTTACATTACATGGAAAAGTAAGACCTAGGATATACTCTGGGAACCAAATGCACGTTGAAGTATAAAGACAAGTTAATGATGAACACAAAACTCCAACAGAACGAAGAGTATGAGACTGGGGAACACTAGGCTGAGTAATGAAAAAAAGTTATTCAACAGATGTAGTTCTCTATTCATGTGGATTTATCCAATATTTACTATAAGTAATTATTTAGGAAATTATAGCTAGTTTAGACAAATGTAGTATAAAGTCCAATCAATGGCTAGTGCCTATAACCCCAGCAGCTGGGAGGCAGAGGCACAAAGACTATCAGGAGTTTGATGCCAGCCTAAGAGTTCTTGGAAAATGACGTAAAAGTCTGTCTCAAAATATAAAATAAATAAAATGGAATTCTACATTAAGATAAGAAAGAAAGACTGAAATTCAGCCTAGGGCATTTGTGAGATCATTGTCTTGAACATAAGTAATCTGACGAATGGAGAAAATGCAGACTCATTTACAGGCTTGTAGAAAGAGAAACAAAGATCTGATTACTAAGGAACTGGCATGGAATAAGGACAAAAACCAAAAGGTTTTAATTAAATCTGTCACATTTCCTTTCTCAAGTTTCCCTCTCTAAGTGTACTCGTGACCTTTTAATTCCTTAAGCAGATTAACCACACGCACCTGTTCTACCAAATTCAAGCTACATTATGAAAACCTAGAATCAAGAATTATTTACACTATCCTTTTTAATTCGAATGTATTTGGTATACATATTATGAGCTACATGAAACAAGCGCATCTTATAAAGATGACATAACCAGAACAATCAAACTTTATCTTTTTAAAATTCTTGTGCATCTTGCCGTGCGCAATGTCCAACACACTATTGACCCCACAAAGTCTAGGGTTTGCTAAAAGCACCAAGATCCTTGGTGGCAAGGGATTGACAGCCACAGTAGTGTTCCTATGCTTAAGGGGAACACAGGAAAGGGTTCAGGGAAATGCCACTGGGTCCTTGCACCTCATCAGAGAGGAGGACCCAGAGGAGAGTTCGGCATGCACATTAAAGGATGCTCCGGGGAGGGGAGGGGGAGGCACTGGAGGATGGAGAGGGAAGAGGGAAGGGAAGGGGGTACAAGGGGGTGGAGGGAGGGAAGGGACCGGTGTACCTGTTAAGTTTGTATGAGTGGAAATTATTTATATATATATATATATATAAAAATAAAATAAAATAAAGTAAAATTCTTATGCATCTGAAGAAAAAGCATAAAACATGTCAGGTGACCTGAAGTAACTAGAAATGGTGAGCAGATTCTCTTTTCAAATCATCTACTAGAAACTTACTTCTTCCACCTGCCCATCTTCAGCTCCATCTTTCTCCTTATCCTCCTCTTCATCATCATCATAGTCTTCTTCTTCATCTTCATCCTCTTCGGAGGACGTATCCCCAGTTCCATCTACTTGCAACACCAAAGGAGCTTGCTGCTGAGCAGGCTGAGCCTGTGGCTGCTGCTGGCCAGCCGCGGTGATCTGTGCTTGTGCTGGGGTCGGGGCTGCCACTGTCGTAGGGATAACTTGAGTCTTATTTCCAGTAAACAGGATTTGCTGAGGCTGGATGATGACACCTGTCTGTGGTGAAATCCCTCCAGGAAGTGGGGCAAGGACCTAAAGCAGGAGAAGATAAGTATTAGGAACTTGTTACTTCAGCTTTAAAAGTGAAAAAAATCTATAGCATTTGCTAAGAGTTTAGAATAGTGAGGCCCCGCAGGGATCACCACTAAGAAGCCTTTACCTGCTGAATGACAGGAGCCTGTACCCCGCCGGGCTGCATTTGTGGTATGACCTGCTGCTGCAGAACCACTGACTGCTGAGGCTGGAAGATATACTGGGCACCATTGGCTGCTCGGACCACCTGAAGAAGCTGGCCTGAAGCAAGAACAGCACACATTCTAAGCTGCATTTTAGCAGAGACCACCACAAAAAATAGATGAGCTCACATTAATATCAAAGCAAATAAACCTAAAAATCAAGTCAGAAGCGTGACCATTTTAGTAAGGGCTGTCATCTGTACAGACTAAACTATAAGCCGTACTATTTCTGACTCCACTGTAACTATGTGCAAATACATGGCTTAAAATGTCTTATTTTCTACAATTATTATAGCAATTTGAATAGCTGTTTTCTGATAAGGTCTTAACAACAAACTGAGACTTCATCAAAAATCTGAATTACTTTTGCAACCAAGAAAACCAATAAACAGAATCAGGCAGAAAATAGAGGCTAATCCCTTTTAAAACTCTAAAAGACAAGAAAATATAGTGGTTCACTCACACCTTAAACCCAAGCACCACAGAACTTTGCCTCAAAATTTAAAAAAACAATTATTCTGCAAATTTAGACATTAACAAAACAAGATTACAGCAAATATTTTTGATCTGTACAAGTCTTCAAATACTAATATGACAAAAATTGCATATTAAATGCTAATGCTGATATACTATGTCTAACAGGATACAACAAATTTGCTTCTTGGGTATCAGGGGATTTAATTTGATACCACGAATTCAAATTTCTCGAGTTTAACTCATTTGACAAGATGAATGCTTAGTCAAAAAGTCAGTAAATATCTGTTTTTCTATAATCTGATTTCTTCAATAGGAAACAAGCAAAACTTGGAGAGAAATTTCAATTTAACTTAATTTAATTTAATTTAATTTAATTTCAGAGAGGATCTCACTGTAGCCCCAGCTTGGCTTGAACTACCTAGATGACCCTTCCCCACAGTTACCTGAATTCGTTAGTATCTGTTGAACAGGCGTCACGCCAGCAGGAAGAGCCAGCGTAGCAGCTGTGGTGGCGGCACTCTGGAAAATTAACCAAAAGGATGACAGGAATTTTCTAAAAACTATATATACATGTAACAAGATCTGGATTTATCTACAGTGTATTTCAATGGTATATGAAAGCTTTTATTTAGTGTATGCTAAAACGACATTCTAATAATAGGATAGAACCCTATTTTGTAAGACGGTACAAGAAAGACCAACCAGCCCAAATAACCTATTCGACAAAATTTGTTTGGTTTCATCTAAAAGAACATACTCCACAGAGATCTCACAGGTACTTTTTAATCCCTCTTCATAAGGTACCAAATCCCTCCCACGCTCAATCCAATCTATACATTTTTGGTAATACACACATTGGCAACCATGTTGTCCATATATGACACAATCATTCTATTACTGCTCTCTTTCCCTTTTTACTTCCTAATACCAAATTCCCTATGTCAATTAACACATGTGAAGCCAAAGTATAAAACATCTTTTTTGTTTCTTGATTTTTTAAATTTCTGCTAGAGTCAGCAGGTCTCTACCCGAAACACTATCTGAAAAAATTCATCTGGATTACAGTTGATAATGCAAGATTGATTATGAAAAAGAGAAAAGGAACATATTGGCACATATTGTAGGTTAACATCAGAACACTGGGCATCTCAAAAAAAAAAAAGAAGACTGGGCATCTCTTATCCTGTTTAGCACCAGAAGAATTTCAAGTTTCGGATATTTGAAAAAGTTACAAGAAACAAAGTAAAGGGGGCAGCTGGATGACTCAGCAAGTAACAGAACCTACACGCAAACCTGGACACCCCAGCGTCACCCCCAGGACCTATTAGGAAGCTGCTTCCAGAAGCTGTCCTGAGCTCCATGCACGTGTCACGCAAGTATGCATCTCTCTAACGCAAAAATATTTTTAAAAAATCCAAGTAAAGACAGTCCAAGAATCTGAAAGGATTCTTTCAGTTTTATAATCATATACTCCAGTACATTTCATAAGAAATGCTGTATTCCCTAAGTGTAATTTGAAAGATTAAGGAATTGTGATATTCATTATCTAAGAAATATCAAACTTCTACTGAAACCTGACTGTATTTTATGGTATTTACAGATTACAGTAAAACAGACTACATCCTTGGCTAGAAAGAGCAAAGACTTTTTTTACTTGCTTGATTTTAAAAATAGCTACACTGCAATGTTCATGTGACCGTCAATAAGTTTACAAATCATAACATTCCCATCCTTTACAATGAGCAGAACTGTATGTGACATGATAGGATTGGCTGTTTCCTTATAGTTTAAAAGTATCAGGGAATGAAAGCAGCTATCTTTGGGTATTTTTTAAGAAGAAAATTGTATAATTTTACGAACTGTAATATCTAAGTACCAGGCTAAACTTAAGATTTGTTACTTTAAAAAGAAGAGTCATTTTGCTCAACTCTTCAATAATCCTTGTGTTGTTCATACACAGCTTACATAGGTGTGAATCACAATGTGGAGCAGAATAAAGCCTTCCAGGTGTCATATTCCAAGTCTTACCGTAATGCTTGATGCATTCATATGTTGGATCAACTTCGAATCAGGAACAATGACTTGTGGGGCTGTGGCTACAAAAACAAAGAAAAGGCGCATATGCAAACCAGTAACCAGAGGCCAGTTCTCAATCACAAGAACGCACGCGGAATCTGTTTATGTTGCTTATTATAACACTCTCGCACTATTTAATACCTTGTCGCATGAAATAAAGGCTTTAGTAAACTAGGCTCTAACATTTATGGAAACCAACAGCTGTAATATACCCACCCTGCACTGAAAAAATTAATGAAAATATTAAATGACAATATTTAAAGCATACAAGGAGTTTAGGAACAAGATACCCAACAACTAAGCACGAACAGCTATGTGCACTCCTAGACACTCTGGAAATGTCCAAACACAATTTAACCTTGCCTGACTAACTCGACATCAACTGCATTATTCATAAAACATAGTAACAATTACTGGGATGATTTATTCTATTCTAAATTCAAAAAGCTGAAACTACTTTACTCCTTTTCTCCCAACCTGACAATCACTGCATCATGCTATTTTAACCAACTATTTAAAAAATCTACACCAGAAACAATGGAAACATTACTCAAACATGAAAGGAATTGTTTGATTCCGCAAATTTCAGAGAATACACAGATAATTCCATTATCCTGATAGTCTCTGAGTGAAGAAAACCAACTTTTAATTTGTGATGACTTAAAATCCTAAGGCCAAGTCTAAAGGCAATAGGAGGAACAGTCATCAGGATTAGGATGTGATCACTAACAAGGCACAGACTTAAAAATAAGTATTAAAAGTCTTATCAAGAAGATAAGCTTCTGCTCCCCAGAACCCATGTGAAAGATGAAGAAACAATTCACACAGAGTTGTCCTCTGACCGACACACACACAGTACACGCACATTATCAATAAAAAATTTTAAATCTTATTAGATATACAAAGCAAACTAGATCCAAAAAAAAAAAAACTTTCTACTATGTATCACTATCAATTTTATATTTTATATACTCTCTCAGATGGATTACTAAACAGCACCTTAAAATATTTTATTTATCTTCACTCTCCAGTAATGGTCAAGAGAATCATGCAAACAAAATAATCAGGAATTTTTATAGCTAAACATATTTTTGTCATTTAAAGAAAAAAAAGCTTGCTCTGAATAATGGGTCCATAATTTTAGATTTTCCAGGGCCCCGATTTTTCTCAACGTTGAACTGAAGCTCAGAACTATTTTTGCAAACCTCCTACAGGGGTTTAATGAAACTATAAAATGATTTATGAGCTTTTTTTGAATATGAGTAATTCAGATTTTTTTTCTCCTTTATATTCTTTAAGCCTTTACATGTGAAATCTTGTCATTTTCAACCCAAATCCCAACCCCAGTCCACCACAGACCCTCTTCTTCCTCACCAGTCTCCCTCCTGCCTTTCTGTCCTTCTAGTGTGTGGCTTACTAACCTCCACCTGAGCTATGCTGAGGTCCTGTGTCTGGGTACTTGCTGGAGCAAGCCCTGACGGGTCAGTGGGTGCACCGCTGGGAGAGGGGTTCCCTTCTCCCTCGTCCAGCACGGGCCTTTGTTAGCCTGAGGGAAGTATGGCGCCTTGGTTCTGTCACACCGGGGTGACACCCCGTGACTGCACCCACCCCACCTTCAGGCTCTTACACTGCCTCCTGTTCCACAATGTTCCTTCAGCCCTGGGTTACAAGGGCCTTGGAGGAATGACACATATTGCAAAGCAGTAGGGACATAAGACTACACATTTGGCCTTTTTTCTCTCTAAATGAGGCATGTAAATTAAGCTATTGTTTACATCCATTCTCTACCTAACAACAGGAACTGAACACCCTATAAAAGATACAAAATCTCTCCATTATTTGAGTTATATGGATTCAAAATAAAATCAAAATTGTAGTTAAGCTCTATAGATCTGACTTTCATGCGACAAGGTATTACTTATCAATTACAGAATTAATCTGCCGTTACTCTACAAATGGGATTTGAGTTTTTACACGCACACCCTCCCAATGCACACACACGCACACTCAGCCAATAGAAAGGAAGAAGAAACAAAAACAGTATAGTTTTTCTCCAAACACCTCTTAAAAAGGATGATCTAAAGCACCCCAAGTAAGAGGGATACTTTCGAAAGACAGGCGTCACTGTTAGCAGCAATCCGTCTCACCTTGCTGGGACGCAGGAATAAGGACCTGCTGGGTCTGTGCCTGCTGAGGTACCGTCTGCTGAGGCTGCGCTGGCTGCTGCTGCTGCGGGTGGTGGTGGTGGTGCTGCTGCTGCGGTTGATGCTGCTGCTGCTGCACTTGCAATAAAAGCTGCTGCTCCTCCGAATGAAAGCCATCTACTGCTCTCGACTGCATGAGCTTATTCTCCCATAACTACAAAGAAATGAAGAATCCTAGAGTGATGTTCTCTGAACATATGCACAAAACACTTACTGTTTGTAAATTTCCTCTACTTAAAAAAAATACAACCAGTCTCTAATTCTTCTCCGAACATAAGCAAAAACGAAAACAAATTGTAATCAGATCTCATCTTTGCTACTTTAGCGCACAGAAGAATTTTATCTTTTTATATCCCAAACTTTCCACATTAATTCCTTAGTTGACAGTGTTTTATAATCAAAGACTATTTTTGTAATATCGAAACCATGGATTAATTATTTTATAGCACGCTGCTTGATACAAGTTTTTTTCTGCTTCTTAGGCATCCTTCTAATCTCATCTACTCCTCTGTGAAAGAGAAACGCGACACCAATGCCTGACTGGCCTTGGAGGTCTTCCCACTCCTGTGCTTCTTTAAGTTTCCCTCTGTGTTATGCCACAGACAGCATACCTAATGCAAAAACTTGAAATCTGAAATATGGTACTTTTAAATGCTGACATGATGCCACATGTTGAAGTTCCACTTGTTCCATGTACAAAACTACTAAAAGTACTGTATAAAATAGCCAAAGACATATGTGAAACAAATGTACTCTGTTGCATGTACACAAATACTCCAAAATCTGAGAAAAATTCAAAGTATTACTGGATTTCTCCCTTTCAGATCAGGGATACTCAATCTGTATTTTCTCATGCCACGATAGGAAATGTTCTGTGATGGGGGAAACAAAAAAAAAGGAAGTATTTTCAACAATTCCATACTTTCTGTCAATACACTTCCTTTCTACATGGTTCAATGCTTACAATGCTTCAACACGTTAAGAAAGTACTCAAGACAGTCAAGCTGCTTCCTGAAAATAAAAACAATTCAGTCACTTTGCACAGAAGGCCCTACTCCAGGACCTACTATTCTCCAGCGGCTTCTGCGATCTTGTCAGCTCTTTGCCACAAGTTAAAAAAAAAAAAAAATCCCCACGCTTTCGTATTTTAAGCATTCTGAATCTATAAATGTCTGCTAGTAACAATTCCATTATCTTTCTAATATCTTAACGAAAAAGTAAACTAAAAGTAATGCCTGAAATCTCTATAGAGATAGCAAATCTTTGTTCACATTACTGTGAAACTAAGTAAGACACCCATGTAAAACACTTATCAAACTCAGTAATCAACACAATTTACTGCTATTACTGTTACCATATCGTAGGGTGGCATTAACTCGGTAAAGCATTACATCAGAAGGTGGGAAAGCAGTTATCCTGGTTCTCTAGTAATGTTAGTAGACTATTAACTTTCCCAGGCATTTTCCTCACCTAAAATGAAGAAAAACCGATGGGGATAACCTCTCAACTCACATCTTCCCAAATCCTAGACTAAAACAACTTGTTTCTTCATACAGCAACAAAGTTCTAATTTCTAGGAGTCCAAACTGTACATGACTCAACTAAGAGAGCTAAAAGCAAGCACTTGCATGGCAAGTAAGACACTCATGACTAATGTTAGGGATGGAAAGTTTCTCAAATTGTTACTCATCCAAACGTACTATATTCTCTTTCCCATTTTCAAACCCAAACAAATACAATCTAGTTTCTTCAGTCAGAACTCACTTTGGGGGGGGGAAAGGACTATTAAATAGTGCAGTAAGAAAATTAAGCCACAATTTTTTACCCGAGGCGGGGTTGGTGCTGAGTAGGCACATACCCTAACACTAGGCCGCCACACACTCAACTGCTCGCAACTTTTTAAATCTAACTCTTCACTTTTACAACTGTCAACCAGTCCTACCCATTGCCATGTGGATCCATCATCATTCCAATACTGTAGAAATGTCTATGATAAATACAGATATCAATGATTACAGATAATGAACAGTGATACAGGCTAAGGTCACAACAGCAACTTTAAAATCTAAAACAGAGCTTTCCAAATTAAAGATTGTAACATATTACTGGGTCCTAAAAAGTAAACTTGGAATTTTTTTTACAAATGACATCAAATTGAAAAGGAAATGCACAGAAAAATGTTGTGTGTGGCTTGGGGACAGGCTTGGTGGCAGAGCACTTGCCAGCAGGCTTGAAGCCACAAATTCAATGCCCACAAAAGAAGGAAAAAGGAAAGCTTACAGATATATTTTTGCCTAATAAACTGTGAACTGTTACAGCAAACTGAATGTAGCCTGAAATATAGCTATTTCTTTTTGTTTGGAGGATATACTCCAACACTCCAAGGGTTTGAACTAGAACCATATGAAATTCAAACATGACTTTTTCCCACATATACCATGACAAAGCTTAATTTGCAAATTACATGCAGACTAAAATAAAACAGAACAATTTCAACAATATCTTATGACAGAAATTGTGACTATGGTCATTTCTTATGTTTCTATTGTACACACAATTATGTCTTAGACTTGTGAGAATACAGAACACAACATGAAGAGACACTGATGTACCAGCAACTATAAAGGCAACACACAATTATAGTCTTAGACTTGTGAGAATACAGAACACAACATGAAGAGACACTGATGTACCAGCAACTATAAAGGCAACACCTCAACATAAGAGTGGATCATTCCTGGTAACTGGGGTGGAGCTAGGTAATGGATGAGTATTAAGTACGCTGTGCTGACAATGCACAATAAGATGCCTCACATCCTGCTAGCAGAGTTCATCACGCCAGGCAGAATAGCTCACAACTTACAACTCACAAACTATTAATCTGTGGATTTTCTATTTGATATAGGAAATATGATATAGTTTCCGGATCATAATTGACCAAGGATTAACTGAAACCCCAAAAAGTAAAACTATGGCTAAGCATACTTATATTCATAAAAGCCAATTCCTAAATCCATTCTACTATTATTAAGTCAGACTCTGGAGCAAAAATCCCTAAACATTTTAACCTAACATTTAACTCTACATAATTCTCCTTTCTCTAAAGACCTAGTTCCTTTTTATGGCTTATTTACCACATGCCAACTTCTACTATACTCTATGTTGCCTGTTCACCTGCATAGTTGCTAATAAGTCACCATCAAACAGCTTAAGAGAACAAGGGGTTTATTTTCTCTTACAATTTTCCAGTTACAGTTCTCAGTCCAGCTTGACAGGAGAGCTCACGCCAACACCAGGGCCAAGGATACTGGCCACACCATCTCTACACAACAGGCTGAACAGAGGGACGATCCTTCCTTAACAGACCAGCATGTCTGGCCAAGTGTACACAAGGATGCCGACTCTCTCAATCAGCTTTCAGTATTTTATTCCAAGGCCTAGTCCCACCCACCATAGGCTGGGCCTTCCCCATCAGCTAGACAATCTCTTGCAGGTTTACTCTGGGCTTAATCACAGATTCTCCACAAATGTGCCCGGAGCTCAAACCCTCAAATATCAAGTTGACACCTGTGGATAACTATGATACCCTACAATGTGTTTTTAACAGTATTAAATTACGCGGTCATATAATAATTTTGCACTCGCCGGTTCCTTGTAACAGCAATCTTACAGTTCGTAAAATGAGGCAAATATCAACCACATAGCTTCAGAGAAAAGCAATAACTCATTACATGTACAAGTTAGAGAAGTTTCTAGCTTTGAACTTACTACACTGAGCCTAACGTCTCTATAAAACCATGAGTTCCTTCAGTAAGACTTTCTTATTTGAGATTTAACAAATGGTAAGGATTCATCACCCACTAGTGTCAAATTTAAAGACTGACTGGGAAACAAACTACTGTTCGCGAGAACCCTGTTTCTCTATAAGGATGCCAGGATGCTTAGGCAGGAGGGCTCGGTATCACATAGGACAGTCAAGTGGCACCTATGTAGGAAATGTGACATGAGCAGTCAGAACACACAAACACAGCCCCAACATTCCAAGAGCTCACAGTCCACTCCGTGGGTTTCTACCAGGCACTCCGGGTAAGTGAGAAATACAAAGTAGTGATGCAGGAACTACCAAGCATGACGCTGACAACATTCAATGTCTGTAGTTTCTCTTACATTTCATTTTTATACAATGCTAAATATCGGTTGAACATAACCAATAAATACTAATTTGGCAATTATACTAATACAGAATCAACCTCTTAATTTTATTTTGAAAATATGGTTACTTCCTTTCCACAAGTAGGTAGCTATTATTTCTGGCATCCCTATTTCTATCATTTTTGCCTAATACAGGAAGACTCCCCAAAATGACTGATGAATTACTAGACATTATTCTAGTAACTACATTTAATTGAGTTCTGCATACTATGTACCTTACATGCCTATTTTCACAAAATACACATCGCTATCTGTGTGTGTGTGGGTGTGTGTGTGTGTGTGTATGTGATTGTGTGTTTGTGCACATCAGAGGGCACCGTTTGCTCCTGTGGAGGCCAAGGGTGACTTTGGGAAGGCACCCTGGATTGTTTCTACCTCCTTATTCCTTCAAGAGCTGGACGTACAGGCTGTCACCAATTCCACCTGCAGTTTTTACATGGGATCTGGGATCCGAACTCAGGTTCTTTTGCTTAGGAGGCAGAGGCTTAACCCCTGAACCTCTCCTGTCCCCACCATCTCCTTTTCACAGAAAAAGGACCGGAGAAACAAGACGGCAGAAGCAGCGTCATCAGTGTGGCCCTCTGGTGTACCCCGGTACCTCTCTTGCTTCACCCCATCCAGCTCTGGTCATGCGGCTCCTTTCTCACCTACACTGGGACCCCCCAGAACACGCGAGTGGCTCACAGAACCACCCCAGCAACCCGGACCCAGCGCACACTCCGGTGCCTCGCTTCTCTGGTTAAGTCCCATCCGCGCCATGGAGACAAAAGGTCTAGTTCATAGAAGCACATGCTGGCGAACTGCCTTTGTGAAGGACAGTGGCCTGTCAACCCTCTGCCATGTGAGCCTCTGCTCACTCACAGGATTTTCCCGTTTCCATGAAACATCTAGCTCCTGGGCAAAACATGAACAAACTCCACTTCAGGATTTCCAAAAAATGTAAAAAAAAACCTAGCTTTTTCCAAAAGTTACTATTCAACTTATGGTCAAAGGTTTTTTTGATACTGTTCTATCAAGCATGTACATGTACAGGACTGGAACCATGGCTCAGGGGTTAAGCCTCTGCTTCAAAAGTATAAGGTCCTGAATTCGGATCCCAGATCCCACATAGAAATTCCAGGCAGAAATGGCAGCAGCCTGTGTTTCCAGCCCTGGGGAAGACGGAGCCTGGGAAACTCCAGAGCAAAGAAGAGGAAGCTCAGTCCAGAGTGATTCCTGAAGTCACCCCTGGGCCTCACAGGCACGAACAGTGAGTGCTTCCGACACGCACAGATACACACGCAAAAACAAATTAAAAGGTCCTTTAAAATTAATTTTTTATTATTATTATTTATTCAATTGTGCGTGTGTGTGTTGTGTGTGTGTGTGTGTGTGTGTGTGTGTAGAACCACGGGCGAATTCGGGAACCACCATGGACGCCTCCACCTCCTCCTTGTTTACTCTGCCCTGGGATTCACAGGCTCCGCCCTACCAGGACCAGAAGCGCAGGCCACCCCCGCTTCCGCCTGACATCTATATGTGGGATCTGGGATCCGAACTCAGGACCTTCCGCCTGCAAGGCGGAGGCTTAACCCCTGAGCCATCTCTCCAGCCCTTAAAATTAATTTTAAAACAAGTATGTGTATAATTAGAACACATTCACAACAGCGGTTCTGACCAAGGGTAACTTTGCACCCTCTCCTGAAGCTGGGGAGATAAACACACTTCTGAGCATAGCTGAAGGTTCTACCGCAAGGAGGGCGGAAGCCAGTTAGCCAAATGTCAACAGCACAATGGTTGAGGTGCTAACAACAAAAAGACACCATCGGAGTTCTCAGGTCACCTCTGAGGAAACTTCATTTTACTAAAGAGACAGACCAGGGCAGAGAATGTAGCCCAGTGACAGCACAAGCTAGCACGCACAAAGCCCATGTATCACACAGCACATGACATTGGGCCACAGGCGGCTCTGACGGGGTATTTCCTCATTCACTCCAGTGCTTTGGTTGGCAGTTGTTTGCTTTGGTATCTGTGCTTTCCACTGGAGGCAGGGTCTGTCCCCCCCAAACCCTGGACTCTGCCGAACAGGCTGGCTTCGAACCCAAGATGACTCTCCTAAGTACTCTTCATTCACTTTGAAGAGCAGTTCTACATTGTCATTCTAATCCACTCACTTACCACCAATCTAAACACCTGTATCTCATTTCAATCTAAGCGACCACTGTCCGGTGATAAGTCTTAGGTAACCTTTTGATAAGTCCATAAAAGGGTCAAAAGGGGAAAAAGGAGGAGAGCTATATGACAAAATCCTTTAGAAATCGCAATATAAATTTAATGCTAATTTGATTAACAGGAATGTCCAAGTCTCGCAGCCTCTCAGTATTTCAGCTAAGATCGACTAGAGAATGTTGGAGCTGCACAGTCTAATGTGCTAAGCACTGGTCACACATAGTGACTGAAGTTTCAATCATCTGAAGTCAGTGAAAACGGAGCCCTAGGTTCCTTTCGTCACATTCCAAATGTTCCGGTCACATGTAGCTAATGACTCTCCTAAGGAAGAGCATAGGCAAAGAACACTCTCTTGCTTCAGAAAGCAATGCTGGGCAGTCTAGGAGTTCAGCTGTTAACCAGGGTACACTGGAAATCCCAGCAAGATCCTGAAGAAATCAGGTGCAGAAAATTAAGTCTTTTGGTCTGTTTTATTTTTAACTCCTATTACCCAAGACAGAAGAATGTGCCCACTTAGCAACCAAGTATTTTGTTAACCAGTCCAAACACACGTGCCAGTCACACATGCCTGTGTTAAAACAGGAAATGAGAAACGAAAACCTAGCTATTAAGTATCATTGCAGTGACTTATAAAATATCTAACAATAAAAATGTAAATGAAAGTACGTGATTTTCCAAGACTCATTTTCACATGACTCATGAATTTTTTGTAGCTATTGGAAACAATAAGGCTCATTCTGGCCTGGCAAGATGGCTTAATGAGTAAGGACACTTGCCTCCAACCAGACTGAGTTCAATCTCTAGAGACCACAAGATAGAACACAACCCATCTCCAAGTTGTACTCATATCCCACACATGCACCATGGGATGTATGCGCTCGCTCGCTCGCTCTCTCTCTCTCTCTCTCTCTCACACACACACACACACACAGATTATAAAAAAAAATTAATGTGAAAAAATAAAACTCAGTTCTCCAGACCAGAGCAAAGCAAGAACAAGCAAGCTGCAATGACCCTTACACTGACCTACAGCAGAAGTCCTTAGGACCGACTGGGGACACCTACAGCTGTTGTCTAAGGTCACAGAAATGCAGAGTACACCATCCCTGGTAGGACTGGGGACTCCAAAGCTTGCCGGCTCAGCGCGTTCACCCCAACACTTGTGGTGCTGTGCGGCTCCCAGCAGGCACTGCGACAGCTCCATCTTCAGATGCCTCACTTCACTATTAATAACCCTTACACTTCTCTCCTGGGCATTTTCTCGTCTCACTTCACCTTGTATTTTCCTTTCTTCAAATGGGCCAACCTTACCGAACATTCTACTGCTCACACTTGCTTTAAGAGAGGTGTTTATTTAAAACAAGCTACTAAACTTTAGCTTCCATTTCT
Source organism: Typhlomys cinereus (assembly GCA_023101885.1). Taxonomy (NCBI): domain Eukaryota; kingdom Metazoa; phylum Chordata; class Mammalia; order Rodentia; family Platacanthomyidae; genus Typhlomys; species Typhlomys cinereus. The sequence goes on from JALPQD010000147.1 coordinate 1,726,504, forward strand.
CCTCTGAATGGGCAAGTAAGGCCACAACAAATTGCCTTCAGCATTTATTAGCTGCGATTATTTGTATACAGCTGTAAGGGAGTTCATACACAACTTCGTGTGGAATATGCTATGTGAGTGTGCAGCTGGATTGGGAGAGAGGACACACTTCTGCAAGTCGACTCTCCTTCCACTTCATCTTGCTGAGGCACTCTGGAGTCCTGAGTGCGCCAGACTAGATGCCCGTGAGCTTCTGGGTGATTGTTCACTAACGCAGCCGGTACACATGGCAGGCACCACATTTGGCTTTTGATTTTGGGGATCAAACTCAGGTGGGCCAATCTTGTGCAGCAAATGCTCTTGCCAGCCAGTATCTCCTCGGTGCCGCAAACCCAAATTCTCAATCAACAGTACTGAAACTTTTTCATCTCAGGATCACTGACCACAACAAACTTTTGCGCTTGTGTATTATTTTTATAGATATTTGGAGTAATATATACACAATCAAGATTTTTAAAATGAATTAACAGTGTATTCATGTCAACACAAACAACTTGTTTTGAGAATTAATCGCCTTTTCCAAATAAAACCAACAGAAAAGACTTAAAGGACGACAGCTGGAATCTCATTCCAGCCTCTGCATTTCATGCTGTTATTCTGGTTGAAGTGCATGAAGAAAATCTGCCCTCCTGCAGCTGCACAACTGGGCAAAGCTCTTTTCCGAGGTTTCCACTATTGTGTGTGTGTGAATGTCTGCGACGAGTGAGCACATGAGCGTGCACATGTGCGCATGTAGAGGTCCGAGGCTGACATCAAGAGTCACCTGACCTCTTGTACTTTACTCTTTTTCAAGGAGAGTCTCTAGTCAAACCCAGAGCTCACCTAATCTGACCAGTCAATTTGCTCTGAGGATACCCAATCTTTGTCTTCCCAAGAATTATGTGTGGACCACTATATCCACCCAGTATTTTACATAACAGGATCCCGAACTTTTTCGGTCCTCTTGCTTGCATGGCAAGCATCTTAACTGCTAAGTCACCTTCTCAGCTTAGAAAAGACATTTTTAGTGTTTTCTTACAAGTTCAGTAACAGAAAAGGTGAAACCATAGAGCAATGAACTTTGTGTATTATAAGGATAAAATTCTATTAATACACCTTCCATTTTGAATGGATCTTCTAACATCATACCTGAAAATGAGTACAATTAAATACACAAATTGGTCACATATTAACATCTTTCATTATAGAATTTTTCTTTTCCAAATGTCTTAACATTGGCACAGAATATGCATCCTTTTTTTCAATATTCAGTTCATTAGAATGCCAAGTTACAGAAAGCAATTCGACTGCACATCACCAGAAACCTAAAGGAAAATTAAGTGCTATACATTTGAACTATGAATTCAGCCAGTCATTTTCAAGACACACTCTTAACTTTAAGTGATAAATTTCTCTGGGAAAAACAGGAGTCCAGATCATACATACTTTAAGAACCCCTACTTTAATCAACCTGGGCAAAAACAGCCCTTGAATTAAATCATTACACCACTTTTAGGAAAACACAAACGCTAATTTAAAATATAAATATTTCTACCTAAGAGAAAACCAGCTCCCAAAGAACAATACATTATAAAGGATTTCATCTATATAAAGGATCTGACAATTAACTCAATTATTTTTTTGCATTTGTTTAAATGTTTTAACTTCAATTTCAAAATACAGATAAAAACTCAAAAAAACTTAAAAACTGTTACATGCTTATTGAGAACTTAGACCATAAAATGTTGAATGTTAACTACCCATGTAACAACTAATGCTGTATTTATGAGGCATTTTGAAAGCATTTTCTGTAGTAATTACATTTAATTCTGAAAACTATCACGCAAGCTTCATACATCTAATTCTTATCTTTCAGAGAAGGAAGCTGAAACTTAAATGCTACCTGACTAAAGTCAAGGAAGGGAAGGCCCAGATGAAATCAACCGAAGCCTTCAATAAAGCAAAACATTCTTCTCACAGAAAAATTAACTCATTGTTAGTTGCAGGAAAAAAAAATTTTTTTAGAGGGGGAATATGAATTAAAAAAAAGAAAAACTTACAGTTTTTAGCTCCAAGAGGACTTGTTCATCCACTCCATCATCCAGAAAGATGTCTCTCACATCATTAATAACATCTTCAATAACAGATCTATATAATTTAGGCTTTAAAGGAATAAAGAAAAAGACTCCTGAAAAGATTGTCTTCAACATGTTAAAAAATTTAGCAGGCTTTTAGAAATCCAACAAATTTAAAAACACAACATTTTATCAATTAAAACTTCGAAGTTATGACCATCTAATAAACGTCATCTATCATCATTAAAGTAGATTTGATGGCAGTATTTTTTAACAGATGTATCAAGACTTTGTAACGTAATTTATTAACCGATCTCTATGCATACAAAATCAGCAACATTTCCGGTTATAATTTCTTCAGTGTAGCCAAAATATCCAGTTTTATGATATGCCAGGTTTCCATCATCCCATGCTTGGTATAAACCAATGTCTCTCAAAACCTTGCCACGAATTCTGAAGACTTTGGAGAATTTTTCATGCAACATGAGACAACCACCAATGAGTATTCAATCTTTAAAAGTCACTTTTTTTCCTGACCTCCTGTACCTTCAAGACATACCATAAACTGCTCATGGGTAATGCAATCTTAAATTGAGAAACTAAACCTCAAACTAAAAACTATTCCCCCCAGTAAAACGATGTTTTGATGTATCTGAAATCAATCATTTGGCCTAAAATCTTTTGCTGAGTAGTCACACAGGTATAATCCGCTTTCTTCCGGAACACAGATTTAATCATGCCTTAGGAATTAGCTTGACCCCATAGCTTCCTTACAACCAATTCAGAACAACTATGGTTGAAAGAAGGAAAACGCTAACTTGGCAGAGGACTCAAGTATTCACAAATTGAAAAGCCATCAGTTGAAACAAGCAGCTTCTACATTACCGTTTACAACTCAAATCTCAGCTGAGGAAAAGTCTTTTGTCTTTTTATGTACAAAGCAATTCAGACGCTTCCTTCGAAAAACAATATTCCCAACTTGGAAAAACACTAAACCAAAAGGGCCACGGGTAGCATTGCCGAGTGACTAATCAAAAGGCTCCTTTCGAACAAGGAAATGCTCCCGTGCAGCGCTGGAAGGTCGCAGGACTAATTTTTACACTGAGCACCATTATCTGTGATACAATGAAAAAAACCCACCTCCAAAGAGGGGTCTTACAATCCAGTGTCGCCTGCGCCTCTCCGTTCCTAGCCCCCTGCACCTAACCCAGCTCGAGCCGACGACCCCCGCGGGCTCTGAAACGCTCGCGTTTAGGTTCAGTTCTTGGAAGAACACTGAGAATCAGCCCTTACCCGAAGATCCTTCAACAAACCCCCGTCCTCTGTTCCTGCAGAAAACACTGGGGGAAACCAGGCTGACTCTTAATTCTCCTCTGGTAAGAATTTTTTTAAATTTACAGAGACGACCTTCCGGCTATTTCTCCCCCACGAAGGCGGCCGGCGCCCGCGGCTGCAGCCGGGGACGTGCCCCCGGGCCCGGGCCGGCGCCCCCGCCCCCCGCGAGCCGACCCCCCGGCCCCGCCGACCCCCGGCCCCGGCCCGCGGCGGCCCCGGTGCAGCGGCGCCGCCCGCCCGCCCGGAGCACGCACGTCCCAGCCCCGCGCCGCGCGCGCTCTATTTAAAGCCGGCTCGGGGTTTAAATGGAGCGGCGGTGACGTAGCCGAGCTGCACCTTCCCCTCCTGGCAGAGTCTATATTAGCGCGCGGCAATGGCTCTATATAAACAGGCGGCCGCGCCGCGCGGCACAGGCGCCGGCGCCCCGGCCGAGCGGCTCGCGCGGCCATGATGGGGCGGCGCGGCGGGCCGGGCTCGGCCGCGGAGCGCGGCGGCCGCGGGGGGACCGACGTGTGTGGGGGGCCACGATAAAAGCGGCGTGAGTGGGGCGGGCACGGGTGGGGGCAGAAAAGGTTCTTTGGTGTGACTGCTTTTTTGCAAACCTACGTGATCGCAAGTAACCAAAAAAAAAAAAAATTTTTTTTAAATGGGGGGGAGGGAAGCAGGCAGATCTCCAGCGAAAGCCGGGGTGCTTGGCCACACGGGGGGCTGCTGTGGTTCGGGTGCTTCGGGCCAGTGGCGATCTCGGGGAGGCGCTTCCCCTTCGCCATCTTACCCCTTGGGGGAACCGAGTACGTGCTTTTTCCACCTTGGTCCTGTTGCTTTTCTTTGACTTCCAGGGCTGCGCAGCGGCCCAGGGAGGGTCCCGAAGCGCCGGCGCCGACCCCCGCCCGCCGCCCGCCCGCCCGCCCGCCCGCGCCCGCCCCGGCCGCGGCCCCCGCTCGCCGCCCGCCCGCCGCCGGCCCCCGGCGCCCCCCGCAGGCCCGGCCCGGCCCGGCCGCCGCGGCGGGCAGCGGCGGGCGCGGGAGCGAGGCCCGGGGCCGCCGCCCGCCCCGCCCCGCCCGGGCCCGGCCGTTGCCTGCCCGGCGGCCTGCGCGAAGCCCCCGCCGGCGCCGCACCACGTCCTTACCACGGTGTTTGTATTTGCCGAGTTCGCCATTTCCACACACAACACAAACAAGGGGGGCAAGCCCGGGAAAACCGGCTAGAAACGAAACGGAAAAAAAAAAAACAAAACCACAAAAACCCGGACGCTGAACCCGAGCCCCCCGCGAGGACCGGGTTCAAAAAGTCTCCGACGACGCCGATCCCGAAGGAGGCGAGGGGGGAGCGGGAGCGCGGGAGGAGGGGGGCACTCCTCCCGGGGCCCAGGAACCTCGAGACGCGTTTAAAGAAAAAGAAAAAAAAAAAAGAACACAGCCACGACCCTTTGGGGGTCCGGGGGGCGTCTCCCGCTCCCCACCCGGCGCCAAGGAGGGAAACCAACACCGGTCGCCGCTCCCCGCGCCGCCGCTGCCGCCACCGGCTGCAGCTCCAGCCGTCCGGTCCGCCTGCTTCTCCCCTTTATATAGCGAGCCGACAAGCTGCGCGAGCCGCCGCCGCCACCGCCGCCGAGAGACAGGGCGGAGGAGGGAGGGGCGGAAAGGGCGGGGCCGTGGGCGGAGCCGAGCGCGGGCGCCGCGTGCGCACGCGCGCCGGGGCGGAGGCCGCCGCGTCACTGGCCGTGGAGCGCGCCGGGGGGGCGGGGCCTCGCCGCCTTTCCAAGTCTCGCGTGATCACGTGGTTGACGCCCGGGCGGAAGTGTCCCGCCGCCGGCCGGGAACGGCGAGGCGCCGGCGAAGCGCTGCTGCCAGGGAGAGGTGCCTGTTGCTTAGGGATTCTGGGGGTCCAAGGCTCGTTCGAGCGACCTGGGGTCGCGCTGGAGGAGCCTAGAGCCGTGCGGGGAGCGGTGACGGCTGACATCGCTCAAGAATGGCGGCTGGGGGAGGGCGCGTCACGTGATGCGGCTTCCGGGCCCCTGGCGCGCTGGGCCGCTGGACGGTTTTAAATGCGGAGTCATCTTTGATCCGTGGGGGAGGGGAGCGGGCGGGACGGAGAGGAAGTTCGCGCCCATCGGAGGCCCGGCCTTCGCCGACTTGGGTGGGGGTTTTAAAGGGGGTGAAGGCCGTTTTTGTGTTTACTGACCGGAAAAAAATTAAGATGCAACAACCGGTTTGTAGACCACCCGATCACTCGTCATTAATGCTTCCAGATCGAATATTGCGGCTGCACGGCCTGCAGGTAGCGGCTGTGTCCGAGATCCGTGCCCTTGACCCGGCTCACGTGGCCCCTTCCCGCGAGAGATCAGGCGTCGGTGGGTCTGGGAGCAGCACCGCTGGGTTGACCTGTCACCTAGCAGAGCCTGCTTTTGTCCTAGGGATCCTGAGAGGCACAGGCTATCATTTGAATGTGAAAAGTTTGCATTCAAAAGGCAAAACAAGCCAAAGGCCAAGATTCTGTGCCGAGACGAGCTAGATTTGCGGACCACCAAAGACATTCTATAAGTGGGGCCAACCTACACTATCTGCATATGTAATTGTGAAAGAATAAACTGAAAAAATGCAGCCTGCTTCCTCGAACCTTGAGAAAGTGATTAGAGAAGGCAGACGCCATGAATACTGACAGATGGTAAATGAGATCTCTATTTTTTTAGTATGAGATTTCGTTAACACCACTTCATCAGGTCTCAAGCACATTAAAATAATCCAGAGAAAAGGGTTCTTGGTATATGAAGTTGTGATCTACATACATTACTGATATACTTACTGTTCAGATGAAAATTGTCTGAAAAATTACAGTTAAGCGGGACTGTTGTAGTCGGTCTTGCTGTGTGCTGTTTTTATAAGGACTTCTCGTTTACTTACATACTTGCTGGGAACTGTTTATACATGGAATCTTTACTCTTCCACCTAGCTTCCCTTTCCTGCCATTGGTTTTCTTGAGTAAATAGTTAGGTGTTTTGCTATCAACCACTAAAGGCAGAACATGGAAGAGAATCTCTAAGATTTACTCTCTAAAGAATTAATCTGCGTAGGGGATTAATGAGATGCATAAATCTTATTTGTGCAATAATGGATGTGCTTGGATTTTAAAAAAAGACTTCCTTAAGACCATTAAACTCCCAGAAGGTTCTGCCTCTTCTCTACACAGTCTAGACAGCAGCAATATCTCTCTGCTGAGGAATCTTTCCATGCCCCATGTGCCTACTTCTCAGCCACCATCATGACTTCTTTTCCAATTTGGTTGGTTTCTAACCTTTCCTTAGCTGTAATGTGCCTTCAGTCACTATTTTGCGCTAGCCAGTTTAGTTTCAGAAAGACATTCTCAAATTTCGCATCAAAATCATGAACCTGAATTTTGGAAGCTGTAGCCCTTTAATTTCCAAAGTAAAAATTTCTGTGCCATCCAGATGGCTCAGCAGGAAAAGATGCTTCCTGTACAAACTACAGGATTTTGATTTCTAGAACCCATATAAATGTATTAAAAAAAAAAAAACAATTTTACAAAGTAACCCTCTGACCATCACACAGGTGCTCACACATCTAACTAATAATATCTACTACTACCAATAATAATAAATTAAAAATCAGAAAACTCTCATACAAGACTAGAATTAAAATCTTTTTTTAAAATTTCATTCATTCATTGTGCGTGTGTGCACGTGTGTGTATGTATTTGCGTGTGTGTATGTATTTGCGTGTGTGTATGTGTGTGTGTAGAACCACGGGCGAATTCGGGAACTACCATGGACGCCTCCACCTCCTCCTTGTTTACTCTGCCCGGGATTCACAGGCTCCGCCCTACCAGGAACCAGAAACGCAGGACGCCCCCGCTTCCGCCCAGGGTCTATACATAGGATATAGGATCCGAACTCAGGACTTTCCGCCTGCAAGGCAGAGGCTTAATCCTTGAGCCACCTCTCCAGCCCCCTAGAATTAGAATCTTATATCATTTTTATTTGAACTTCTTGTTCCTTTACCTTAAATCCTGAGACATTTCTAAATTTTAACGGCTCTTTATATGAAAGATTTCTGCTAGGTTTCTAATTTATGAGTTCATCTTCTGTAACAGCCATGCATAGACACATTTATAATAGTGCTTGCTTTCTTTGTAATGAATCTTTGTACTAATTTCAAAGTGTTTTATATAGAAAGATAAAAATGCCTGTATATTCTTGAGACCCAAACACTCAATAGATGAGATTTTGCTCATGCTGGCAAAAATGATCTCTACCTCTTGTCAAAATGGAAGAAAGGAAATGCAGACAGGATACAGAGAAGAAGCAAAATTCTTTAGTCCTGAGTTAGAAATATCATGTTTGTTTCATATTTCCCCCTTTCCCTCTGAAGAGGCCTAAAAACAGTGTCGAGCCAGTAACCATGAGAACACTTGTTATCTTCATTGTGTTATTTCAGGACCAGTGCTTTTGGGGGACTTCTGGTTCCAATTCTAAGTCAAGGGCAGAGAATATGTTTCTTAGAACAGTAACAAAACTCAACATGCTTTATTTTATAGATCTCAAAAGGTTTCAAAATAGTGTCCAATGTAGCATAAATGAGTAACACTTGTTCCGTGAAATATTCTTACTAAAAGGAGTCAAGGTTTCTTGGAGATGTTATTAACTCTGTAAATAGGACAAGAAAAAAATATTTGAAACTAAATCAAATTGTCAGTTACTGCCCAGTCAAATCAAATGTAGAGTATTTTCATACAGATACTGAGAAGTTGAACTTCTTGTTGAAAGAAGTTGATAAAGGGAAATTAGTTTATTTATAATTTAGCTCATCTGTGGGGGAAAGGCAACCAGTTTTCTGCCCACTGGGGCTGTGGCTACCTTACAATTTATTGAAAGCCATGAAACACAGACCAGAATGTATATAAATTTAGTGTGAGACACATGGGTGCTCTTGTCTCCTTGGTGATCCAGAGATGTTAATAATATTAGCCATCATGCATGTATTCCATCCTCCCTGTCCCTCACCAACACACACGCGCACACACACACACACACACACACACACACACACACACACCTCATGGTCTTCCTTCTGGTTTTGTTACTCTCCCCACATCTACCTATACACATGAAACTGTAGAAACTAAGAGGAAACTGAGTCTGGCTTGTTTGCAGATGTAAATCATTTCTTATTGAAATAAGGTACCACTAGGTAGTTTTTTTTTTTTTCATATACCTGTGTATGGGATATATGCATGTGTGTGGTGTATATACAAAAGTGCACTTGAGGGCCAATGCTGATATAGATAATCATCCCAATCACTCTTCCACTTTTTTGTGAACCTGGGCTTCTAAATAAATCCAGAGCGCACCTTTAGGACTAGCCTGCTAACCAACTTGTTCTGGGAATTCCCAGGCTTCTACTTAAAGTGTTAGATTACAGACTGGTGGCCACGCCCACCTACACTCTGAACTCAATTCCTTTTGCTTTTGAGGCAAGAGCTTAAAAGCACTCAGCTGTCTCACCAACCTCAAACTAAGTGATTTTAAACAAACAACAGGACTTTACTTTTTTAGTACCGGAGCCAGCAGTCTGAAGCGCTAGATGCTGTTGGGTCCATGTTGTCTCTGGCACCGGACAGACTCTTTCTGAGACGATTATTTTATATGCTAAGTGGTCTGGACTGAAGGATGCTCAGCCAGATTGTAGAACATTGCTTCTGAGTATGTCTGCAGCAGTGTGTTGTGGTTTGCAATGTCCCTTGTACCCTGAGTAAATAATACTGCAGTGGCGAATAGTGGGGGGAAGCAAGAAGCATTTCCTTTGGGGCTAAACCTCATCCTGACCCCATCTCAGATTATTGAGACCAACAACAACTGACTTGAATTTTTTTTTTCATGTGTAAGTAGATAGGTACTTGTGTCTTGCTAATTTTTTTTTTAATTTAACTATTTGCAAACAGACAAACCTAGATTTATGTAAACTCTTCTGAGGATTTTCTGATTTTTAAATATCACAAGCATGTTATTGAAAATGATAGAATACTGATGCTTGTAGCAGTAAAGCTGGAGAAGTGGCTCAGGGGTTAAGCCTCCACCTTGCAGGCGGAAGGTCCTGAGTTCGGATCCCAGATCCCACGTATAGACGCCAGGCGGAAGTGGGGGCGGCCTGCGCTTCTGGCCCTGGTAGGGCAGAGCCTGTGAATCCCGGGGCAGAAGTAGGTGGAGGCGTCCATGGTGGTTTGCGAATTCGTCCATGGTTCTAAACATACACAGACACACACACGCGTGCACATACACACGCACATGCGCACAGTTGAATAAGTAATAATAATAAAAAATTTTTAAAAGTTTTTGTAAATATTAAGATGCTCAAAATGGTATTTATGAAAAAATTCACTTTAAAAACCAAGGCTTTTATGTTTTCACATTAGGTTGCCCCCACCTTAAAATAAAGGTTTTATATAGTTATCTTGCCCTGCGATTCTTCTTGGGGACATACTGTATTATTACATATTACATACCAGTATTATGTCAAATACAGATAATTACAAAATCAAGCCAGATCACAATGGCTCATAGATTAATATGATTCAGTAATTTCTTCCTTAATGGCTATGGTCATTTTCTCTCTCGAAGACCTGCTCACCCTCATTGTTACCAGATTCTAGCGTTGATTCTCCTAGCCATATGGGAAACAACCATACCTGCTACATAAACAATTTGTGATACTTGGCCCATGGCAGAACCATAAAATGAAATTTTCAGAAGCTACTTCTGGGTTGTTAAAACTTCCAATAATAAACATGAGAAGTACGGAGAGTTAAAATGACGGAAGCCCAAAGCCAGAAATAAAAAGCTGGCATTCTTCCATATGCTCGGCCAGACACGCATCTAGCAAGGGAAGTTTACCCCCTCTTCCAGCCTGTGGATATGGCATGGCTAGCTCCCTCCACCCGGATTAGTGTAAACTCTCCTGCTAGAACTGTAGCGGGACAATCATAAGGCAAAAATAAAATCCCTCATTCCTCCTTAAGTCATTTGGTTGTGAATTTATCAGAAACATGCAAAGTAACTACAACACAAATGGAAACACACTGTAATATTACATGAACAACTTAAGGGCCAGATGTATACTTGATAAATCATGAGTGTTTAAGCTCATTGAGAAGCCGACTCTGGAAACGGGTTGCCTCTTCGCCCTACCCTCCCCCACCCCATCCCGGAGCTCTGCGGACCCAAGCATGTTGTCTTAAAGTGTCCTCCAAAACTCCCTGCCCAGAGACAGGCTGGTCCCTGACCCTGCGGGAAGCCAAACAACCTGTGTCCTTGAGAATGGGAAGCGTAAAGTTGTTGGTATAAAAACTCTGTGTCTTGGGCACAGCTGGGCAGCAGAGCATTCTGGGAGCCTTCCTTCCCAGAGCTGAAGATTCAGCTACCGGCTGTCATCCTGGACATAAAAATGCCTGTGGTGGAAACCTCTAGTCAGAAGCCCACCGGTGGACAGAAAACTTGCTCCTGCCCCGACTTCTCTATAGGCAGCTCCTTCCTGCTCCAGGCCCCTTGGGGGCTTCCACAGGCGTGTCTGCTGGGGGTCTGTAAGATGTTCCCGCTCTGCTGCATTTGTTCTTTTACTTGCAAGCCTCCATCAAAAGGGCGTTGTGTTCTTCCCAGTCCCTCCTGCTGGGGAACTCCAGCTGCCTCCTTGGGGCGGACAGTCTGGATGTTTGGCAGCCCACGATTTAATGGGGTTTTAGGATCTGTTGCTTCTGCCTGCCATTTATTCTCTTCATCTTGCCTCCCATTTGCTTAATAAACTCACTCATTGAAAAACTGAAAGCATGGGGTCTGGAGAGGTGGCTCAGGGGTTAAACCTCCGCCTTGCAGGCGGAAGGTCCTGAGTTCGGATCCCAGATCCCACGTATAGACGCCAGGCGGAAGCGGGGGCGGCCTGTGCTTCTGGTCCTGGTAGGGCGGAGCCTGTGAATCCCGGGGCAGAAGGAGGTGGAGGCGTCCAGGGGTGGTTCCCGAATTCGTCCGTGGTTCTACACACACACATGCACACGCGCGCGCACACACACATACGCACATGCGCACAGTTGAATAAATAATAATAATAATAAAAATTAAAAAAAAAAAAAAGAAAAACTGAAAGCATGACCGTCGTAGATCATTCTCTGGACTCTACAGAGCACCCCCTCGTGTAGCTGTCCTTGTCAATCATGACATGAATTTCTACCCACCATGGCTCCTTCCTTCATTATCACGTCTCCTGGCTACTGTGATCACAGCCATACCGAAGGAAAGGGCACAGGGTGTTTTTGAAAGAGGTTGGCACTTACATTAGCAGACTTCATCATGATCAGGAATTGAGGGGGCATCCTGGCCATTGATAATCTAAATGGGCTGCAAAGGCAGAGTTAGGGTGAACCCACATGCTGTGCTTGAGCTGGGGCATCTGTCTTCTTCCTTGAGAAGGAATCTTGGCACACAGGATCCTGGCACTGGGGCTTTGGGCTAGAACGGGGGACTTACTGCATGGTGCCCTCGGGCTTTGGCCTCCGAGTCTAGTTCTCAGGCCTGTAGACTTGGCATAGATCTGGACACATTCAGGGCTCTGGACACCCTGGGCTGTGCCACTGGGTTCCTGGCTCTTTGGCTGCAGAGGGGGACCCCTGGGTGGTCTCTCCACAATGCCACACACCAACTCTCGTTACTTATTTCCTATTGTTATTTCTTATGGGTTTTGTGTCTCTGGAGAAGTCGAATGTGTGTTTCTTGCCTGTTTCCAGTGTCTAGTGCCCAGCATCCTTGGTATCCCTCAGTTTACAGCAGTTTCACTTCTGCCTCTGTCTCTGTTTTCTTTTTCTCATCTTCCTCCTCCTTTCTCCCCTTCCTCCTCTGTATCACTGCCTTCCTTTGTCTCTTGTTTTTTGAGAAAAGCTGGCTTAGAACTCACTGTATAACTTGTAACCATGTAACTAGTCTGGCCTTGAACTTAGGGACGGCTGCCTGACCCTCCCCGGTACTCAGATCTGGGTGCCGACATCGGACTGTCTCTGTTTGCACATGCCATTCTCTGAGTCTTCACCTCTGTGCATGTCTGTCTTTGTATCTGTTTCCCTTTTTATAAAGGACCAGGCAGATTGTACTGCCTGACTAGGTAGCCCTAAGTCCAATGACAGGTGTTCTCATAAGAGACACACGGGACAAACAGAAGAGGAGGGAAAGAAGTGATGTGGCGGATGCTAAAGTATGTGGTCATGAAGAATTTAACGATGATACTAGTTCCAGATCTATTTTTAAATGCGGAAGTAAGAAGCACTGATGGGTATACATGAAATAAGTCTGACCTTGAGCAGAAATTGTTCGAGGGTTGTGCAGGGGGTCAGGGGAGTCATCGTGCTAATTTAAATATTTCCTTTTCTTATATTTCCATTAATCGTTTTTAAAATAAGGGGTTGGGGAGAGAGCTCCATCGTAAAGCAATTGCTGAATAAACACAAGGAGCTGAGTTTGAACCCCTGACCCACATAAAAGCCACGCGTGCGGTGGCAACACCTCCTAAAGGTTCCATAGTCCTTCCCGAATGGTGCCACCAGTCTGGGGACCAAAGTGTTCTAACACATATTTTACACTCTGACCACAACAACTGTTTTCCTCCTTTCTATCTTTTTTTAAATTCAGTCTGCACTCCAGCCCATGTGAGTGTCACCCACATTCGGGACGGGTCCTCTTCCTTGATCAGTCTCTCTGGAAATTCCCTCAAAAACACAACTAGAAGTATCGTGGTATCAGTTGCAGGTGTCAATTTGACAGCTGGAGTTTGAACCTTCGGGCACACTTATGGAGCTGTGAAGAGTTCAGTTAGGGCAAGTCTATGGAAGACTGTCCAACTGACATAGGAAGACCCAGTCCACAGTGGGCAGAACCGTTCTCCAGGCAAATAGATAAGATGGAGAGGTCAGTGTTTTGGGAAAACTGACAAGCTACAAGCTAAAGACTATTCCCCCCTCTCAGCAGTTCCTGTGGATAGAGTGTGGCCAATTCCCTCAGCCCCTGATGTTGGTATGAACTCTCCTGCCACGTGGATGAATGTAAGAGAGAATCATATGCTGAAATAGATCCTTTGTTCTCTTGTTTAGGTCCTGTTGCAATTACCCTGCATGTTGCCGATAAACTCGTGGCCAAAAGTCTTAAGGGCACAAGGGGTTTTATTCTGGCTTACGATTCTTGTCCAGCTTGGCAGCAGAGTTCATACCAACACCAGGGGCAAAGGAACTGGCCATACCATATAGACAGCACTGCCAAGAGAGGGATGTTCCCTACTTGCCAAACCAGCATGTCTGGCCAAATATATCAAAAGATCCCAACTTCCCTAACCAGTACCCATCTATCTTATTTACCTGCCCAGGGACTTGTCCCACTCACCATGGGCCAGGACTTCCCAATCAATTAGACAGTCTCCTGCAAACTTGCTCAGGGCTTAACACAGCTACTAATTTCTCACAACTGTGCCCAGAGTTCAGAACCTTCGGTTGCCAAATTGACACTAGTCTCTGACTATGATGGGTCCTATATCCATTCAAAAATGGAAAGATGAAACCAACAAAAGCTATGTTTCCATAGTGATTCTAAAGCCACTCAACATTGCAAAGAAGATTAACCATAATGTGAAGATAATTATTCTCCAAAATTTATTTTCCTCTGGCAGTAACAGCTCTGGAGGGAGTGGAAATTTTAAAAGTAGAGGAGGCAGAAAGATTATTACAGGTTACAGATAGAAAAGAAGTAATAAATCTGTATAAATACTGGGGTGTCATTTTTCTTTAACAAGAGTATCTGTTAAAAAATGAAAGGGGACAATTCAAATGCTTTCATGAGAAGACTAGATTAATGCTGAAAGGCTATTGTAATGTGCAAAAATAATGGGCGTTTTGTCAAGAAAAAGACTTTTTAATAAGGATGAGAGTTGTTTTAGTTTCACTTCACTATTGCTACAACATAATGCCTGAGTCAAGCAGCAAACTTAATGGACAAAGGTTTTAATTGGCTCATTACTGGCTTGTTACTTACAGTCTTTGCTGTGGGGAGGTTACAATGGCAGAAGCTGCAACAGCCAGTCATGTCACATCCGGGTCAAGAACTGAGAACAAGGAATCTGTGTATGCATGCTCGCTCAGCTAGCTCTCTCCACCTAGATAAAGTATCAGACCAGCTGCTTTGGGGATAGTCCTACCCACAATGGGCTGGGTCTTCTCACATCAATCATCCAATCAAGACAGTCCCTCACAGACATGCCCAGAAGTGGACCTCAAGTGGGCTCAGAGCCTAATCTCTCCCCATCCTAAAGCTCAGGGAAATTCGGGGAAGAAGGGGCTGTAAGATTGTAAGAGCCTAAAGATGGGGAGGAGCAACGATATGCAAGATACTCCATACAAGTTAGGGCCGAAGTAACCATAATAGGACTTTGCATGACCTGTACAATGACTGATGTAGCATTGACCCCTCAAAGTCTAGCATGGGTCACAGATACTAGGATCCTTAGAGGCAAGGGATTAACAGCCATAATAGTTTCTATACTAAAGGTGAACACAAGAAAGAGCTCTAGGCAATGCTACTGAGTCTTTACATCTCATCAGAGAGGAGGACCCAGAGGGAAGTTTGACATGCACACTAAAGGATATTCCAGGAATGGGGGAGGGAGCGGGCACTGAGAGAAAGGGAGGGAGGGGGGAAAGGAAGGAGAAAGGAGGGAAGGGAGCAAAGGGATCCAGGGAGGGGTGGAGGGAAGGAGGGGAATGGGGTACTTATCAACTTTGTAAGAGTGGAAGAAATTAAAAAAAAAAAAAAGTGGACTCAGAGACCTGCCTCCTTCCTGAGTATCAGGAGGTATCACTTTGTGTACCCTGTCAAATTAACAACCAACCCAGTAGTAATTTACATGTCTGTGTTTGATATTTTGAGAACTTTAATTACATGACACCTCCTTCAGAGTTCTAACAGTGTCAGGGTTTGGATATGAAGGGGCTCCCCAAAGGGCTAATGTGTGATTACTTGGCCTCCAGCTGGTAATGCTATTGAGAGATGACTGGCTTACATAGACGCTGACTTCATCCTTTGGCGAGTTCAGAGTTGAACAGATTAGTTGGCAGAAGAAGATTCCTGGGGTCATGCTTTGAAGGTAAATAGTTCCTGGAATCTAACCCCTTTCCACCCTGTCTGCTTCCTGTCTGCTGTAGTTTAGCAGCCTGTTCAGCGAAGTATGCCCCATCACATATGGTGGTGGAATCAGCCAAGTTGAAACCATGGAACCATGATCAGAAATCCTCTTTCCCAGTAGTTTCACTTAGGGATTTTGTCATAGTGACAGAAAAGGCTAACACAAATAATCCAATGAGAGGATTAATGTTAGCCCTGCTTTTGGGAGTAAGAAACTGGGATTCAGATTAAGCAAGGACTTCCCCAACAGGTCAGATTACTATTTACTTGAGAAATTTTAGAGGTACAAGTTCAAGGTTCTTTTCACCTGTCTGAGCAGTGAGAAGCAATCTGTCCAGGAAAATATAAACATTCTGAATCAGAGTGTGTTGCTGTCTTCCCTACATTCATCAGATTTCCTAATCATGTAATTACATCGAATTTGGGGAAAGAGAAACTCACTCACTGTGCCCCATAGAATATCAAGGAACTCAAGAGAGATAAGAACACACAGTGGAAACCTTGAGGACTAAAGCTGGAGGAGTGAAGGGAAACCCCCCTATCAGTGGGGTGGTCCAAAGAGAGGCAACTAGGTATGCCACAGAGGCCTGAATCCCCACAAGAGTAGACAATCTAGAAGGAACCCTGGGATCCATAAAAGCAGACAGGCAGGAGGGGGGAGGGAGTGGGATGATTGATGAAGGGCAGGGAGAGGATGGAGGGAGGGGAGATGGAAGAAGCAGAGAGATAAATACTCAATGTGATGGTAAAACTAGGGGGAAAAAAAGAATAAGGGCATGGAGTATCTTAAAACCAAAATTTCAAGCCCTCAAAATCACATGTAAAATGGTATGAACACATTTCTGGAGAGAAGGTTCAACTGGCAACTGAAATAAAGTTTTAATGACGGCAAAAATAAAAAATAAAATAGAACTCATAATAATAATAAAAAAAAAGAAACTCGCAGAGTAGTTAACATTGGGACTTGAAACTGAGATTTCACCAGATTAAATGTAATTGCCCTAGACATTAGGAGCATTTGTTAAACCATCTGAATAAGGAGTTTGTTTCTATGTCAGTCAAAACTCCTTCACTCTCCCATTTGCAGTTGCAAATGTCAATTAATGAATTTGGCCCAAAGTTTTCATTTTCTAATGAAATTCTCCTGAATGCACTGCTGTCTATGTCTAGTCTAAATTTTAAATGTTCCCAAAAAACAAGAAAAAAAAAATGAAGGCAGATCTTTTTTTAGCAGAAGAGAATTCGGAAAGAGGATTCTTTTTATTTTACCTCATGGGCCAGTAACATACCCTTACTATGTCCGAGTCAATGTCATAAGGCCGTAATTAGAAGACAGTGCATGCTGGACAGCCAAGCAAGCTTCTAGGAGCATGCGTTCCAGAAGCAAATGGATTCCAATGCTGTCTTCCCTATGGGAAAATGACTTTGCTCCATCTATCAGAAGGCATTCAGCAGAGTCATTTCACAGAACAGTGTAAGCACAAAGGAGTAACTATTGAAAAAGCCCTCAGTTTTGTGCTTGGCACATAGTAGGGCCTCACTGAGAATATCCACAGCACAGACAGTGAAAGGATGCTTTGTGTCTTGCCTTTGTCTAAATCTTATTGTAAGTCAGGGGGAGAGCAGACACTAGGAAATTGAGCTACGGTGCACCTAATCTCCCCATGATACAAACATATCTGTCTTATGAATGCTTCCAATCTTTCAACTGCAAAATTAGACTCAAAGATGAAAGCAATCCCAAGTTTGAGAATAAACATATATCACCCTCTGTATTAATACACTTTCTGCCAGATTTTTCTTGAAGCTAAAAACATTGGAGTAAGAATTTTCTATTTTTGTATCAGTTGAAAATCATCACTTGCTTTTTCAAGAATGACTCAGATTGTTCAAAACTAGATTCTTTATATAAACCGCTAGACAAGATATACTTGCTCATTTTTTTTCAAATGTAAAGTGTATTACTGCTTTTTCATAATACTTAAGTCAAACTGATAGTTTATTAGTGTTTCAGGTATGTTGTATGTCTTAGTATGTGAGATAATGACCATCAATACTGCTATTTGACCACAGATGGCAAATTACACCTGGACCCAGAAAAGCACATGGCTAAGAAGATGCAATCTCCAGAGATGTTATATATTTACAGTCTCCTCAGAGAAATATACCAATAACAACGGCTTTAGTTTTAAAATATGGGATCCCATGCATATTTCAAATTTTAGTAGAAGTCAGACAAGTCTAAATCCTTCATTTCAAATTCTCTTTTCCCTTCCCCTTTACTTTTTTTAATATTCATTTATTGTGTGTGTGTGTGTGTGTGTGTGTGTCCGTCCCTGTGGTTTGAACTCAAGTTATCAGACTTGGCAACAAACCCTTTTCCATACTGAGCTACCTTGCTGGCCCTTCCTTCACTTACCTTCTCTTTCACTCTCTTTCTCTTTTCAATTTTATTTTATTTTATTTTATTTTATTTTATCTTAATACAATAATTGCAGAATACTAAACTAGCCTTTTTCCAATGATCATAATGTATTTTTATTCTTGTCCTTGTAATAGTAATCCACAATGATTTCTGATGTCACCCTTGGTTCTCTACAGGCACGCACACTTAAGTGCTATCTTGTGCACACATCGGCACACACACAGATACACCCACCCACATTGCAAAACACACTCACACAAACAAACAAAAAATCCCAAACAGTAAATAAATGAATATTGCTTCAATCATATCCTTCTGCATGTACATTTTTGAAAAGACCAGGAAAATTCAGGGTGCTAATTCAGTCTTAAAGAAATCACAAAGAAAAGGTGGCCAGTTAATACAACAAATGCTCAACATTTGTCTGTGGCAGACAGATTTGAAATGTAGAGAGTTATGTCTTTCCATTAGCCAGTCAACAAGCTCATGTCAGTAGTTTAGCTGGGTTGCAAAGAGTGATATGGGAACAGACTGGTCTCCAGTGCTGGCAGCCAGTGGCCTTGGGCTGACCCTGGGGGAGGTAACAAGACAAAAAGTACTCTGTTCAGAAGAGAAACTGCAGATAAAGCTCATGACCCAAAGGCCTAGGAAGAGTGTTTTGCTTCCTTTGCCAACTCGCAGTTTCTACCAGCTTTATCCTAATCCCTGACTTCATGAAATTCGTTAAAGCTTCGAAATACAGTATTCCCAAATTTATTTTTAAATACCATAACCTTTGCTTACAACTTTCTTGTCCTCTAGATTTTCCTGGGGTGCACTCCTGTACATCTTGTATTAAAAAAAAAAAAAGCAATGCATTTTAATACAAGTAAGTGACCAAAATTCATAACAGGAAGCACTCTACTCTATCAAGCCACGGTAATATTTTTCTTTTCAACCAGCCGTGAATGTTAGATTTTCTATAGAATTCTCTGAAGTTCCTAAAAGACAGAGAAACCTAAATCAAAATAGGAGCACTGTGCCTTAAAAGCATTACTGATCATAAGGTATAGTTTTAATAATAAAAAAAAATACCAGGTCAAGGCCTAGAACTGTTATACGCTGCTATTAAATGTATCCTTGGAATTAATCTGTGATTGGGTGCCAAGATCAGGTTCAAAAATATTAAATGAATTAAAGATGCATTCATGAGTTTGAAAAAAAAAAAAACCGCAAAGGGCACAAAACAACAGCGTTACACACAATTCTGTGGTTTGGAGCTGTACCACTTGCCGACCTCAAAATGCTACTTTCTGCCTGTCTTCCAGCCATACCTGTTTCTTGTGTACTAAGAAGGAAAGTCTTGAAATACAGAGGTACAGACTTCCAAGACCTGCACGCTTACCTTGCTATGTTGATAGGTACCAGACTGGGATCAGCAAGAATTGAATCAGGCTGGATCAAGAGGGGATGTGGAAAAGCCAAAATCAAATCAGGTTTATTATAGAATCTAACCCCTTATATACCACAAAACAGGGGGGTGACATCTATACACTGTACAGAGGGGTGATGTCAATTGTGGCAGACAGACTACCCGTGCAAGGGCAGCAATAGGTGGCCACCACCAACAATACAGCCCTGCCAATCCTTAAACATGTTAACATGCCCTAATGGCCTCATTCATTGTGGAGAAAGAACAAGCTATTATTATATACAAAGGTCAGCAACATGGTGATACAATGATAAAACTCTGTGCCCATCTTTAGATGTGCGAATTAATGTCTGAATGGCTTCCAAAGAATGGAAACAGATATGCAAGAAACGCTTCTGCCCTGGATCCCACCTGAGACAGGACAAGATTCATCCCTGCTCCCTGCAGGAAAGTCAATAGGAGTTGGTCTCTACCATTGCTAGCAATGGGAGGCCCACTGCTCCTATTGACTGCAAAAGAATGTGCTTGGCATCTGTTCTAAAAGAAATCAGGGTCTTGAGCTTCCATAAGCCCTATGCAGAGGTGGGGAGGAAGAAGAGGTGGCTGTAGAACAGAAGAGAATAACAAGAGAGGGGGCCGGGCGTGAATTTTCATGTCCTTTTGTTAGTATCCTGTAGGTCAGAATTCCAGGAATGCGCTGATAGGTCTTTGTGCTCCTGTTGAACGCTCATCTCATGGTTTGTCCCTCCCCGCCGCCATCTCTGACTTTGAAAAAGTTCCATAATGTTGGCTTCTGAAGTTGAGACCATTCTCTTTTTTCATCCTTCTAGACAGAGAAGGGAGTCTGTTCGAGTTCCTTTCTAGGTCTTTCATGACACCACACGATTAGTGTTGTAGCCAAACTGAAAAAAATGGTTGTCAGTCTGCTAAGTTAGATAGGAAGAATACCAGCTGAGCCCTTCATGCACCTGTCCCCACCTTACTGCAATTCTGGGAAAGAACAATGAGGTCTGGGTCTCCCTGAAACATTCCTGTGATCAAAGTTTAATCAATCACTGGTTACTCAAGCTCCAATGTTAGGAAAGTCCCCCTTATGCAGGACTGCTAAGTCCTGCCTTATGTACAAATGACTTCCTTCCTGCCTCTTGCTTAAGATATGGTCTCTGCATGCCCCACCCCCAACCCATGAAGGGCTGGAGAAGATGGCTCAGGAGTTAAGACTCTGTCTCACAAGCAGAAGGTCCTGAGTTTATATCCCAGGTCCCACGTAAAAATGCTAGACTGAAATGGTAGCAGCCTGCACTTCTGGCTCTGGTTGGGCAGAGTCTGGAAAATCCCAGAGCCAAGCAAAAACGAGATAGATGTAATCCAGATGATTCTTGAAGTCACTCGAAATAAATTAAAAATAAAAATCCCATACATCCATTTTTTTGGCACCACACATTGGAATCCCGGCTCTCTGGTGCGTGGTCACTGATCAGTTTTAATAAAGCCTCTCCATTTGATAACGTCTCTGGTGTCAATGTGGTGAATCCTGAGTAGCCAGAACATCTTTTGTTTCCCCTTTATCCTTCCTTTCTTTCTAGAAGAATCCCATCATATTTATATTATTCTTTTTCAAAAACAGTGATAATATTTAATATAGTTGCCCATATATTTCATTCAAACATGTTTGCAATGTCCCTTCACCTCGTGTTTGTTTTCTTTATACAAAGATAAAATCCAAAGTTATTGCACTTGAAAATTCTTGAAATCTTAGTTTTTCTAATTTTTTTACAAATATCTCTTTTATAAATACAAATTTTTTTCACATTTATAAAAAAGACATTTTGTAAAAAAAAAATTTTGCAGTTGCATTTCAACTCATAACACATAGTTGTTTTGAATCTGAGCTGAGGTGTCTCAGATTAAAGATATATGTTAGATATATGTTGTTTTGAATCTGAGCTGAGGTGTCTCAGATTAAAGATATATGTTAGATATATGTTTAATTCTCACTAACATTGGCACCACACACATTTGTATTTTGTTATTTATTCAATTGTGAGTGTATGTGTGTGCGCATGCGTGTGTGTGTGTGTGTGTGTGTGTGTGTGTGTGTGTGTGTGTAACGCAGGCCGCCCCCGCTTCCGCCCAGCATCTATACGTGGGGTCTAGGATCCGAACTCAGGACCTTCCGCCTGCAAGGCAGAGGCTTAACCCCTGAGCCACCTCTCCAGCCCCAACATTTGTGTTTTGAAGCAGAGGCCCTAGCTATCTGTAAATTTAATAGTCAAGGATGGACTAAAGTGCTGATCCTCTCGTGTTAGGATTACAGGCGTGTGCCATCATACCTAGTTTTTTGCTCGGTGAGTTTTGAAATTACATATCAATATGTACACCATATATTAAGCCAGGTACCGGGGCCAATGAGATGGCTCAGCAGGTAAAGGAGCCTGTGTGTAAACCTGGTGACCTGAGTTTGATCCCGGGAGCCCACATGGTGGCAGGAGAGAACCAGTTTCTGAAAATTGTCCTCTGACCTCCATGTACTTTCCATCTCTCAAAACATTTTCTTTTTTTAAAGACAAGCTCTGATGCACTTTGGGCTGGCCCTTGAAATTACTACCCAGCTAAGGCCAGCCTTGATCTTTTTTTTCTAACTTTTGAAAAAATTTTATTTATTTATTGTGTGTGTGTCTATCAGAGAGCACTGTGTGTCCCTGTGGAGGCCCAAGGATGACTTCGGGGATCATCCTGGATTGCTTCTACCTCCTTCTTGTTTCTCCCTGGATTTGCCCAGGCCTATCAGGGCCAGAAGAGCAGGTGGCTGCCATTTCCGTCTGGCTTTTTTATGTGGGATCTGGGATCCAGACTCAGGACCTTCTGCTTGTGAGGCAAAGTCTTAACCCCTGAGCCATCTCTCCATCCCTAACTCTGAACTTTCGAGCTTCCTGTTTCCATCTCCTGAGTGCTGCGGTTACAGGCATGCACTGCCTTGTCCGGATTGTAGTAGGGCCAGGGAGCAAACCCAGGGCTTTGGTAAGCTGGACCGGCACTCTAAGGACACATCCCCACCCCCACTCCTGCGCTATATACCAAGACCAGACTATAAGGACCACTGCTCACTGTTTGCTGGAAAACCAGGATATGGGACTCCGTGAGAGAAGATGGATCTATTTACAGTTTTGTCAGATCCAGGGGAAAAAAAAAAAAAAAAAAAAACAGTCCTCAGTTTCTCTCTACCTTGTAGCAGTGTTGAGATTCACAGATGAGGGAAATGCCCGAAATGAAATGTGCATATGTAGATTTGGTTCCGCTTGCAGGCGGAAGGTCCTGAGTTCGGATCCCAGATCCCACGTATAGACGCCAGGCGGAAGGGGGGGGGGCGGCCTGCGTTTCTGGTCCTGGTAGGGTGGAGCCTGTGAATCCCGGGGCAGAAGGAGGTGGAGGCGTCCATGGTGGTTCGCGAGTTCGTCCGTGGTTCTACACATACACAGACACACACACACACACACGCACATGCACACAGTTGAATAAATAATAATAATAATAAAAATTTTTAAAAAATGGTGCTGCTTCTGTAATAGGTGCTCCATATTTGCACAATAAACAGACTTGAAGTATACGATGTAAATGCAAGCTTTAAAAAAAAAAAAAGAAATTCTCATATATGCAATCCAAGGCTGGTGAACTAGAATAGAACAAGATAAAATGTAATGGGGCCTGGATGCTCCGGAATTCGCTCTGACACCAAATAAATTTTAAAGAAGGGGGAGAGGGTTTATTTAGCCAATTGGCATCTATATTCTGTTTGGATTGAATGCAGATGCTAATTTTTGCTTTACCCAAACTTATAAAGGTAAATGCTACATACGTACCGCAAAGCAAGCTGTGTTTACAGAAATGAAGATCAGTAAGTACCGGTTACCTGCAACAATCTAGTTTCATGACAGTTATTCTGTTAGCCCTGTGTCTTAAGGAGCCGGCCCCCAGGAATTCTGACCAAAATGACCCTTGACCTCATCCCGCACACAGGAAAACAATTGGTACCTTCTACTAAAAAATGGAGGAAGGGAGGCAATTGGATGAGCCAAGTTCTGCGTTGGTTAGGTTGAGATCTCTGTTGAGCATTCCATGCAGACATTCAATCCAGCTCTCAAGCTCATGTAGAGTATAAAGGTCTGCCAATCACCTAGCATATGCAGGGATGCAGAACCTGGGCCCTGGAAGGCCTGACAAGTTAGGTTCTGTCACCCACATAATAGGTCAATTAAACAAACAAATAATAGTGGAAAGCAGAGAAAGATTATTAATTCAGTGTGAATTGGAAAAAAAAATGAAGAGGTCCAGCGACTATCCATCCTTCTTCCCCCTTCCCCCTGGCATGAGGCCTAGGCTTAAATAGAAGGAGCTGAACAGTCAAGGCTTACTTATTTCCGTTCATCATTATTGTCTCTCCTGAAAGGCGGCCTGACAAGTTGTAGGAAGTGTGTGATCTCTCTCCTGGAAATAAGTTTCTTTAGCTGGCATCGGTGTGCCTCCTCCTCCCAGTATGAGACTCTAAGAGAAAGGTGCGGAGATCATTATCTCAATAGTCTCATAACCAAAGGGAGGGACACAAGTGTCTTTTTAAAGCATCTTCACTTCTGCCAGGATGATTCTGTGATTGTTAGGTCAGCTGGGAAAGGAGTGGAGAGGGACTCTGACATTATGGAAGGTCGATGTGGAGCTCAACTATAAAGACAAACTAGCATGAGGGAGAGACTTAAGAAATACAGGTTTATTAGCGTTGATATGGCCAAGGAAACCATAGTTTAGCCTCAAACTAGGACAGCATTAGAACAAAAGAGATGGCTTAATGCTGAAAGGAGGGCGGGTATCTGCAGGTGTCCTGCGGAGGACGTGGGGGTGGGGTGAAGGAAGGGTGGCTATCTTTTGTGGCTGTCAGATGTTGCTAAGGAGTTGCTAGGGAAGTATGGCATTGGGGGTGGGAAGGGAAAGAATGTTATGCAAAGGATGCTCTGTAAAGCTATGGTGGGCTGGGGAGAGGGGGCGGGGTCAGAGACTTAGGATGTATGGTCTGTTCAGGAAATCGCCACATTCCAACCAGGATAGAGGAGGCTTTACAAAATGGGGGAGGGGTAATGGCCAGCCATGATCACATGCGTTGAGAGGAGAATGTAGAGGTGTTCTCATACAGAATAAGTCCCAAGGAGAAAGTGTACCCCCAAAAGGAAAGACTGGGAAGAAACAGTGAAGTGGCATACTCATCAGGATAATGTGCCAAACGCTGCTGAGATGTACAGGAGAGTGATGGGCAAGCTCAGTGGATAGCGAAAGGCCTGAGCGGGCAAAGACACCTGTGCACCAACCTAGAGTCCTGAGTTCTAGTCCCCGAGCCCGTATGGTGGCAAGAGAGAGGCTGCTCCCAAAATACCTCCTCTGACCTCCACACATGCACCCTATAAATAAATATAGGGCACTTACCCTATAAATAAATTAAAAAGATCTTAGAGCTGTCACGTTGGAAGACTCTGACAAAAGACATTGCAATGGACCAGCAAGCCAGCTCAGCTTCTGTGTTGGCTTCAGGTCATGCTTAGCTAAATTTGTTTTGTGATTTTGACAATTTTTAATGGACTCTTTAGAGTGTCTATATAGAAGCTCATATCATTTGTGAAAAGATTACTTTTTGCTACTTCCTTTTCTAATATGGATACCTTTACTTCTTATTCTTTCCTAGTGACTCCAAGTAAGACTTCCTGTAACGTCATCAACAAAAATGGTGAAAGTGATAGGTAAAAAGGAACCTTCTGGCAAACCTGGAGGCTTGAGTTCGATCCCTGGAAGCCCATTTGTGGAAGGAGAAGACTGATTCCAAAAATTATTCTCTGAGGTTCACCCACGAGCTATGGCATGCATGTTCTTCTCTCTCGAATAAATATGTAAACAAAAATATTTTTAAAAAATTTTAAAGTACATCAGAATTCTTCCCATCTAAAAAGGGAAAGTGGGCGGCTCTGCCTTGTTCCTGAACTTCAAGGAAAAGCTTACAGTCTCTCACCATGGAGGACAAACTAATGTTCACTATGCTGACACAAGGGGGGAGGTCAAGGGTGTATGGGAAACCTTGGTCCCTCCTGCACAACTTTTCTGTGAGGCTGAGATTGTTCTATAAATACAGTCAGCGATTAGAACACAGACCCCTTGTGTGGGCAGGACAATGTCCTTTGTGCTCACGTGACTCCTGCAAGCCCCATGAAAGTTGCTTCTGGAACAAGTGCCTGGCTGCCTGGCAGAGGGTGAGGTGGTGGAGGGGACAGTGTTGCTACACCAGGACTGACCATGACCTAAGAAAATAGAAGCTGACCAGTTAAGTCTTCCCCTTGAGCTGGCTCCAGAGAGCCGCAGAGGATTAGCGCTGGGTCCCATCCATTCCATTATCATCAAAGCAGGCAGCAGGTCATTGATAGATCTGGTGGAGGGAGGAAACGAAAGTAATGTAGCTGCTTTCTATCTTTCTCTTTCCTGAAAAGTCAAAGGGAGACCTCTGGGAGGGGCTTGCAGGAGGCGTGAGGAAAGGAAAGTACAAACCGACTATTATGTGCACGCGACTCTTCACCGTGTAGCTACCAAAGCAAACATTACAGGCTGCAGCCTTTCCTTGTTTCCGTTTCGGCTTGAACAATGTGGTGCATGTCGTTATTGTTACTCAAACAATCATATCACCATCTAATTTTCATAATAGGACGGCCCTAGTTGTAGCTGGCTGTTCTAGTGCAGTGTATTTGTGGTTCTGTCTTATGATTGGGTAATTTCTAAAGGATACAGATTGATTTCTTACAGTGCTGAAGGCTGCATGTCCAAGATCAAGGTCCCGGCAGCTTCAGAATCTGGCAAGAGGCCAATATCCGCTTCCAAGACGGCACCTGGCTGTGGCGTAGGAGGGACAGAGAGCAGAAAAAAAAAAAAAGGTGAACTCCTCCCATCGCGTCCTTTATAATGACATTCATTTGATTGTGAGGGGTACGCTCTTCCTACCTAACCTCCCCCAAAGCCTCATTTCCCAATTCTGTCACCATGGGATTAAATGTCAATGTTAAGAATTTTAGCAGACAGATTCAGACCACTGCTGTTACCAGGAAACTGATTTTTGGGCATTTGCTGTTTTTCAGTCTTTAGTCTTTTTGTTTAGTTTCTTGAGAGAGGTCTCACTGTGTAACTCTTCTGTCTTATCTTCCCAAGTACCAGGATTACAAGCTTATTCTTCTGCAACAGTTCGACTACTTTTGATCCTCTCTTGCACTTGTGATTACATTTCATCTAATGAGGGTGAGACGCGATGTGAGCAATTCACAAGTCCTTTTTCTAAACAAGACACTTCTCTAAACTCTGTGATTATGATAATGAACTGTTGAACCCCAGGGGATCAATAGGGAGTTTTTAATCTTTCCAAGGATGATGAGACAGAAAATAATAGACTCATTGAGTTGGAAGTTGTAATCAAAATTAAAAAAAAAAAACAGATTTTTGAGTGAGACATTAGAGCAAGGAAATCTGAAAGAAAGGACTATAACTGGCAGAAACACGGTAGTGCACACTGTAATTATAGCTTCAGAGAAGAACACAGAAGGATCTTGAGCTCAAAGTCAATTTGGAGTACATAATGAGTCTGTGTAAAATAAAAACAAACATGCAAACAGACGAAGGAAGGAAGGAAGGAGGAAGGAAAGAAGCCCATAATTATTGGGTAAATATGTGACCATAGGAGTGGATAGCTGAAATGAAATAAAGAAATAAAAAAATCATCAGAATTGTGTATGTCGAGGATAGAATTATCCCTATTGTGGTTTTGATTGTGCCTCAAGAATGATGACCAAAAAAATATCTGAATGACAAAGAAGACAATTACCAGAATGGTGAATTGCCCGCGACTCCAGCCACAGGACACAGAGCCTGGAAATCCCCAGGGCGCTGTCTAGCTAGTTTAGGCAAATTCTGTGACCCCAAAATAGTAAGGCGGAAGATGGATGGGGGATGATTCCCGATAACACCATCAGGCGTCTACATGGATGCTTCATGCATGTACTGGTATAACACAAGTGCCCACCCACATGCAAACACAACATGCACTCAACTCATACAAATATGCACATGAATTTTTTTGTTCGTTTGTGTGTGTGTATGGTTTTGATCACCTGTGGAAAGGAGGAGGACAGGAAGAGCAGTATGGAAATGCTTGTCATGAGAGCAAAAGGGGAGCTATTTGGGAGAAAAGGGAGTAGCAAAGGGAAACGGGAGACTACTTCCCAGTCAACTCAAAGCACACTTTTCTCTAAATCTCTCCCTGGAGTATGATGGGTCATTTGACTTTCTCTTTGAATCTAAAATTTGTATTTCGACACCACATATTTAATCCACATCATATACAGCTTACATTATACATTTTCTTTATAAGCACAATTCATTCCAAGGGCAAGAATGATGACATTGTCAAGTCTTATGTATTTAAAGATTAAGACAAGATTAGTTTGGATCTGGAGATGTAATTCAGTGGTGGGACTTGTTTTTTCTAATCTTTAAATTTTTTTATTATTATTTATTCAATTGTGCGTGTGTGTGTGTGTGTGTGTGTGTGTGTGTGTGTGTGTGTGTGTGTGTAGAACCACGGGCGAATTCGGGAACCACCATGGACGCCTCCACCTCCTCCTTGTTTACTCTGCCCTGGGATTCACAGGCTCCGCCCTACCAGGACCAGAAACACAGGCCGCCCCCGCTTCTGCCAGGCGTCTGTATGTGGGGTCTATACGTGGGGTCTAGGATCCAAACTCAGGACCTTCCGCCTGCAAGGCAGAGTCTTAACCCCTGAGCCACCTCTCCAACCCCGCTTTTTCTGATCTTAAGAATGCCCTAAATGTGTATTTTTGGAATTTTTATAGTGTATGTGAGTGTATCACACATATGTACACGTATGTACACATGCATTACAATGCACACGTGTGGGTCAGTGAATTCGCTGTCTCCTCAGGTGGGCTCCAGGGATCCTACTTAGGTCATGTGGCTTGGGGGCAAGCACCTTCACCTACCAAGCCGTCCTTTGTGGGTGATAACATCAGTATTGAAACCCAGGGGATCAATAGGGAGTTTTTAATCTTTCCAAAGGATGATGAGACAGAAAATAATAGACTCATCGAGTTGGAAGTTGTAATCAAATAAAAAAAACAGATTTTTGAGTGAGACATTAGAGCAAGGAAATCTGAAAGAAAGGACTGGCAGAAATACAGTAGTGCACATGTCGGTAACTGATCTCAGGACACAGGCATGAAGCATTGCAAGCACATGTTGAAATCCTCCTATGAACCCAGGACACCTGCCAGGCCACTCTTAGGAACATTTCTGCACCCGCTTGTTTACCACAGTAGTTTCAAAGCTGCAGACTGACGGGCTCATTCGTGGTGGGTCCTTCCCCCTCTTGCCTGACTCCCTTTCATTTTTTGTTCTTCCTCTCTCAGGTACTTTGCTGTCTCCCACAGGCCCACCTCTTTCCTCTGTTTATTGTACTTTATTTATACCAAGTTTGTAAAAGTATGAAAACATTCAGTTATCACAGTACATTTTCATATGTTTTAAATTTCTGAAATTTATTGTCTGTCTTTAAAACTTAGATTTGCAAGTCTGGAGAGATGGCTTGGTGGGCAGAGGCTCTTGTGTGCAAACCTGGCGAGCTGAGTTCGATCCTGGAGCACATGTGGAAGGAGAGAACTAACTTCTGTACGTTGTCCTCCCACCTCCACAGGGTGCGTGATGCATGTGTTCTTTGTCCTCAAAAATTAAACCTAAAAAATAGATCTGCAAGCTGGAGGTGTGGTTTAACTCCCAGCACCCCCCCCCCACACACACACATTCAGATTACCATATATTCAAGATCTAGGTGCCAACTGAAGGTCTCACAAACTGTCACGTAGTTTTCACACTACAGAGACTTTTCTGAGAAGAACCTGTGGAGGAACAAAGGGGTCTTTGTTCCTCCACAGGGATGCTGTGTACACAGACTCACACACCCACATGCAAACATGCGTGCATACAACCACCTCCCAAATACACACGAATGGAAATAAACAAATGTGTGTGAGTGTGTGGTGTTGGTGAAGCCTAGCTCTTTATCTATATACAATCTTCTCTACATTCTAGTGTGGGACTGTCAGCTCAGAAAATGGGGGTCCCATTGAGTAATTCAAACAAAGGGCTCGAATGTGCTGTTTGCATCCTGGACAGTATATTTGCTATAAAAAACTGTCTTCTGAACTGGGCGTTATGTGGAACCTGGGACTGGCTCTCAGACGATGTGTCCTTTGAATGTTGCAAAACACAAAGGGAGATTCCACCAAGCGATCTGTATAAGGATCAGCAAGTGTCCCCTCCCTCCTGAACCAGAGGACAGAGTCCTACTAAACAATCCCAGTGGTTTCCGTCACTAAGAATGGGGCCTCTCACTTGTCCTGAAGGTAGGCGGCCAGGAGTTCTGTCACATCACTTCTATTACTCTTGGGTAAACTGAGGACCTCCGTGCTGCTGGGTACATGTGCATTGGAAGAGGATGACTCTTGTCGCTCGTGCCATGAAATACACTTGTATTAGAAATGGGTACTTGAAATTTTTTTTTATTATTATTATTATTTATTCAACTGTGTGCATGTGCGTGTGTATGTGCGTGTACGTGTGTGTCTGTGTGTGCGTGTATGTGTATGTGTATGTGTAGAACCACGGACGAATTCGCAAACCACCATGGACGCCTCCACCTCCTCCTGCCCTGGGATTCACAAGCTCCGCCCTACCAGGACCAGAAGCGCAGGCCGCCCCCGCTTCCGCCTGGTGTCTATACGTGGGATCTGGGATCCGAACTCAGGAGCTTCCGCCTGCAAAGCGGAGGCTTAACCCCTGAGCCACTTCTCCAGCCCCAGAAATGGGTACTTGAAATTTTTATAGCTAGAAGTTGTTGCACCTAATTTTCTCTTTTCCGAGATGGGAAGACCATGTTAGGAAAGCGAATCAGCTCTGTGCGTTCCTGGAGCACCCTATGGTTTGTAAGGAGAAAGAAAGTCCAGAACTTAAACCTGGGTTTCCTTCTCCCATTCCTCTTTGCCCATCCTGTTTTATGTAGAGCAGTCCCCTGCTGAAGCACTGTCCATCCACAAACAAGAATCCTGTGACTAAAATTCTTTTTTTTAAAAAAATGTGGTGTGGTGTGTGTGTGTGTGTGTGTGTGTGTGTGTGTGTGTGTAGCACTGTGTGTGCCTGTGGAGGCCCAAGGGTGACTATGGGAATCATCCCGAATTGTTCTACCTCCTTAGTGCTTTGCTCTGGTTTTCCCAGGTTCTTGCCTCTAGAGTCATATGCTGGCAATTTTTATGAGGGATTGGGGATTTGAATTTAGGTCCTTCTACTTCTTTTCCAAACTTCTAACATGTTGTTGACAGACTAGTTTTTCTAGAAGACTTAAATGGCAGGCTTCCAAAATGACTTCATAGCCATTCTTAGATTAAGCGCCACACCAGAGTGGGATCTAGAGCCACCAACAACCGGCTTACACAGAGGTCCTTATCCAAGCCTGGCTGACTTCTGGACACTTCAGATCTTGGCCTCTTGCCACAGGGCCAAGTTTTACCGCCACCTGCAGGTCACAGTTGAAAGCTGTTTTTCCTGTGGAAACTTGGGAAGTATCGAGTCCATTGGGTCTTCGTCCCATCTGAGCTTATGCTGACATTAGTATTAGGACTCATTCGCTGAACTTGTTGAGCACTGGCAATGTGCACAATGAGCACAATGAAAACTTATTTATATGCTCTTTTGTATTTTCATGTATGTACACATCGCCAAGAAAACCTTAATAATTGCATTTATTTTTAATTGTCTTCTCCAACATCGTTACCTTTCTGCTGCCTATATGAAACAAGACCTACACAATTTAGTGGGACCAAGGGGTTTAAAACTTCTTGGCTTACAGTTTTGGGCACAGTTCATTAAGATGGAGTTCATATCCACATCAGGAACTAAGGGAATTGGCCACACCCATATTCACAGAAATTGCTGAAGCGGGGGTAGGGGAGTGGGAGAGACAGTTTCTAGCTTGCTGGTGTGGTAACATACTGAACCAACTCACTCCATCTTACCTGCCTGTCCAATGTTCCATCTAGAAAGGATGGGTCTTCTCATATCCATTAGATAAATCTCTCATGGGCCTGCTTAGGACTTGCCTTGACAACTGTTGGGCCCGCCCAGGATTCACCCCAGGGCATGACCGAGCACATGGGACTAAAGATGGCACTGAGGGCAAGGGTCTTGGGCATAACCTGATCACTTACTTCACAGAGAGCCCTAATTGGCTTTCAGGTATCTACCTGCCCTCTGTGCTGATTGACATTGAACTTGACCATTAGCACCTGTAGGATGTATTGATCTGTGACACAACTGGATGCCTGTTTCGCGCCTTGGTGGCCTTTGTCAATAAAAGTTCCTTTTCTCCCCCCAATAAACTGAGATCTGCTTCTGACAATCTCCCCGTCCAGAGCCGAGTCTCTGGGGGTAGAGGCGGAGGTGGGGACGGCTGGAACCTGCTTTCATCACAGCCAGCAGCTGTGTGTGTGAGTGAGTGAATGGATGCATGAGTGGGAACCGGTTCCCACAAGTGGCGACCACAAAGGGACACTTCTGAAATCGGAGGAAGCTAAGCAGGCTTCGGGGTAAGTGAAACTTGAGGAATATGGGGAATTCAACGTGCAAGGATGAAGCGGTGTCAGCACCACTGGGGTCCATACTACGAAGCCAGGGTTTAAAAGTTACAAGCTCTGCTATTTCAGAAATGTGGCAAACAGCCCTTGAATTAGCACCTTGGATCCAATTGGACAATGTGTTTTCGTCCACCACCTGGACTCGGGTGAGAAATCTATCCAGGAAGCGGGAAGAACATTTTGGGGTGTCCCCTTCTCCAGGATTTTACTGCATTGTTTCTGCCCTTGAGGCAACGTTCCTTCCTGATCCAATCCAGCCTCCACCAGAGACAAAGGCAAAGGGGGAGGGGGAGGAGCCACCAGAGCAGCGGCTTCTAGCTCCCCGGGCAACTCCCGCGGGCTCCAGCCGCTGGAGCCAACAAGCCGGGCGCCCTGCAGGTGGCTCCACCGACGAGCCATGCGGGGATGCGGAGTCTCGTGGGACCGCGGTGCTGGGGCCAGGTGGGCAAAGCTGTGGCCCTGCTGAGCCGGGGCTGGGCAGGGAGTCTGCTGGACCATGGCAGGGTGCAGGAAACCATGGGGATGGTGGGCATGCCTGCTGTTTAGAGGATGATAACCCATCACTGTGCGTGCACCGAAAACTTTACGCAGAGTTATGGGCTATGACAGGGGCGCGCGGTACCCGGTACTGAAGTCGCTACCAGCGGTGGTGGAGAGACAGCGTGGGGCTGCAGTGGGGCAACACGTGGGGGATGTGGAACCACGCGGCGGGGGAGCCGTACACGGCTGTGACGAGGCTGCACACAGGGGGACAGAGGTTCGCAGACGCGGACCGGCGTGTGGCCGGCTTGTGGGGACAAGCCGATGCCTGAGGGAGCGGAGCTGCTTGGTGAGGAAGGGCGGTGCCTGCCCCGAGAGCCCGGAAAGTATGTGGGAAAGTCGTGCCAGAGAGTGCCCTGCTCCCTTTATCAAAGGGAAGAGGTTAGGAGCGCTCCGAGAACAGGGAGTGGTCCCCTGTATCTGGATTTAACTCCACTAGGGAGAGAAAGGGATGGAGAAGGATTAGAAGGAGACCCACCTCCATACCCCTTAACAAAAATTTGTCCTGATTCCGCATGTGGGCACACTGGGCCTCGCCAGGCTAGCGCAGGGAACCCAAGGCTGGAGCCCACGTATGCTGAGGCGTATCAAGTACAAGCCTATCCTGTTAACTTAAATCCAGGAGCCAATCGCCCTGCAGTGTGGTATCCTTGGGAAGCAAAAGATTTAAAAGAATTAAAGCAGGCCGTGCTAGAGGATGGTCCAAATTCTCCTTGGGTTGAGGCCCTCCTTAAAGATCTAGCTCACCAACCCTGTACTACTAAGGACTGGATGGATATGGCCAAAGCGGTGCTCCCCAGTCCCACATTCATTAAGTGGGCAGCGCTATTTAAGGAAGAATGTGGCGTCCAACAGGCGACCATAGAAGCCCCATACCAAGACCAAGTCTGCTTGATAGGTTTAGCAGCATGGAAAAAGCTAGATGAAGATCCTATTGAAACGCCTTTAGCAGGCATTATACAAAAACCGGGTGAGACCCTCCCCGAGTTCATTGACCGGGTGGAAAAAAGCCTCTGTAGTAAACTTCCCCCAGGCCTCCTGAGGGAACAATTTGCTAAATTGCTGGTATGGGAAGGAATGAATGGGGACCACAAAATAGCGTGTGCAGGTCTTAAGGAGAGATCCGTGGGCACCTGGATTATTGCTTCACAGGATGTGGGGACTCAAAAACGTCAGAGTCAGACACTCCCTGTGGCCCTGGAGACACAGACAAAGGCACTGGCTGATACCGAGCCTGCAGGGCCAAGAGGGGAGGGGAAACAATGGAGTTTGTTTTCGTTGTGGCCAGGTGGGGCATTTCAGGAGGGAGTGTCCCCAGGGCAAGGAAGGGAAGCGAGGGAGGTAGGAGGCGCTAAGCCCCCTACAACTCCATGCCCTAGGTGCCGCAGAGGGCTTCAATTGGAGAAGAGACTGTAGATCGAAATTTGATCTGGAGGACAAGCCATTGTTAAAAGAAATCACCAATATTTAAAGGCCCAATTACAAAAACAAAAAGGGGGAGTAAGCCCGCACCACAGCTGGGGTTGGAATTATTTACCATCAACGTTTTAAATTTTAAATTTTCAAAAAAGGACAACTTGAATTGGGGTTCCAAAGACACTGGGAAGCCTATGTCAGGAAACTATCCATGGTGTGCTCTAGAAAATTTTAACTATAATTGTTATAGGCCTGACTTAAGATGGCTTGATTGATACCTTGCCTAAACCAAGGTGGAGTCAATCTGGGTTTAACCTAACATCTAAAAAAAAATTGTTCTTTTTTTTTTAAATTTTTATTATTATTATTTATTCAACTGTGTGCATATGTGTGTGTATGTGTGCGCACGCGTGTGTGTCTGTGTGTGTGTAGAACCACGGACGAATTCGCGAACGACCATGGACGCCTCCACCTCCTTCTGTCCCGGGATTCACAGGCTCCGCCCTACCAGCACCAGAAGCGCAGGCCGTCCCCGCTTCTGCCTGGCGTCTATACGTGGGATCTGGGATCCGAACTCAGGACCTTCCGCCTGCAAGGCGGAAGCTTAACCTCTGAGCCACCTCTCCAGCCCAAAAATTGTTCTTTTAATAACTATATTGCTTAAGTATTTTCTCGGCATATCTTTCAGCAGTGCTCCATTCGAGACCACGCTACGGGTGCCTATGGCCCTTGAATATCCCTGCCACACCCCCAAAAAGTCATCTGCTGCCATGCCTGGTGCTGATGCCAACCTGTCTTCTCTGCCACATGCATGACTCTTGCCCAATGGAAAAATCTCTCCGGTCTAGCTAACTTGTCAAGTTCAGTACGCGTCCAATGTGCAATACAGGCCTTTAAATACGGCTCAACCCCCCAAGGTTGGTAAAGCCAACCTCATACAAAGGACTGGTAGCCAGAGACGGGCAAGTGGAAGCCCGGCCGTGGATCAACCTAAGACAGGACTTGTAGTATTATACCTGGACACTACAAGATCCCATGACGGGTCAGACTACAGTGGGAGGTTTTTCACACCTAAGACAGGCACAGTCAGTCAAGACCATTTGTTCTGCTTGGTCGCAGGTAGCATCCTGGACCCTCTTATACAAAAACAAGAGGGGGAGATGTTGGGCCCGCCCAGGATTTGCCCCAGGGCATGACCGAGCACATGGGACTAAAGATGGCACTGAAGGCAAGGGTCTTGGGCGTAACCTGATCACTTCACAGAGAGCCCTAATTGGCTTTCAGGTATCTACCTGCCCTCTGTGCTGATTGACATTGAACTTGACCATTAGCACCTGTAGGATGTATTGATCTGTGACACAACTGGATGCCTGTTTCGCGCCTTGGTGGCCTTTGTCAATAAAAGTTCCTTTTCTCCCCCCAATAAACTGAGATCTGCTTCTGACAATCTCCCCGTCCAGAGCCGAGTCTCTGGGGGTAGAGGCGGAGGTGGGGACGGCTGGAACCTGCTTTCATCACAGCCAGCAGCTGTGTGTGTGAGTGAGTGAATGGATGCATGAGTGGGAACCGGTTCCCACAAGTGGCGACCACAAAGGGACACTTCTGAAATCGGAGGAAGCTAAGCAGGCTTCGGGGTAAGTGAAACTTGAGGAATATGGGGAATTCAACGTGCAAGGATGAAGCGGTGTCAGCACCACTGGGGTCCATACTACGAAGCCAGGGTTTAAAAGTTACAAGCTCTGCTATTTCAGAAATGTGGCAAACAGCCCTTGAATTAGCACCTTGGATCCAATTGGACAATGTGTTTTCGTCCACCACCTGGACTCGGGTGAGAAATCTATCCAGGAAGCGGGAAGAACATTTTGGGGTGTCCCCTTCTCCAGGATTTTACTGCATTGTTTCTGCCCTTGAGGCAACGTTCCTTCCTGATCCAATCCAGCCTCCACCAGAGACAAAGGCAAAGGGGGAGGGGGAGGAGCCACCAGAGCAGCGGCTTCTAGCTCCCCGGGCAACTCCCGCGGGCTCCAGCCGCTGGAGCCAACAAGCCGGGCGCCCTGCAGGTGGCTCCACCGACGAGCCATGCGGGGATGCGGAGTCTCGTGGGACCGCGGTGCTGGGGCCAGGTGGGCAAAGCTGTGGCCCTGCTGAGCCGGGGCTGGGCAGGGAGTCTGCTGGACCATGGCAGGGTGCAGGAAACCATGGGGATGGTGGGCATGCCTGCTGTTTAGAGGATGATAACCCATCACTGTGCGTGCACCGAAAACTTTACGCAGAGTTATGGGCTATGACAGGGGCGCGCGGTACCCGGTACTGAAGTCGCTACCAGCGGTGGTGGAGAGACAGCGTGGGGCTGCAGTGGGGCAACACGTGGGGGATGTGGAACCACGCGGCGGGGGAGCCGTACACGGCTGTGACGAGGCTGCACACAGGGGGACAGAGGTTCGCAGACGCGGACCGGCGTGTGGCCGGCTTGTGGGGACAAGCCGATGCCTGAGGGAGCGGAGCTGCTTGGTGAGGAAGGGCGGTGCCTGCCCCGAGAGCCCGGAAAGTATGTGGGAAAGTCGTGCCAGAGAGTGCCCTGCTCCCTTTATCAAAGGGAAGAGGTTAGGAGCGCTCCGAGAACAGGGAGTGGTCCCCTGTATCTGGATTTAACTCCACTAGGGAGAGAAAGGGATGGAGAAGGATTAGAAGGAGACCCACCTCCATACCCCTTAACAAAAATTTGTCCTGATTCCGCATGTGGGCACACTGGGCCTCGCCAGGCTAGCGCAGGGAACCCAAGGCTGGAGCCCACGTATGCTGAGGCGTATCAAGTACAAGCCTATCCTGTTAACTTAAATCCAGGAGCCAATCGCCCTGCAGTGTGGTATCCTTGGGAAGCAAAAGATTTAAAAGAATTAAAGCAGGCCGTGCTAGAGGATGGTCCAAATTCTCCTTGGGTTGAGGCCCTCCTTAAAGATCTAGCTCACCAACCCTGTACTACTAAGGACTGGATGGATATGGCCAAAGCGGTGCTCCCCAGTCCCACATTCATTAAGTGGGCAGCGCTATTTAAGGAAGAATGTGGCGTCCAACAGGCGACCATAGAAGCCCCATACCAAGACCAAGTCTGCTTGATAGGTTTAGCAGCATGGAAAAAGCTAGATGAAGATCCTATTGAAACGCCTTTAGCAGGCATTATACAAAAACCGGGTGAGACCCTCCCCGAGTTCATTGACCGGGTGGAAAAAAGCCTCTGTAGTAAACTTCCCCCAGGCCTCCTGAGGGAACAATTTGCTAAATTGCTGGTATGGGAAGGAATGAATGGGGACCACAAAATAGCGTGTGCAGGTCTTAAGGAGAGATCCGTGGGCACCTGGATTATTGCTTCACAGGATGTGGGGACTCAAAAACGTCAGAGTCAGACACTCCCTGTGGCCCTGGAGACACAGACAAAGGCACTGGCTGATACCGAGCCTGCAGGGCCAAGAGGGGAGGGGAAACAATGGAGTTTGTTTTCGTTGTGGCCAGGTGGGGCATTTCAGGAGGGAGTGTCCCCAGGGCAAGGAAGGGAAGCGAGGGAGGTAGGAGGCGCTAAGCCCCCTACAACTCCATGCCCTAGGTGCCGCAGAGGGCTTCAATTGGAGAAGAGACTGTAGATCGAAATTTGATCTGGAGGACAAGCCATTGTTAAAAGAAATCACCAATATTTAAAGGCCCAATTACAAAAACAAAAAGGGGGAGTAAGCCCGCACCACAGCTGGGGTTGGAATTATTTACCATCAACGTTTTAAATTTTAAATTTTCAAAAAAGGACAACTTGAATTGGGGTTCCAAAGACACTGGGAAGCCTATGTCAGGAAACTATCCATGGTGTGCTCTAGAAAATTTTAACTATAATTGTTATAGGCCTGACTTAAGATGGCTTGATTGATACCTTGCCTAAACCAAGGTGGAGTCAATCTGGGTTTAACCTAACATCTAAAAAAAAATTGTTCTTTTTTTTTTAAATTTTTATTATTATTATTTATTCAACTGTGTGCATATGTGTGTGTATGTGTGCGCACGCGTGTGTGTCTGTGTGTGTGTAGAACCACGGACGAATTCGCGAACGACCATGGACGCCTCCACCTCCTTCTGTCCCGGGATTCACAGGCTCCGCCCTACCAGCACCAGAAGCGCAGGCCGTCCCCGCTTCTGCCTGGCGTCTATACGTGGGATCTGGGATCCGAACTCAGGACCTTCCGCCTGCAAGGCGGAAGCTTAACCTCTGAGCCACCTCTCCAGCCCAAAAATTGTTCTTTTAATAACTATATTGCTTAAGTATTTTCTCGGCATATCTTTCAGCAGTGCTCCATTCGAGACCACGCTACGGGTGCCTATGGCCCTTGAATATCCCTGCCACACCCCCAAAAAGTCATCTGCTGCCATGCCTGGTGCTGATGCCAACCTGTCTTCTCTGCCACATGCATGACTCTTGCCCAATGGAAAAATCTCTCCGGTCTAGCTAACTTGTCAAGTTCAGTACGCGTCCAATGTGCAATACAGGCCTTTAAATACGGCTCAACCCCCCAAGGTTGGTAAAGCCAACCTCATACAAAGGACTGGTAGCCAGAGACGGGCAAGTGGAAGCCCGGCCGTGGATCAACCTAAGACAGGACTTGTAGTATTATACCTGGACACTACAAGATCCCATGACGGGTCAGACTACAGTGGGAGGTTTTTCACACCTAAGACAGGCACAGTCAGTCAAGACCATTTGTTCTGCTTGGTCGCAGGTAGCATCCTGGACCCTCTTACACAAAAACAAGAGGGGGAGATGTTGGGCCCGCCCAGGATTTGCCCCAGGGCATGACCGAGCACATGGGACTAAAGATGGCACTGAAGGCAAGGGTCTTGGGCGTAACCTGATCACTTCACAGAGAGCCCTAATTGGCTTTCAGGTATCTACCTGCCCTCTGTGCTGATTGACATTGAACTTGACCATTAGCACCTGTAGGATGTATTGATCTGTGACACAACTGGATGCCTGTTTCGCACCTTGGTGGCCTTTGTCTATAAAAGTTCCTTTTCTCCCCCCAATAAACTGAGATCTGCTTCTGACAATCTCCCCGTCCCGAGCCGAGTCTCTGGGGGTAGAGGCGGAGGTGGGGACGGCTGGAACCTGCTTTCATCACCGCCAGCAGCTGTGTGTG
Organism: Typhlomys cinereus; assembly: GCA_023101885.1. NCBI lineage: Eukaryota > Metazoa > Chordata > Mammalia > Rodentia > Platacanthomyidae > Typhlomys > Typhlomys cinereus. The sequence continues at coordinate 1,765,885 of JALPQD010000147.1, forward strand.
TGAGTGAGTGAATGGATGCATAAGTGGGAACCAGTTCCCACAAGTGGCGACCACGAAGGGACACTTCTGAAATCGGGCGAAGCTAAGCAGGCTTCGGGGTAAGTGAAACTTGGGGAATATGGGGAATTCAACGTGCAAGGATGAGGCGGTGCCAGCACCACTGGGGTCCATACTACGAAGCCAGGGTTTAAAGGTTACAAGCTCTGCTATTTCAGAAATGTGGCAAACAGCCCTTGAATTTGTGGTTCCCACAAACAACTCTTCCCAAACGTGCTCAAAGGCTGGACCTTCGATTGTCAAGTTGGCACCTGCACCTGTCATGAGCACAGAAAAGGAATGTAATAACGTATCTTGAGCCCACTGCAATTACACACAAGACAAATCTAACTAGAATCTTTTAAGCAAGTGAGTTGTGTGATGTGCCTTCTTCACAAACCTTGCCTCTTTGTTTCAACTGTCTTTATTAAACATGGCAATGATACTGTTTCAAATTTTTTTTATTAATAGTTCCTTTTCATAGTTCAAAGATAGTACAGATTATAATTGGCAGAACAAGTAAAACAAGGCATCACCTTTACAAAGATAACCAGTGTATAGACTTTATTACATAGGCACATTGAATTTTTTGTTTTAAAGTAAACTGGTTTTACATGAAATTAACCATGACAGTGCAAGCACTTACACTGGGCAAGGATGGGTGAGAAGGAAGGACAATGTCAGTCGTGGATCAGCGGAGTTTTGCACGGGCCTTGGGTTCACCTACCCCGTCACCCTGGACTTCACATCCCGTAAAGATGGAGGTGGGAGGGGCTGTTCTTTTATTCCTTGGCTAACGCCTGGATCCTGAAAAGTCTCCTGAATATGGCAACGTTTCTCTAGGTTCTGTTGTGGAGTTGGTATACATGATACACAAATGCTGGCTGAGGGCCAGAGAAGTCACGTCACCCTTTTCTCGCCCATTCCTAAAACCCAGCACATCCATAGAGTCCCACTGGGCTGCCCATCCTAACACACATAGGGGTGAGCAGAGTTGGGGCTTAAGGCCTCACAGTGTGGTCGGTGCCCAGAAAGAGAACCCAGGGTCTCATCTGTGGCAGAACAGGGGAGTGGCCAGGAAGAGGATGCTAGAATTCCGAGTGGACCGATCCATTACACCTGACTATGCACGGCCAGAAAAGGATTGAAAATCATTTCTCAAGCTCATTGCCCAAAGGGAGCGATTTGGTAACTTGTCTGTGTCTTAAAACTTTTTGAGGTGCGTTTTCATGTGTGTGGGGGGAGTAGGTGGAGACTGTCCATTTCTTTTCAACTGGTTCTTGCTGTAACTTACAGAGAATCCCAGATTCTTTACTGGTTTTTTCCCGTCCCTTGATTCCTGCAGTCTTTTTACATAAAAAGATGTATCTAAAAGTCATTGATCATCCTAGAGTATCCTCAGTACGGGAGGGTTAGATCTACTTCTGTTTTCTGCGGAACTCAAATTGGAATATCCTTGGGTTCTTAACACCCACATTCTGCTCTCCTGGACTCCAGCAGGCTGTGAGTTCCCAAGACTAGATGACCTTAAGATCCTCTTTTTCCATTGGGGTTTAAAAGACATCTACAATATAGAAGATCATGGGCTTTTCTGCGGTTCTGTTGTTTGGGCCAGTGGTTCTCCCGACCTTCAAACTTTACACTTCTTTGTTCTTACGAAGTTAGAGTTACACCAGAACAACCCATGGAGCTACAGCTGGAAAGGACAAGGGGAAACAGCTAAGCTGTTCCTTGTCGGTCTGTGGAAACACGTCGTCAGTCAGTGAGCAAAGGGGCTCTCCCCATGCCTGGAGCCTTTAAAGATTCACAGATACCCCAACTCTTCCCTTCCCAGAGCCATCATAGCATGCCCACCAATGACTTAATCTCCAGCACCTCATCGGTAGACTCCTCCCTTCAAGGAAGCTGGCCGCTAACCCAGCACCTTGCCCAGATTAGACAAGTGATACCCGTCCCTGCTGAGATGAGCAATTCTGTCTGTCCCAGTGTCATAGTGTGATGTGAGTCCCCCCCCCCAAGCTCATGTGTTTGCATCCTTAGCCGGTGCTAATGTTTGGGAAGGTTGTGGGGCCTTTGGGGGTAGAGTCATGCTGGATAAAGGCATGTCATAGAGAAGGGGTGGGGGGACTTGAGGTGGGGTGGCCTGGCCTTGCTCTAATTCTCTCTTCCGGATGGCCATGGAGACCTGACCCAGCCTCCTGCTTCTGCTGTCGGCGATGCCTTCGGCTGTGCAATTCCAAATGACCTTGCCCCTTCTGGAACCCTAAGTCAAACCAACTCTCTCTCTGCCTGGCTTTGAGTGTTGTCTCACAGCAGAAAGAAAAGCAACCACACCTACTACACATTCTTCCTCCCTGTGGCTTCTTACAGCTGAGAGATGGCCTGCAGTTCAAGCTGTTTTGAGGCATGGTGGCCAATGTTGGATTTTCCATCTTTTCAGAATGAAAAGATATTTTTCTTTAGTCTGTTCTTTTACAGTATTTTTTTATTATATCCAGTTAATATTTGCTGCTGCTAAATGTATTACTATTCAAAGTGCCTACCTTTAATGGTTTGGGGTTGCAAATATATATTCCTTTTCAATTCATGGAAGAGAGAACTTGGTTAAGGCATAATAAAAGAAATGTAAAACGTCCATGTTCTGGCTTAGTTAATGCACAAGAAAATATTATTAATATATACACCTTGCATATCTCCTTCATTTTTAATTCCTTAAATATAGTCATGAGTAATAATATCCAAAGCCAATCTCAGAAAGGGCATGATTAAGAAATGGTGGTTTGTGGGAAAATTGTACTTAGACACTGGTAATATTTAGAAAACATTCTTTAGAAACTTAGTAGGACGATTCTAATTTTATAATAAAATGCTGTCATGGTTTGGAAGGGATTTGATAGTAAAATGTTAAGATTATGCTACTAGAGAATTTTAAAATCTTTTGGCTAGATTTGTATGAATTTCCTGTCAAATCCAATTCTTACTATAACCTCAATTCTAGATATGCTAGCGTTAACTCATAGCCTCATCTCTAAGTAAGTTAAAATAACCAGTTCCTACTGGGAGAATTTATAAAAATAGTTTGGATGGCCGTTCTTCCTACACACCAGTAAACAATTCCCAAGACTTTTTAAGAAAAAAAAGAAATCAGCTCAATCTGTTTTTCCACACCTAAACTTATTAGAAAATGCAAATCAGCTGTGAAATGCTGACTTCATCGTGTGAGCTCCAGCCTTCTGTTTCAGACCTCAGTATCCTATGTCCACATGATATATACACAGTAGCACTGGTCAATGCTGGAAGAACCAAGACCTAGGGCACTAGACTGGCTGTGCACTGCATCAGATACACGTTTGTCCCAGGGCTCATTCTGAGGGGCCGGGGTGGAGGCCCATAGATGTGACTGGCAACAGCAACACTGAATCAGTAATATGACTGGGGATGGCATGTGCTTGACTGGGCCTCTGAGCACAAGGTTCGTCAACACGAACAGGGTACATAGTCCTTCACACTTAGTAGCATGTCAAATGCTTAAGTACTGGCACTCGTTAGTTGACTCTGGAGGCAGGAAAAGAGGCAAAGCAGAATTACTGAAATCCTCCAAAAAGTAAAAGCAGCTTCCAAGCTGTAATGATATTCAATGCTAAGTAGGGGCCAAGCAGTCTCTGAGTCACACAGTTAGTATTCTTTGAACAAACATTTATTGGACTTTAAAGGACTTCCCTTTATTTTATGAGTATATCTGACCTACAAGAAAGGATTTAAGGTTGTCAGACTCTGTTGTACTCCCTGCTTCGTGCCAAGCATTGGAAACACAGATGGTAAGCATTGTTCTTCATGCTTATACACCAGATTTCCCAGGCACATGAGCTTTTAAGGAAACGAACTCCAGATCTCAAGCAAGGGGTATGAACATAAATTAGTCTCTTTCCAAAGAAGAGCTATTTTCAATTAAGAAACACTTTCAAGGACTGTAAGCCCTGATGGTAATATAGGAAGGCAGAGAGCAGAGGAACTAAACAGAAAGTATCAAAGTAATACAATTGTCCAGACAGCAATAAACACAAAATGTAAACTTCTGGTGAGGAACAAGGAACAACTAGTATATAGTAATCCCCCCAACAAGATCTCTCTCTCTCTCTCTCTATCTCTCTCTCTCTCTCAGCACTGGGACTGAACCTAAGGCCTTGCACATACTAGGCAAGTGCTCTGCTACTGAGCTCTATTTCCAGTGCTCTTAACTGGCGCATTACAGAGAACGGCTAATTTTTTTCTTTTTTTCATTGTAAAGTTGAAAAGAAATAGTTCCCGATATCATGTAGCATCTTGTTCATGTTCTGATTGTATCAGTAAAGCCAATTCTTTTTTCATAGTTTCACACTATTGCTAATGTAGACTAGAATTATTTATTTGTGTGTGTGTGTGTGTGTGTGTGTGTGTGTGTGTGCGCGCGCGCGCGTGCACATATACATCAGAGGGCACTTGTGTGTAGGTGGGGGTGTGCCTGTGAAGGTCAGAGGGTAACACTGGGAATCATCTGGATTGCTTTACCTCCTTATTTTGCCAGGAGTTTCCCAGGCCCTGCCTTACAGAGCCAAACTGCAGACTGCTGGCATTTCTGCCCAGTGTTTTTACATGGGATCTGGGATCCAAACTCAGGTCCTTTTTTACAAGAAGAAAGTTTCAACCCTTGAGCCATCTCTCCAGTTCCCAGACTAGATTTTTTTTTTTTTTTTTGGAACTATGAGAAAAACGAAAACTCAAGTCCAGGGTAGCACATGCTGCACACCAAAAATGTAATTTTTTTAATGGATACTGAATGAACACTGAAATATATTGTATTATAATCCTTGCACCTTATATGTCACCCATAATCAGTTCCCTAAAAACAGATGGAACCACAGTAGTGTGTTTTTAAAGATTAGTAATGATTTGTCTGCTTGGTGCAGACCACACGGAAGGGATTTCCCCATCTCTTGATTAAGACAAAACAGCAGCATCAAAACCCCAAACAGTCCAGGCGAAAGGATCAAGGCCGTGAGAACGAAGTGAGGGGCGAGAGAGAGGAGACACCACAAGCACTTGCATGCAGCACTAGCAGGAGAGGCGGCGATCTAACAGGGTACCAAGCTTGGGAAGATGTTATTGTAAGACCATCCATCTTGCCAGCTCTCCAACTCACTGGGTGTCGAACAAGAAATGTTAGGGTTTTCACATAACGGTATAAAGCACATGTTCTGGAATCCTTCAACAAAGCCCTTTAAGGGACTCTACCATATGCTAACAGCATGAAAATACTTGGGAAGGGCAAAACAAAGGAGTCAGACAGCCTCGCTTGTGCTGAGACTTTAGAAGAGATTCTCTTCGCCCTCTAGCCCACATCCAGTGTGCATCTCCTTTCAGAACACCTGGGAGCACGTGGTTATTTTGACCTTTGGGTATTTGCAGCAGCTGCAAGTCTTTCTACTTGAGCTGATTCTTCTTCATGGCAACGCTTATTAGGAAATTCTTACATCAGGGCAAACATCTGTTATCTGCAAGGTTCCTCTTTGTTCTTATTTTTGCCTTTGAAATTGTACAAAATATTCTTCCTTTTTAGAGCTCAGCAGAGACTCCGAGGCAGTATGTGCTTCCCACCTTCTCTGCCCTCCCTCCCAGCTGTGCCCTCTATTCTGCAGGGTAATGGATCACAGCCCTGGTCATCTGTCTGTGGACATAGTCAACTTAATAAAATTAGCATCTATAAATGAACTGAACCCTCCATTCAGATGCGTACTGGCCAGTATTACCACACAGTGCCATTTAGAAATCTAACACAGATGGAATGCATTAGCTTGGAGGATAACCGTGATACACTCCTGACTGTGGCTAAGAACAGAACTCCCATTTCCAGAAGAAATGGGACATTTCTACATGAATTGCTATAATATTAGGTATTCCTAGTATCCTTTTCATTAACACACACACGCGCACACACACACACACACACACACACACACATGCGCGCACGTGCACGGTCTGTCTTACTCTCTCATGCGTACTCTCTCTCTTTCAGTTCTGTATTTAAAGGGTTGTATTTTTAAAATCCCTATTTATGCCTATTCCACCTTCGTCTTTCAGTTTCAGTCTTACACTTCCAGAGTTCAAAACACTACAATAATCTCTATAACCCAGTATCAGTACATAGTTAGGTTTCACTGAATGTTAACTGAATACATTAATCCTGAATCGGTTGACAACAACTGCAAATATTTCTGAGTATTCTACAAAACTGATAAAGTATGTTTTCTATCTGTCCCTCACGCTGTTCTTCACAAAGAAAATACCAAGGTACAAAGAAGCAGAGGGAAGAGAATGGAGGCAGGGAAAGGAGATTGTCCCAACCACTGGGATCAGGTTTTAATGTTCAACTGGGAAGTATGGCTTTCCCCATTCCTATCCTGGAGTCTCTGTCCTTTAGGATTTATCATAATACTGTAGTTATCAAACTCTGAATGTGGGGCAGATATCATCATAACTTAGCTTTCAAACTATTTGACCAACTTAAGGATCCTATAAAATTTGAGTTAAAGAGACATGCAACAGTCTATTGCCCATGAGGTATAAAAAGTACTTCCAAATGCCCCTGACATACATAACTGTATGGCGTAATATGTATGTGGTTACGTATGTTTCAACAATTAAGTGTTCTGTATTTTTCAATGTGAACCTGGGAATTCACTAATGGTGAAGCTGTCTTTTAAACTGAATATAATCTTACATTTAATATTCCTTTTCCCTTGACAAAGAAAAAAAGTTCAATGTAGCGTTCCCTTCAACAGAATGAAAAATCCAACCTATTTGTAGACTTTAGGTTCGATTCCTAAATAAAAACTAATTTAATTAGGACTTTTCCCATTGTGTATGATGACTGAGAATAGCAAATAGAAAAACAGATGTGGGAAAAGCATTTTGATCTGAATCCTCTAGGCAAAGAGGAAAACATCTGGAAGATTTGGGCTGCACAGTGTTAACATAGATGGAGACGTCTACAAAGGCCTAGGAGACCTGAAGAGGAAATTGTTTCAGGCCTTTCCTGAACGTTTTACAGACAGAGCAATGGGGATAGATTCTGAATTTACTTCTCAAGGCTGCTTTTCCCAGAAATGTGTGAGTGACGGATGAATGTGAGGAAGAAATTGTGCCAACACTGATGCTGAAGGCTCTTTTCCGGGCTCTAACAGTCACCTCAGGTCACATACCAGTTCTGTGACATAAGCAGAAATGAGACTGGGAGGCTTAATTACACAACAAGCTCCAAAGGCCAGTGCACCCCGTGCTTCAGGCATGATCTGGGCCAAGGAGGCTGTCCAGAGCAGCCCCGCACAGGTTCCTGTCAGACCTAGATAATTGCACGCAGAAGGCCTACACTCTGTCTCCAACACCTAGTGGCGACAGCAGGTATTGACTTAAACTCTGTCTTCAGCTGGCAGTAGGGGAACCTGTTGAGAGATTTGGGTCAGTGCTCCGGGAAGAGATCCTTGTCACTGTATCCCACATTCCTTGGGGTTTTCCAAGTCATCGCCTTCCAAGTCCGGCTTCAAACTCTTTTTTTGTTCAATTTCCACCTGCCAAAATAAAAGTGGGACAAAACGTCAGAAATAATCTTTTCTTTGTCTTGTTTTTCAAAAGTACAAATCAAGCAAGTCAAAAATAGCGTTAGAAGGCTCTTTGAAACTGCTTGTAATGTGGTGTGTGTTTTGGGCTTTAGGCACACTGGCACGTGGACTCTGCACATAACCGACTGCACATGCCCTTTGCAAGGTACGGAATTCTCTCTTCCTCAGGGTCCATTTGAAAAGCACTTTCTCTTGGCTTTTCACGGTAGTTCAAAGGTCACCTCTGCTCCTGACTCAGAAAGCATCCCGACAGGTGCTTCACCTGTGAATATTTCTGTCCTCTGCACACGCGTCTGGGCATCGCTGGTCTACAGGCTCCATAGGACAGAGGCAAGACTCCCCTCGCCGCTTTATCCAATGTTGTAGAAATACAGTGGGCAGCTGATGAAGGCTCATCAAATGAATAAATTCCTTTAGAAATGACTATGCTTCTCTAGATACTTTCATCTCTTTGAAAAAAATCCCCTGGGCTGGAGAGATGGCTCAGGGGTTAAAACTCTTCCTGGCAAGCAGGAAAAGACCTGAGCTTGGTTCTAAGACCCCACATTAAAAATGCCAGTTTGAAATGGCAGCAGCCTGAACTTCTGGTTTGGGAAGACAGAGCTAGAAAATTCCAGAGCAAAGCAAAAAGGAGATAGAAGTAGTCCAGGATGATTCCCAAAGTCACAGGCGCACACACACCACACATCACACACTCATACACCATATTTACAGTTCTACCATATTTTCTGCCAAATACTGTCAACCAGTGCCACCTTGCAAGCGACACACTTCAACTAACACTTCCAACCTGAGGAATCTCCTCGTTTAGGTCTCTGGGTAACTGAAGCTAGAACACCATCATGTTTAAACTAGTTTTCTTCCTGACCACAAGATGGGGGTATTTGTTCTTTTTGGCAGCTCAACGTTTCAAGTCGCAAATCCAAGAAAGCATCTAAAACAATGAGTATGCATAGAAATCTGAGAGCATTACAAATAGGAAACTTTGCAGAATCCTTCAATACCCCCTTTCCCTTCAGTCTTGTTATTTGATCTGATCCTATCAAATGTCTACGCATATGATTATTCTGTTTATGTAAGAAACTGGAACCTCATGGACACCTGCATATATTTCCAGCACTCAAGATTCAGAGGCAGGAAAGTCATAGAATTTGAAGCCAGTCTGAGTTACACAGAGAGAATCTGGGGTGACGGGGGGTGGGCGGAAGAGGATAGAAAGACAGAGACAGAGAGACAGAGAGAACTTTCTTTTCTCTCAGCCTGCATCTCAATTATGATTATTCTGCTTGGCTGCTAAGTTGCAGACAGACCAGCGCCCTGGCTGTGTTCTGATCTACCTCAGCTCCTGCAGATGAAATGTGTTCTCTGGGTTATCAAACTCCCGATGTTCCTTCCCGTTCTCCAGGTTCACTGCTGTGAAGCCTAGATTTCATAACAAAATGAGCAAGTAATCAGGCTTGGCCCAACATTATCCTCTGCTCTGCCAATAGGACCTTTACTTTCCTAGAGTTTTCTCCTGCCCAGGGGAGGGGGGAAGATGATGTCATTAAATCTAGAGCAGACTCAATCACAGCAAGCACTTGCTGAAAGCAAGAGGGGAGGGCAGGGGTGTGAACGAATGGACTCAGGAACCCCAAGAACCCTCTGGCGAGGCTACCTTGTAGCTGTAGTGTGCGGAATAATTGACCCACTTCCTGACGTCCGTCTTGTCTTCCACGGAGATGGATCTCACGGCAGCTTTGGAGGCTGACGTGGTGGGCATGCTGAACTCGACATCCACGTGACTGGCGAATTTGGAAGGCACTTCCCGGTCTGAGCCAAGTTCCAGGTGGCAGAAGAAACAGTGTGGGTGGCCAGAAGCTGTGAAAGGAAGAGAGTACTAGATCAGGTTCTTTGTAGACAAAATAGAAGGTAAAAAGGCCCAAAGAGCCAAGTCGAGGACAAAGAGGCCCCCGGGCTTGTGCCTGGCAGTTTCTAAGGGTCCAATGAAGAGCAGAGGACTTGCCTGGGCAGAACTCAGGCTCTGTGTGCTGCAGACCCTTCGATGTACCCCTATTTGATTACCACAGCTTGGTATCCTAGCAGTGAAATCCACAGCCTGAGAAATGGGGGCCATTCTGCCCTCTAGGGTCAGAGTGACACGTGGGCACCGCACGGGCACTGAGAAGAGAGGCCTCGGACTGAAGAATGGAATAGAGGTGACTGGCGCCTGGTACTTCACGATGCATCGCTGACAGCCGCCTGAAGGCAAAACTGCTTAGCCCTGAAAGGTGAATGTTCTTTCCAATGTTCCGTATTTCCAGAAGTGCCTTCGGCAAGTTTCTGTGAGTGGATGGTGTACGAAGGTCGCTGAGAGCAAACATGGATTTCCGAAACATGGTACGCTGGACGGGTCATCTGACATGCACTCAGAACCCTGACTCACCTGAGTTCTCTCACTGAGTGGCCACGTTCTTTGTTCCTCACCTGGAAGTGGGGCACCGAGGAGGGGCATAAAGAACGAGCTGCACGGTGCATGGAACAGTGTCTGACTGACATTCAATTCTCTCTCTGTGCAGAGCGGTGTATGCGGATGGCAAACTTAGGACTTGCTTTTCATTTGAAAATTTTGAGTGTGTGCATGCATGCGTACATGCGTGTGTGTGTGTGTGTGACACAAAAAGACACTTGAGTGTGTGTGCCAGGGTGACATAAGGAATCATCTGCATTGTTCTACCTCCTTATTGTTTTGCTCTGGATTTTCCTAGGCTTGGCCTTCTAGGGCCAGGCATTTTTACATAGGATCTGGGGATCTGAACTCAGGTCATTTTGCTTGTGAGGCAAAAGGCTTTAAGCCCTGATTTTCACTTAAGAATTGTTATTAGAATTTTGAGGGAAAAGAGTGAAAAGCCAGCTCTAAGCTACACCACGGAAACATCCATGTCATTCAGCTAACAACAGAAAATGTGTTAAGCCCCCTGTTTCTGCCTGGTACGATGCCCGATGTCACATGCAGACTCTCTCACTGAGCAATTCCTTGGGGTCACTTTAGATAGGACCAACCCTGAGGTCTCTGGAGGCACAGGGAGCGATCACAGGTCACAGCTAGCAAGTGACAGAGCCAAGAGTACAACCATCCTACTGTGGACAGTTCATAATCACATTACCCGAGTCTCAGCCTCATGGTCCCAAACCATGAGCTGCAGGGTGAGGGGTGGAGATGGGGGAAGGTAACTGGCTTTGGTCAGATTGTATAACTGCAGCAGCCTCTTCCTGCCTCCCCTTCCTCAAGTAAACCATTCCAGTTTTCTTTACGGCTCCGGGCAGGGCTTTTTATAATTAGAGAATAGAGAAATACACACCCTCTCTAAAGATAACGTAACCACAATACTGTGGTTAGTTCTAAAAAGCAAAGCTAAGAAATTAATTAGGGAAAGAACCCTGCATTTGTTTTTAACAAAACAGTATACGATATATATGATATACATATATAATGTGAATATATAGCATCTACTTTATTAAACATTTGTATAATATAAACACAATAAAATATATAATACATATTAATTTGTATAATACAAACACAATATAAATATATGTAATAAAATTATCTGAAAATTAATTCAATATATCTTTTTAAACTGTGAGACATGGATATAATTATAGAACTATCATTTGTCATTGTCATTAAACACTTGTTACTGGCCAGAGACTGTACTTAACATTTAAACAATTATCTAGTCTCATTGTGAATAAGTCATATATCAATAACTCTATTTTGGAGATGAGAAAATTAGATTTTTCTGAGATGACTAAATAAATTACCTGAGGTTACAATGTCATTAAGTGGCAGAGATCTCTCCAAACCAGGTCCTAAATTCTCAATGTACGGCTATGGAATCAGATCACTGCACTTCATACAGAAGTACCTCTTAATTCAGTAGAAACCACAACTGTTTTTATTTAATTACCTTTAATTGACGTTGTTGGAACACTGAGAGAGTCTCTCTCTTTTTTGTGCACGTGAATGTGTATGTGTGTGCATAAAAGAGGGCATTCGAGTGTGTGTGCCTTGGATGCCCTAGGGTGACATCAGGAATCATCTTGATCGCTCTATCTTCTTATTGTTTTACTCTGGAGTTTCCAAGCTCTGTCTTCCAGGACCAGAATTAGAGGCTCCCACCACATCCCTAGGGAATTTTTGTGTGATATCTGGCGATATCAGGTTGTTTTGCTTATGAGGCAAAGGTTTTAATCTGGAGACACCTCCCCAGCCCTCATTTAACATATTAAAAAACAACTCCCTCACTTCATTGTGCCAAAGTGTACTCACAGCAAACGCTGAGAACAACAGTTATTTTTTTCCTTGATCCTTAGCCTCAACAGTGGGATGTGTAAGAGGTGATGGGCAGTTAGAGCAACTCAATTTTGAAAGTTGGTATAGTCTAATTTGCAGTTACAAGATAAATAAGCCCATATAGTAACTCCTCTTTCTTGATGAAATTCAACATTAAAATCCAGATTTTTTTCATACATGATCAATCATATTGGTTGTATTTTCTCTTTACCTCATCTAATGAAAACTGGAATCTCACCACAAAATGCTATGTCTAAGGGAACCAAGGTTTTATTTCTTAGTATAGAACCTGTGGGAGCAGCAAGATTTGCTCTGGTGCCTTTGAAGATTAAGGAAAACTCTTGAGATTTGGTGGAAGGGTCCCAAGATCCTGTACCTGAGAGGAGTTGGATTCTTGATGGTCCGACTGGAAAAAGCTCACTGAGGCTGTGTGGTTGGGGTTCCAAGTGAACCAGGGATGCCATCCGGCCGGGCAGCACTGCCTGCAGCCTAAATGCCAGGCCCACTGTGGCTGTGGATGCAGGACTACTGAAGGGGAGAATGTGCTGGAGGAGTTAGGCTCTCCTACCAGTTGGGTCTTTTGACCTCAGCTAGGCCTGAGGGTCCTTCACTGTGGATGCAGGTGTAGTTACTATGACAGGTGATTAAAAAACAGCTGGTAAGAGGCAACTTACCAAGTCTGGCATTTAGAAGAGTGGAAAAAAAGGGCTGTTTCTAAACGTCTTCATTAGACAGCACAGCTGGGTGTACTGATTACCAGTAGAAGTTTATATCTTTATAAAGATATAATCCAGTCTGGTTTGCAGACCCCATGCACCTCCAGAAAAAGTTTCCAGAAAAAGATGCTATCAGTGATCCGAATGGGCATAGGAATTCATTGCTGCCCAGAAGGACCTGCATCTTTTTGGGGGGCAGGAAGGGGCGGGCTCACGACAAACCTATTATATAACCATGGAGGGGATGGGGGTTTAAGCAGAAGCAGTTTCAATAGCAATCCCCCCTCCCCGCCCCCCATGGTGATCTTATCAATCCAAAAGTTCTGGACTGTCATCCTGAGCCAAGTGGCACGAGGACAGAAAATGATGGTGAAAATCTGTCTCAGGGGTTGCACCCTTGAGGAGACTATCCATCAATTTCTGAGCAGGGCCTACTCAATCTTTCCTTTAGCTGTCTGGGCAATTCATATTGTATCGTTTCCTTCCTACTGTCAGTCATGATGCATACTACAAACAAGCAAAAAAAAAAAAAGACCTCACACCTCTTACACAGTTGTAATTTTTAAGTATTTTGGTCACTGAGATTGTGTGTACATACAAGGAAACCTGTAGACAGACCTCTGTTCTCATAGTGGAAATTATTAGACTCATGAACGAATTAGCTACATCTATAAAGAGGAGCCATGGTATTGAGGAAAGATCCAATTGATGTGGCTGTGTGGATTCAGATCCATCATCCACCTTTCTGATCTTAATTTCTCATCTTGAGAATGTAGCGGCTCTACAGAGTGAGCCCTAAGGTCTCTTCCAGCTTGAAAACTCCAGCAGTTCCACAGCTCTGTCTTCCCAAGGAGAACACAAGACTTCTCTTCTCTCCTGTCCAGCCAGACAGGCCCGTGGCTAGACAGAAAGCACTTCATGTGCACCAAGAGGAAGCAAGGTAGCTTTCAGGAGAAACGGGTTATCAGCAAGTGCGGAGAGCAAGACTTTGCTTTAAGCATTCTGTCGGCTTTAGAAACCAAGAGTGACAGCCCCAGCCTCCAGCACAGAGGTCCGATTGTCTCTGCTGCTACACCCAGTGTCTGACACAGAATGCCTGTTGTGTGTTCACTCCCTGGGTGTGTGTGTGAGAGTCTGCCAGGGCTGCATGGCCTCTTGCCATCACACCATACTCTGCTTAGGATATGATAACACAGCCAGTCCACACTGGGAACAGGAGAGGAACGCCTTGAATACACAGGAGGGATCTATATACTGCAGTCGGGATCTCAAGCCTGATTTTTTTTTTCCTTTTGGCCTAACCAGCAAGTCCACTTTCACTAATAGATGGGCACAACTGACTGTGAACATGCAAAGTGCTTTGCGGGGGTAGGGATCATGGCCCCTGCCTGCCGCTGAGGTTACTCACACGTGCTTTATGAGCTGATTTCATCGCTGCCTCATTTTATGATTTCATTAAAATCTCACTGGAACCATGAGGAGCATCATTGTCTTTGGCCTCCCATGGGTACAATGACAACTCCCTGGTGAGCAGGGCAGATGGACTGCTAAGTTTGTTTAAATCAAATACTCCTTCAACTTCTACCCAGGGGACCGTTGGTCCTTTGGACCCGCATATATTGGATCTCTGGTCTGTCTCCCGTCCCGAGTCCCAGAGCCCTGTTCTGAGTTTGATATGTTATGACTGACAGAGGAGAAGCCTCAAGAACACAGCACCTATGGGTGGACATAACCAGCCCTTTCGCCTCCATCGGGAGGGGGAACTGCCAAAGAGCGTCGCTGAGCCTTCCGGGATCTGGAAATGGGCTGTTTTCAGTCCTGAGCTACTACCTTCACGAGTTCTAAATCAACAAACATGCAGAAGCTGCCCTGGGCACCAGGCTGAGCCCCTGCAGGAAAGATGCATGACAGTCAGGGTGGAAGGATGGTGCGGACTAGGTCACCTCTTCTGCCGTGTGACGGGACAGGTTGGGCGCTGTCCCCAGCTGGGACAGGTGTGTGGTCACCTCTAGAAACGAGACCATCACCTACCTGAGTTCTTGTCAGGCAGCCGGCTGATCCTCCACACGATGGCATTGAAGGCGTGCTCGTACTTGGCAGTCCCCAGGGTGACGCGCATGACAGGCTCAGAGCCCGAGACGCTCGCTGAGCCAAAACTTGCCCCCCGGTTCACTTTGGCTTTCAAAGACTTTTCCCCCAGGACGCTTTCCCTGCGGAAGTTTTTCACCCACTCGCTAGGCACCGGGTAACGCACCATCACGTCCTCGCAGGGGACCTGCGTGAGAGGGTCACGGTTGGAGGAGAAGCCGGGGGACATCCGGAGCCAGCTCTGCACCTCCACCTCGGCCCCGTTGATGCTGGCGGCCGTCCTGAGCGAGAAGGGCAAGGTCTTCTCGCCAAACACGGTCCTGAAGCGCATCAGCTCAAACCGGCAGGCGTCCAGGGGGTTGAACAGGATAACCCGGGAGCTGTTGAACACCTCCTCGTCCACGCACCCGTGGAAACGGCACTCGTGGAGTTTGATCCACTTCGTGGTGGTGGTGGGCATGATGTCCTGCCGAGACACGATCTCGTTGCCTTTGATGAGGACATCGTTGAGGCCCAGGCGACACTCGGCCAGCCCCGAGAGGAAGCTGAGGATGTGGATGCGCGTCAAGACGCGGTGCTGGAGGAATCTGGTGGTCTCCCCTGCGCACGGTGCCGGAGAACTCGTCTCTGACGTCCACCGTAATCTCCTCTTCCAGGTAGTTCAAGCCCACGGTGCTCAGGTCCATGGACAGCACGGGCAGGTCCATGAGGCAGTCCTGGACGGCTCGGATGAAGCTCAGGAAGTCCTCGTAATTGGTGGTGCCCAGTTTCATCACCTGCTCCCTCTCGGCCGTGTGGGCCACGGCAGGTTTGGGCTGGTACTTCTTCTTCTCCTTGTAGGCCACGCGGTCGATCCGCAGGCTGTGGATCCGCCCGTTCTCGTCGTAGTTTTGGAGTCGGGGCTCTGACACCTCGTGGCACATCTCCAGCTTGAGCTCCCGGAACGGTTTCTCCAGGCCCTGTTCATAGTACAGCTGCAGGTGAGCGCCGTCTGTCAGTTTGATGAAGATGGGGCCCCAGTGCCGGGAGGACATGATGTTTTTCTTCTCAGGGATCCTGAGCATCATTGGCCACCCATCCCTGGGCTGGGCTGGGGCTGAGGCAGGCGGATGAGCATCCAGTTCCACCCAGGCTATGGGGTCATCATCCGGGAGGGTGGTACTGCCAAAGTGGTCGGGATCGTCTATGTGGAGTTGCTTGAGCTTTTCCACCGCATCGGAGTGGGACTGACTTTTGTCCGAGTCCTCGAAGCTGATGGCGTCCTGGTAGATGACGATGAGTGAGTCTCTTTGGCTTTTGCCCGCGGTGCTGGACACGGAACTGTTTTGGGAGCGGCGTTCCCGCTCCTCAAAGAAAGCACTGAACGGGTTGATGGGCGAGGGCTGCACGTCCTGGAGAGTCTCATTCAGGAAGGGGTTGGTGGCCCTCCAGGGTGGTGCCTCGGTGACAGAAGGGGGGCGGTTTAGGGAGGAGATGTCCAGCTTCTGAACTTTGGAGAAGGTCATCAACGTGCTCTTGGGACGGTCCCTCTTAAAAGAGCCAGTTGAGCTGTAAGGGGCACTCGGGATCGCGGAGGCAACAGGTGGTGTGTTTGGCTTCAGAGAAATGACTGGAGGCGAAGGGCAGCTGACTTCGTTGTCATCAAAAGTGACCCAGCTGGGGAAACGAGCTGCAGTCAGGGGAAGAGTGGGGTGCCCGTTCATGGCTGGACTGCTGGCCCTCCAGGTGAGGGCCTCCGTCTCTACTTCTTCATCTTCCTGGATGGACGAGGAATTGTCTAAAATGAAAGAGAGAAGGCATGAAGAGCCACCAGGCAACCTTAGATTACAGGAAGCCAAAGTCCTGAAGATATAGGTTACTAGAACGTTACTAAGAATCCAGTAAACCCACAAGCGGCTTTATTATCTGACTCAAATGCATAGTCTGGGCACAGAAGTCATGATTCTGTAATGACGGCCCACTCCACCGGCCGTCACAGAAATGCTATTAAGAACGCAATGCTACGTCAATGCAGACAGACTGATAGATGAAACAGAAGGCTTTTGGTATTCAGCAATAAGGCTGAAATGAAATGAGCTACCTATGTGAAATGATATATGTTGACTTTAAAAAGAGAAGCTGTATTTCGTGAGTTATGACAACAAATATTCTTGGAATATTAGCATTCTCTATGCATGTGTGATGTATGTACACGTGTGTGTAGATATGTGCACCTCTGCACGTGCATGTGGGGGCCAGAGGAGGATGGCTGGTGTTCGGTGCTGACATTCTCTGCCTTACTCTCTTGAGACAGGGTCTCACTGAGCCGGATCCAGCCATCTTCCTTTGGCACATCTCCCCACTGTCCTGTGTACAACCACACTTGGCTTTTTACATAGGTGATAGGGATTTGAATTCGAGTCCCTGTGCTTGTATAGCACCTGCTCTTGACTTACTAAGCCATCTGCCCAGCCCCTGTTAGCAACTTTAGCCCATAATAATTTGAAGAATACTAAGAAATTGAAGCATATAATGAAGTAATATATCCACGCAGCGGAAATGTTTGCAAGCCTGTTATTACATGAGAAATGCTCATGATACAATCTTTTTTTTTCTCTAAATTGCCATCTTGTGGTTTACTTTAGGATTTGAAAAGTTGTGATGAAGAAAACTCTATCCTAGCTGGACTCTCAAGAAACAAGACAGGATTTCAGAGTAGTAACGCGGGAATGAGCCAAACTCATTCTGCAGCATAAAGATGCTGTGTCTGCAGAACTGACAAGGGAGGAGAACCTTTGGCAGGTGGGACGGATTCCAATGACAGGGCAGGAGAGGTAACAAATGTCTGGCGTACAGCAGACGCTCAGGGCATTGGCTGATTGAACGAGGGCACAGACTTTGCTTTGGGGCAGCTTCTCTCTTCTCTATGTCTCTGGAGGCTGGTGTATGGGGATTTCTGCCTCACCACCTCGTGTTTCTCCTGCTAGTCATCTGCAATCAACTGGAAACAGGCAAATGGTTGAGTTTTCTGACTGTCTCACTAACTGCTCATGTCCATCCAACCATAGCAACCCAGCAATATCACACATATTGGAGGGATGGGAGGCAGGCTTGCTACCCGCCTTTCAAGAAATGTATTCAAACAGAGAGCCCTTTCCTTAGTGAAGGGGATCACTCTGAAAACTGGCATGTGGGCACACATTAGTGACCCCTGCACTGAAGAGGCTAAGGCATGTGGACTGGCACAAATCTGAGGCCTATTGGGGCTACACAGCAAGAACCAGGCCAGCCAGGACTGCACGACAAGCTGTCTCAAAACACCAAAAGAAGGCTACCAGATGACTCTGTGAGCAATGGTGCTGCTATAAGCTGAGTTTGACCCCTGAATCCCATGTGGTAGGAGAAAGCTGATTACTACAAGTTGTCCTCTGAGCTCTACATTTGAACTGTGGCATGTACACACGCATGCGCGCATGCACACACACACACACATGCACACACGCACACTAAATCGAGAAATGTAACAAAACATCAAGAAAGAAAAGAAAGGCTACTTCAGGGCTGGGAAGATAGAGCATTTGTTAAGTGCTTGGGGACCTGAGGTCGATACCAAGAGCTCATTAAAAAAAAGGCCACAAGTGGAGGTGCCGCTTGTAATCTCAATACTGGTGAGGCAGAAATACCTGGGGCTTGCCTCGCCTGCCCATATGGTACGTTCCAGGCCAAGGAAAGTTCTTGTCTCCAAAATAAGTAAATAATAAAAGAAAAAGGCAAGAGAAAAGGTGAGCAGCGCTCAAAGAACTCGCTATCCTCTGGCCTACACACACTGGGCACATGCACTGGGCACCCACACATAGGGGCACCCCTACCACACACATGTGGGCACATGCACAGGCACCCACACATAGGGGCACCCCTACCACACAAGAGCCACTTTGAAATGGGAAGATAAACACATGAATATGCAAATACACAATGCATCCCAGATGTATGAGGGGCAAATAGTACTGTCTGTATGCGGCACTGCCAAAGGCTTTCTGAGCATGAGATGCTCCTCTAGAGTCACCTGGCAGATGTGTGAGTGATCTGCTTTCTGGGCAGGAAGGGAAAGGAGTCCAGAAACAGCGGAAGCTTACAGCAGCCATACCTCATGCATTTAGCAGTCACATTACTGTGTTTGCAAGGAAGACTGGGGAGAAGTTGTGACCCATGTAAACAATCCCTTACAGTTCACAGGGATAAGCAATGCCCACTGTCCAGTCTCCAATGTGGTGGTTCCGTGGACTCCTTCAAGGTCCTGTTCCACACGACAGTCCGGGCTGCCCTGCTATCAGGACATTCTCTGGGTCCCAAGTTTGTCCTCACTCCCTGGATGAAACAAGCGAGTCCTTCCCTTGGGAGGCTGCCTCTCTGCCAAAGCTGTTCACACTCCTGCCAGAGGATTCCCTTCTGCCGGGAACCTTGTCCCCAAAATAGCCCTTTTCACCTTCTCCTGAGCCAAAAAAGAAAGGGACAAAGGGCCTTTATCTCCACTGAAGATCACTTTCTTAAAATAAATTCCCTAGTATTATATTAAGTGACGTATCCCAAACCCAGAAAATTAAGCGCCGTATGTACTCCCTAATAGGTGGCTCCTAGTACCAAACTCACCCAGCCCACATTGAGACACTCAAAAGTAAACCTATGTAACACAGTAATTGCAAGGATTATGAACAAGAGAGATGGGTTAGGAGGGCCACACCAGAAACAAGGAGAGAGGAGACCATGTTACAGCAGAGAAAATAGGCCTCCATCAAGGTCTGCAAGTAAGTAATGAGAAACCTGGTTAAGTTCACAGACGTTCTTTCCTGATCTCACCAGAAGGGGAGGGCATATAGTCTAGCAGATAAAAAGTAATCATTTTGCAAATGGGTGATGGACCCCTCCCTCAGGGAGGTTTCCTACTCTTATTACATCTACCCTTGAATGTGCTATTACAACAAGACTCCAGTTTAACAGCTTTTTGTCTCTGGCCAGGGGGTGACATACAGTGCCCAGCAGAATGGAGTGAAGGGAATTGCAGGAGCAGCAAAACTGCAAAAGAAAATCAACAAACCACAATCCAGAACTTCAGAGACTCTATATCAATCACATAGAACTAGGACAGCCTAATCTCTCCCCATCCTGGAGCTCAGGGACATTTGCGGAAGAGGGGGCGGTAAGATTGTAAGAGCAAAAGGATGGGAGGAGCAACGATTTGCAAGATTCTCAACAATAGTTGGGGCCAAAGCAATCATAATGGGACTTTGCATGCCCTGCGCAATGTCCAGCGCACTGTTGCCCTCATAAAGTCTAGCATCTGTTAAGGGCACCGAGACCCCTGGAGGCAAGGGATTGACAGCCATAGTAGTGATCTTATGCTTGGGGAACAAGAGAAAGGGCTTATGGAAATTCCACTGGGTCCTTATATGTCATCGGAGAGGAGGACCCAGAGGAGAGTTAGGCGTATACAATAAAGGACTCTCTGGGAATTGGGGGGGAGGCACTGGGGGAAGGGGAGGGGGAGGAGGGGGGAGGGAGGGAACTGGTAAAAAATTTTAAAATGTATAATTAAATTTTTAATAAAAAAAATAAATAAATTCCCTAGTAAAACCAAGCTATGTACAGTGCTAGATACTAAGGCATGGAAGCAGGAGACTGGAAATACATGCATATATGCATATATGTGTGTGTGTATATAACAATTAGCAGTGCTGGAAAATGAATTTGGGTTGTCATGCATGCTAGCGAGCACTCTACCACTGAGCTCTAACTTAGTCCTCAAACTACAATTTAAATGTGGAGTCTTTACATTTTTTTTTTAACCATTTTTAAAATTTTTATTTAATTAGTTTAAATTATTAATTATTATTAGAATTTGTCAAAAATTAATAATTAAAACACCCTCTGGGAGTCTCTCCATTTTATTTTATTTTATTTTATTTTATTTTATTTTATTTTTTTATTAAAAATTTAATTATACATTTTAAAATTTTTTACCAGTTCCCTCCCTCCCCCCTCCTCCCCCTCCCCTTCCCCCAGTGCCTCCCCCCCAATTCCCAGAGAGTCCTTTATTGTATACACCTAACTCTCCATTGGGTCCTCCTCTCCGATGACATATAAGGACCCAGTGGAATTTCCATAAGCCCTTTCTCTTGTTCCCCAAGCATAAGATCACTACTATGGCTGTCAATCCCTTGCCTCCAGGGGTCTCGGTGCCCTTAACAGATGCTAGACTTTATGAGGGCAACAGTGCGCTGGACATTGCGCAGGGCATGCAAAGTCCCATTATGATTGCTTTGGCCCCAACTATTGTTGAGAATCTTGCAAATCGTTGCTCCTCCCATCCTTTTGCTCTTACAATCTTACCGCCCCCTCTTCCGCAAATGTCCCTGAGCTCCAGGATGGGGAGAGATTAGGCTGTCCTAGTTCTATGTGATTGATATAGTCTCTGAAGTTCTGGATTGTGGTTTGTTGATTTTCTTTTGCAGTTTTGCTGCTCCTGCAATTCCCTTCACTCCATTCTGCTGGGCACTGTATGTCACCCCCTGGCCAGAGACAAAAAGCTGTTAAACTGGAGTCTTGTTGTAATAGCACATTCAAGGGTCGATGTAATAAGAGTAGGAAACCTCCCTGAGGGAGGGGTCCATCACCCATTTGCAAAATGATTACTTTTTATCTGCTAGACTATATGCCCTCCCCTTCTGGTGAGATCAGGAAAGAACGTCTGTGAACTTAACCAGGTTTCTCATTACTTACTTGCAGACCTTGATGGAGGCCTATTTTCTCTGCTGTAACATGGTCTCCTCTCTCCTTGTTTCTGGTGTGGCCCTCCTAACCCATCTCTCTTGTTCATAATCCTTGCAATTACTGTGTTTCATAGGTTTACTTTTGAGTGTCTCAATGTGGGCTGGGTGAGTTTGGTACTAGGAGCCACCTATTAGGGAGTACATACGGCGCTTAATTTTCTGGGTTTGGGATACTTCACTTAATATAATTCTTTCTAATGACATCCATTTCCCAGCAAATTCCAGTAATTCATCATTTTTGATGGCTGAGTAGTACTCCATTGTATAGATGTACCACAGTTTCCTTATCCACTCGTCAACTGTTGGACATTTAGGTTGATTCCATGACTTTGCTATTGTAAACAGTGCTGCTATGAACATGGTCGAGCTTGTGCTATCGAGGCGAACCTCTGCTGCATGGGGGGTTATTCCCAAAAGTGGGATAGCAGGGTCATATGGCATTTCAATCTTTAATTTCTTTAAGAATCTCCAGACGGCTCGCCAGAGTGGCTGTATGAGCCTGCATTCCCACCAACAATGTAGGAGAGTTCCCCTCTCTCCACATCCTCTCCAGCATTTGTCGTTGTTTGTATTGTGGATTTTTGCCATCCTGACCGGGGTGAGATGATATCTCAGGGAAGTTTTGATTTGCATTTCCCTGATGGCGAAGGAAGTGGAGCATTTTTTAAGATAATTGTTAGACATTTTAATTTCATCCCTGGTAAAGTTTCTTTGAAGTTCCAGGGCCCATTTTTTAATTGGGCCAGTGTTTTCCTTGGAGTTTAATTTTCTAAGTTCTTTGTGCACTCTGGACAGTAGAGCTCTGTCACATATGTGGTTAGTGAAGATTTTCTCCCATTCTGTGGGTTGCCTTTGAGCTCGTGTGACAATCTCTTTATCTGAACAGAAGCTCTTTAATTTCACAAGATCCCAACTGTTGAGAGTTGGTAGCAGTGATTGTGCCATTGGATGTCTGTTTAGGAAGTATTGGCCTAGCCCAATCAGCTCGAGGGAGTTCCCTATCCTTTCAACTATGGTTTTTAAAGTCTCTGGCCTGATATCAAGGTCCTTGATCCATTTGGAATTAAGTCTTGTACATGGTGACAAGTACGGGTCCAGCTTTAATCTTCTGCATGTGGAGATCCAGTTTTGCCAGCACCATTTGTTGAAGATGCTGTTCTTTTTCCATTGGATTCTTTGGGCCCCTTTGTCAAAGACCAAATGGCTGTAACTTTGTGGGCTTATATCTGGGTCTTCAATCCTTATCCATTGATCTGTGTGTCTATTTTGGAGCCAGTACCAGGCTGTCTTTATAACTATGGATTTGTAGTATAGACTTAGGTTTGGTATGGTAATACCTCCAGCTGTGTTTTTGTTACTCAGGATTGTTTTTGCTATCCTGGGTCTTTTGTGTCTCCATATGAACTTTGAGATTATTTGGTCAACTTCTTTGAAGAATTGCTTTGGGATTTTGATTGGTATAGCATTGAATCTGTATATTGCCTTTGGTAGGATGGTCATTTTTACAATGTTGATTCTGCCAATCCAGGAACAAGGGAGGACTTTCCACCTTCTGGTGTCTTCTGCAATTTCTTTCTTTAGGGTTTTAAAGTTTTCATTGTAAAGGTCTTTTACCTCCTTAGTTAGGTTTATACCAAGGTATTTCATTTTTTTAGGGGCTATAGTAAATGGTATTGTTTCTCTCAAGGCTTTTTCACTTCTTTCATTCTGGGCATATAGGAAGGCCTCTGATTTTTGCACATTTATTTTGTATCCTGCCACCCTGCTGAACTTCTCAATTAGTTCCAGGAGCTTCCTGGTGGAGTTTTTGGGATCCCTCAGGTATAAGATCATGTCATCTGCAAATAGGGATAGCTTGACTTCTTCCTTGCCGATTTGAATCCCTCTTATGTCCCTTTCTTGTCTTATGGCTTCAGCTAAGACTTCAAGTACAATATTGAATAGAAGTGGTGAGAGTGGACAGCCTTGTCTAGTTCCTGATCGAAGTGGGAATGCTTCCAATTGTTCCCCATTGAGCATAATCCTTGCTGTGGGCTTGTTGTATACAGCTTTTATTATATTGATAAAGGTTCCTTCCATTCCTACTGTCTCTAGCATTTTGATCATAAAAGGCTGTTGGATCTTGTCAAAAGCTTTTTCTGCATCTATCGAGAGTATCATGTGGTCTTGGACTTTGGACTGGTTTACATGATGAATTACATTTATTGATTTGCGTATGTTGAACCAACCTTGTGTGCCGGGGATGAAGCCTACTTGGTCCCCATGAATGATCTTTTTAATATGTTTTTGAATCCGATTTGCTAAGACTTTGTTGAGAATCTTTGCATCTGTGTTCATCAGGGAGATCGGCCTATAGTTTTCTTTTTTAAGTGAATCTTTATTAGGTTTTGGGATTAAAACGATATTAGCTTCATAGAAGGAATTTGGTAGTGTTCCTTCCTTTGCTATTTGATGGAACAGCAAACCAAAAAAACTCCTTAAATGTCTGGTAGAACTCTGTGCTGAATCCATCTGGTCCAGGACATTTTTTGGTGGGAAGATTCGAGATTACTTCCTCAATTTCCTTATATGTTATAGGACTATTTAAATAATTCACAACTTCCTGATTCAATTTAGGTAAGTTGTGTTTACTTAGAAATTCATCCATTTCTTTTGTGTTGTCAAACTTCACAGAGTATAAGTTTTTGAAATATGATGTTATAATTCTCTGGATTTCTTGGGTATCCGTAGTGATAACTCCATGTTCATTTCTAATTTTGTTAATTTGGGTTTTCTCTCTCTTGCTTTTGGTTAGTTTAGCTAGGGGTGTATCAATCTTGTTGATTTTTTCAAAGAACCAGCTTTTTGATTGGTTGATTTTTTCTATCGTTTTCTTAGTCTCGATTTCAGATATTTCTCCCCTTATTTTGCTAATCTCTTCTCTTCTACTGCTTTTGGGATCAGATTGCTCTAGTTTCTCTAAAGCTTTAAGCTGCATTGTTAAGTTGTTTATTTCTGATGTTTCCATTTTTTTGACGTGGGCATTAAGAGCTATGAACTTACCTCTTAGAACAGCTTTCATTGTGTCCCAGAGATTTTGGTAAGTTTTATTTTCGTTATCATTCTCTTTCAGGAAATCTTGAATTTCCTTTTTAATTTCTTCCTGAATCCAGTTCTCATTCAGCATCATAGTGTTAAGTTTCCAGGAGTTAGTGTATTTTCTCTTGTTTGATGTGTTGTGGATGTCCAGCTTTAGGCCGTGGTGGTCTGATAGGGCACAGGTTAGAATTTCAACTTTCTTGTATATGTGTAGATTCATTTTGTGGCCCAGTATGTGATCTATTTTGGAGAAAGTTCCGTGTGCTGCTGAGAAAAATGTGTATTCTTTGGTGCGTGGGTGAAAAGTTCGATAGAGATCTGTGAGGTCCATTTCTTTCAGGGTTTGATTAAGTTCCAAAGTGTCTCTGTTAAGCTTTTGACCTGTTGATCTATCCCATGTAGAGAGGGCGGTGTTGAAGTCCCCAAGAATTATCGTTTGGGGGTTGATTTCATGCTTTAGACGCTGTAGGGTTTTCTTAATGAATGTGGAGGGGCCCGTATTGGGTGCATATATGTTCAGTATTGTGAAATCTTCCTGGTGAATTGTACCTGTGACTAAAATGTAGTATCCATCCGTGTCTCTTATAATTTTTTTTGGTTTGAAATCCACTTTGTCTGATAGCATAATGGCTACCCCTGCCTGTTTTCTGCTTCCATTTGCTTGTAGAATTGTTGACCAGCCTTTTATTTTTAGAGCGTGCCTATCTTTTGTGGTGAGATGGGTTTCCTGCAGGCAACAGATTGATGGACTGTGATTTTTAATCCAAGTTTGTAATCTGTGTCTCTTGATCGGTGAATTAAGTCCATTAACATTTAGTGTTATAATGGAGAAACTATTGTTAATTCCAGACATTTATTATGTTTAGTAGCTTTTATAAGTAAATTGCTTCGCTTTTAATGGTGTTATATTTGCCTTCTGTTCTCCTGGATATGCCTGTTTTTTTCTTCACGCTTGAGTATCATTTCTAGCAGTTTTTGAAGGCCTGGTTTTGTGGCCATGTATCCCTTCAAGTTGTCTTTGTGCTGGAAAATTTTTCTTTCTCCCTCGATCATGACTGATAGTTTTGCAGGGTAAATCAGCCTGGGTTGACATTTTTGCTCATTCAATACTTGAAGTATGTCTCTCCAAGCTCTTCTTGCTTTTACTGTTTCGACTGAGAAGTCATTTGTTATTTTAATAGGTTTGCCTTTAAAAGTGACTTGTTTTTTCTCCCTTGAAGCTCTCAGCACCAGTTCTTTATCTTGAATGTGGAGTGTTTTAACTATTATTTGCCGCGGTGTGCTTCTATTTTGGTTGTATCTGTTTGGGGTGCGGAATGCCTCTTGTATATGAATGGGCCTCTCTTTTTTTAGATGAGGAAAGTTTTCCTTGATGATCGTTTGAAAAATTTCCTCAGGGGTGGTATTTTGGGATTCTTGCTCCGGTATTCCATGAATACGCATGTTAGGCTTCTTCAGGGTGTCCCATATCTCTTGGATATTTCTCTCAAGTATCTTTTTGGCTTTAACAACCTCTTCCATTGAGCTGGTTAGTACTCCCACTTTATCTTCAAGGTCTGAAATTCTGTTTTCTGCTTCATTAGTTCTGTTGATAAGACTCTCTGTGGCGTTCTGGGTTGAAGATAACTTGTCTTTTAGCTCAGTTTTAAACTCTGCTTGAGTTTGTTTTAACTGCTCTATGCCACTTTTTGTTTCTTGCACTGTTTTTCTCAACTCCTCCAGATGTCTGTTGTGTTCCTCTTCAAAGCGATTGATTCGATTATGTAATTCCTCCCAGGATTTCCTCTTTCATAGTATTGAACATGGTAATGATCATATTTTGAAAGTCGTTATCCTGGGTCAGGCTTTCTTGGCCTTTTTCCGTGGGTTTGTTCTTATTGGAATCTAACATTATGGGATTAATTTCTTCAGTGGGAAATTTGTTTACTTGAGTGTTGCTTCTCATGGATTTGCACTTTGACTTTGGCATTGTCATTTTAACTCTTAAGATCTCTCAATTTCACTAAACTGAATTATTTGGCCTGGGGTACTGGTGGGCGGGGCCCGAACGGGGACTCACCTAGGGCGTGGGGTGAGGCCCGGATGGACCGCGCGCGTGTCCCGACCGGCGGAGCGGGGGGGGGGGGGGTGTCGAGTCTTTACATTTTGAATCTAGCCTTTGGATAATAGAGGAATACAGATCAAATTGTTGAAATGTGAGAATTGGTTTTCCACAAAAATTATAATACAAAGAAACACCCTCAACAGCATAAGATGTTTTTACATATAAAAACACCCTCAACAGCATAAGATGTTTTTACATATAAAAAAACAACACAGCCATTTTTGACTCCCAAAAACTATTCTCAAAAATATCTCTGACTGACAATCACTTCCCTGTTGTGACCTCTTAATTTTGCTACATTTCTCACCTGACTAAGACACATTGCCAACTGTTTATTCAACAGTTGGCTTATGCCTCTTCTGAGTCCCTTTTAGAGTCCATTACTTGACCTTTCACATATTTAAAACAAAACAGTATAATGTGTCGGTATTGAAAAACAAGTGTTTCATGTGGAGTAAAAGGAATAATAAAATGAATTACATATACAACTTGGAAGGAGAAATATTTGCATTAAATGTGTAGACAAAATATTTGCATTTTGTAGGCAAAAATGAACACGACTTCACAAAGTACTCACTAAGGAGAACGGGCAATTGACTAATGGACACACTTGCTGAATGATTCTTTGGAAAAAAGTATAACTTTATAAAACAACCAATTACACTTGTCCCAATAGCAGAGAGAGAAAGGTTTAGAATAAATAAAACACATTATTGGCCACAGGGAAATTTACATTGCTGAAAGCATTTCATTTTTTTTTCCCTCAAGTGCATGTTAAAAATTTGTATAAATGCTTCACAATAGCCAAGAATCCTTACACGAATTTATTTTAAGAAAATAAGCTTCAGGCTGTTGCGATGGTTTGGCTTCATGCAAATCTGGTGGCACAAGTTCACTCCCTAGGGCCCACGTTTCAAAGGAAAGAAGAGACTTCGTAAGGCTGCTCTGTAACCTCTTCAATGCATTGTGGCACATGGTCTCTCTCTCTCTCTCAAATAGAGGAATGGATGAATAAACAAAATATTAAAAATAAAAAAGTCAAGTATATAGCAATGTACGTAGGGGATGTTTACCATAGCAATGTTTATATCAGTGAAAAACTCTAAACAAAGCAAGGCGCAGGGAGGAAAATTGGTTCATTAATTGTTGCACTATTTAAACGGAAGCCTGTGTAACCATGGAGACAATGCTTTCCCTGCATTTTATTCACATGGAAGTTGACCATAACATTCTGTTGAGTGAATAGTAACAACAAACTGTAATATGTATTCAAATTTCCTGGATCTTAATTATGAGTTGGCATTTTACTGGCTATTTAACTTTTGGGCAAAGTTTTAGTTTGTGTTTTGGGTTGTATCTTGGGTTGTGTCTGAAGTCTATGGATTTCAGAAATTATTAAATTCCAGGGTCGGCAAGATGGTTCAGCAGGTAAAAAACTTGCCATGCAAATTAGATAAGCTGAGTTTAATCCCTAGAACCTATGTCAATGGAAGGAAAGAACTAAATCCACAAACTTGTTCTTTAAATACACCTACATGCGCCCACCACATCATACAAGCTAACCTTTTTTTTTTTTTCAAGAAAATACTAAGTTGGGGGAGATAGCTCAGTTGTTAAAGCCTTTATCTCACAAATAAAAGGACCTGAGTTCCAGATCTCATATCAAAATGTTAGGTGTATATGGCAGTTGGCCTACACTTCTGGCCCTGGAAGGTGGAGTCTGGGAAACCCCAGAGGAAAGCAATAAGGAAGAAGAGCAATCCAGAATGATTCCCAATGCCACCTTTGAGCCTATATAAGTCTACACATTCTAGTGTCTTCTTCTTACACACACACACACACACACACACACACACACACACACACACTCATGCACGCATGCACAAAAAAAAAGAGAAAAATACTAAATCCTACCTTTCTACCTGATAGGCAAAGTACTTGAAGACTCAGTGGATACAGGCTGCTCTTATTACAAGACCAATATGTTACATTACATTACGTTATACAAAGTACAGATGAGTCAGAAAACATTAGACCATATTATTTCAGGGCTGGAGAGATGGCGCAAGGGTTAAGCCTCTGCGTCACAAGCATAAGGCCTTGAGTTCGGATCTTGGATCCCACGCAAAATGGCTAGGTAGAAATGGTGGTGGCCTGTACTTCTGGCCCTGGTAGGCGGATCCTGGGAAATTCCAGAGTAAAGAAAAAAGGAGGTGGCACAATCCAGAGTGATTCCTGAGGTCATTCTTAGGCTTCCAGAGGCACGCACATTACCTCTGACACACACACGCACACACACACATTCACACACACACAAATAAAATAAAAAAAATTTAGACTATATCATTTCATAATGTTTTTGGTACTGAAAAACAAATACTTAATGTGGAATAAAAAGCATATTAAAATTTCTTAAACCATTTTCTTCCTTTTACAAATGCTGTACTGCTCATAAAAAGATAACATCGAAGACACGCTTTTGTTACTGTGACGAAAGTGAAGAAAGGAGGCAGCCTCACCACCATCTGTGCTCATCAGGAGGCAGGTGGGTCCCCCAAAGACAGCTGTGAGGGCTGCAGACAAGCCGGCGCACCTCGCCAGTCAGACACGCAAAAGCTTATGATCTTGAACACTAAGTCGACAATTACCCACCCTTCCATTTTATGCACTCATTAAAATAAAGCCCAAACCAAAAATTCAGCATTAGTTTCATTAATATCACTCCCACTCGCTACCTCCAAATTAATTTCACGATGGGCTGAGTGGCTGCCAGATGAGAGCCACGTAAAAAAGCCAGGTTCTCATTCTACAAGGCAAGCAGACTTCCAGAGCACTGCTAGTGCTTTCCCTGACACAAACTAAAAAGAAACGGTGGGTTTTAAGGATACCACCATCTACTTCAAGTTTCCCAAAGATTATATAAACTGAACAGATGACAATGGAACCAGAGCCATGGAAACCAAAGAACTACAGGAGGGGAGGCATGGCAGCTTCTGAACTGTGACCAGAACAGACATCTTGCCCTCCAGCCCATTTGCTGACCTAACTTGTTAATGCAATGCTAACCGCAGAAACCTATTTGCAGGATGCTCACTGGAATTCACAGGGAGTGTCTGAACAAATATTCTTAGATCATTGCAGATCTCTCATTATGCAAGAGGAGTCACAGTTACATAACATACTTCACCTAAAAATGGTAATGGGCTGGGGAGATGGCTCAGGGGTTAAAGTTTTTGCCTCAAGAAGCAAAAGTACCTGAGTTTAGATCCCCAGGTTCCAAGAAAAAATTCCTGGGGGATATAGCAGAGGAAAGAGTGGTGTGTGATTCTGACCCTGGAGGGTAGATCCTGGGAAACCATAATAACAATAAGAAGAAAGAGCAATATCCAGAATGATTCTAATGTTACCCTTGGGCCTCCACAAGCACACACACTCGAGTGTCCTCTTTTACACACACACACACACACACACACACACTTACTTCTCCACCCCACCCTCCCAAATGGCAACCATCCCTTGATACGTAGTATCAAATATCCACACAGTAATCTATAAAGTGAAAAGAGGAAATGGTGTTTTAGGACTTAAAAGAAATTTCAGAAATTGTGAACTTCATTTAGCCCCTTCATTTTGTTGAGAAGAATAAGGCTCAATAACTTCCTTAAAAGTGCATTATTTATTTATTTATTTATTTTTATTTGAGAGCGAGACAGGGGAGGATGTCAGAGGACAATGTTTGGAAATCCATTCTCTCCTTCTACCATGTGGGTTCTGAAGACTGAATTCAGGTCATGGGGTTTGTACACAGTTATCTCTATCCACTGAGCCACTCCTCTGATCATGGCTTGATGATTTTGTTTTAAAGAAATTTGTGTTTAAATAGTTTAGCTTTAATTTTTTAAATATAAAACCTCTCTGAATCTGATGAAAACAAAGTTTTATATATCATGCACGCAAGATTGCTAGATTTGAAAGTGAAAGCTAAAATAATTTTCAGTTAATTTTTAGATCCCTTGGGACATTTAATAAATCCTGATCATCATCTATTATTATGTGCCGATTGATTTCATAAAACACTGGAGAAGACTCTACTATTGTACTTCAGGGTACAGTTTCATTTATTTCATCTTTTCTATTAGTTTCACTATTGGTACCAGGTTAAAAAAGATCTCCTCAAATGAAGTGAGTGACAGACTGGCAGAGTAATTCACCAGTTTATAAAAAGCAAATATTCTTTGATTTGCTCGTGCTATACTGAAATTGCCTGTAACACTAGTGGTTTGAAGAAAACTGCTCAAAGTAAGATTTAAAGTCATTAATTCTTATTTTCTCTACCTGCATTCATTAAGTTAAAAACTGGTTAAAATTCTCCACCACTTTTAAGATTGAAAAAAGATAATGCTGAATACAATTGTTCAATGGGGAAAATGCTAATTAAACAGGCTCAAAACTTTTATGCAGAGACTCCGAGCAAAAGGTCAGGTAAGGTCACCTCCTAGTGCATGAGTGTGTGGGGGTGAAAGGGACTTAAGAAGTGAGTTAACAAGTGTTGCAGTTCGCCTGCATGGTTGCTGATATATGACCATCAAATGGCTTAAAGGAACAAGGGGTTTATTTCCTTAGGACAGTCCGGTTGCAGTTCTCAGTCCAGCTTGAAGGGAGAGCACACACCAACACCAGGGCCAAGGGAACTGGCCACACCACCACCATATAACAGCTGAGAGATGGACAATCCTTACTTGCCAGGCCAACATGTCTGGCTGTCTCTCAACCAGCTCTCCATGATTTATCCAGGGCCTAATCCCACCCACCTTAGGCTGGACCTTCTCCATCAGCTAGACAATCTCCTTCAGGTTCACTTTGGGCTCAACTCAACCACTAATTCTCTACGAATGTGCCCAGAGTTTAAACCCACAACCATCAAGTTGGCACCTGAGCCCAACTATGACAACAAGGAAGCTTCTAACGCAGTCTAACATGTGACTAACTATGAGGGTCAGGTCAGGGGATGGGGCTGCTCCCCCATGCTTAGCACTGTCCTGCAGATGTTTTCACGTGTTAAAGGTACAAGGTAGGAGCCTCCCAAAGCCAGGAAGCAATGTCACACGACCGCTTACCACTACTTACCAAAATGCCTATCAAGGCATGACTTCGATAACTCAATAAGGAACCCATAAGACTATACTGAGCATCTTCAAATGACTCGCCCAAGCTCACTGCGGACTCCCTCTCTGCTTGTCAAGACCAGCTGACCAAACGCTCAGAAAGCAAATAGCAGACTTGAAGTGTGTTGACTGCTCCAAGAGCATCCCACTTTGTCTGCAGGATGCTGGTGTATGACCTCACATAGAGACTGAAAATTGGTCTTTTCTCTGGGGCTCTAAACTTTTGCCTCTCTTTGAACATGATCCAAATCCCTTTGTCTTCTTTAGTACTCAGTTTCTGAATCACTCCTAAACTTTGTCCTCTAACAGTTAAACATCAACTGACTCGAATATATTAGTTCCCTTGCTATTTGTTATCTATCTCTCTATCTATCTGTCTGTCTGTCTGTCTGTCTATTTATTTAGTGTGTGTGTGTGTGTGTGTGTGTGTGTGTGTGTGTGTCAGAGGGAATCATCCTGGGTTGCTTCTATCTCCTTTTTGCTTTGTTCTGGGATTTTCCAGACCCCACCCACCAGGGCTGGAAGTACAGGCCACCTCCTGTCATTTTTACATGGGACCTGGGATCAGGACTTTTTGATTGTGAGGCAGTCTTAACCCCTGAGTCATCTCTCCAGCCCAGTTCCCTTGCTTAATGTGTCTCTTCTGTCAATTCTTCCAGCTATTCTAGTTGGGGGCTCCATTCTCCAGCTCACAGACATACTGTAATGTATGTTGAAGACCATCTCTGGTTCCCCAGCAGGGGTCGTAGCAAGGATGGATTCTGACATCTACAGTCAACTGGAAAAACCAGCATTCCGCTTTATAAATTAATTTCTTAACAACTTACATATCGGGGTATCTTGAAAAGCTTTAACTAGCCTGTATTTTACTTATTTTCTGTTTTAAGCGGTATAGGAAAAGGCAGCCATTTCCCTCCCCTTGTCAACTGCGCATGTGCAGTAAGCAGACAGGTGTCTCCTGGCGAGGCAGGGGAGCACCGCGTGGCGGGCCATGGAGCACCGCGTGGCGCAGCATCTAATTGCTCTTGGGAATGAACAGAGGAAAGGGCTTTGGCCTGGGAGTTTTGAAGAGGAGCGGAAGAAGAGAGGAAGCATTCAGAAGTCACTGAAAGGGACGATCTATGTTAGAATCAAGGGAGATGAGGGGGCTCCAAATGGACTGGTGGGTCACAGTTCTGAAGACTGGGAAACGAGGGGTGGACTCAGAACTGGCCAGTCGTCAGGATCAGCACCCAGGCCACAGAGCACGGGACACCAGTGCTTCCTGCCCCCGCTCCACGCACATCTCACGGGGGGATGCACCCCAGTAATAACCCAGGCTGCTTGTAAGTTCCACGGAAACTTCAGATGCTCGGGGGAAGGAAGAACAGGCAAGCCCCCAGATTTCAGTGGAGACTACTGCTTCAGGGCTTAAGTCTTTGTATCACCTTTGTTCAACCTTCTCCCTCTTGGGTTAGTGGGTGAAATTAGATTTGGGACCTTTGTGGAACAATCTCAGATCCTGCAATTGCTCAGAAAGGTAAGGACAGACCACACCACCTTTACATCTCTTAATAGTCAGGGCACAGAATTAGGGTCACCCACACATAACAGCTTGATTATCTTCCTGTTATGTTCGTAAGAGAAAACCAGATTAAGTCTCATAGAGCAACCAAATGTCAGGAGAACCATGATCTGGAGCCAGTAGAGGTTAAAGTCTGAGACCCTTTCTCAACACAACAAAAAAATGAGGCCAAATGAAATGAACCAAGGAGTTTCAGTTGCAACACTGCCTCTGTCCATATCCCTCTTTAAATGCAACGATGTATTTCACCCAGCAATTTCTGTCAATCAGTGTGCCGGAACTGGTGGTTACCATCTGTCTTGGTTTGAAATGTGTCCCCCACAGTCTCCTGTGTTTGGGAAGGTTATGGCACCTTTAGGAGGTGGAGCCTTGCTGGAAGAAGGCAGTCACAGGGAGTGGGCTTTGAGGTGGATTAGTCCCACCCTACTTCTGGCAGAGGTCTGCTTTGTAGCAAGCAGTCTTGTAACTCTCAACCTCCAAGATGTCTACAGTGATTTGGCCTGCCTCCGTCTTTTGCCAGCCAGCCATGCGCTTCTGCCATGAAAGACTGTATCTCCTCTGTGGAACCAAAGCTGAATAAATCTCTCTTTTCTCCCTTAAGTTGCTTGACTTTGGGTGTTCTCTCAACAACACGAAAAAGTTAGCTAGTACATCATCCTTTTCATACACAACACTTCTTTGCATGTGTGTGGGCACACGCGTGAAGCTAGAAGTCAACCTGGGGTGTTTTCCTCAAGTGCCATTCGCCTCACTTTTTGAGACAGGGTCTCTTGCTGGTGTGGAGCTCACTAAACGGGCAAGGCTGGCTGGCAGAGGACCTCAGCACCTGCCTCCCCCCATATCCTCAGCCTGGGATTACAAGAGCATGCCACCCACCACAACCATGCCTGGCCTTTAAAAAAAGAAATGAGCTCTAAGGATCGAACTCGGGTCCTCATGCTTACGCCATAAGTACTTTATCGGCTGAGCTACCATTCTCGCCTTCGTAGATATCACTTTCACAAAACACTTTCATCGCGTAAGCAGTGAATACTTGTTTGCTGAGCATGCACCTACTTTCTGGGCAGAGCTTTGCAATCTGACCTGCTCAGAAGTGTATGGACAGTCTTGACTTAAAGCTGTCACATAGGAGTGCCATCCCATCACATATCACATTCAAAGCGCAATCAAAGCGTAATCATGTTGAACCTTAATGATGGGAATTTCCACTTCATCAAAGTTATTGTGTCAATGTGCTGGGGGCTGGGGCTGGTGGTAAGGGCAAGAAACAGAACTGGGAGCTTGTGTACTGAGGATGAGAGGAACAGACCTTTTGTCAGATCTATGTTGAGTCGATGGACTTTCCCTTATTTTCTTTGTTAAAATGTAATATAGTTAGTTACTCAGGGAATTCCGAAGTGTTGGGGGTGGCTGACATTGCCCCCAGGAAGACTAGCATAATTCCTGCAGGCTGGACGGGCCCCTGTAACCCTGCTACCTATGCTACCCACGTAAATACAAGATCCATAGCATTCAAAAACTGTTAAGTCCTGAATAGACTTAAAACAAACCACCCATTTTTTCCTACCATCTCTGAGGTACTAGAACTACCTCTGTAAGCTGAAAGGATTGAAGAAGTTGAACAGTCTAGATGAGGAGCTCCCAAAGTGGTGAAGGTATACAGCATCCAGGGGGGTGTGGCAAGAACTCATGGAAGTATGGTTCACTTTTAACTCACCTTTTAAATATCTCTACTTTTCAGTGCTATGACATGTTAACTAAAATATCCATTAAGTTTATCATTTATAGACAAATTCAAAATATATTTGTCAATAAATACCTAAGTTAGAAGCTCTTAATTAAACTTTTAACAATATTTATTTAGTTTGCGCACGTGCCTGCGTGCACCAAAGGGCGCTGCGTGTGCTTGCAGGGGCCCAAGGTGACTTCGGGAATCATCCTGGATTGCTCTGTCTCCTCTTTGCTTTTCTCTGGAGTTTCCCAGTTCACCTCCCAGGACTGGAAGTGCAGACCACCACCATTCCCGGCCAATGTGGAGTCAGGAATCCAAACTCAGGTCCTTCTGCTTGTGAGGCAGTGGCTTAACCCCGAGGCATCTCTCCAGTCCCCTTAATTAAACTTTTGAAGAAACATGATCACACGCTTGGGTAAAAACTAATCAGGGGTGGCAGGAATGGCAAGAACACTCGTCCTACATCTTTATACATCTTGAACTGACAGATACCACTTCCTTTATCTGGTCTTTGTTTGAGAATGGTTTGAATGTGTATGTTCTGCTAAAACTAATATGTTGGAACCTAAGCACTACCATGACAACAGTGTTTAGAGAGTGATTGAGTTCTGAGACCTTTGCTTTTAGAGGTAATCCAGGACCTGTATCAAAAGGATTTAGGGAACTACTAAGCCCTTTTGCCTTTGGGCTCTTTCTGCCATGTGGGGCCCAAAGGAGACTGACACTGAACCTGTCATGTTAGACCCCTTCATTTTGGATTTCTCAGCCTGCAGAACCACTGTGAGAAACAAGTTTCTATTGCTTCTAAGCAGCCAGTTCAATGTGCTCTGGGCTAATGTTAACCCCAACCTCTGTCCCTAGGGCCGTGTGTTGACTGTTCTTTGCCCTGGGAGTGGCTGAGGATTACAGTGTGCTAAATTGAGTACACTTCTTGACAATATGCTTTTTTTTTTTTTTCAGAGCACACTGCTTGTAAACATGTTCTAGTCACTGTGTTCTAAAATAAATTGCTCCCAAAAATGTCTAAAAAGATTAATGACTGACTTTTAATAAGTTATAAAGCAGTTAGAATATATAGAAACACATATGAAAAACATAAAACTACCCAAATCCTGATGCTACTTGTGATGATCTATGTTACCACCTCTATTCTGCACACATATCCATAAACACATGTGTTGGGGTAATTCTGCAATGGGACTTTAAGTCTTTTTTTTTTTTTGAGATAACTTAGGGGTTAAGATTCTGCCTCATAAGTAGAAGGTCCTGAATTCAGCTCCCAGGTTCCATGTAAAAAACATAAAAAAACACAAGGCAGGAATGGGGGGAGGGAGCACTGGGAGAAAGGCAGGGATGAGGGGATAGGAAAGGGAAAAGGGGGGAAGGAGTAGGGGATCCAGGGACGGGTGGAGGGAGGGAGAGGAATGGGGTACTTATCAACTTTGTATAAATGGAAGAAATAAAAAAAAAACACAAGGCAGAAAAGGTGGGGGGTACACTTCTGGCCCCACCACTGGGAAGTGAAGCAAGAAGGAGGTAAAAGCAATCCAAGATGATTTCTGAAGTCACCCTTGGTCCTCCACAGGGTCACAGTGCCCTCTGACAGACAGACAGACAGACAGACACACACACACACACATACACACAGAGTAAATAAAATACTTAAAAAAAAAGCTGGCTGATAAAGCTGAGCATGTTGATACATTCCTGGAACCCAGAGTTTGGGTGGAGCTGGGAAGATCAAGAGTACAAGGCCAGTCTCAGCTAAGTAGCAAGTTCAAGGCCATCCTGTACTAGATGCGACAGTTTCCAGAAATAAAACAAGCTGAAGGAGGATTTTCATGGGACAACATTGAAAAGGAAGGGGGCAGTAAAAAGACAGGAAGTGCAGGCACTGGTGGATGTGTTAGCCGCACTGAAAGAGCTTGCTGAAAGAACTGTACACGTACAGTTCTGGTGTGTGTACGCTTCATTCGGCCACCTCTGTGGGACATGCAAGATCCAGAGAGAGAAAGTGTGGTCGGTCAAAGGGTCAGTGAGGGCGACGACTTGTTTTCATTTAGTAAATTTGATTCCCGCTGACATTTCAAGCCCGGGAGGTAATGTGATCAGGGGCTGCTATTTTCAACTCTGAAGCTCCTGCCAGGCTGTGGCCCTCCGGGGAAGGTGGCCAGCATGCTGTCGCCTCACTCTAACACCAGCAGATCTGCTTCCTGCAGACACTGGGGGTGTTTCCCAGGCGTTGGCTTGAATCTCCCTGGAGGATAAATGCACAGCAGATAGGTACGTGTGACTATCCACCTGTCCATAGAAGTCAAACAAAGGACAGCATAACAGTGGAACCGTAGAAGTACAGACAGTTGCTTCTCCTCTGTGTCTCCACGCCTCCTCTCTGTCTTTCACTGGGGGGGGGGTGACCCCAGGACCTTAGTACACGAAGACATGCTCTCCACTGGAGTCATACAGCTCTGGCACCAGCACAAGCATTTCTATGCTTTAAGAGACTACCCAGCAAAGACTAAACGGTGCCTAAAATATTTAAAGATGAAGAATGTTACTACTTTTTTGAATGGGTCTTGAAGACTTCATCAAGAGCCGTGAGAGACCCTTTTTAAAGGGTCAAAGGGTGTGTGAGAGATAGTTGTTCTCCTCAAGGCAAAACTGAACTGGAGAAGGAGGTTTCTATAGGGCGAGGTTTTTCTTCCAAGTATTTAACTTGAGATTAGATTCTCTGACATTTTAGTTTATGGTGACTTTCTGAGTGGACTGTGGATTTTAAGGCAGGGCAGGCAGTTGGAAGGGGGGGCATAAGCCATCACCACCCCCTCCACAGTGACCGCAGCACCTGGGCTGAGCGTTGCTGAATTAGAGGCTCAAACAACGTGCTGCCACTAACAGGTGTTCTGCACAGAGCAGAATTCAAATGGTCTTGCTTACTCCTGAGAGACCCACGTGAGACAGGCCCTACCCATACCCTACTTTGATGATGGGGTGCTAAAGCATCCTGATTAGGTGATTTGGTGGTGAGGGGGTAAAGGCACTTCTAAAGCTACTAGTAAAACCTGCTCTAACTGCCAGCAGGCGAATGACACTTCCCTTCTGGTTAGAGGAAAGAAACAATAAAGGATTTGTGGCTCTCCAGAGAATGACTTCCCAGTCTGCAAAAACAAAACCCAAGGGCTGGACATTAACAGCCCACCCTCCCTACCACTCAGGCCTCCCACTGCCCTGTTTGAGGGAGCCGTCCATCCCAGGCCATGCAAGTATCAACTGCACCACAATGGAGTTAAAAAGAATCTAAAAGCAGGTTTAGGAAGAGTCACCTCTAAGATTAGTCACTGTGGACTCAGGCAGACTCTGCATGTGACGTCACCCACCTCTTAAACTGAGTCTAATCCTGAACTGCACCTCATGCTACACATAGCCTTGAGGTTGTAATCGGAAGTCATCTTCAATCACTTTTCCATCTTGTTCTTTTGAGACAGGGTCTTAAATCAAACCTGGAGCTCCCTGATAGGGAGATTCTTGCTAACCAGCTTGCTCTGGGCATTTCCAGTTTGCACCTTCTGGGGCTGGAATTACAGGTGGGCCGCCACACCCACCCAGCATGCTCAGTGAGTTCTGAGGATCTAGACTCTGGTTCTCTTCCTTGCCCAACAAGCTTTAACTGCTGAGCCATCGCCCCCGCCTAACTCTCTACTTCTTGCAGTGGCAGCTCATCCCTGGCCACCATGCCTTTCCCATCTGATGGACGATATTCGTTCTAAAACTGTAGTCAAAATAAACCCCTTCCTTAAGTTGCCTCTTGGTCGCAATGGAAAAATACACCAATGAACGCCAAAACCATAAAGCTTTCTGAAGAAGCTTGAGGCAGGAGTAACACATATCAACAGAAAGAAAAAAATGCATAAATAAATTGTACTTCATGAAATTATCAAGACATTATTTAAGAAATTAAAAGGCCACTGATGATAGACATATTCAGGATCTATTGATGAAAAACATACCCAAAATTGTGGGAGGCAGGAAAACTTCCACAAACGAATCATAGATATTTAAAAGGTCCTCAAAGAATCTGTCTGCATGGCCAGGCGGTACTAGCACAGCGGACTCCAGAGATGTGCAAAGTAAAGCAACAAAGAGCTCTTGCACACTTGCTAGAATGGCTCATATAACAAACCACCACGGAGAGAATCGAATGTCAGCAAAGACGTGGAGTAGTTCAACCCTCATGTACTACTGGTGAAAGTACGAACAGTAAAATCACCTTGAAAGATGGTCCGGCACGGCAGTCTCCAATCAATTTAACATCCACCTTCCTTCTGACCCAGTGGTTCTACCCAAGTCTGTGCATGAGAAAAACAAAAAGTGTATCTACAAGTAGACTTGCTCGAGAATGTTCGCTGCAAAATTATTCTTCCTAGTAGAATGCTGGAAGTATCCTAACAAGACATCAATAAGAGAACTCGGTACTAGCCGTGACATATTCATATAATAGAGTGATTCTATAGCATAACAGATAAATGGATGGTTTTCACATACACCAGTGTGATGAGTCTAAAACTACTCTCAGAAGGTACCGTTGCAACATCGTGAAATCTGGGGCGACTCATTCAGCTGCTCTCACAGCAACTACCCTTCATTTTAACACAAAAGATTTATAGAGGAAAAATACTCAAGATTCCATCTGCACATTCAGTATTTCCTGAACACTGATCATCTGCTACCAGACAGTGTGCCGTATGCAATGACATATTTTTTTAAAAAAAAGACACAAGACTGAACTCTGTCCTTATAGCACAGAACATGGCTAGCACCATGCCAGAGTGAATATAGAAAGTGAGCAAGACACCTGCCCTGTCTTTAAATAAAATTCAGAGTCTGGTAGAGGAAACAGGCAGATAACAACTACAAAACAGTTACAGCTATTACAGTACCACATGAAGTGTGCTTACAAGCATATTAAAAAGTGCTGTGGGCACCCCTGAAAGAAGATGACTGATGATTTTTCCTGGGGTGGTGGAAGCCAAACTGGCAAAGGAGCTGACATTTCATTGGAGCAACAGAACAGAGGCTAGACCAATGGCTGCAGCCTCTGAGGCTGAGCGCAAAGAGCCAGA
Source organism: Typhlomys cinereus (assembly GCA_023101885.1). NCBI lineage: Eukaryota > Metazoa > Chordata > Mammalia > Rodentia > Platacanthomyidae > Typhlomys > Typhlomys cinereus. Next base: position 1,806,285 of record JALPQD010000147.1, read on the forward strand.
GGCTGGAGCTACGCATACCTGGCGGCTGAGAGGCAGCCTTCATGTTTGTAGGGGAGATGAATTACCCATTGACTTGAAAGGCTATGAGAGTCAAAAACAAATCTGTGAAGGTCTAAACTCATGCAGAAAATTTTGACTCGTTTAGCCTTATTATACTCTGTAGCATTGGTCATATTGTCAAGAAATGGCTCCTATTGTCAATTTCTAGACAGGTGCATTTTTCAAAGCAATTAATACTATGGCTTTCAGTGTGTGTGTATGTGTGTGTGGGGTGTGTGTGTGTGTGTGTAAGCCAAAAGCTGACATGGCCTGTCTTTCTTAGTCACTTGGAACACACCGATTTGATTAGACCGACTAAGCAGTGAGCCGATCGATCCTTCCCAGCACTGGGTTGCAGATACACATCACTGCATCTGGATTTTTCACATGGATGCTGGAGACCTGAACTCAAGTCCTTCATTGAGTCGCCTCTTCCCTCAGCTCCCCCTCCATAACGCAGGAGGCTAGATCTTAAGTTCACGGCGACTTGCTACTTTTGACTTCTGTTCTCTTGTGCATCTCATGAGCCCCAACCTACGCCACGACCCTGTGGGCGGAGTAGAAGCTGCCTCGTTGGTGGTTTATGACTCGGCAGAAACCAGGACACAGGAGCAGTGGGGCCCATCACAAACATCCACTCAGAAGCATGATGCGCTGAGCTCCTGGACACTGACCTTAGCATCAGCATTCTGTGTACGCGCCCATAGGACAGAAGCCATCAACAAGTATTAAATCCTCTAAGACAGCCAGTCCGACTACTGGCAGGACTTTCTCGGCACACTCTGACTCTCTGCGAGACTGGAAGGTTCGGTCACCTAAGATTTTAATATAGATAAATCCACAGGCTTGGTACCACTTCTGACGGTCCAGCAGGTTAGTGCTGTCGCTTCTAAAATATGAGCTTAGAATCCGTTCTCGAGACTCACTGGCTCTTTACTGACATTTCAGCCAAAGCAGAATCAGGAAAGGAAGAGCCTTGTGTGCGCCCAGCTACAAGCTACAAGCTGATGCACGTGGCGGTTCACACGACGTAACCATCGAGCCAACACCTCGAACGGCACTGTAAGGAGTGTGGCACGCGGAGAAAGGGAGGGCCGTGCTGTGAAAGATGTGGGTGAAGAGGGGCCGTGTGTGCATGTATGTGTGTGTGTGTGTATGTGTGTGTGTGTGTGCAGAGCTACTGTATCTTGTATGCAGCTTTCAGTCACGAGGAAAGACTCTGCTAGAAATGACAAAATGGCAGGCTCCTCGCAGCACCCAGCAGCTATCGTTCGTGTACACCTGGATCCCATGGGCTCGCTAGGAGGCCGGCGAGTACAAGTACCCACAGGGAAAGGAAGCCAACAGTAGTGTGGGGACCAGAGTTTGCACAACACAAAGTGCCCTTTGCCCCCGTGGGGGCGTCCCTTACAACACACTGCCTGGCCAGGATGAGTCCCTTCATGATAATGACACGAGGCCATTCTGGGAACACAGCGGAGGCTCCGAATGCCAACATGGGGAACACCTGTCACCGTTGGCAGCTCTGTTCACCAGTGAGCTGACCAAGTGCCCGAATCACTGCAGCCCACTCTGAACCGGCCGCTCCTAAACGGATCTAGGAAGCCTCAAGACAACCTTACGTAAGCCACCTATAGGCTAAAAAACAGCTTCAAAACAGTGCTGTTCTCATTGATTTAAAATACATGGGAAAGAGCCCAGCTATCCAATGTAAACACGCGAATGTTTGTGACTCTGCACATTCATGTCCTCAGCACCCAACTAAGAAAGAAGAACCCTTGGGGTTCTTTCCAGTCACCCCTATCAAGGGTAAGCATTCTGATTTCTAACAACTCCATGTGTTTTCTCCATTCACTCTTCCTGTTGAATTCCTAGTTTTCTTATTTGTACGACTCATCTGGAGTTTCACAATGTTTTCTTGAAGCATCAACTATTTAAATTTTCACATCTCTTTGCTGACCAGGTATAACCTCCATGGATGCAGGGTTTCATCTAGGTAGAGTACATCTTATCTGAAATGCTTAGCCCACAGATGTTTCAGATTTGAATTTCTTTTTGGATTTCGGCATGTCTGCAAATGTAGAATGAGCTGTTTTGGAAATGACCTGCATCTAAACCTGAAACTCATTTCTGTTCACATATGTATGCATATGTTTGCATCTCATGCGCATAATCCCAGGGTAATTCTTAAAGTAAGAATGGGGGTTGGGCATGAATTTTCTTTCTCGTGTCACATCCCTGCTGAAAGAGCTTTGGATGCGAGAGCATTTCAGATCCAGATGTTTGGCTTTGGGATGCTTGGCCCTTACTTCTTTCTATCCCTCCAGTGCATGACAAATGAATCTTCTTGCACATGAGCATGTACTATGGCTCCTGTTCACGTGGTACACCTCTGTAACAAGCGTGCTACATGCACCGTCATCTCATAGAATCCTCACCCAACTCTGAGGAGGAAGGTATGCAGTATCTCCCCTTCACAAAGGACAACTCCTGGTTAAGCAGGCGCCAAGTGAGGATTCTAGGCCAGACGTCACCCCTTCAGCCTTCCTCATCAGCCTTCCTTTTCGTTTTTCATTCATGTAGCTCTGGCCAGTCTCAAACTTACAGCGATCCTCCTGCCTTTGCCTCTCAAGCACAGAATTATGGACCTGGGCCGCCCGATTCAGCTTTTTCTTCCCTTTTGCAATTTTCCTCCCAATTAAAGGCATCAAACACACAGGGGGGAAAAAACAGCTTGAGAGATGGCTCAGGGGTTAAGACTCTGTCTTGGAAGCAGTGGGTCCTGAGTTCAGATTCCAAGTCCCACGTAAAAATGCCAGGTCTTCCACAGGGACACACAGTACCCTCACACACACACACACAAATATTTTAAAGATACAAGAAAAAAAGAAACATAAATCCTATCTATATGTGAATGAAGCTCAATGGGTTCTGTGACACCACCATGAAGTCTAAAAATGCAAGAGCTAGCGCCCCTGCAGCCCCCCTTTCTACTCTATTCAGTAGCTCTCCTCCTCCACAATCACTACTGACTACTAATGCCCTGTGGCCATTTGTGTAGTAGTAGTTTATAAAGCGTTTGAGCTTTATACAAATGCAATTAGAGAGAATGCTCTTCTTGCTCATGAGACACATCCTTGTCGTTGGATGTGGTGTGTTTACAATTTTGTTCCTGCGTGACAGTGACTCATTTTGCTTCTGCTGTTTATAGATATCTAACAGCTTCTGTATTGTGGCAGGTGCCTTGGGAACATTCTTGTTCACATCTTGGCACGCGTATTTCTTGGGTATCCTGGAACAGAAATGGTCTGATGGCTAGTCTACGGAATAATGGCGCCCACCCTTATTCTCACCACAGCATGTAAATGCACCCACTGGTCAATGTGTTGCCAACACTCGATGTTGCTTATATTCTTATTTTAGCTATGATGATGGACAGACAGTCTTCTGGGCGGGTTTAAATTATTTTTTGGTGATAACTAATGAAGCTGTATAGTACTTTGTCATGTTTCATTGGTCGTTTGGCTTCTTCTTCCGTGTAGAGAGACCCTTTGCAAGGCTTTTGCCCACCATTACTATGTTGTTGTTGATTCACAGAAGTTCTTTATATGTTCTAAGTAGGAGTTATTTTTCAGATTCCTCTATCACAACGATCTTCTGTGCTGCAAATTTAACTTTCCTAAAAAGGTGGCCTTTAATTAACAGACATTTTAGATTTCAATATGGTCTAATTCATGAATTACTTTCTTTCTGATTAATGCTTTCCGGGTCTCATTCAAGGTGCACCTTTGGGAGGCTCACTGGAAAACACCGACTGGTGGGACACCTAGTCGAGCTTCCCTGGTAGCCCCACTCTAGCTGCAGCTACGTCACTGCAAAGCGCCGGTCCTGGGAACTGACTCCTCATGAGTCAATCAACTGACCGTGCGTGCGGCTCACTCACCGATCCATGGCTTAGGAAGGATGTACCAGTAAGTTCGCCCTCTCTAGTCTGGACCTTGAGCTGGATCTTTTATTTTGCCCTTTGATTCTGTAAACCTCCCTCCCCCCCAATAAATCTCTTTAACAAACCCTCCCTTGGAACTTCAAGTTCATTTTTGTGACTTATGATAAGGACACTGTTGGTTTCCTAACTCACTCCCTTTACGTGGATGGTCTCTGCATCCATCCATGGTACTGCACTAGGCAATGTTCCCATGGCTGTGGCCAAATGAACACCTACAAGCAGCGCCTTAGAGAGGCAGGGTTTATTTTGGCTTACAGTTTAACAGAGACACAGTTCACCACGGAGGGAAAGCGAGCGGGCACAGTGCCAGGCAGCTGGTCACATGAGTACCCGTAGCTTGGAAGCGGAGAACTGATAGGAAGTGGTGAGATCAAGGCCTGTCCCCACTGACCCACCTCCTCCAGGGAGGCTTCACCTCCTGAAGGTTCCACAGTCTCTCCTTCACGAGGGGGGGTCCAAAGGTTCAATACACCAGCCTATGGGTTGTTTGACCCCAAACAATAACAGGCACCAAGCACAGCCCCATCAGTCACACTACACAAACCGAAAATTCACCCCCATGGGATCTAGCCCTCACCTCTCATGATGACAGCAGGAAGCCTCAAAAAAGGGGGAGGGGATGGTGACACTGGGAGAGATGGTTGTGTCTTGACACTCAATGCAATGCAGAAAATAACAAGGACGCTCACCTCACTGGCCTTTAGGGAAAAGAAGGGCATAGCTAGCTGAACATCTTCCAACAAAGCAGACAATTTACAAAGCACAATAAGACATTAGCATCAAACACAGCTTCACAGCTGTGCCCAAGTATCATAATTATTATCTTTTTAGCTGGTGGCTGTGATACCAAGCACTGATCATTTGAATAGAAGAACAAACAATAATTTGGGAGGAATAATTTTAAAAGAGGCTTTCTAAACATCTGATCTATTCTGGTTGGTGGGCACGGGGGTGTGTGGGCATGGGAAGGCTCAGGCACAGGGAGGTGCAGACATTGGGCAGACGCGCACCTACAACCCCGCTATTGTAACCGGCAGGTTTGGGGGAGTCATCTCAGTGATTATTGTCAGACCTTGCTGTTTCGCAAGCCAGGGGAACGCGCCAACACTAACAAGTGAGATTGACAGACAATAAGCAAAATTATACCTCCAAGTGACTGTAAGTCATTTCACGAACTCAGTGATAACATCAGGCATTTCTGAGCCGCGTCTCTGGACTGCTTCCAAAGCTGGCAGTGCTGTCTTCAGCCCGACCAAGTAGTGGCAAAGCTCCATTTCCTGGAGATGGTTGGATGCTAATTTTTCAAAACATTTCAAAACTCAGAGAGATGAGTAATCTTCTAAAATCCTTTTTTTTTTTAAAGGGGGTATGGATTGAAATCTGGACCTAAGTGCCTCTTGGATGGTGTCTGATTATGAAGGCAAGACAGACAAGTTCAAAGTTCAGCTTCAATTTTCTAATGTGCCAGAAAGAATTAATACTTTGTGGGTGTGGTTGATAAGTAGGATAATGTAACTAAAGCTATTAGATCTTGTGTTATGATAAGGAAAGAGAATAGCTTTTTGTCTGTCTGTTGAATATATATTAGTTTGGAAAAGGCTTTATGCTTTAAGCATTGCTGGAGTCATTAGTCACTGTCAACATTTATATTCTCTCTGGATTTGTGCAATCCAGATCAGACCCAGAAATTATTTTGGGACCTGAGTAGATGAAATATAATCAAAGGGTCCATATACTAATGGCAGGATACTTAGACACAGGTGTTTAGTAAGAACCCCTGAATCTGCCCCTAGCTCTGTGATCTGCCCTGCTCTTGTAGGAACGGAAATAGATTGCCAAGTGCACCCAGAGCCCTCTGGCTTATACCTGCCCAAGAAATGGTCCCATCCATGACAGGCTGGGTCTTCCCACATCAACTGGACCATCTCCTGCAAGTTTGTCAAGGGCTTGCTTCACTGAGGTGCCCAAAGCTCAATCTGCAAATGCCGAGTTGACACCTATATATGTAGCTATCACACAGGGTGCCACACCGCCGTCACCACGAGACAGCTGCCTGTTCATGGTCATGTATGCCCGATGTCACGTGCTTTCTCTCACCATCCACAGCAATGATAAAGCACCGTCTTTAACCCTTACGATGGGTCCACCTGGAGCAGTCGAGGGGCTGTAGTGATGTGAGCAGCAGCCCTCATTCCTCCCTGTGGCCAAGTCAGCTCATGGCGGTAACAGCCACAGCGGAACCAAGAAGCCTCCCTGCCCCCCCAGGGCTATGCAGAGCTACCTCTGGCTGACATCTTATGGGCTTACAGCTCATGTGCTTCACATGCATTATCTTATTTAACGGTCCACCTTGGCCCCTAGGTTGCGGGTTGCTAGGAAACCAGATCCTGGGCACCTGGACAGTGCAGTTAGTGCTTTCACAGCGGGATGCACAGGGAAGCACCTGCTGCTTCTCCCTATACCCCCCAGACCCCCCACCAGGGATTCCCATTCCTTCCTCGCAAGCTCAAGCACCCCAGAGTGCGATGCCCGTGGCATTTCCATACTCCATCTGCTCTTTTTTTTTTTTAATTTTTTTTTTAACGTGGGACCTGGGATCCGAACTCAGAACCTTGTGCTTGTGAGACAGAGTCACAACCCCTGAGCCATCTCTCCAGCCCCTCCATCTGCTCTTTTTTAAAAGAATTTTTCCCTAGGCGCCAAAAGGTTGAGGGATTGTCCCCATACCTTCCACAGGGACATCGTATTCCATCTACCTTTGAATCTACTCTTATAGTAAGACTCTATTTTAACAACCTTTTATCCCTGGCCAGGAGGTGACCTCCAATACCAATCAGGATGGAGCCAAGCGCGATGCAGGAGCAGCAAAACTGAAAAGAACAACAAACCATAATTCAGAACATCAAAGACCCTACATTAATCACCTGGAACCAGACCAGCCAAATCTCTCCCCATCCTAAAGCTCAGGGAAATTTGCAGAAGAGAGGGCGGTAAGATTATAAGAGCCTAAAGATGGGGAGAAGCAATGATACGCAAGATACTCCACACAAGTTAGGGTTGCAGTAGCCATAATAGGACTTTGCATGACCTGTGCAATGACTGACATATCAATGACCCCCCAAAGTCTAGCATGGATCGCAGGCATTAGGATCCTTAGAGGCACTGGGAGAAAGGGAGGGAGGGGGATGAAAGCAAGGAGAAATGGAGGGAGGGAGCAAGGGGGTCTGAGGAGGAGTGGAGGGAGGGGACCAGAGTTCCTAGTAAGTTTGTATGAGTGGAAAATAATAATAAAAAAAAATAAAAAAGAGGAACATATTCTATATCATAAAATATTAAATCAAATAACATTTAAATGTATCTGAATATATGACATTTGATGTAAAAATGTAGTTTATGGGCTTTTGAAGACCAAAATTACAACCTGATTTTTTGAACACCCCCCCAAAATTCTTCTCTGTTATATAGCAAAATGTTAATATGATCAATAATGTAATCAATAAACCACATTATTTACCAAAAATAAAATAAAATTTTGCCTGTGTGTGTGTATCAGATGGCATTGTATGCCCCTGTGGAGGCTCAAGGGTAACTTCAGGAATCATCTTGGATTGCTTTTACCTCCTTTTTGCTTCCCTTTGAGATTCTCAGGCTCCAACCACCAGGGTGGAAGTGCAGGAAGCTCAAGCCTCCTCCATTTTCACCTGGTGTTTTTTTTTTTAAACATGGGACCTGGGATTAGAACTCAGGACCTTCTGTTTTAGAGGCACAGTCTTAGCCCCTGAGCTATCTTTCCAGTTCTCACAGTGGCATCTGCCAGCACTGAAGTGACCTGATACTAGCAGTTCATTAGTAGTAGGGTTTGGGCTAGATTCTGAGCTGAAGAGCCAGCACATGAGAGGCTTGGAGAAGGTAGGGAAACGAGCAGAGAATTAGATTCTCTTTCAGGAAGACAGAGCCAAATGTCTGATCCTTTTTGTATTGTGCCAGGAATCATATCCAGCTGTCAATCCGGTCAGGTTCAAAACAGCATGGATACAGGAAGAGGCAGGAGAATGGGGGGCTTCGGTGCTATCACCCTAACTCCTGCCCTGTGTTCATCTCTCCTGCTCTCCTCACGCTCCCACGCAGCCCTGATGCTGAGAAGTGCCGAGTATAAAGGATGGCTTCAATTGAAGTGGCGGAGAGGGAAAAAAAAAGGCTGAATATTTCCAATAGATATCTACTAAAAAACAAAAGATATTAACTTTTACCCAATGTACCAGGTATTGTGCAGAAAAAAAAAGTTTTCTCAGGTATCTGCTTCTCACAATACTTCCACAATACAGGTGTTTTATTAAATATTTTTATTCTTTGACACTTTCCTACATGAATACAATGAATCCAGGAGTTTTTATCCTTAGTACCCAGCCTGTCTCCTTTCCTGTCCCACTTCTTACGTTCTCCTTTCCAGCCAGTCTCTCTCCTACCCCCTCATCTCCCTGCCTGTGTGTGGTCCCCTGGGTTTCATGGGTTGCCTGTACGGGCAGGTGCCTGAGCAAGTACCTGCTGGGCCGCGGATGACTCATCAATGAGTAAATCACTGGGGAAAGCAGCGCCCCTTCTGCTGTCTGTGACAGATATCACTGTCTGTTCCACAGAAAGAGAAACAGGATGCGGTACTCGAGAAGCTACATGATGGAGTTTACTCGAGAAGCTACATGATGGAGTTTACTCGAGAAGCTACATGATGGAGTTTACTCGAGAAGCTACATGATGGAGTTGTGGGAAGCGGTAGGACTGAGATTTACGAGGATTTTCTAGCAAAAGTAAAAGGATTTGCTCTTTTTCTTGTTTTTTCCTGGATAGGTCTGGAAAGAGGCAGATCCCTAGTAAATCACAGCTGACCCCCGGAACTGGCCAGGGGACCTCAGACAGGAAAGCATCATAACTTCACAGGCTACCTTTGTTTTGTGCACTTTGGTAAAGGAAGGAGCAGCCATATGCTCAGCGAGGCATACGCACCTTATGACCCTCAACACAATCACTTCCTGGTCTCCGGCCAACAAGACTACGGCACTCTCTACCTAAGCGAATAAGCAGTGTGTGTGTGTGTGTGTGTGTGTGTGTGCGCGCGCGCGCGCGCACATGCACGCTTTCACGCAGGATTTGTGCAGCATAGGTGTGCAGCTCACAGGACACACCTTGCGTTCTTGGCTCAGATCCCTTCCTCTCTGTAAAGAGCAGGACCGTGTATTTGTTTTAGTCATTCTTCTCTTCCTGAAGTGCTCTGGGAAAGGCAGAAACTGGCTGGGGTTTAGTGGGGATGGGACCCAGCCTGAGGTGGGCTATGGAGACCCTCTAGGTCTGCGCATGTCGGACAGAGAACAGTAGCAACAATGCAGGCAAGCAGCCCGGTTCTCTGGTCTCTCCAGATCAGGAGAGAAACCTACTTTCCCGTTTCACCTGCCTGGTTCTCTTATCTGCCCCTGTTCTCAAGATAAGCCCTGGAGGCCTTGGCTGACTTAAACTAGAGATTTCCCTCTGTCTCCCAGAACCTAATTTGCTTAGTCAAAGGCCCCAAAGCTACTTCCTCTTCAGATTGCAAAGGGAGTGAGACCAAAAGGAATCTTCTAATTGGATCAACTTCCCTCCAAGCTTCCTTTTTCTGGCAGATATCCATCCATCACCTCCACACTAAGGAATTCTCGCTCTTCCTTTCCGACATCTACACTTACCAGCTTTCTATCTAGAATCAAAATCACTCCTTGCTCTTTAAGTGTCAAGGGTATAATGATTAGTTCTGATTTCATGATTCATTTGTTTGTGCTGACCAAACTGTACTTTGGAACTGACCAAAACTGTACAAGGAACTTGCCGATTCTTTTGAAAACAAACAAACAAAAATACCTTTCTGGTGTTTTCTGATTCTTATTTATTTGAAATGTAATCTCCTTTGGTAGTACATCTTTTGTGTCATTATTGAATAATGTCCTTAAAATTCAGTTTAGGAAACATGTTCTTGCTTGTAAAGTCCTTCTTATAAAAGAAGGGCTCCTCATGGCATGCTAATTACAAAAGCCTAGTCCTATGCTTTGGCCTCCTCTTCATTCTGTGTGTGTGTGTGTGTGTGTGTGTGTGTGTGTGTGTGTGTATGTGTGTGTGTGTGTCTGCCACTTCCATTCCAGTCTCCTGTGACCGGGTCTCACTTCATAGATTCTCCCACTAATTCCTTGACTCCCACTTCATAGATTCTCCCACTAATTCCTTGACTCCCGGCTGAGTCAAGGAATAGGAAAACCTGCCTCAGGACCACATTAGTGATAAGAACCCAGGGATTTTTTTTTTTTTTTTAATTCTCTGCAGGATACAATGTTTTAGTTCTGAAGTATGGGATTGATAAAGAAAAAAAAGAAGAAAAGCAGAGAGACAGTACGTCATGAGATCCTCAGGGGCAACAGCTGATAGACCACCTTTATGTAGATTTCCTTAAAGCCTGACACACACAGTTCAATTACCCAGCCTCTCCTATACAGACACAACAGTAAATAAATCAGGTTGGGTGTTTTCCTGATGTTCTCAGTCTTATGCTATGGAATTTAAAAAATTCATGAACTACATCATTAAGAAGTGTGGTAAGTATGCGAAAAGGAACATACGTCTCAGGGAACAGAGACCTAGCTTCTGACCTGTCAGAGGTCCACGGAAGCTTGGCTGAGGAAGTAACTTTGAAGTAGCGGTCTAAGCTGGCTTGGAGTCAGACACGAAGCACACGAAGATTTCAACCAACTGAAATCTGCTCCCCGTTAAGACTAGAGTGATTCTTTCATATGTGTTGAGATGGATGTGGGAAACGCCTGGAAATCTTTAAGTCTTTCATGTCATATGTGATGAAATGCAAATACGTACATGAGCTACAGAAGGTCACTCCGGGCCGGAAGAAGCTTCCAGGCTTCGGGTCCCCTGCACAGTGTCTGGTGACTACACAGCTCAGGACAGCACTTTCAGGGGCTTATCTGGGATTCCAAGGCTGCATAGATGACCTGCACACTGAATGGTATGCTGTGGGTTAAGTATAATTTTAATTGAATATTTTGGGGGTGGGGGTTTGTCACAGTTTAAATGGAAGTCGTTCCCCCAAAGACCCCTGTGTTTGAATCCTTAGGTGATATTTGGGAAGGTCATGGCACCTCTGGGGGGTGGAGCCTTGCTGGAGGAAGGCAGTCACAGGGGTTGTTGGGCCTTGAGGGTTAGCCCTGCCCTGCTTTCCCTACTATCGATGTTTGCAGTGGAGAAGCCTTGTTCCGTTTCTGCTGCCTGCCGCGCCTTTTCCACCACAATGGACTGTCCCTGCCCCCCTGCAACTGTAAGCCAAATCGATCTCCCCTTTCTCTCCTTTAAGTTGTTTGAGCCTGAGTGGTGTCTCACAGCAGCAGAAGAGTCATTATGACAGGGGGGTCGACAGAACTTAAAGCCAGGACTGGGCCCCTGCTAAACAAGTCCTACCCCAGCTGTAACACAGCACTTTCAGCAACAGAACCCAAGGATCTCTCTGAAGAATGACTCAACGTGCTCTGTCATTTTTGACCAGAAAGTATTTGTAAACCAATACACTGAGAGGGTGATGTCTCCATTTGCATGTCTGCTGAAAGAAAGAGAAGTGAATGAACTGTAGAAATGGTAATGTACTGTCATAGTTAGGCACAGGTGCCAACTTGATACTTGAAGTTTGGAACTCTGGGCACATTTGTAGAGAATTAGTAGTTTTGAGCTCTGGGCACATTTGTAGTGAAGCCCAGAGCAAACCTGCAGGAGACTATCTAGTTGATGGGTGAACAAGGCCCTTGACAGGTGAATAAAATGCAGACAGCTGGTTGAGGAAGTTGGCATCCTTGTATATACTTGGCCAGACATGCTGGTCTGGCAAGTAAGGATCGTCCCTCTCTCAGCTGTTTTGTGGTGATGGTGTGGCCAGATCCTTGGTCCTGGTGCTGGTGTGAGCTCTTCCATCAAGCTGGTCAAGAATTGTAACCGGACTATTGGACTATCTCAAGATTTTCCCTTTAAACCGTTTGATAGTGATTTTGTCAGCAACCATGCAGGCTAACTGCAACAGGTACTAACATGATCAGTTAATCCAGAATGACTGTGTAGTCTACTGCTTTTCTCAATTAGCCCAGAACTACAATTAGCAGGTACTTTGGTTATTATCACATCTGAGCTTTTTCTTGCCCTCCCCCCAGATCCACAGGAGCAACCTGGGGTAACAGGCTGGGCATTTCCATGCCTTTGTGAGACCTCTGATCTGACCTACTTTGCTCCTTACTGTTCCCATCACACCATCACACCCAGTAGGAACGCTTGCCGAGAGCTCTGATTATTGCTGCATGTTAGCAATGATAACAATAATAACAATTATGAGAGTTCCCCAAAGTGGCCAGGAGGTATCTCAGAAGAGAAACCTCACAGTGGAGAGACAATTCTATTGAGCACAGTTCAAATCTTTATTCCTTTCCCTACCTCACACCTTCAAGAAGCAGACAGGTTAGAAATGGCCCTTCAGTCCAAACAAGACCTCTTTCCACCTGTCCATCACTCTTAGCCCCTACTTTGCATTAACTGCTTTTACGCCTTGCTGCTCCTAGGGAAACATCACTAGAAAAGCAGCTGTCCTCCAGACAATGAAATTGCCTGCCTTCCAGCAGGCATTTCCAGTGGGCAGAATTCTTAACCTGTTGCTATAGCAGCAGAAAGAATGTGATTCAAGCAGCTCTGTTGAGATCCATATCCAAATCCCTCCTGCTCCCGGAGAACATTAACCCTTCACTGCCCCTCTGCAGGGGCAGAAGTAGCAGGGACGAACCCCATTTTTCTCTTGATGCTGGAAGCAATCATCTTAGCATTCGCATGCTGTTTCCATGGTAAACACGCATGGCCTTTGGTACTGAACAGGAGGAAGGAGTAGGCTGTTCAATTACCCCTCAAACGGCAATACATTGTGTAGCATAGTGACGTCAGAGTACATGTGAGATGTTCACCAAAGATATCACCAGGAAGGAAATGACCTATTCAAGATAACCAGCTTATTTTCTAATAAGCTGTATATATGGAACCCCTGCATTAATTTAACAGACATTAACACTAGAAATGTCTGCTCCGATCTTCTCAGGCCATCTCTGAAGCACTGTTTAATGAGTTGTTTACTTAGACAATTTTTTTTTCCATAAAACAGAAATAGCATAAGAACTCTGTGCTGACCGCAAGGTTATCACCCTTCATTGTGTTGCTAGGCAACAGAAATGGCAGGTAGTACTCCGACAATACACCAAAGCAGCACGGTCAAGGCCCTCTGAAATGGTCCCCATCCCGATTCATTCCTGTGGTCAAGACACGAAGGAAGAAACTTCAGGAAATAGATTTCAGAAATGACCTACCTATATGTGGTCTAGCCTGCTTGGCTCGCATGGCAGAATAGAAATCTCAGACCATCAAACATCTGACTAGACTTCCTCATTTCCCTTGGGGCACAGACACCAGGAGGGCGGGCTTTCTCAGGAGGCTGACCTTGGTACAGAGGTGAAGCCAGGCAGCAGGAAACCAGACTGCCAAGCCGAAGCTGAGAAAAGACAGGTTGCTGAACTCAGCGGGCCACTGGATATGATCCTTCTACCTGTCTGACGTACGACAAGGATTCAAAGGCACAGAATGATCAGCAGCAAAGCTCTATTATTAGACTAAGTAATTAGATTAAGATGCTATAGAACATGGCTTCTGTCCTGGAGAATACTTGAGAATGTCAATCATATGTTAAGACACTGGTTTCTTATCTCCATGTGAGGCTACAACAGGGAAAGATGGGCTCTTGGGAAGGAAAATTCACCCAAACCTTGTAACAATGGCAACGTTGGAATAGGAGCTGGGAAAGAAAGACCCCCAAGAATTAGACTGGATGGAAACTGGAGGAGACGGTAATGAAATACTATCCTATGGCTTGAAGTAATGGCTCAAGAAGATGGATATTTCTCTGCCTCTGGGCTCGCTGGATCTAGTTATGGAGCCACAAGTCTTTCCAAATAGGACAAGATGGAACTCCCTCAAAGAAGAGATGAATTTAATGATCCTATTGTCCTTCTTATGTTAAGAAAATGGATCTATTTTCATGGTAGGCAGAAGCTCACCACAAAGTCCACTGACTGAACTTTCAAAACTAGCTCCACCAGGGACCCACCAATCAAAGATCAGACAGGACACCAATAAAAAGTTCCTATTTTTGATTCCCCAAAAGTTTATAAAAGAGGCATTCATGGCCCAGAGTCTTTGGAGCAAGACTTGGACCACTCTTACCTTTCCCTCCAACTACCCAAGCAGTCAGAGACTTCTTGTTTCCCCTGATTCTCTCTGCAACCAGGTGTCCCTCCTTTTCCTTTGTTTCTCAAGAAATCTTACTAAAAAGCATTCAGTGGTGTCCTGACTTCATCCTTCAAATTCAGGATGGAAGGACCTTTATTTAAAACCAGTAACAACTTCATCTAACAAAGACAGAAGGCTCTTATATTAACGCTTCATCCTTGTTTCAGTTCTGCCTGGACTGGCACACACACACACACACACACACACACACACACACACACACACACACACTTTCAAATCTTCAGATCTCAGCCTCACACTAGAGCAAAAGTGTCCTATACCCTTGCAGCATACTGTCCTCGGAGAGATTTGCGATATGGATGATGTAAGACTCTCTCTGATGTCTCTTCCTGGCTTGGGATTTACCTACAGATCTGAAATGTGACATTGCTCCGAGTCATTGTGACATCCTCTGCAAACCTGCACAGCACTGAGGCCGGCATAGGAAAAAATGTTACAAGGAAAAGATGAGCAAATGAGCAGGCAACAGCTTAGAAGCGCAGGGGACTGGAACTCACTGCAACGACAGCCAAGTATAGTCTAGCCAGGGGCCACTGCTCAGTGCTCGCCACTCACCCTTGCTCCACTGTGCTACTTAGGAAATTCACTAGAACTGCTCAGACTGAAGCCACAACTGTTTTCTGTGCTATCTCTCAACACACATATGCAGCTTGGCTGAAAGGCGGCAACAGTTACCCTAGCATCCCATCAGATGACACACTGCTTTCTATTGATTTAGAACAATCACCCTGCCTTTTGGTGAGCAGCCACCAAATGCTTTCAACACCTACTTGTGAGGTTGGGACAGCAGGGGGTGGAAGGAGAATTCCAAAAAACCAGAAACACAGGCTGCTTAGAGGAATGGCTAGGCAAGTTCCTAAGTGCCTGAAGGCTCTGTGAGGGAACTGGGGACGTGGGAAGGAGAAAGTAGATCCTACTCAAAGACAAAGCTGCCTGAAGTGCATAGTTGATTATAATTTAGGCATCTGGTTTTATTTTTTGTCTGTGAGGCACTGTTTAAAACACCGGGAGTGTGTGCAAAATACAACAGAGTAAGAAGAGATGCTTGAATTCCCTGTGAAAGATACCCCAGAAAAGCCAAATTCAAGCAGGCACTGCATTCGATTCATTATATAAACAAGACTGGGAAGTTAAGGCAGGCGTGCAGGGGATTGATGCCACACTCTTCCAAACTGTCTTCTGCCCCAGACTCTGGATCCAAGCATGCAGGAGGCTTGTCAGGAACTGCGATGCTCTTAATACCATAAGGTGAGACTTAATAATGATGTTCTTGATACCATAAGGTAAGACTTAATGTGCATATGAATCCCTGGTAGCCAGAAGGGCTAGGGGTGCTATTCACTCCTTGGGAGCTCTCCATGGCCTCCTTTTGTTTTCTATCCTAATTGGGGAGTTGCAGCTTTCCATGAAATTTCCAGGTAAAACCATCACAATGATTCTCAGTGCTTCCCGCCTCGTCCCTCGCTCACTGGCCTCAGAACGAGTGGCATTCCTGGATCAGACGATGAACTAGATTGGGCAGCGGTCTCTGCTCGTGATTAGCCGAGGGAGAAACCAAAGTGCTAAGGAAGGGGACCCCTGGCATCATCACCCCAGAAACATGAATGAACCACAGTGACAGAGATTGGTGACTCTTCAGCAAAAGGTGCCCAGTGCCTTTCGCATGCTGAAGAGAGGCACGGGTGCTCTACGGAAGGGGGTCTGTCTGTGCCCTCTCCGGACCCCTCCTCACCCACGGCTCTCCCAGCCAACTTTATGTTCTCTCTTGCTGTGTGATTTCTGCTTTAATCAGTTCACCGTTGCTCTACGATGCCAGGTAGGGCTGGTCTAGGCTGCTCCTTACCCAGCCACCTTGCGCAGAAGTGCCAGGCAGGAGCCGCACTGCATTTGCAGAAACACCTGGGCCCAGGGCCAAACATCCACATGCGCGTAAGTGCCTGGGCTTCGGGCGATTTCAAATGCAGTTTCCCATGAACCCTCCTAGCTCAGCATCTTCCCTCTCCAATGCAGTCATGAGGCAATCTCTCCCGGCTGGTTAACAAATAGGGCTGTGGATCCCATTAACTTTATCCACAGCCCTACCTCTCCGAGGACATTCTTTCTTTTTCTTCCCAGGCATTAAAGTTTGGGGTAGGCCAGGAACCAGGGGTGGGAGTGGTATTCCTCCACATGCCAGCGCAATCGATGGCAATCGATGCTTGTGTTCAGCGTATCCGACACACAGAAGTCTGCTAACAATGTGCCACTTGATGCTCTGAATGGCTCTCACCCACAGCATTGGAGGGAGAAGCCTTTGGCAGCAGCCCCACTCTAGAAACCTGCTTCCCAGCCTCCCCCATGTGCTGGCCGACCCTCCCCTCGGAGGATTCCCAGCACACCACACAAAGACCTCGATTTTCTCCCTTAAGTCCCACACGAATCCCACACGGAATGTCAGACTGTTTTCTTCCCCTCGTGCAGCCCCCGTGTAAGACTTCCATGTTCACCCAGATTTCATTAAACCAACTTATCTTTCAACACTTTGCCTCGAATCCTACCTCCTGCCATCTCTCCACAGTAAAAACCTTTTAAATAGGATTTCCTGTTTGCTTTTTGAGACAAAAATGTCATCTTGGTTTATTTTAAAGCTATGGTTGCAATAAGCTTACACTTTGATTAGTCAGAGGGAGCCCTGTGTATTAAAATGCTCTTGGTGCTTTTTCTTCTTCAAATTCTATTTGGTAAGCAATGTAACTTGGGGTGGGAGATAGAAGTGAGGGATTTCTACAGTGCCTAAAGAGCAAGTTACACCAATCAGAGGTCAGCAGTATGTTAAGTTTTGTCCCAAGGCCAAACGATCAGGTTACAAATTCTAATAAACCTTGAAGAAAGACAGACATTTCTTTGTCTCAGGACCACGGAGAACTAACCAACCAAACCAAACCAAACGCCTTTGATTCTCTCAGAAACTCTTCCACCTAAACATGATCAAGCCATGAAGCCAAGAGTAAAGCGAGCAAAGTGAATGAATGATCCTGAAGCAGGCAGGCAGCCCTTACCATGGGCAGCTCAGGTCCCCTGGTTCCTCCCGGTACCGGCAGGTGGTGGTGCGGGGTCCCGGCGGTGGGTGCGGGTTGAGGTGTGCTCCCGGCATGCTTGAACAGGACTTACCGCCGTCTGCCTGCCTGTCTGCCACTCAGCCCTTCTGTCTGGGTGGGATGGGCCAAGAGGCAAAAGAAGGGGGGGTGGTGCTAGGCAGGTTACTCACAGGCCTCCCTGGTAGACACACCCAGGAGGAGGGAGAAGCCAAGCGGACTGTGAGATTCTTCTGAGCCTGAGATCTGGCTTCTGATTCCTTTTGTTATTACTTCCTGAACTTTGAGCTGAGGCAGCCAGGGCCTGGGCAATAAAGGGAGGCAGGGATGCCGCCTGGGTGAATAGTGTGAGGAATGCTTACGCGCGCACATACTTGGAAATGCAACCCCCAAATTTGTTTCTGCTTCAGGTGAAGGGATCCACGGGGGTCCTTCGCAGGGGAGGAATGGCTGCCCTCAGGTGGGGGCTTGGAAGGATCTGGAGCAAACAGTCCTGGTGCAGGTCGGGAACCCGACTTTCAGACTCACGTTAGAGGATGCTCACCTGTCTCCCACAGCCTGTGGATCTTGTCTTGCACAAGTTGCACATTTTCAAAATAGGAATCTGTAAGTGAAGATGTTAGAAGCGGGCACACGGTGTAAATGCAAGAACTTGTCACCTGATAGATTTCATGGGTACATCCAGAAGCGAAGCTTTTCACAGCGGAGGGGCTCACATCTGTCTGTCCTGGCGAGCGTGGGGGTCTATAAATTAAAGCTCAGCAGCAGCGACACAGAGACCATGGAGCCGAGGCTGGAGACTTTCCACAGGACAGATGTTTATCCCATTAACCCAAAGATACCCTCCCGGGTGGCATCACCCTTCTTCCCTCAGCTGGCCCAATTCAAGATCCGCGTGATTCCACCACCCAACCAGGAGTGCCTCCCGGGGGCTGCTAAACACATACTTTTCTTCTTGCACTTCATCTACAGTCACTTTTTCTGAAATTTTTATAGCTTTTCAGAAACTGATATTCCACGGGCACAACTGTGTGGATGTTACTAGTATAATAAAAGCGGAAAAAAATTATGTTTCTTTACTGTGTAGCTTTGCAGCCTTTAAGAAGTTAACCTAATAGAAGGCCAATGTGTTGGTCATGCATGCATTACCAGCGGTTACTGGAGAGGAGGATTGCCATTAAGGAGGGTAACTGAGTTCTAGAGTGACACCCAGTTTCATGACAAAACGAAACAAACAAAAAGATAAAATTCACCGAGACTCTCTAGGCTCTTGTTAATGTGCTAATGAGAAATGTGCCATTTCCAAGTTCTAAGTTTTTGGGTTTTTGTTGTTGTTGTTGTTGTTGTTTTTAGGGTGAGGATCTGCTGAACTTGGTAACCTGCATCACAAAGGTGAGTTATTACACGTTTCTTTTCCTCTTTCAAAAATCTCTTTGACGTTATAAAAAAGCTCCTCATGAAAGTTTTGTTGTAGTAGATGAGGGCATAAAACAAAAGGTTAAAAAAAAAACCCCTATTATTCCCAACATGGTCCCATTCCTCAGAGACAAGTACTATTAGCAGTTTCATGATGTCTATTCTAGATATTTTTATGCATAAAAACCATGTATGAATCTTCTTTTAAAATAACATACCCAGATTTGAAGTATACACACCATGTGTGATTTGGCACATTTTTTGAACTTAATGATATATGTGAAATTTTCCCTATCAGCACATAGAACTGCTATTAAGTTAGAGGAAAGAAAAGTAAAAGGCGGGTCCAGGGCTGGGGCGAATCTCACCGGGAAAGCACTTGCCTGGCATTCAGAAGTCTTAAGCTTCATCTCCGGCACTGAACAAAAAGTAAAGCACGGATGAAGCGTCCTCCTGTGCACGCCGGCTCCGCGCGAGGTGTCTGGCTTTCCGCTGCAGCTCTGCTGTAAACCTCACACCAGATGCCTCTGCATTGGGTGGGAAAGATCCCGGAACTCACCGTACACTCACAGTACAGGTCAATTACAGTGGTGGAAAAATAGACTGAGCACCTATTCTGTACAAGGCACTTCTTTTTTAAAATTTATTATTTATTTATTCAAGTGTGTGTGTGTGTGTGTGTGTGTGTGTGCGCGCGTGTAGAACCAAGGGTGAATTCGGGAATAATCGTGGACTGCTTCTACCTCCTTTTTGCTCTGCCCCCAGATTCACAGGCTCCACCCACCAGGACCAGAAGCGCAGGCAGCCCCTGCTTCTGCCTGGTGCTTGTACATGGGATCTAGGATCCGAACTCAGGACCCTCTACCTGCAAGGCAGAGGCTTAACCCCTGAGCCATCTCTCCAGCCCCTGGGCAAGGCACTTCTAAAAATACTTACTTGGGTTCCTGTCCTATCTCATGAGCACTAAAAATGGATTTCTTTTTAAATGGATAGACTCCTCTCTTGCTCCCCACAACCCTGCAAGCAGGTGCCATTAGCCCATTTTATAGAAACAACCGTATCAGCACATACAGCCAGCAAAGTGCACGACAAATGCTTAAAGCTGCAGTGTTGCCAAAGTAAATGTGGTGCCCGCAACCCTGATCATGGCACGACGAGTTTCTCAAAGCAGCACTACGAAGAGGGTCCCGTCTTTTCTAGGGAACACTGCTCCTGCAGTATTCGTGGCTTTTTGTTCTTGGGTTTTCTATAAATTCCAGACACAATCAATAACTCTTCTAAGAACATGTGCAGCAACAAGTCTCACAGTCATTTAAAATAGTTAAGCTGCGGTTCCACAACAGACAATGTCACATTTTTACAAAATTACACATTTTGACAGATATGCTATCTAGAAGGCTTCTCTAAGCTTATTTATTTTATTACCTGGTCTTTATGAAGCAACTCTAAAATATGTGCATGCAAACTCCATGTTACGCCATACAAGAGATTCTAACCCATCCTATGGTGCACGTACAGTAAACAGGTGATCATAAGTCTGATAACAGCTTACAAGTTAGAGCAAGCCAATAGCACGTTACTAATAATCTTTACTGGCTGCTGCCTTGGGACTTAAAAGGTCATTGGAGGAATGACTTTATCCTGACTCATTTCTTAGAAAAAACGTCCAGGAATAATATAAATCCACACCTTCTGATTTTCTCAACTGACACTCCTATTAAAAAAAAAAAAAAAAAAAAGACAGAGACCTTCAACATCGACCTACTGGGCTTCATTCCTCCCAACACAGATGCAGATGTGTCTCCATGGTACAAGGCACTAAATAGATGCTCTCTTTTTCTCTCTACAACTCCCAAGCAAGGAGGTGTGGTGGTAGACGGAGAGAAGGGAAGAACAGCGACCCCCTCACACAGGTGACTATGGCGAGTGGGTGCTATGTATTGCACCCTAAGGGTTGAAGAGAAATGACAGAGAAACTGACTCCTCTCCTCCCAAATCGTTCCAGCACAGGCCACAACATGAGAGGAGCTCTTTAGTTCTAGTATTTGCTCCCTCCCCACGTCTGATTTATAGGAATCCTCGGGTCCAGTGGAATGGCTGCTAACAAGAGCACAGTGTTGCTTATTCTCAATTAACTTCCTTCTGGAAAGATGACAGATCTGGGCTGGTGAGATGGCTCAGGGGTTAAGACTCTGCCTCTCAAGCAGAAGGTCCTAAGTTCAGATCCCAGGTCCCATGTAACAATGCCAGGTGGAAGTGGTGGCGGCTTGTACTTCTGGCCTTGGTGGGTGGAGCATGGAAATCCCAGAGCAAACCAAGGAGGAGGTAGAAGTAATCCAAGATGATTCCTGAAGTTATCCTTGGCCCTCCACAGGGACACACAGTGACCTCTGATACACACATAATAATAATAATAATAATAATAGTAATAAAAGATGACCAGATCTGGAATAGATTAAGAAGTCTTCTCCGACACAAAAGGCGTAAACTGTTCTAGGCTCAGCAGAGGGAAGAAGCGGCAGATGTGCGATGACATTGAGTATTTTCAACATTAGGTTATGGGAAATTTCAAATGTGCACAAAAGCAGAGAAAAAGGTGTGGCAAACCATCACATGTCACCATAACAACGATCGAGAGGCTGTTGGGAGGCTGATATCTTGAGGTGTATGAGGGCTCACCCAGTGCTGTGATTTGGGGACGCGTCCCTGAGACGTTCATGTGTTAGAAGCTGGGTCCCAGGATGGTACTCCCAGGAGAGAGTGTGTCCTTTGAATGGATGAGTCCTAGTAGATCATTCGGCCACTTAAAGGGTGCCCTGAAAGGGGGATTGTGGGATCTTGGTCCTCTCTCTTTCTCTTTGTGGCCACAAAGTAACTTTACTGCGCCCTGTGCTCCCTCCAGATGAACTGCCTTGACACAGACTCAGATCTCAGATGGGAACCTCCAAAACTGTGAGCCAAAATGAATCTTTTATAAGATGATTATTTCAGATTCTTTACTGTAGTCGTGGAAAGCTGACTAGCACACCTTATACAATGGGTTGAACCATACCCTCTACTCAGTAGGCTGGAGTCCTAGCCCCCAGAACCTGTCCAGTGTGGCATTAATAGGAAATGGGGTCTTTACAGAGGTCATCAAGATGGGTGACACTAGGTTCATTGTTTTCCATATAAGAGGAGACACAATGAAATACAGGGGGGAAGGCCAAGTGAAAATGGAGGCAGAGACTGGAGGTATGGAGACCACCAGCCAAGGACTGCCAAGGATTGCCAGCAAGCACCTGATACCCTAACAAAATGTTCATGTAGAATTTCTGGCCTCCAGGACTGGGAGATAATCATTTCTATTGTGTAAGGCTGTGTGGTTTGTGGTAACCTGTTACAAAAGATCTAGGAAGCAAAAACACGCAGGGAACGCAAACCCAAAGCATGGATCAATAGGTCTAGCTGTGGCTTAAACTATTCACTGGGAAAGACAAGAAGGAGTGGGGGTGGGAGGATCCTGAAGGGGAGAACCTGAATCAGCTCTAATCTACCTTACAGCACAGGGCCGACTCTTCAAAGCTGCACAAGTAGCAGCAGGTAACCTGCTTTACCTGAAAGGCAGGCCAAAGCTGCATAACCAGTTGGCACAAATGCTTCATGATGAGAATACTCTCTGGGGACTTTCGAGAGCTTTCACATTCTTTCTAGGTAGGGAAAATGTCAGGGAACCAGGCTCAGCAGGAGGGGAGCTCTATTCCACGCATCCTCCAGGCATTGAGAGATGGGCCAATGGACGCGGTCACACACAAACATGATGCTCCAAACTGCTGCTGCACCTGTCCTCGCTAAGGGTCAGCCTGCCGCTGAGCATTCATCATCATGATCGTGCAGAACAACCTAGCGTGAAAGGGCGCTGACTCAGCCCCTTCACAAAGCACTCGGGATGTTTGAAGCAGTGAGTCACCATGGGGGAGGTTCCTGCTTTCTGAACATGCTCTGCCCACTGAGCGGGATGCTACCGAGAAGAGGAGCTTCCAGCTCTCATAAATGAAGGTGTCAGGGCTGCCAGATTATAAAGCAGCTGTCTCTCTCTCCCTCTTTCATTTCTTTTAATATTACGACCAGGTTTTATACTGAAATGCCTTTGATGAAAACTGTTTTGTTTTTTTTTTTAAACGGGGGAAGAGCTGCTACATGCGTTTCGTGAGCACGTTTGCTCCACGGCACTGGCTACCACCCCCCCCCACTCTAACCAGGGGTCAGCAGCACATGCTTAATTGGCAGCTAATTATTCCAGGTGTGCTGGTTTTATGCTCCCACTTCGCTTCCCCTGAGCAGGAATGACCTCCCTTCACGCCATCTGTTGGCAGGACCCCAATGCCTTACACACACACACACACACACACCCTCCCCAGCACTCTGGAAAATGAGTCACAGTGAGCTGTCTAATGATGATTCTGGGGCAAAGGAAGACTGAAAGGGCTAGGAGTAAGACTTCTGCTTGCGTTTGGGGTCCAGAAAATCCTTTCCTACTTATTCCCCTAAACTACACCACTAAGCCCATTGGCAGACTGTGCAGATGAGACTAAGATCCAACTATGAGTGAGTGAAATGCACCCAGAACCCCAGGGTGGAGGAGGGTGGTGGAGGGGGGGTGCACCTGTGTGTGTGTGTGTGTGTGTGTGTGTGTGTGTGTATGGCTAAAACCACACTCTTTCCTGCAGACTGAAAGCCAGCTTGCTCGGTGACCTTGAAATGCTTTCCACCAGTGCCTTGGGTAATTGCTGATAGCAACAAAGACACTGGAGTCCCATGTTCCCATGTGGATACATGGACAAGGGTGTTAAGGGCTGTATGGTGCTGGGTTTTGTTTGGTTTTGGTTTTGCTTGTCTATTTTCTCTTGCCTTTTTTCAAGCCAAAGTCTCACTAGGTCACTCAGGCTGGTCTAAATCTTGCCGTATAGCCCACGGCAGCCTCAAACCTGCAATCTCCTGCTTCCGCCTCCTGAGTGCTGGGAAGTGTGAGCCACCACACCGGGCTTGTGCTAGGTCCTTTACCTCTGGGCTTTGATTTATTCTGCTTGGCTTTCCAAGGCAGGTGCAAGCCTGTTTCCCCAGCTGGAAAGCCATCTGGGAAGGGCAGAGCACTGACTCTTCTTGGGTCACCTAAGCACTGCAGCTCTGGCACCATTGGGAGGGAGGGGGCAGAGCTATAGAACCACTAGATAGCTCAACTATTGGCTCTTGGCCAGTCTTCTTCCACACACTTGCAAACTGCCCGCCAAAATAAGCAACGAACCCTGGAGTCAAGCCACAAAGATGGCCCCTGGGCTTAAATCAGCCTTGGACAGAGGGAATGAAAGTCCCATAATTACACTGTGCACTAAGGTTAACAGCCACATTCTCTCTCCTATCCGCATCCAGCAGATAGCAGAGGTCAGAGCCATAGAAACCAAACAAAAGGCTCCAAAGAGTCACACATCTCAGCCGGACTGCTGCCAGCCCCCGCAGGCAAGCACCCCCAAATGCCCCACTGTTTAATGAAGACTTGGCCTGTCATCTTGCTAGGGAACAAACTCCACAGCTGTCTGAGAGAGATTGATTTTGATTCTCTAACAAAACAGTGAATTCTCCAATAAGGTCACGAGCCAGCAATGAAATAGGCCATAAACACAGTTAAAGGCTTGAGGCCCTTAGAGTAATTGGTTGGATCTCTCCCGAGCTCTGGGCCAGCCAAATCCTACTGCTGAGGAAGTGCTGAGCAGCATGGCTGCGAGGCGTGAGGAAGGCACCCCACCCACCGGTGCATGGCAGGCCAGGACTCCCTCCAGGGATGCCACCCCACCCACCGGTGCATGGCAGGCCAGGACTCCCTCCAGGGATGCTGCAAGCCTTGGGCATATTCACTTAGAACCATCTAGAACCAACATATCGAATGAGTGCAGCCAGCTTGCTTTGCAGGTTTTTTTGGAGACAGGAGAAAAGGATTCTGAAAGATGCCACCTCACATTCAAAAAATGACTTATATACAACAGCACCGATAGCATTAAAAATGCTAGTACTTTATACACATCAAATTCAAGTGCTGTCTTTGAAAACAGGAAAGAAAAGGTTAAACATTCCCTTGTTGGATAAACACTCTTTCAGATATTTCTTTTGGGGCTAGAAATTCTAGGGAAGAAGTCATTGTGACTCAGGTATTAAGAATATTTCACTTGTATGTGTATATATAGGGTGTGGGGGGTGTTTGCTTATGTATAAGAGGGTACTTGAGTGTGTGTGCCTGTGGAGGCCAAAGGGTGACATCAGGAATCATTCTGAATTGCTTTTCCAACCTCATTGTTTTGCTCCGGGATTTCCCAAGCTCCACCTTCCAGGACTGAATTACAGGCTGCTGCCAATCATTTTTATGTGGGATCTGGGATATGAATTCAGGTCCTTTTGCTTTTGAGGCAAGGGTTTTGCTCCCTAAGCCATCTCCCTAGCTTGAATATTTTACATTGGACGGAATTTATTAAACTTAACTCAGATCCATAAACTGCTTGTCTTCATACAATTAAGTTAATAAGTCAATGTGGGACTGAAGATTTTCAAATATGGATAAAGCTATCATATGGAAAATACTAGATTGTTCTTTATGCATTTTAGACATGACAGTAATGATGATAATTCAATAAGGACAATTATCATCTGTCTACAACAGCATGTATCCTTCAAACATATTTATGCATGAATCATGAAGAGTCTTAAATATGTATTCTTGGTCAATCTTCATACGATGGCTACTCTTTCTTGACAAGTTGATGGGACTTAAGACAATCAAGGAAACGTAACTCTGGTGTATCTACAATGGAATTCCCAGAAAGGTGTAAAGGAACCCACAGGCTGAGGTACACTGCTGTCTGCACTTTCCTCATCTGAAATTTCAAGATTGTCAGCATAGTTCTCCTCTGCCAAGCAAACCAGTCCATCATATTGAAATTCAGCTTCACTAAAGTCCTTGTTCCCTTCGTCACAATCTGGGCCCAAACAATTCATAGCTCAGCATCACTATCTTCTGAAGGGTCCACTAAAGTCAGCTCAACGGTTTTTGCAATCTACAGTCTCAAGTCTTCAAAAACTTTTATTTCTCAGAAAAAGTTCAAAAGCCACAAAACCAGATTTATCACAACACCACATTTCCCTGATACTAAATTCTATTAAGGTTACTCTGTATATTATAGATAAATGCATTACAAAATGGCTTATAAGAATGAGGGATTTTATTCTTGTTTGTAATTGTCTGGTTACATTTCTTGGTCCGGCTTGGCAGGAAGGCTCATATCAATGGGGGGAGGGGAGGTTTGGACTGACCACACCAACCCATACGACTACTGAGAGAAGGCAAAAGTCACTTGCCAGACAGCACCTCTGTCCAAGTATCAAAGAATGTCAAACTTTCTATCTTATCTACCTGCATAGGGAAAGCCTTACCCTTGACCGGCTGGCCCTCCCCATCAATTACACCTTCTCCTAAAAGCTCGTTTAGGACTTAACTGAACAACTAATTCTTCACAAATGTGGCCAGAGCTGGAGCCTTCAATTATCAAACTGACATCTCTAGGCATCACACCTATCTACTTGCTATCCTTCCTGCTCTCATTTTGTAGATAGAGAAACTAAAGCTTGGAGAAGTCGTTACCTTGCACCTGGTCAGACAACTACAGAGATGGAAAGTCAGTATTTAAACCAGTGGTCAAAGCTGGACAGCAGAGTGAGGCCCAGCTCAATATCACCTCTCCCGACAGTAAGTCCTCCAAGCATGGCTACTGTTGAAGTCACTTTTTTCTTTGCTGCTATGAGGCAATACTCACAGACAACTTAGGCGAGAAAATGAGATATATTTGGCTTACAGTCTCAGAGGCAACATGATCCATTATGGCGGGAATCACATAGCAGAAGGTGACTGGAGGCAGAAGCAGGAAGGGGGCTCAGGTAGAGAGAGCAACCGCAAACAGGGTGGAGCTACCCCATGTCCCTGTGCCATCCCTTTCTCCAGCCAGGTTCCACCTCTCAGAGATGCCACATCCTCCACAGACATAACTCAGCTGGGCTGAGAGATGCCTTCGGGATTAAACCTTTGCCTTTCAAGGAAAAGGATCTGAGTTCAAATCCCAGATTCCACATAAAAATGGAAATGTTGGCAGCCTGTACTTCTGGCCTTGGAAGGCAGAGCATGGAAAACCCCACAGAGCAGCACGAATAGAAGGAACAGAAGTAATGCAATCCAGGGCTCTCTGATACACACACACACATCCACACATGCAAAACATAATAACAACAACAAAAGTCATTTAAATGTAAGGACTTAAACACATGAGCTTGTGGGGAGCAACTCACATTCAAACCATGACAATCACTGCAGTGAGAATTCAGGCTGCACTCGACAACTCGTGCATTCATACTCCTGGTGGGGACCAGTTCATGTTCTATTGCATGAACAACCTGGCCTTACATGCCTTCAGGATTTAAAGAGATTGTACAGTTTGCTTTTCATCTTTGTCAGACAGCTATGCGTCATTCAAAAACTCTGTCATTACGGGTGATGTTCGGATTTCTCTCTAAGGAAATTTGGTTCTGAACCAAACTGCCTCCTGCCTCCTTCTTGGAAGCAGATGGGTAAAGATGTCCTTGCCAACGTTTCCGTACCAAAGCCAAGGAGCTCCTCAGTGAGGCGGGTGCTACGAGGCAGATACGGCAGGGGACCGGCGACCCACGGTTAAGGGAACCCAAGCTAAAACAGCAGCAAGGCTCACGCACAGCAGTGAGGCCAGAGGGATGTGGCACTGACGGGCCAGGGAAGACTCTCTGGCTTTTGAGGATCAAATTTGCAGTCTCCCCAAACCTAGGGCATCTTTCTTTTTTTTAAACTTCATTCATTCATTCATTCATTGGTTCATTCATTCAGAGTGTGTGTCTGTGTGTGTGTGTGTGTGTGTGAACTCAAATCACCTCAAGCATATGGAGGTCACAGGACAAGTTGCAGAAGTCAGTTCTTTCCTGCCATCTGTTTTTTGGGGATTGAACTGAGACCATGAGATTTGGAAGCCAGTGTTCGTACCTGCTGAACTATCTTGTCAATCTTCTTGTGATTTCTAACACATTTTCCACTTGGGATCCAAACTCAGGACCTTCTGCTTGTAAAGCAGTCTTAAACCCTGAGCCACCTCTCCAGCCCTAAGACATCTTTCAGTGCAGGGTATTATCTCTTCATTATGAAATCAGTCACTTTAAATTATGCCGGAGTAACAGAATCCTGAAATTTACAAATATGATTTATTTTACTCATGATGTCCCGGTGGGCCAATGGCAGCTCTGTTTCATGTCTTCCTTCCAGGGCATGCGTGTGTGTATACATATATACATACATACAGCCCTCTCTAGAACATCAGCCTAGCACTTGTGAGTTTAAAAGCAGGCTCATGAAACATATGTCTAAGGCCTAAAAAGCACAAACCACTGCTAACTAAGTTACTACTGCTCTATTCTACTTAATTAGTATAGTTTAACAGCCCAGGGTCCCAAATGAATTGCGACTACTGGGACACTTTGGAGTCCACACAGGGACATCAGAGTATAAGACAAAGTCGGGTGGCCCCAGCTTGGGGCCTGTTTGTTCCCTGCTCTTTCTTCCCACCCATACTGCTCCATCCTGCCTGGGGAAGCTCCTATTTGATGGCATTTCCCCCTCCTCATCCAAATGTTCAAGTTCTAGCCCTGGTCTCCAGAGTCTAAACATGGCACATCGGAAGTGTGGTCTACACGGGACTGCACAGATCCTGGAAGGGCCAGGTTCTAGAAGGTGGGAATGAACACATAATGGAAGCTGAGAGCAGAACAGAGGGAGGGGGGGGCTGCGAGACAGATGGTTACATCACTGCGACCTTTTTTTGTTTTTTTTTTATCGAAGTGCTCCAGAATAAGGAGGTTTGATTATGTTTGGAACGCAGCATCTCAAACTCTGCTGGCTGCTCTTTCTCGGAGTTTGCTCTGTACAAACCTCAGTGTCACGGAAGAAACTTTCTTCACACTCTGAGGTGAATAAATTGGAAAGGAAAATGTGGCTGCTTTTGTGAAGGAATGTGTAGGACTCAGAGTATTGCAGTTACTCTTTTGCTGCTATGAGACTATACTTACATATAACTTAAGGGACGAAAGGGAGATTGACTTGGCTTATGAATCGAGAAGGGATATAACCCATTACGGTGGGATCGTGTGGCAGAGCAGAAGCAGGGGACAGTTTAGGTCATCGTGGCCACCATGAAGGCGGAGAGTAAGAGCAAACTCACAGGAAGCAGGGCACGGACTACCAAAGCTCAAGACCCGCCCCTGCCACCTGCCTCCTCCAGCGGGGCTCCACCTCCTGAAGGTGCCACAGCCTTCCCAAACATTAGCATCGACTGAAAATTCAAAGCTATGAGCCTGTGGGGTCAACTCACACTGAAAATCACGACAGAGAACATACTTTCTCCATTGCATCCAACCTCTTCAGTTTTTTTTTTTAATTTGAAGATTACAGGGGCCAGCCAGATAGCTCAGTGGGGATCTCAATTCAGTCCCTGGAACCTCAAATGGTAGAAGGAAAGTTGTCCTTTGCCACCCATGGATTATAACATGCATGTACACACTCTCAATCTTTCTGTCTCTTTCTCTCTTGCAAATGAATACAATATTTTTTAAGTCTACAGTAAAATTAAAAGTGTAATAAGACAAACTAGAGAATAGCTTAACATCTGAAAACATGGAAAGAGACTCTCATTACCACACTAATTCCAACTACTTGGTGTTTTAATTCTTCCTGGTCCTGAAATTACATGTCACTGAGCAAACTCACTGAAGTCTATTAACTGGAAAATAGGTTTGCAAATGAAGACCTTCCAGCTGTATATCAGAATAGTTAATTTATTCCACAGAGATCTACTGTGTGACTTCAGCACGCCAAGCAGCAAACTAGGGCTTTTTTTTCACGTGTGTGTGTGTGTGTGTGTGTGTGTGTGTGTGTGTGTGTGTGTGTATACTAGAGGACACCTGACTGTGTGTGCCCGTGAAAAAGTCCAAGGGTGACTTGGAGATTCATCCTGAATGGATGTGCTTTTTTCTTCCAAAAAGGTTTCAGTTTGGAGAGGGGGACCCGTAACCATCTGCCCCCCAGGGAGGTAAGCGTGGAAGACAGCTTTGTCTGTAGCTCCAGGGAGATGCAGTCAAAGCCGTGCCAGGCCTGGGGAGATTCATGTCTCGCATCTGCGCCTTCCTGCAACTCAATCTTTCACAGCATCCCAGGGGGCAGGACTGGGAGAGCCTTGGGTCGAGTTCCAGCTCTTCCCTTTGGAGCTGCCTGGCTGTGAACAAGTGCTCAACCTCCATAGATGTTAATTCTGCTTCTATGAAATGGGGTAGCAAGACTGTGAAGATTAAGTGGGAGAATTTTTGTATAAGGGTATAGCACACTGCTGCTACATAGATGCTCCATAAATAGAAACACTTTTAAATTGTACATTTATTTATCTTGTTATGGATCCAAGAGAGGTTTATACATGATATGGGAATGTATGTGTGGGGATCAGAGGACAACTGGGGGGATTGGTTCTCCTTCCACCATGTAGGTTCCAGAGAATGCATTTGGTTTGTTAGACTTGGGACAAAGCACCTTCAACCACTACTGGGCCATCTCACTGACCCAAATAGAAATATTTTTAAATTATATGTAAATATCTTTTTATTCTTTGCACATGTGTATGTGGTAGGTGCATGTGTGTGTAGCAGAGGGCACCTGTGTAGGCCCAAGAGTAAATTTGGGATTCGTCCTTCTTAATGCTTTGCTCTGGGGTTTCCCAGGCTCTGCTTTCCAAAGTTAGAAGTACAAACCACAGACATTTCCACCTGGCATTTTTGACATGGGATCTGGGGATCTGAACTCAGGTCCTTTTGTTTGCAAGGCTTGGAACCCTTGAGCCATCTCCCCAAGCCCCAAAATCTTTTTATTAACACTCCAAAAAATCTGTTTTCAGATCTCTAGTTGTTCATGGGAAGACATCATATAATTTACTTTGTATCCTCAGTGACTAGTAAATGTAAGGACCATGAACATTTGTGTTCTGGAAACTTCTACACTTAT
This sequence comes from Typhlomys cinereus, assembly GCA_023101885.1. Lineage (NCBI taxonomy): Eukaryota > Metazoa > Chordata > Mammalia > Rodentia > Platacanthomyidae > Typhlomys > Typhlomys cinereus. The sequence goes on from JALPQD010000147.1 coordinate 1,837,366, forward strand.
TTGGAAAGACTCTCAAAGAAAGCAACCACTTTGTCATTTTTATTTTTGAATCTTTTCTTCATACTCATTAAAATACAAAATGCAGGGGCTGGAGAGATCATTCAGGAGTTAAGACTCTGCCTCAATAGTAGAAGGTCCTTCCTAAGTTGGGATCCCAGGTCCCATGTAAAAAAATGCCACATGGGAATTGGAGTAGGGGGTGGGAGGTGGGGTGGCCTGTACTCCACCTGGTGGGCGGAGCCTGGGAAATCCCTGAGTAAGCAAAAAGGAGATAGAAGCAATCTAAGATGAGTCCCAAAGTCATCCTTGGTCCTCTTTAAGGACATACAGTGCCCTCTGATACACACACACACACACACAAATATAAATAAATAAATAAAATAAATATATTTTTTTAAAAAAGTGCTCTACTATTCTTCTATTTTGAGGAAGGAAACTACTATTCATGAAGACTATGGTTATTTGTGAAATTATAGGAAAGAATTTTAAAAATAGTGAACTTCTTTTTGTTTTCCAAACAAAATATATTATTTAGTATTATATGTGTTCCCAGAAAGAAATGAGATGAGATCAGTGTGCTGTGAGAATAACAGAAATTCTGAGCCATCCTGTGTGTGTGTGTGTGTGTCTGTGTGTGTGTGTCTGTGTGTGTGTGTGTGTGTGTGTGTGTGTGTGTGTCTGTGTCTGTGTGTGTGTGTTAATCACTGTGTGTCTGGGAATCTGATCCCCTGACTGAGGATTAGGGCAAGACAGGGAAACAGGTTACATCTTGCACAGAAACCTTCACTTAAGGGCGGGTGACATACTTATACCAATACACACACATACTTATACCAACCTTGGCAGAACCCTCCTGGGCATATAAAAAGTTGTCACAAAACTTGAGGTCTCCGGCCAAATCTCTCCCCATGCTAAAGCTCAGAGAACCTTATAGAAGAGGGGTCAGCAAGATTGTAAGAACCTAGAGATGGGGAGGACCAACGATATGCGAGATACTCCATACAAATCAAGGCTGCAGCCCGGATATAGCCACAATGTGATTGGACCTGCCTGACCTGCACAATGGCTGAGATGTCAACATTCCCCCAAAGTCTAGCATGGATCACAGGGGAGAAGGCTTCAAGCAGAAGGATCCTTAGAGGCAAGGGGTTAAACAGTCATAATAGAGTTCCCACTCTAGTGGGCAGCCCAAGAAGAGGCCCCAAGTTATGCCACTGAGTCCTGAACGCTCACTAGTATAGACGACTAAGAGGGAAATTCAGCGCCCACATAACAGATGCTCTAGAGGATGGGAGAAAAGAGAGGAGAAAGGAAGGAAAAGGGGTGAGAGGGAAGGGAGTAAGAAAAAGAGGAGAGTTCAATGGGGGACACTGGGGGGAAAGGAAGCGGGAGGGAGAAGCAGGGTACCTACTGACGTTGTATGATTAGGCAAAAAAAATGTAATAATAATAATAATAAAAAAAACCTTAACGGCTCTCATCCTTAGCTCTTACCTGACACAAACACTTTTTTTCTGAGAGAAAAAAAATGAGCCTAAAATATCTGGGACTAGCCTACAGTGGTAGAATTTTACCATGGTGAGTTACATGCAAAGAAACCAAGAACAATTAGCCTAAATTCGCTTGAATATCCATGAAGGTTTACATTTTAAAAAAAGTGTCAAAATGTAGTTTGGCATCTGCTGGAGCTAGAGAATTTGTTTGTTTTGTTGAAAAAAACAACACACCTTTTAAAAAGGCCAAGAGGTTCATCAGGGCAAGAGATAAAGTGGGCTAACTTTATTAAGTTAATTTGGGCGAATTCATCAAACTATTTCTTAAGGGTTTCTCTGTTTTTCCAACACTTTAGTGGAAATACGTAAGTAGAAAAAAATTTGCTAATTATGTGTCTTTGACTTTTTGTATGTTGAGATCTGATTAGACAAACAGGTCAGTGGAAGAGTGAATAAATACATATACATGCATATATGCATATATTTAAATACACACAATTTATGCACATCTCATAGATGTGATTTCAGAACTTCTCAAGGTCTTTAACAGGAAAGTAGATGCTGCAGATCTTAAACAGAGATGACATAGTATAGCCCATCATAGGACTCCCAGCATCTTGGTTTTGCTAGGTTTGCTGCATGGTACATATTGGGAAATTCTGGATTCTTAAATATGAATGGGCTGTAGATGCAAAATAATGATAATTGCCACCTGCAGTCTCACACTGTTCAAACAATTTTATGACAATGATTAAGCTCCCAGGGCTGAAGAGATGGCTCAGGGGTTAAGACTCTGCCTCACAAACAGAAGGTCCTGAGTTCAGATCCCAGGTTCCATATTTTAAAAAAAAAGCCAGACTGCACTTTTGGCCCTGGGAATTCCCAGTAAGCAAAAAGAAGGTAGAAACAATCAAGGATGATTCCTCAAGTCACCCTTGGTCCTCCACAGGATAACACAATGACCTCTGATAACACATACACACACACACACACACACACACACACACACACACACACACACACACACACACACAACACGCACTCACACAAATAAAGAAAATAAATAAAATTAAAAAGCAACGACAACGATTGCTGCAAGCTCCAGGACAGTCTGAGCTAATAAGGAGCCAGGCCAGTGAAAAGAACAACAAAAATAAATAAATAAGCTCCCCCTATGTTGGGTGCAATCTGAACATCTCAGTTTGTCTACAGGCATGCGCACTAATCCCTCTCACCTACACTTCACTTAGGTGCAAAGGAAACCCCAAACTGAAGCCTACCACTTACACAGCTTGTGTAACTGCAAGCATTTATTTAGGTGTTTTCTCTCCCCTGCTTCGGTGGGCTTCAAAAGTAGAGGCTCATCCTGGCTCCCTCGATCCTCCTGCTGTCTGGAAACCCCGTGTGAGGACCGGTGAGAGAGCAGGGTGTGTCTGTCTTGTGCAGGTAAAGGGGAACCCTGGAGCGGACTGACAGGTGAGGTGTTTTCTGTTGTCTGTCTGCTTCTGATCTTGTTTATCCCCGACTCTCCTGCCACTGGCAATGGAGAGAGGAGTTGGGCAGCAGGCGCTGCCTCCCATCTCCAGCTCTTCCTTCCACCCTGTAATCTAACCAAGGTGAGGGGATTTGTTTGCCTTCCTCCTCTAATTATCCCCATGGTGAGAAAATGAGAAGGAAGTGTAAGCTGATCATGGAATCTTTCCCTCCACAATTATCCAGAGCTGTGTGGTGCCACATCGCTGCAGATGCAAGGAGGCTCGGCCGGGCTCGCCGTAGCTCACCGAGGACCCTGGACCTGAGCACCAGCCGCCCTCTCTACCCAGTGCCACACACGGAGCACCGCACAAAAGGCCAGCATTCCATGTACACCTATCCCAGACATATGCAAAGTCAGATTTTATGTCAGACCTATGGGCATAACACAGTGGCTGTGCCTAGATTCTCACTCTGTTTCACACAACATTTACTTTCTCTCTGCTGAAATCATCCATCTCCCTCCTGCTGCAGAGAAAAGATGAGTGGGCGGTAGGACCGAAGTTTCTGCCTTGAGACTATCACATGAAGTCAGCAGTGAGTGGAGGAGAAAATAAACCGAAAGCGAGTGACTCTTGCACTGAACAGTCAGAAAACAGCACGCTAAGGAAGAAATGCTGTCCAGTGCCTTCCCAGTACACATGATCGGCCACCCCCCCATCCCCCGCCCATCTGCTTGTCCCCTATCCCGTGCAATGTCAGGACGCCACCTGGACGGGATGACTGCATTCTGCAAGCATGGCTGGCTGCGAGGATTTCAGAGGATCTGAGAACTGTGATCTGTGGAGTGCTGTCGCTCGGCGCCAGGCTTACCTGTGGAGTCGGCCCCCGAAGCCCTGCCGCTCGCCTGCTCCTCGGCATGGATGAGCTGCAGGTCCGTGTACGACGGGTCCACGCTAGGGCTGCTGGTGTCTTCAGAATGGGTGGTCCAGCTGCTCTCGGAGGTCAAGGGGCATCTCCTCAGGGAGTCGAAGGACGGGCACGTCCAGCAGGGCATGGTCAGTGTGAGAGCTGGGGACAGAGGAAATACAATATGAACAGCTGCCCTGCTGTTCGCCTTCCGTGCCTGTCCTGCTCTGCAGGTCAGATGGGGCAGTCGCAACCTCCGTCAAAGGCCAGGAGCAACTTGTGATGCAGACAGGGAATGCAGACTGAGCCATTACACTGAACACTTGAGTCTCAGGACCCTCTACCCCCCAAAAAAAATCTTATTTAAAGGAATCTGAGTAACTTTAGAAAGCTGAACTTCAAATATCACCTTCATTCCAGCCCAGCTACATGAATCTTCGAGTTTCATTCTGACTTGTGTATTTCCTCAATTTTTAGTGGCACATCAATAATCTCAGGAAAACTCACACCAATTGACATTGTAAAATCACAGGCAATCTGGGCTGGAGAATGGTTGAAAGGAGAAATTTATTACATTGAATAGATATATGTGCATGCGATATGCCTCTGCTTGGTTCTAGTTCAATGCTAGCTAGGGATGCTTCAGACCATTACATACACGTGCTCACTGAATAAACCCAAAGAAAACATCTCTTTAAAATGTATTTATTTTGGGCTGGAGAGGTGGCTCAGGGGTTAAGCCTCCGCCTTGCAGGCGGAAGGTCCTGAGTTCAGATCCCAGATCCCACGTATAGACGCCAGGCAGAAGCGGGGGTGGCCTGCGCTTCTGGTCCTGGTAGGGCGGAGCCTGTGAATCCCGGGGCAGAAGGAGGTGGAGGCGTCCATGGTGGTTCGCGAATTCGTCCGTGATTCTACACACACACATACACACATGCGCGCGCACATACATACACACACGCCACAATTGAATAAATAATAATAATAATAATAATAATAAATTTTAAAAAATGTATTTATTTTATTTCCATAGATGTGTGTATTAGGCGTTTGCATGTGTGGGAGGGTGTGGGGGTGGATGGGTGGATACGAGTACATGAAGTGTACTTGAGTGAGTGTGCCTGTGGGGCCGTCCTGGACCGCTCTTCCACCTGGCGTGAATCTGGATCCCGAAGCCCAGAGCACGCCATCAGGGATGCTCTGGCTAGCCAGCTTGCTCCGGGGAGTCCCCGGCTCTGCCTTCCAGGGCTAGAATTACAAGTGGGCTGCCACACCCAACAGGCATTTTTACATGGGATCTGAACTCAGGTCCCTCGGCTTGTGAGACAAGAACTTGAACTCCTGAGCCATTTCCTCAGCTTAAGAAAATATTTAAAAAAAAAAAAACTTGTGTGTGTGTGTGTGTGTGTGTGTGTGTGTGTGTGTCAGAGGGCACTCTATGTTCTTGTGGAGGACCAAGGGTGACTTCAGGAATCATCCTGGATTGCTCCTACCTCCTTTTTGCTTCACTCTGGGATTTCCCAGGCTCCACCCATCAGGGCCAGAAGTGCAGGTTGCTGCTGTTTCCACCAGATGTTTTTAATGTGGGACCTGGGATCTGAACTCAGGACCTTCTGATTCCAAGGCAGAGTCTTGAGTCCTGAGCCATCTTTCCAACCCCTCAAAAATTTTATAAAAATTTATTTTAAAAAAAAGTTCAGACTTGGCATTATCTCCTTGGCTCTGAGCACATCAGCCTCTTAAACCATTTCAGAAAGTGCTATTGTGTTTTTAAATCACAGTTTTTAATTTGCTGCATTCTTCCTCAGTTATTGTCCAGCTCATGCTTCCTCCACAGTGCTGCCTAAGAATCCTATTGCCTCCATCTCGCCATCAAGGGCCAGAAGGAATATAGGCAGGGAAGGAACACGCATCAAGGAAACTACTATTATGTTCAAAGTCTGGCCCTCAGAAGCATGATCTTGTTTCCTCTGTCAATCTTAGGAGACAGACAGCACAGTCTTATTTAACACCAGGGAAAACCTACTCACAGATGGCCAACCTAGAGGGGTGCAAACTCTTAAGGTTTAGCTACAAAGACACTGTATCCACCTGCCTTTTAAACATTTGTCATTCTACCCATAGATCAGAGGAACACTCATCACTCAACCTAGAAGCTTCCTTTGTTGATAGGAGGTGTTTTTGCAGAAAATCACAATTGGCCAAAGTGCAGAAAATAAGTGGCTGTGGATTGCATGGCCTAAAACAGGACATCTAGGCCCCTCCCCTCCTGCCAAGACTCAGGGAACACGATGGAAGAGTCAGCGTAAGATTATAAGAGCCTTTTGTTCTGGACCTGACAGAGCTGTTGCAACCATGAATTCACTGCAGTTATGTGCACGCCCATCAGACCCACATGGGATTTGACCTAGCAACATTTCACCATGTGTTATGGTTACATTTTAGTGTCAACTTGATAGTTGCAGACTGCTTGGGGCACAGCTGTGGAGAGTCAATAGTTGGAGCAGGTCCCGGATCAAGTCTGCAGGTACTTGACTAATGGATGGGGAACACCCAGCCCATGGTGGGTGGTACTTCCACTGGTAAGTGCAAGTACCTTCCCTTAGCCTGTGTCGACTCTCTGTAGAGCTCACTCTCCAAGCATCGTTCACTTCTTAGAGCATCACTGCTTTCTTGCTGCTGCTGCTGCTGCTGCTGCTGCTGCTGCTACCTTCGTCCTTGGCTGACTCAGAACTCCGTCCTTTCCACCCTGCAGCTGTTCCCACTGCCTCTGGAGTCTGGTCTCTAGGCCTTGCTGCTATTCACTGTTCATCACTGATGTCAGAGCCCAGTGTCTTCGACCCTCCATCGTGACAGAGGCTCAAGACCGTCTCGAGATCTTTCTGCTTTGTGAGACATTCCAGTCAAGAATGAAGCATGTATGGGTGGGTACTTTGGAGGACACTATTTTTATTGTGAATTTAATACACATATATATAATGTAATATATGTGTGTGTGTATATCTATATATTACATTCTAGAGATTCTGTCCTTCAGAGAATCCTGACTAATACACCATGGAAGAAGAAAGATCTCAAGAAGTCCCGTGCCTCCCTGAGAGACTGCTGAAAGTTAATGCTGATTAGGGGGAGGGGAAGATACTTTCTTCATTTGCCCACTGACATATGATTCTTGTTCCAGCAAGTGCTCTGGCACGTGCCATCAAAGGCAATCCAGATGAAACTGGGGGGGCCACACTTTATACAAAAAGACATGAAAATAGGAGGAAAACTGTAGGTAGAAGGGTTGTATTGGTAAAAGGGGGGGAAATGAGATTGAAGATTAAGGTATGAGAAATATAAATTCACTGTATTCATTTGAAACTCAAAAAGAACAAAAAAAAGTTTTATATCTAGAAAAGAGAAGAGAAAGGAAAGGAAAAGAAAAGAAAAGAAAAGAAAGGAAAAGAAAAGAAAAGAAAAGAAAGGAAAAGAAAAGAAAAGAAAGGAAAGGAAAGGAAAGGAAAGGAAAAGAAAAGAAAAGAAAAGAAAAGAAAAGAAAAGAAAAGAAAAGAAAAGAAAAGAAAAGAAAAGAAAAGAAAAGAAAAAAGAACTAGCTAAGATGTCAGTTCTGGCTAGAGAGCCAAAACTATGGCTGGGCTGAGAAACAAATAAAACTGAGATTTCAGAGAGAAGAAAGGATAAATGGCAATCCTTAAGATAGTATAATATAAAACTACAGAAAATGTGCAGCCCTTATTCTCTTAAGCAATTTAAAACATTCAGATCTGGAAGGTTCTTAACTCCCTTTCCTGAAGAAATGTTACCCTGTGCTGGGGAAAACCGACCAGGGATAAAAGGCTCGTTCCATAGCATGAGGACCTCAGCTCAGATTCCCAGAATGCAAAAGTTGGGCAGACATGGCAGCCACCTGTAATCCCAGGTGGCTTCCAATGCACCTGGAAGACAAAACCAGAGGATCTCCAGTGCCAATTATCTAGCTTCCCTAGCTAATTGGAAAGCTCTGTATTCAACTGAGAGGCCCTCCCTTAAGCACAGAAGCAGACAGTGATGTCAACTACAGGCCTCTACATGCTCGTGTACATACATGATGCCCTAGCGCTCTTACATACATGTGTGACTACACACACACACACACACACACACACACACACGACCCCTTTCTCTGCTTTATTTTCCCTGGCAGTATTACTGCACTTCCATATCCATGTCTTCAGGTAGAATTCAAGCTGCTTGGGGAACAAGAGCTCTTGCCTGTGATGCTCACCTCTACATACTCATTCCTACAAGGCAGGCATTTGGTAATTACTGCCCAGTGGAAACATCACAAATATTCCCTGATAGTTCTATTAAACAAGGGCTGTTAAAATTAATCTGGTATGCACAAAACCCCTATATAAGTAGGGATAATCAGAATGCTAAAAAAATGAAAAGCAAAAATAGACTCAGAGAGGCCTACTATAGGACTGCCATCTTCTTTTTTTATAATGACATGGACGCCTCCACCTCCTCGTTGTTTACTCTGCCCCGGGATTCACAGGCTCCGCCCACCAGGACCAGAACTGCAGGCCGCCTCCGCTTCCGCCTGGCATCTATACATGGGGTCTAGAATCCGAACTCAGGACCTTCTGCCTGCAAGGCAGAGGCTTAACCCCTGAGCCACCTCTCCAGCCCCAGGAGTGCCATCTTCTAGAAGACAACGAATTAAACACTTTGAACTACTGTGGAAATAGGGTATTAGGCAAGATAAAAGAATGCTGATTATTGATGATAAACATAGCAGGGCTGCCAAGAAAATGAAGAATTACTGAGTCAGGTGAAAGGTGGTAGAAACGTGAAGTATAAGCAAAGGATTCAGGCTGATGTTCAACAATCCAAGGGTTGCAAACAGACCAGAGGGACCCTTGAGGCAGACCACTGGGACCTCATGTGGAGAAGACAACGGAGAAAGAACCACAACCAGCCCAGGATGAGAAATCTCACAGATTGGTATGTGAGTGAGAATTCCCCAAAGCCTGGCTGGGTCCATCGTTCCGCTGGAGATACAAAAGTGCAGTGTTTGCCTTGGACTTCAGGGTATAGGAGAAAAATATATCTACTGATAAATCATCCCACATGTACGATACATTGCCGCATATGAAGATCTGTATGTTGAACTGTGGATCTGAAAAATCTTCAGCCTGTGATTTTTTTACTGAAATACTTACAGGTGGCCTCAGACACTTGCACATGGGAGAAGAACATGCAATCATTCCGGAGGAAAATGCCTGTAAACCAGGCTTCTCAGGCAGAATGTCCCTAAATGGATGTTGTGTGTGCACGGTAAAAACAACATATCACAAAATGCACAGAAAGTCCAGTTATTATGAAGCAAGGTGTTAGGAAGGGTTAGCAAACAGAAAAAGATCTGCAGAGAATTCAAATTCTAGAATTATTAAGCAGGAAATATAACAAGGTGTAGTACGTCTAAGTAAGTAAGAAACTGAAACCATGACAAAGGCTCATGTAGTGCTGAAAAAGAACTAAAGGATTTTCTAGAGAAGAAATAAAAATACTAGCCTGAATATAAAACTGAATGGACAACACGCAGAGACAAAGAGGTAGCACCAAAGATACGAGAGAAATAAAACATGGAGGACAGTGAAACTTCTCACCGATCCCCGAGCTGAGAAGGGCAACACTTGGGAACTTGCTGCAGAGAATTCCCAGGCCGTGCAGAAGGTTACACATCCCCTGGAACTGCAAGCCAGGCGGCCTGGGACAACCAATGGTAATGCGCAGGTGGACCTCACAACCGTTTTAGATTAAAGATAAAGGCAAGGTCCTAAGAGGTGTCAAAAGATACAGATCACTTTCAAAAGGCTGACAGGACTGCTTCCCACCTCCTTAGCAGGAAGTGAAGCCAACAGGCCTGACACTGTGCAGATACAAATTAGGCATCTGGTAAAAGGGAAATGCTTGTAGTAAACAAGGGGAAAATGTGCCTATTCTGTATGTGAAACCTTTAAGACAGATTGCTATGAAGTACAACATGAAGAAAACTTTAGCAGATCTAAAAAAAAAAAACTTGGTATCTAATTATACAACTTAGTATTCATATAAATCAGTTTCCTAGATAACTAGTGCCTGGTTGTCTAAACTGGATAACTATCAAGACAATTTGAAAATTCAGAGGTAGAAGGAAAAACCTCTGAATGATCCATTGGTCAGCTAAGCAATCTTAATAAGCACTAGAAAATACTTCGGATTCAGACATTAATGAGACTACTGCATGTCCGACCATCTGAAGAATGAGCTCGGTGGTGTGGGCCCGGTGTCCTGGCAACAGGAGGCTGCAGCAACAGGATGGTAAGGGCCAGGATGGGGTGTGCAGCAAGACACCTCTGAAAATAAAAACGACAGCCGCAACGACAAAGACAGGCATGCATCAACGAGGAAAGTTGACTCAACTCGTATAAGACAAAAATAATTCAAAATTACGAAAAGAACCACAACAAAAAGAATGATAGAAAAAATAAACATAACAGCATTAACCACCAGAAAGCTTTTTAAAAATTCATATAAATGAAAGACTCTTTGGGAAACTAATTGAATTGAAAACTGTCAAGAAAAAAAAAACCCACAAACTATAATACAGAGCATCAGAGACCCTACATTAATCACCAGGAACCAGGCCCAGCGTAATCTCTCCCCATCCTGAAGCTCAGGGAAGTTTGCAGGAAGAGGGGGCGATAAGATTGTAAGAGCCTAAAGATGGGGAGAAGCAATGATATGCAAGATACTCCACACAAGTTAGGGCCGAAGTAACCATAATAGGACTTTGCATGACCTGTGCAATTACCAACATTATCATTGACCCCCCCCAAAGTCTAGCATGGACCACAGGCACTAGGATCCTTAGAGGCAAGGGATTAACAGCCACAATAGTGTTCCTATACTAAAGGGGAACACAAAAAAGAGCTTTAGGCAATGCTACTGAGTCCTTACACCTCATCAGAGAGGAGGACCCAGAGGGAAATATGACATGCACACTAAAGGATGCTCCAGGAATATGGGGGAAGGGGGGGAACCACTGGGAGAAAGGGAGGGAGGGGGGAAAGGAAGGGGAGGAGGGGGGAGGGAACAAGGGGATCCAGGGAGGGGTGGAGGGAGGGAGGGGAATGGGGTACGAATGGAAGAAATAAATAAAAAAAGAAAAAGAAAAAAGAAAAAAAACCCACAAAATAGCATTAAGACTAAAACAGACGATTCCCCAGAGCAAGCTGGCTCGTCAGAATGGCTGACACACTGCACCCCAGGTTCAATGAGAGGCCCTGCTTCAACATACATGGTGGAAAGTGATAGAGGAAGGCACCCATCCACCTCAGGCCTCCACACGCATGTGAGCGCACCTGCCCACAAATGTACACCCACATACATATGAACACACATATGGTTGGTGTTTGTAGCTCATCAGTGTGAGGGAAAACACACTCTACAACTCTCCTCGTTTCTAATACAAAAAAGCCTCTTGTGCATTCACAGCAGCTCAGAAACAGGAGGGAGGAGCTGGGGGCGCGGCTCACGTGGTGCAGTAGTTTCCCAAAACCAGCAAAGCTCTGAGCAGATCCTCAGTAGGACAGAAAACTAGCTGTGGTGTCCCACGCACCTGCAATATCAGCACTTAAACTGTTGGGGGGGGAGCTTTTGATGTCTCCAGGTTCTTATGTTCAAGTTGGAAGATTGAAATCAGAACACGTGTAGAAGATTAAGGCAGAGTTTATCAGAATGGACTTTCTTGCCAGGGGGCAAGAAAGTCATCTGGGGACTGGAGAGGTGGCTCAGGGGTTAAACCTCTGCCTTGCAGGCGGAAGGTCCTGAGTTCGGATCCTAGACCCCACGTATAGACGCTGGGCGGAAGTGGGCGCGGCCTGCGTTTCTGGTCCTGGTAGGGCAGAGCCTGTGAATCCCCAGGCAGAGTAAACAAGGAGGAGGTGGAGGCGTCCATGGTGGTTCCCGAATTTGCCCATAGCTCTACACACACATACATGCACACATACGCGCGCACACACACACACACACACACATGCACGCACGCACGCACACATACATGCGCACACGCACAATTGAATAAAAAAAGAAAGAAAGCCATCTGAATGGCGGCTCCATAATGTCGCATTCTTGTGTCCAGGATTGAAGCAGGAGAGCAGCATAAGAGGATGAAAGGAGAGAAGAACTCACAGACATGGAGCTAGGAGCTAGGGAGCTGGAAAGAGCTCACGGACTCTAGACATGGAGTCCCGTGAGGGGCAAGAGAGCTGAGAAGAACTGTCTAGACATGAAATCCATGAGGAATAAGAGCTAAAGATGGCTGCCAGAATCAGGGCTATTTATAGGGTTCGGCAAGCCCAGGAAAAGCGGCTTTTCCTCATTGGTTCACTCCAGTTTCTGCAAACCTGACTGTAGCTTTTGGTCCTCTACATCTCATTGGTCTGTTCGTATTGGGACCCAACTCAGTAATCTTGTGGGCAATCTCAAGGTAGAGCTTATGGCAACGGAGAGCTCATCTCCACATCCTTTCATGAGCAGAGGGTTGGGGAAGTTGGTAACTTATTATGTGGAGGATTAGAACCAGTTTCTGCAGATTAGTAGGGTGTGTTCCTTTATGATAATCTTAGCAATGGGGGATGATCTTCAAAGACCTGCAAAGATCTCCCAGCATGGCTGCTCTAAAACTACCCGAAAAATCAGAAATTGAAAGTTATATTTGGTTACATAAGGAGCTTGAAGCCTTCCTGGGCTACATTAACATCCAATGTCAAAAAAAAAAAAAAAGGAGGAGAAGGAAGGAGGAAGGAAGAAGGAAGGAAGGAAGGAAGGAAGGAAGGAAGGAAGGAAGGAAGGAAGGAAGGAAGGAAGGAAGGAAGGGAGGGAGAGAGGGAGGGAAGGAAGGAGGGAAGGAGGGAGAGAGGGAGGGAAGGAAGGAGGGAAGGGAGGGAGGGAGGACAATATAAAGGATGTTCATAGAAGTACCTGGTTAACTGCCAACTGTTGAAACAACAATCTTGGTAAATGAATTGCAGTATACTACTATCACTGTAATGGAACACACAGCAATAAAATCTCAAGGAATTAGAGCTACAGGAGAGAATATGGGCAAATCTCCCAAATAATGTTATATTAAAGTCATAAACTGATAACTGCAGTATTATTCCATTTCTGCAAGGTTCAAAACCAGTCTAAATAAATTACATCCTTCTCAATGCATGCATAGGTAGTAAAGCTGTCAAGAAAAAGCACCAAGAAAAGCAATGGAGAAAAGCTGGGTGCAGGGCGAATATATAGGAGAGGGCTGTAAGAATGCAATTACTATGGCACTGTGGGCCTTCAGAATGATGGAAATACTTATTCATTAGATGGGGTGATGGCTTAGACTTCCATGTATTTTAAAAACATTCCTTTGTATTTATTTGATTTAAGGAAAAAGTATTAAACCTATATATCAAAAGCACTGATTTTAGTTATTTACCTGTACACATTAATCTTTACATTAGAAGATAAAATGTCTGTGTTTCCCCTGAAAGAGAAACGAAGGCCCACAGTGGCGGGAATGGCAAAGACCACGACCCTTCTAGACTCTACCCTTTATTCATTTCCCAGCTTTTAAATCTTGATCCTGAGTTATTTGACTGAATGCTGAATGTCCTCCGGCCACAGCTTAGTTGAAATGAGAGAAAGCTGGGCCTGGCCACGGCTCTCCTGCAGGGGCTTGCCAGCCCTTTGATGCCTGAGCCAGCCAGAAAGGCGGCTGTTGGGATCACGAGGCTTCATGGCCACATTCATCCCGCAAAGAACAAAGTGAAAGACCCACAGCTGCCCCTCCTCTTCCTCAGGAGGCTGGGAACAGGGGCTTGAGTTCGGATGCCTAGTTTGCAGGCTAGACCAGTCCTACCGCTTAGGGCAAATCACTTAATCCATCTTTTCTTCCACTTTCTCACCTACAAAAAAAATGCTGCTGAAAGGAGTTTAAAAACCTCTCTGGGGAATTAGGTCAATGACAAAGCACCGGGTACAGCTTTGTACAAAAGAAGCATTCTGGCTGGGTTTAATGGGAGAAGCTACTCCATCCACCCTTTATGTCCTGTGAGCTTGAAATCTCCAGCTCTGACTTCATAGGCCCCAGACAAGTCACTTAATGCTTTCAGACGGCTCATTGGTTCAACTGCTGGGAGTGCAATTCACGCCACTCCCAAAAGATTCTTCTCCTATCTAGTCCACGGCAGCATGGTCTGTGGAGTCTTCCTAAATCCACCTGGAATCCAGTCACTTCTGGCCACCATGTAGACCAGCCACAGAGCTGTCTTGTCTCTTCCCAGTGTCCTTAGCTCTCATCTGCCCCCATCTGTCCTGTCCATCTATGTTCAATCGCCCCTTTTCATCTGCTACACTCTAGCCAGCCACACGGTGGTCTTTTACCAGCATACAGAAATTATATGTAAGGGGTTTCATTGTGACATTTTCATACATACATGTACATGGTGTATTTCAATCAGTCCCACCTTTCCTTTAATCCATCCTCCCCCACTCTGGCTAATCTTCCTTTTCCAAGCCACCCCCTTTTCTTCTTTCATATCATCTTTCATTTTGGTTTGAGTTTCAGTAGAGGGGTTCACAGGAATGTAGGGGAGGGTTTGTTTCCAGAAATATGGGCATCTTACCTGTGGCTCCTCCATCGACCATTAATTGCACACAGTCCTCAAGGAGGGACTGACAGGCTTGTACAAATAACCACAGCTTTAGAAGCCACTGAGAGGTGTAACTTTACTTCCTGAATCATGGAGTGCCGCTTTCACAACGGCTTCTGCCTCACTGAGAATAAAAGTCAAAACCCTGGGCATGCTCTTCAAGTACCTATATGCACGAGGTCCCACCGCTTTCCTATCTTTTTTTTAAAATTTTTTTATTATTTATTCAATTGTGTGTATGTTCATGTGTGTGCGTGTGTGTGCATATGTATGTGTGTGTATGTGTAGAACCACAGGCGAATTTGGGAACCCCCATGGACCGCCTTCACTTCCTCCTTGTTTACTCTGACCCGGGATTCACAGGCTCCGCCCACCAGGACCAGAAGCACAGGTCATCCCCGCTTCCGCAGCTTACGCCAGCATCTACACGTGGGGTCTAGGATCCGAACTCAGGACCTTCCGCCTGCAAGGCAGAGGCTTAACCCCTGAGCCACCTCTCCAGCCCCAGCTTTTGGTGGTCTCCTCTTCCCACGTTCATTCTGTTTCCATTACACACCACCCTCCTTTATTCACTGTCCTGGCTACACGGTGGGGGCTTCTGACATTCCCACGAGACTTGCTCCCTGGCGTCCTGCAGGTCTCCACTCGTATCTACTTCTCAAAAAGCAACTCCCAGGTCTCAAAGCTGTTCAGTATCCTCAACCTCATTCTCTCCTTTCATCTCTTTTTTTCTCCTTTCCACTGACAATACCGCCTGACAAACTTTCTCTAGATCTACTTTTCTTTTTTTTTAGACACTACTAGTGCACAAGTGTGTCTATGTGTGCAGGGGGAGGTGGGGGCATGTGCGGCATGCCACATATGTACTGTGGTCAGAGGACAATTCTCTCCTACCATATGGGTTCCCAGCAATCAAACTCAGGAAGTCAGACTTGGTGGCAAGTGTCTTACTCACTGAGCCATCCTGCCAGCTCTCTGTTTACTTCCCTATCATGTTTTTTGGGTGCGGCTCCTCAGTAGAACGCACGATCCATGAGGCAGGAATGGTCAGTGTGCCCTGAATATTGACTAAGTCACAGTGGGGACTGAAAGCAATACCAGTTGAATAAGTAATGCATTTATAAACTGTCGGCTAGTTCCTTCAATGCAGCTAATACAGTATTTTTCTTTTTCTCCTTTGGGATTCTGTGTGTACAGGAAGGTTAAATTTTTACATGTCTTGATATTGTGACATTGTGTCCTTAATTTTGTGCGCTAATCATGTGAGGACCATGTGATCTTCAGTGCTGTGAAAGCGCTCACCCATGGATACACGCAATGCCATTCCTCACTCGTGGCTTTATGGGTATGTTACAGCTGACAGAACAGAGGCAGCTGTCCCCAGCACTGGTTCGGAGGAACTACCCGAAAGATCCACTAACAACTGTTAGGTAGGTACCTTCCACTTAGGAGAACATGAACTGGATCCAGCTTTCTCGTAACTGCACACGCAACATCTAAGGACTTCCTGCATGAATGCACCAGTTAACCGATGCATGCTTGGGTAGTTTATTATGTTCTGTGTTCCATGTGGGGGGTAAGACAGGCCACCAATCCTCTCTGGGCAAATCAGCACCTTCTCTAGAATAAGAAACTATTGTAATTTTCATACTCCCATGGTTTCTTCTAGGAAAATGGAAAACTCATCTTTAAGAGCCTTTTCCCTCTTCTATGGTGTGAGAGTAGCTTAAAACAATAAAAATACAGAAGATAATTTAAAGTATGATTTTCTTAAAGTCAGTCCCTGGGAAAAAAATCTATGTTTTCAAATGTTTATGGATATATATGTATGCATGTGTATATATATATATATATATATGAATGTTATATGCATTTGTTAAGTATGCACATATGTGTATGTTTCTATGAATATATATATATATGAATGGTGTGTATATGAGGTGTAAGAATGCAAACATATGCATTTGTACTGACTATATTACAGTGGAAAATTATGACCTGAAGATAACAGTTTGCAGGAAAGGGGCGCATGGTGATAAAAGGTTGTCATGGTTTCTTTGCCTATTTTATTAAAACAACCACTGACCCAGAAGATGCCAAACCTGTGGTCCATGCAGCAGCTCCTTAGTTCATCCTATAGTCACATAGGCTTTCTTCAGTAAGCATCACACACATCTTTCCCTTTTCATTCGCTAATCCCATAGACCCTAAGGAAGTACCTACTCAGTTCTACATACTCCCTTTCTAGGATAAAGAATGAATTAGAGGGGCTGGAGAGATGAAGGCTCAGTGGTTAAGCCATTGCCTTGCCAGCAAAAGGACCTGAGGTCAGATCTCAGATCTCACTTAAAAACACCAGGCGGAAATGCCAGAAGCCTGCATTTCCAGCATTGGAAGACAGAGTCTGGGAAATCCCAGAACAAAGTCATAAGAAGGTAAAGCAGTCCAAGATGATTCTCAATGTCATTCTTGGGCGTCCACAGGCACACACTTTCAACTGCCTGTTTCTACAAACACATGTGCATACTGATGCATACGTAAGTACACATTGACACGCGTGCAAAAAAAATAGAGATGAAGTTCATTGCTCTGTGGTAGAAAGAGAATACACACACAAAATATACAAGTTTCTCTCTTGACGGGGCTGTCACCCATTCTTGAATATGTACTGTGTATTTCCTAGGTTTTGCCCCCATGCCTGCTTGATGCCTGGTGTGAGAGTAGCTTAAAACAATAAAAATACAGAAGATAATTTAAAATATGATCTTCTTTAAAACTGCTTGCAATGCAGAGGAACAAATGCAGGTCAGCCTGAGATCCTGTCTCAAAAACAAAACAATACCAAACACAAAAAACCCACTGCTTCTTAATAATTTATCTCTTTGCTTCATTAAAAAAAGAAAAAAGAAAAAACTACAACCTACGACTAGTAAACTAATAGATACATGGCCTCATTCAGGTTGTGGCATAGACTGTGAAGAAATTCAAAGCAGGGCAAGCACGTGGCTGTGGAATGTTCTGGATCTCCCTATGGACATCACGCTAGAGCGAAACTGGAGTGAAAGTGTGGATGCGGAGCCCGTTTTGGGCAAGAGTAGCAACTGGGATTGTCGGGGCAGCCGGGGAGGCGGAGTGGGAGAGCCAGAAAGCCCCCTCTGTGGAAATTCATTCCTTTAAGGCCTTTGGAAAAGGTCATCGACTTCATTTAGAAGCAAAGAACAATTCAAGGTACTCCAAGAAAATAAGTCTGCCTTTGTGGAGGGGAGAAATACATATGCATGTAAGACGGGCCTTGTCCACATAGTGATCCAATGGGAGGCTCCATTCCACCCCCTCCACCTCCAGCAGCCAGAGCCACAACATAATGGCAAGGAGGACGGGGCCAGTCTTCAAGATGAACTCCCTCAGCAGTTCCCTCCCCTTGCCTTTTTCTTCCACGGCTGACATCATCTCTGGTCCTCCCCCAAACAAATGGCTCTTTCTCTGCCCAGATAATTAAGCTCCCCAGACACAATGGGAAGGCTCAGCCCTAGCTTGTAGGGAAGACATCCGAAGCACAAGGCAATCCTGGTGCTTTGTGGGGCTTTGTAATTACGCATATCCTGCAGGTTCTGCATAATGGGTCCAATTCACTTCTGGGTCCAGCCAAAAACTTGCCCTGTCCGTAGAGGAAGGTCAGCACCCGAGTGACACGGGTGCTGCTGATAATGGGCCTGCCTGGTTCTTTTCTAAGCTTCTCCAAACAGTCAATTTCTCTGCCAGCGTTTGCAGACTCTTTCAAAGCCTGCACACTCACAACATGCACTTGGTCTTGGCTTGGAGAGATTTCGTGAAGGTTTCAGGTGACAGGTGAGCTATTTGTTACATTCTTTGCACAGTGGAATTTTAAAGCCAGGCAAGGCCTTATGTAAGTCAGCCAAACTGTTTGCAGCCAGAAAAACGTCAGAACACAATTGCTAATGGGTCCAAAGTGAACAAGACACCAGCTGGGTTTAGCTTCATTTTCAAAAAATATTTTTTTAAAGAAACAGTATGACGACTTAATTTCTGTTTGAAATGAAGTCGGTTTTCTTGCTTGTTGTACCCCTTGGTTTTACTTGTAATTTAGCACTGGATCAAGCTCAGGGCTCAGCACACATGTTTTCAGTTAAATTCCTTTACATTTTCCCCGGTATAACCCTATTGTAGTGCATCTTTAACCTGAGATGTGATTAGTGCTCCTATGGCTTAATGAAAGACTTAAGTACTTGACCTTTAAAGCTGTGCTGGTTAGATACAGGGGTCGAATTGACAAGGCTCTGTCTTAGCCTTGCTAAGGCAAGCCCTTTGTTGGCTCGCAGAAGACCATCTACTTGATGGGAAGAAACGTTCCCTGGGCCAGTGGATAAGATGGAAGGAGCCGGGTGGGTATTTTGGCAAACTCACAGTTTGCCCCTGTCTCAGCCCTCCCTGTGGATATGGTGTGGTCGGTTCCCTCGGCCGGCCAAACTGGACCAAGAACTGTGACTGATAACCATAAGAAAGAATACAACCCTGTTCCCCTAAACTCTCGGTTTGTGAATTTACCCACGACATGCAGCAGGCAAACTGCGACAAATGCTCTTACACAAATCTTCCTGAAGAGAGAGATTTGCCATGAAGTCAAAGACATGAATCCTAGCATATCTTAAGGGTTTCCCCAGGATAAATGATCTTCAGGAAAAGTTTCATGCAAGTGGCTTTGCTTGTCTAGTGCCTTCAGATCTCAAATCCAAAGAACCGAGGCTACTCTTTCTTTCGCATGTGTGTGGTTAGAAAAAGGCTTTGGCCATTCTATTTGTGTATTTATTTATCTATCGTGGCATGGGCATGGTACCCAGGGGCTTGCACACCCCAGGCAGGCTCCCTGCTCATGTTTTTATAGGACATCATGCGTCTTCTTTTCTCCCACTCCAACCACGGTCACTCTGCCCCTCCTACCCCAGTTAAGCTGCAGATGAAAGCTGTTCCCCTGCTGGGTTCCAGCATCTCTGGGGTTGTTTTCCCACCAGTGGCGGCTCCTGGTCCTCCAGTCACCTCGGAAGATCGCAGGGCACAGCAAAACGATCAGATCAGTCGGGTCTCTGAGGCACTCCCAGCCACCCCCTCAGCCACCCCCCCCCCCGCTACCCCCTCTTCTCTACATTGGCCAGTGCTGCTCCGGCCATTTCAATGACATCGGCATAAGAGAGTTCTTACAAACGACAGTCTCTTTGTCCCCAACTCCACTGTGCCCACAGCTTCCATGCATGTTAATTCCACTCTTGGCTGGAAGCTGGTGCTCCTTGGCTTCACTCTTAGGTGGTGACAGTCCTTTATTCTTTGCTCCCCTGCTCATCCAAGGGAACCGAGAGGGAAGGCAGGGACGTTCCCAGAACCGTCTCTCCACCCAGCTACTTGCTAGCGTGTGCGCTGCCTCGCTCTCTCTGCTTCTTGCAAGCCAGGGCCTCAGACAGGGAGTCGCTGCATCTAAGGCTTCGCTTCCCTTCCAGAAATCAAGGTGAGGAACCACTCTATCATCTCCCACCTCTCCTAGGCCAAGACCACCGAGAAGCCACATGACTTGGGTACCAAAACATACTTTTTACTGTTTTTCCTAACTCAAAAGACATGGAATTCTAAAGTCTGGGCCAATACGACATGGGGAATAAAAATGGACAGAAAATTGAAAAATCACAACTACATATGACTGATGTGAGTGAAGAGAATGCTTAAACAACAGCCAAACAAACAAACAAGCAAAGAAACTACTTCCCATAGATCTTTCTCCCAGACTCTGGCCACCTGTGTGTATGGAGACAGAGACGTACTGCACAGGGCACCAGAGAGGCCACTTTTTTGTGTGTGTGCTTAAGGATACACCTCAAACATTTCTCTTGTCTTAGTTCCACTGCATTTATATATTATTCACACTAAGAAAGCTTGTTTGGGCACACATAGGTGAAACTCTGGATCCAGAATCTGGCTAAAGGGAATAATAAACAGAGAGAATCACATTTTTTAAGGATGGGTAAGTGAGAAATTGATGAACAAACCATTTCTACATTGCCAGACAAGACTGAAAAACACCAGATGGCCAGTCATCTTCTGTAAGCTGACTACCTAGGCTGTGAATCTTGTCTAAGTGGGTATCTCTGGTCCAGGCAAAATTAAGCCAGTACGACATGGGAATAAACTGGGCAGAAACTGAAAATCACAATTACATATGACTGATGTGAGTGGAGAGAACGCTTAAACAACAGAAAGAAAACCTACTTTCCATAGATCTTTCTCCCAGACTTTCACCGTGTGTATGGACACAGAAATGCCTTCACAATGCACCAGAGCCTAGGAAGTAAAGGATAACTAACAAGGAAGGATGGTCTGAATTCTGATTCAATCCTTCCTAAGAAGAGACAACAGTTGAACACTGAAGCTCTCAGACACAAAATTCTCCCAATGCCCACCTCTTCCTTTGCTTCTTCCAAATCCTCCATTATCAGCAATTGAAAAACACAGACCATGATAAGCAAAGACATGCAATAGCTGACAGACGTGCTCGGGAAGACATACAGACAACAATGGATGGCGAGCACAGACTGGTTCTGTCTTTCTAAGAGAGGAGGTGGAGGAAGTCGAAAGGTTTGTACTAAATTCTGAGTCTACAACTATGATATTGCACATCCACACCGGGCAGAACTGCGGCGACCAAGTGCTTGATGGTCATTCAGCGACTGCGATACAGTGCTGCAAAGTGCGGCAATGAAGTCTAGTCAGCACACATGCGAAACAAGCAGCCTCTGCTATTACAGATCTTCCTGACTCACAGTGACTCATCCCTAGCCTTACGCAAATGTTTCCACTTCAGGCACTTGGAAATTTAGTACATCTTATGTGTACCGCAACAAATTACCATGCCCTGGTAGCTTCAAACAATAGCTATGTATTTTCTTGTGGTTCTGAAGGCCAGAGGTCTGAAACCAGAGTCTCTGTGTTGAGTGACACATCAGCACGGCCACGCCCTCCAGAAGCCAGAGGCCTCTCTCCCTGCCTCCCCAGGCTCCTGGTGGGGACCGGTGGTCCTGCCTGAGGCTTCACCACTTGTTCTCTTTAAAGCAGCACCTTCGAGTCACCTGCTCCGGCTTTACATTGTCTGCTCCGTGCGGGCAGAAATCTTCTCTGCCAGGACAGGTGTGACTTAGGGCCAGGCACAAAACCTGGGCTGATTGTTCTGCCTAGAAATCCTTAACCAAATTATACCTGTAACTGCCTATTTCCAAGTAAGGCTCTGGGAAAACAAGACCTGCTGGCTGCCTATGATACCATGAATTCAGTGTTTCCAAAAGACAGAGCAGGCCATAGTGAGACCAAGTGTCTCCAGGTTT
The DNA here is from genome assembly GCA_023101885.1 of Typhlomys cinereus. Taxonomy (NCBI): domain Eukaryota; kingdom Metazoa; phylum Chordata; class Mammalia; order Rodentia; family Platacanthomyidae; genus Typhlomys; species Typhlomys cinereus. The sequence goes on from JALPQD010000147.1 coordinate 1,859,343, forward strand.
CCTGCAACTGTCACACCAACATCTAGGTTATTTCTACCTGATGCCTGCAGTTACATACATATATCTGAACATGTTCCATTCCAGTTAAAGTCTGAGCTACCACAACTTCCTGAGTGTACAACCTTTAATTTGGGTAGATGGCTAGGTTATCTATGCTGAGTGTGTTAGATACTTTCCATCTGGTTTTAACTCTGCCAGCCATCATTCTTACTGTTAAACACAGTCCATGGAGGGAAGTCAGGGAATAGAGATGTGTGGGAAAGGTTGCTTTGAGTGGCAAGAATCCCTGCAGTCTTTCATTCAGTTGGTTCACTGAAAGGTTGCTGCAGCTTGCTGTGTTGCTAATGAATTCATGACCAAAGAGCTTAAGGAAACAAAGGGGTTTTATTCTTTCTCACGATTCTAGGTTACACTTCTTCATTCAGCTGGGCTGGAGAGCTCGTATCAATGCCAGAGCCAAGGGAAGTGACCACACGATAGCCGCAGGATTGCTGACAGAGGGATAAACTTCACTGACCAACCAGCAGGCCTGCCGAAGTATAATGAAGAACGCCAAGCTTTACTGAACCTGCTTCCTCCATCTTGTCTACCTGACCAGGGAATGTTCTGGGTCTTTCTGCATCAATGAGACAATCTCCTGTAGACTTGCTCAGGCCTTGCCTTAACTACGAATTCTTCACATGTGCCCAGAGCTCAGTCTTCAACTGCCAAGCTGACACCTATATATCTAACTAGCACAAGGGTCAAGTTGGAAATTGATAGGTTTAGGATTTGGACCTTGAATTTTTTTTCTTTTTTTAAAAATACTTAACTTACTTGTGGGGGGGAGGGTGGAGAAGCACTGTGTGTCCCTGGGGAGGGAATCATCCTGGATTGCTTCTACCCCTTCTTTCTTCATGCTGGGATTTCACAAGCTCCACCCACCAGAGTCAGAATTGCCTTTTTACTTGAGACTTGAGATCCAAACTGACAACTTTCTGCTTACAAGACAGAGTTCTAATCCCATGAGCTATCTCTCCAGCCCAGACCTTGAATTTCTTAGCCCCCAGACCTAGACCCTGATCTCAAACACTCTGGTGGTCTGTAGTGTGTCTTGATGGGGAGGCAGAACAGGTCTATGCATGATTTATTCTGGCTTCCCCCTAGGGCTTCAAGTATCAAGTCTGATGGCAAATCATCCTGCAGGCTTCCCCTTAGGCAAAAAGCACCTCTCCATGAGGAGTGGGAAGTTTCCATACGTGGAAATAGGTGGATAGGTGGGATGGGACTAGTAATGTCTGAGTAATTTTCAAGACAAAATGAGACTTTTGCGCCAATAATACCAATAAACCTAGTCTCTTCGGGTCAACATGCATCTGGGATTTGGGAAAAGCAAAGAATGCAGGAGTTGTTCAAGAAGCAAATTTTAAGAAAAATCAAAAAGATCAGCTGTCAAAACAATACTCCGCAGCCACTCTGGTGAACCCTTTGATTACTCACTGTTCTAAATAAAGTTCTTTGTAGCTAGGGTCAGATTTAGGGGTGTGTTGACTATGGCGGCCGTGCCAATGTTGGTTGCATCTCATCTTCAAAGTACTGCTGGTTGCATCTCATCTTCAAAGTACTGCTACTTTGTTTATCAAGGGTATTTTTGCATTACTTTGCTTTGTTTCCAAGACAAGATCTCATGTGGCTCATGCTGGCTTCACACTTCCCATGTTGCTTTGGTTTCTCACCCACCAGCCTCCATCTCCAAAGCACCGGGATTACAGGCGTTGTCATGGTTTGGCATGTGTCCCCGACAGACTCATGTATTTGAGAAGGTCATGCATGGCAACTTTAGGAGGTGGAGCCTTGTGGGAGGAAGGCAGTCGCAGGGGGTGGGCCTTGAGGTGGATTAACCCAGAGAGGCTGCTCCTACAGCTGGCATCTAGCAGCAACTCTCTACCTCCAAGATGTCTGCAGTGACCTAGGCCTACTCCAGTTTCTGTTGCCAGCCATGCCGCTTCCACCATGAAAGACTTTATCTCCCTGAATAAATCTCTTTCTCCTTTAAGTTGCTTGACTTTGAATGTTCTCCCACAGCAACACAAACGGCAACCAGTACAGGCGCACACCATTAACCTGGTTTATGTGGTGTACGCCTAGAATCCCTGGGTCCCAGACATGCTGGACAAACATTCTATCGACTCATCTATACTCCTGGCCATGAGTTTTTGTTTTGTTGCTTTCTTAAACTGCAAAATAAACTGTTTCTCCCCCCACCTTCCCAGATAACCTTTTTTCTCCCCTCAAAAAGCAACCATCATCCTTTGGGATGGAGTAGAAGTTCCTTATGCTTATATACCAAACTTCCATAGAGATTATTTTAAAAGACATAAGAATTGAGACGTAAATGGTTGAGAATTTAAGAATTAAAAAAAAAAACAGGTTGTTAAAGATGAAAAAAATTGAGACCTAATTAAAGTCATACTTGTCTCATTAGCGATGCAGCTTACTGAGATGGAAAGTTCTTGTTCTCCTCATGAGTACGCAATGGCCAGATACTGAGCTTACTGTGTGATCTGCATCACCAATTCAAGTGAAAAAGGAAAATCTTAGACTTTTGAAAATAATTCACACCCCAAAGACCCGCTTGAGAAACCCCAAATGTCTAGCATACATAATTTAATAGCTGCTGCTTCAAATGAAGTCTTAGCAATATAAGGAAACCATTGTCAAGACCAACCCAGACCTCTCAGTCAGGTGGGAGCAAAGTAATGAAGACCAACCTCAGAATTAATTTTGCAAAAGTGTGGTGAATGGCTAAGACACAAAGACCCGACACAAGTAAGTTCTGAAGTGGAAGGTAAGGTACGAACAAGATGGGAAATACCTGACTGGAGAAGCTCCAGCCTTCACTTCCTAACGAAGATGACCTCAGGCAGTCTCAGAGCACTCCAGGCCTGTCTCTACACAGAACACCAGCTAAATCCTTCCTCATCTGATTCAGGCGAGGCGTCCGGGAGATGCCTGCCAAAGCACCGAACAGGCCGCCCGAGGGACTCAGCCTTCCACACGTCATTTCATCAAAAACCAGCTGGGCTTGGTACACGCCTGGGATCAGGCATTGAGAAGGCAGAGGCTGGAGGATCAGGGGGTGAGGCCAGCCCCAGCTACACAGTGAGCTAGAGCCTAGCCTGGGCTACATAAGACTCCTCAAGCAAGCAAGCAAGCAAACAAACAAAGAAATATTATTCTGATTCATGCCATTGGCTTATTCTGCTCTGGCTGCTACAACAGAATATCACAACTGGGTTTCTTTTAAGTTTAAAAGAAACAGAAATGTCCTGCTCGCAGTCCAGGAGGCTGGGAAGTCTGGAATCCATGGCTCAGCAGATGTGGTACCTGGTGAGGGCCGGTTCCTCACGGACAGCAGTCGCTGGCTATCCTCACACGTGAGGGGCATGCACATACATGTGCACATGCATATTTACACACGTGTGCACATGCATACTCACACATGCACATATGCACACGTGTGGTGTATATGCTCACATGTGTGCACACAAACATACACGCATACACCCCAATACACAGAAAAATGGAGAACAAAGGATGAAAATGACCCAGAACATGTACATTTTGTGTGTGACTCCTTGTATATACGCACTACACACAGGCTCATAAAATTAAACGAGGTGGATCTCTGCTCTCTCCTATGTGGCTGGTGTTTCTGGGCCCTGGAGCTGGCCAGCTGGAATGTGGAAGCCCCACAGCCCCATCAAGGGAAGCCCCTGAAGAATCAGAGCTCTCCCAGCTTCCCGCCCGTCCTACCTGTCTCCTTGTGAGGTGGCGAGGCGCTGGCCCAGGGGGAATCATCTTCAAACTGAACCCAGTTGCTGATGGCCGAGGCCAGGTCAGGTGGGGGCTGCACAGGACTCCCCGGAGGGGAGGCCGCTTGGGAAATGAGACCCATCTTTTCAGAGCCGTCATCCTGTTCAGAGTGCGAGAGGGTCTGAGAGTCTCCATCCACCGCCTGGTTGTCCCCACTGGAGCTCTCCGACTGGTCTGAGGACGAGGACAGGCCTGGGAAGTGCTCTTCGGCGCTCCCTGCAGCAGATACACATGCCGTCATCACAAGAGGAGTGATGCTCATCACAGAGGCCAAAGCAAAGGATGGGCGAGGGTGACTAAGGACTCGTCATTATCGTGGGTGGGGGAGTTGAAACAGCCACGTTGATCTATCTCTACGCTGAATGACTGCATCCTTAACAGCGCATACAACCTGGCACCTCGGCTTGCCTCCAGTCAGTAGGAGGGCTGAGAAAAGGAGTCATGCTTATTCTTACTACTTGTGACCAGACAGGGGTCCAAGGGTGTGTGCATCTGCGTGCATGCACACGTATCTGGAGGTTAGAGGTCAAGGTTGGCTGTCTTCCTCAATCACTGTCCGTCTCATTATTTCGATACAGAGTCTTTCACTGCTTCAGCTAAAATGGTTGACCCATGAGATCCAGGGATCCACTTGTCTCCACTCCCCTCCCTGCCCCAGTGCTGGGGCCACACACACCTGACTTCTCCACAGCATGCTGGAGATCACACTCAGCCTTGACATGGTGCAACTGGGTCATTTCTTTAACACCTGTTCGTGTGTGTGTGTGTGTGTGTGTGTGTGTGTGTGTGTGTGTATCAGAGGGCACTGTGTGTACCTGTAGAGACCCAAGGATGACACTGGGAATCACCCTGGATTGTCTCTACCTCCTCTTTGCTCTGGAGTTTCCCGAGCTCTGCCTTCCAAGAGCAGAAGAACAGGCTGCTGCCATTTCCCCCTGGTATTTTTTTTATGAGGGATCCAGCGTCGAACTCAGGAATTTCCTGCTTTCAAGGCAAAGTCTTAACCCCTGAGCCACCTCTCTGGCCCCTGTTCCTTATTTTTATCTCAATATCTACTCCAATGCTTGAGGGCCATAAATTCAAATAGCAAGAAATATTGCCAAGGTAAGGGGGGTAAATGGAGCACATTAGGGGGTGGTGGAGACTGTGGCTGAACAGTAGAGTATCTCTTTGCACTAAAGACACTCAAATTCAAATGTCAAACTCTGTGCTACCCACTATATGCATGAATCACCAGCAAAAAGGAGATGGAAGTTCTTCCTATTGCTTTACTGGTCCTGAAACATTTAATTCTCTTCAAAACTTTTTTTAATTTTACAATATGAAAATATTAAAAAAAACCCAAAGAACTTATATGAAAAATCCTTTCTTCTGTCAGTAGGACAAGCAAAACAGGGATTTGAATACAAGGCTTTGCCAGCCTTAGCACTGACAGAGATGACAGGTGAGCTTCATGTGTAAGACTAAATTGTCTAGTTGGCGCATTGAAAAAAGTCTTATCAAGGTACTGAGAATGGAAAACCAGGGCCGTCTAGCTCTGAGCTCCACTCCGTCTGAGGAATTATTTCCAATAATAAGTATTTAGACTCAGTATATTAACATTTTCAATTCTGACATATAATCAATGGCAATTGTTAGATATGTATTTCTTTTTAATTAGGTCTTTGTAATTCAGGGTAAACGCCTCACACATACAGCATGTGCCACTTCAGATTGGCCACATTTTGAAGGCCCACTATGCCCACGGATATTGTGCTGGATGACGCATCTGAGACACACACTTTCCTAGTGTGGTAGATGAAGGAGGGATAAGTTTAGCTGCTCTTCCAGGCATGGAAGTAGAACAGAACCAATTGAAATGGCTCTGCAGATATCTCTGACCTGCCTTGGCCTCGATCCCTGAGCGCCAGCCCTCCAGAGGACCACACCATCACTTAGCCACTGAGATGAGGATGAAGATGATGAGCTCTTTTCATGGACTGTGCCAAGCCCTTCGGACCTGAAGGAATCATGCCATGAATCTCCGTAATAGCTTCTGAGGCAGATCTCTCTGGGGTCAGCCCTCTTGTACACAATGAAGCCACGAAGGGAGAGGCCAAACAAATCATGCTGGAGGATAGGTGTGGCAGCGCGTGACTAATCAATCCCAGCGCCTGGAAGCAGAGGCAGGAGAACTGTCCCAAGCTCAGACCAGTTTAGTTTATATAGTGAATTCCAAGCCAGTCAGGGCGATGGTGTGAAGTCTTGTATGAAAAAGAGCAAGGATATACTCCCAAGGATATACTCTTGGTAAGGAGGCCAGAGCCAAAGCTCACAATCTGGTTCTAGCTTGTGCTTAAAAACTGAGAAAATTCAAATTGCTGGTAGAAGTCACTACTCACGAGGGCGACAGTAAAGCACTCTGTATATAGGAGGTGGATTCCTTGGAAGAGAAGGATCCACACCGTTGATGCTCCCTGGCCTTTGGAGGCCCCGGGGTTGCTCAGAAGCCTCCTCTGGGCTACTGAGTGAAAGAATCCGCACTTTCAGGCGAGCGAGCAGACTCTCTTTCTTTTATTACACTTCCACTCAAGGAACCACCAAGCGCAGACCAGACATGTTACTTTGGGGCACGGGGAGCAGTCCTTACCCTCTGAAGGCACAGGGAAGAGGGGCTCTTCGCTGAAGGAGACCCACTCTGCCTGGTGGGTAGCGATCACATGGTCCACGGTCGTCATGCTAAGAAGCTGCTGCTCATCTTCACACTGTCACCTCTGGACGGAGTCTGGGGTGGGCGGGGAAGAAGGAAGCACAGTGCGCCACGGGGTCTCACAGAGGGCAGCCCTCAGCTTGGACACAGATGAGTCCTTCGTGCCTTTGGTTCATCTGTCAGGCAGAAATCTGTTTAAATAAGAAATGAAAATGAGGGCCTGATCACACTGCACCAAACCCACAGGGGTCTAAGCTTTCAAGGGTCCAAGGGTCCCACAGTGATGTGTGGGATGATCTCTGCCCCCATCCCACCTGTACTTCTCATTCTGAGACCTGTACCATTCACATCAAGATCTCTGGGTAAAGATTCACATCGGACTTGTAATTAATCACCCAAATTTTAGCAATTAGATTCCTTAATTCCCTCTCTTCCCCTTCCCCTGTCATCATATTTCATAAATATTCTTATTAATGATGGAGGGCAATCAGTTTAAAGCAAATATTCAAGTTTTTTTCAAAGTGATTTCACATTCACTACCAGATGGTGAAACAGAAGCGTGCTCCTTTACATCAAATCAATTTCTTGCCTTAGGCAGGTACCTTTCTGCAAGAGTGATTTGAATCTTTGGCAAAAACCCAGCAGTGTCCAGATGGCGGCTCTGAGCGTGGCTTACCAATCAAGAAGAATGGAAATGGATCAGCTTTTGTTCATTTGGACTAAGAGGATGGGAAATGTTTACTTCAGTGAAGAGACAGACAGATTCCAATCCAGGCCGATTGGAGTCAGTGCATAAAGGTCAAGTCTTTACTTTGTTGTAGTTCTGTGGTGTGTGCTCTGGCTGATTTAATTGACTTTCAATTTGTTTGTGTTATTAACGTGTTTTTACAACGTGATCCCAGCTCTTGATCTTATGATGAACCGATTCAGAATTAATGCAAAATTAATATGCTCCGATAAAAGTGCCACTGTCAGCCTTGAATGATATCACTTCTTCTCAACAGAACACTCACAGTATTCAGATGGCTCCTACAATGACATAACTCACAGTCTCCCAATTAAAAGTTCAATTTTACTCTAGGGTCTTATTGTCAATAAATAATTTATATTGAGAAGAAATCAGAATAGCAAACATTTACTAGTGTCTACCTTTTGGTGATTTTAAAAACTAGATTTGCTTTATATTCCCTAACATAACCGCTTACATAAAATTTGGAATTTTCATGCCATCCTTCACCTGATTCAATACCCATTTTACTATTTTGCGTCTTGTTTTGCTTTGCTTTGGGTCTATCCCAGGCCATCCTCACTGTGCAGCGGAGGTTAACCTTGAACTTCTGATTCTCTTGCCTCCTCTCCCCAGTGCTGGGGTTGCAGCTGTGGGTCACCATAGTTTATGGGGTGCTGGGGATCAAACCCAGCAAAACACATCCTAGGTAAGCGTTCTACCGACTGAGTCACATCCAAGCCTCCAAAAACCACCATAGAACAGGATAGGTGGGACTAGGGTCCTTTCACAGATCAAAACAAACCAACTAGGTAGAAGTGAATTAAATGACTTACCCACAATATTTAACTCTAAATAGCCCCCTGTGTTTTCTAAAAGGCTTCTTCTTGGCTTCTAAGTGGAAGAATGCAGGGTCTCAGGGCAGCCACAGGCTATATATCAAGAAGGATCAAATAGACGCCATGACAAACAGGTGTGCTGGAAAAGCCACGCCAGGAGGCAACAGAGCCAATGCCCAAGTGCGAGTCTTCCGATGCCACAACAAACGTACTAGAGAGTATATGCAGATGATCACTCAGTCAAGTACTTACGAACACCACTGCGATGGAACTGCAGTGAAGTGTCCCGGGAAACTCCCCAAGTGGCAACCTGCCAGAACCCCCAGAATCTACTTCAAGGCCCTTCCCTGAGATCCTTCCCGGCTGCAAGACTGAGCATGCGGCAGCAGCCTCAAAAACACAGGTGTCTGAAGCAGACTTTCCCAGCACAGAGTCCGGAAGCCCAGAGGGCTGCTTCCCACCCGCGCCTGCCTATCAAGCCCTTCTCAAGGCTGTCATCGGCAAAGTCAGTGTCACTCAATGTGGTAATGGCTGTGGGCCAAGATAAGGCAGCAAACCGAAGTGTAACCCACACCCCTAGCCACCCTCGCGGAGAGCAAGCAAGCCACAGTGCCCATGCGTGTGCTGACACATGCTGTGTCACGGCTCAAAGAAGGGAAAACAGCCTGCGAGCCCGTGACGAGGCATCCAGCAAAATCCATGGATCATGGGGTAGAGAGGCGAACAGGAAGAAAAGGAAAAGCATAGGCAACAGGAAAACCCCATGGATTTTAGAATTGGTGGGAAGGGGGAGGTTGACTTGGTTAGCAGAGTGCTTGCCTAGGATTCACAAGGTCCTGGGTTCGAGCACCATCACTGCACAAACCAGGCCGAGTATCACACACCTGCAATCCCAGCACTCTGCAGGCAGAGAGGCAAGAGGAAAAGTAATTAAGGGTTTCCATGAAACTCTGTCTCAAAAACAAAACAATAACAATGATAAGAATGGCGGGGTGAGGAACCAGGCCCTGACTCCGAGCCTTTGCCAGTCACTGTCACTGTCACTGCTCTGGTTCCACATCGTGCCCTTGGTGGAATGGCTTTTGGGAGAAGAGAAGTCTGAAGGTAAGAACTTAGATTTCACACAGCCACCCCATTTCTGGCTTAAGTGGCTTCCCGATTTTCCCACCTGGTTCAGAACAGACATCCCAACTATCAATGTAGAGCCAAGGGCTTGGTTACAGGGCCCAGAAGGCCAGTTCTGAAACTTCTGTATAAACAGAGGCACCTAGCTGAGGACCGAGACCATCACGCAGAAAGAACGAATGAAAAGATGACCACAAAGACTTCCCTGGCCTCCTTCAGCTTGGGCATACCAGACCAGACACGGGCTAGCTACAGGTACTGACCAGTCGCAAGAAAGGCTAGTGGGACATCTGTCACAGAGAACCCCTCTGAAATGAATGGATTCTGGAGCATTTGCTATGCGAAGCTCTATGCCAGCAACTCTGAACCCAATAATTGTGAGGCTAAGTACAGACTGGAATTATTCCTTCAGGGAAAAAAAAAGGCTCACCCCATTTTTAGAACGTGAATCATGAAGTGAGGTTTGGAGTCGCCGGGAATGAGTGGTGACTCAGAATCAGCAACAAGATCAACTCGGAGACAACAGAGAGTTCACTGAGGTCTAGGTTGCCACCAGAGGGACCTTGCTTGAGTCCCACTGTGTTGCCACAACGCAATGCCTGACCCAAGCAACTTGGGAGAGAAAGGGTCGAACCGGCTCACAATTCCAGGTTATAGTTCTTGTCTCATGGAGAAGTCAGGCAGGAGCCTGAGAGAACTGGTCATACCACATCCACTGTCGAGGGCCCTGGGCACAAACCCATGGACACATGCTTGGTTGACTGACCTGGCTTGCTTTCACCATTTTCTACATCCCTGGACCTTGAGCCTAGGGAATGGTACCACCCACTTCTAGGCTGGCCTTCCCACATCATCAATGCAATCAAGACAATCTCTGCCTTACTCAGTGATCTAAAATTAACTGCTAAATACTGGGACTACTGAACTGCGGCTGGTACAAACTGTTTTTTCTTTTTCCTTAGAGAGAGGGAAACACGTGTATGCATGCCATAGTACATGAGCAGAGGTTAGAGGACAGCTTTTCTTCTACGGTGCATACTTCCACGGATCAAATTCAGTCCACCAAGTTTGCAAGCTATACCTGACCCACACTAAGCCATCTCGCCAGCCCAAAATTGAGTATTTTTTAAGCATAAAATAAGCACCAAATTTTAAAAACACAAAAACATATTAAATATCTATTTGATAATTCTTTTTATTTTGCGTATGCATGCATGCATGTGTGTGTGTATCAGAGGGGCACTATGTGTCCCCATAGAGATGACTTTCTGGAATCATTCTGGATTGCTTCTACTCCTTAGTGCTTAGCTCTAGGATTTCCCGAGCTCCACCCACCAGGGCCGGAAGTGCAGGCTGCTGCTTCCTCTTGACATTTTTACATGGGACCTGGGATTTGAACTCAGGACCTTCTGCTTGGAGAGGCAGAATCTTAACACCTGAGCCGTCTCTCCAGCACTCTACTTATGTAAGTAGTTTACTTAAATATAAGATAATTCTCATACTGATCGTAGGTAGAAGTGGTTTCTTAGACCATCCCAGCATTTCATAGATGAGGACATCAGACTGCTCTTACTTCCTTCACCCCAACTCAGCAGGAAGCAGAGCAGTCATTGCCCTTTATCCCTAGAGCAGTCTGAGTCCTCAAAGAGGGTTATGGGGGAATAAGGCAGGATTAGAGCAGCCATGCTGGGATGGGTCTCAAGGTCTTTGGAATTCCTGAAGGCCATCCCCCACTGCTGGAATCATCCTGAAGGAACACTGCTGCTGAGATAAGATGGCCAACATCTCTATGAAAGGATTATGGAGATGAGCTCTCCAGCCCACCTGGGCCTAAGAGCAACTGGGTTGGGCCCCAATGGGAATTAACCAATGGAAAAAAGCCAGTTTCCCAGGCTTGTCTAGTTGTATAAATACACCTGGCCCTGGCAGCAGTCTTTGGCGCCCTAGGCCCTCATGGCCCGTGCCATGAGTTTCTTTTCCAGCTGCCTGCTTCTCCGGCGCCCTAGGCCCTCATGGTACTCAAGGTGCCATCAGTTTCTTTTCCAGCTGCCTGATTCTCATGGAGGCGCCCTAGCCCCTCGTGGCACTCCACATCTGGAGTCCATGAGTTCCAACCTCTCTCTTCTCTAATAAACTCTACTTTAATCCTCAAAAAAAAAAGTGGTCTCTTAGATATGTTGAACTAGATAAAATATATTATAAAAACTAAAACTTTCAAATAACACTTATGCTGTTTATACTACATTTTATTGGACAGTGTTACACTAAAGCAATTCATTCTTTATTTCATTTTTGTTTTTTGAAGATCATGTTTCACTAGACATAGAATTTTTTTCCTCTGATATTTTGTGCTTTGGTCCGAGTGATCCTCATGAGGGACTGGTTGTAATTCCTCATACATATCATTTTACCTTTTTTTCTATCACTTTCAAGATTTTCTTTTTATCTTCAGTTTTCAGCAGTTGACTCTGATGTTCTTGTAGTTTTCTTAGAACTCATTTGAAGTGTGTGAAAATTTTAAGATCTGGGCATTGATTTTTTTTTCCATTAAATATAGAAAAATGTATTGCCAGCTCTTCAAATATGATTTTCTGCTCTTCTGTCTCTTCTCTGTTGGTCTGTCCTCAAGTTCATCACCATCTGACACCTGACTGTCCTGTGAGTTCATCATTTCAGCTGTTAATCTCACCCAACTTTTCCACTCTAAAGTTTTCACTTCCTGTATAGTGTCTACTTCTCTGATGAGGCACATCACCACGGGATGAATGTGGATTGTCCCTGTCATATTAGATATAAGTGACAAGTTGACAGTTGAAGGCTTGAAGCTGTGGTCACATTTCTAAAGAATTGGTAGTTGGTTAAGCCTCAAGCAAGCCTGCAGATTGTCTAGTTGACGGGGAGGCCCAGCCCATGAGGTGGGTGAATAAAATGGAGAGCTTACTGGGGAAGTTGGCATCCTTTGGTATACTGGATCAGACATGCTGGTCTAGCAGGGGTCCTCTCTTAGCAGTCCTATGCATATATGGATATAGTGTGGCCAATTCCCTTGGCCCTTTTGTTGGTATGGACTCTCCTGTAACTGGACTATTGAAAGAAAAAATAAAATACCTTGTTTCCTTAAGACATTTGGTCATGAATTTATCAGCAACAGGCACGGTAACTGCTACAGTCCCCCACAAGCTCTTGTGTTTGAATACTTGGTCCCCCAAGGATAAATTATTAAATTGTACGTTAGTCTGTCCTTCCAGAATTGGGACAACCTTCTATTTTATTAGGTTAGCTACATTGTATAGTGCTAAACACCATCTGTGGCTGGCTGATGGTGAGAAGTTGTTTAAATCTTTGACTATCTTCCCTTTATGCCTGCTTTTCCTATGTATCCAACTGAACAGCTTGGAACATCTTCATTACTTGTTGGAGCTGAAGTTATGACAGACACTAGCCAGCCATCACTTCGAGGTTCCTGCAAAAACATCTTGAAGGAGATCCTCATAACAATTCTACCAAGTTAGGTCTCTGGTATTTTCCTGATCAAAGACAAACATCTAAAGGTCTAAAAGAAATATGAAAAAAAGAAAAATAGGAAAAACAAGGCCAAATAGGTCCTGAACATTTTAAGAGCTTTTTTCCTAAGGCAAATGTACCACAAATGTGCTAAGTAATGAGCGTAGACCCACACTGAGTGCAAACCCAGAATCCTATGCTCTTCAAAAATATGAACTCTAATCAAGTGTGATAGTTAATCTTGAGTGGACCTAGAATTAATTAATAGATCAGCCACGCGGCCACCTTGATTGTTTGCTCTGAGTGTCTTGACCTTTTCTATAAATATCTGAATTCAGATATTTATTTTTATACATGTGTGCGTGTGTGTGTTTGTGTACCAGAGGGCGCTGTGTGTCCCTGTGGAGGATCAATAGTGACTTCAGGAATCATTCTGGATTGCTTCTACCTTCTTTGTGCTTCACTCTGAGATTTCCCATACTCTGCCCACCAGGGCTGGAAGCGCAGGCTGCTGCATTCATTCCCACCTGGCGTTTTAATGTGGGACCTGGGATCCAAACTCAGAACCTTCTGCTTTTGAGGCAGAGTCTAAACCCCTAAACCATCTCTCCAATCCAGAATTCAGATATTTAAAATCCAGTAAACAACCCTGAAAACTCTCTAACTCTTTCTCTCTCTCTCTTTCTTTTCTCTCTCTCCTCCTCTCCCTCCCTCTTCCCTCTCTGTCAACTTGTTCTCTTCACTGATATGAGAACCAGCGTGTTTGATCTTCCAATGTGACTGAGTCCAGAGACTCTCCAGGAATCCTCTGGCCTTCAGCATCAGACTGGACTGCGGAGACATTCAGCTCCTGAACTGAGCAGCTCCAGGAAGCCACTGGTGGACTGCCTAGACCTTACCTCGTAAGCCAATCCAATCAATTCCCTTTGGATGGAGTCACTCTATCTATTCTAGTCCTTTAGAGAACCCTGACAATACTTCTACCTTGACTTCATATTCTGGGATTTCCATCACACTCAGTGATGTACAGAAGCTGAAGTAGTATAATCAGGAGCCAAAGCAACTGTTTGCTTCTTAAGTCCTTAGAGTAAGTGAAAGTCTGGATGGTCCCATGGTCCTGTGAGAAAGACCTGAATCAGATTACGGACTTGGAATACTGCCCTCTTCCTCTCCTTCTCTCCATTTTTTCCTTCATGAGAGCGCAGAGCTCCCAGAGGGCCCAAACATTCATTAACAGGGACCTCAATACTCCATAGGAGAAATGGGGTTCAGTGAGCTTGATTGTTTGCTCTGAGTGTCTTGACCTTTTTTTTCTTGAGTTAAGTGTTTTTTTTTTTCTTCTTCTATTTGTATAGGAGACTGATCATTCTTCCTTCAATGTTTAGTGGAACTCAGGAATCAAATGATTATCTCAGCTCCAATTCAAAGATAACTAAGAATAACAGAAACAAATGCACCTATTCATGATTCTCCATAACTATCTCTCTGCTCTTTTTCTCTCTTAAGTACATCTATCTACATCTATCTATCAATTATCTGTCTATATAATCCATCTATCTATGTAATTATCTATCTATCTATCTATATTTATCTATTATCTATCTCATGACATCTATCTATCTGTCTGTCTGTCTACCTATCTGTGGTCCCCCACCCACAGGTGTTTTCTTTCTAACATCACATTATTTGCAAGCACTCATGTGTCTGTGTGTGCACACATACATATAATACATACACATTTGTACATGCATATGTATTTGCATATGTACCCTTAATTGCAAAACATCCAACTATGTGATTTTTCTTTGAAATAAACGTCCTCCTGGCTGTGTTCCTACATTTGACTTGAAAAACAAGGTAGACCTTGCCTCTGGTCTCTGGGGCACTCCTGAGCCAGTGACCTTGGGTGGCACCCCAGATACCTGCCAGCCTAAATGCCCTAAGAGGAGGACGAACTTTCAGGTTTGCTGAATACTTTCTATCCCCTAAGCCTTACGCTCCACTTTTTCTGCCTTGGCAAGTCACCTTGGCTTGTTCAGTCTCGTGTTTTAGGAATGAAGAATAAAGTTTTCCCATATAAGAGTAGTTAGCGTATAGGTTTAAAGACATAAGCCATACACTTACAGTCATCTGGTTTTTGACAAAGGGGCTCAGAAAACTCAATGGAAAAAAGAGTAGCGTTTGATGCTGGCCAAACTGGATCTCCACATGCAGAAGATTAAAACTGGTACTTGTCACCATTCACAAAAATCAACTCCAAATGGATCGAGGACCTTAATATTAGACCAGAGACTATAAAAACCTTAAAAGACAGAGTAGGGAATTTCCTCGAGCTGATTGGCCTAGGCCAATATTTTCTAAACAGAAACCCAATAGCACAGGAAATAGAACAAACACTCAACAAATGGGATCTTATGAAATTAAAGAGCTTCTGTTCAGTTAAAGAGATTGTAAGCCGAGCAAAAAGACAACCCACAGAATGGGAGAAAAATCTTCACTAACCACCTATCTGATAGAGCTCTATTATCCAGAGTGCACAAAGAACTCAAAAAATTAAACATCAAGGAGATAAAAAGCCCACTTAAAAAATGGGCCATGGCGAGCCGTCTGGAGATTCTTAAAGAAATTAAAGATTGAAATGCCGTATGACCCTGCTATCCCACTTTTGGGAATAACCCCCCATGCAGCAGAGGTTCGCCTCGATAGCACAAGCTCGACCATGTTCATAGCAGCACTGTTTACAATAGCAAAGTCATGGAATCAACCTAAATGTCCAACAGTTGACGAGTGGATAAGGAAACTGTGGTACATCTATACAATGGAGTACTACTCAGCCATCAAAAATGATGAATTACTGGAATTTGCTGGGAAATGGATGTCATTAGAAAGAATTATATTAAGTGAAGTATCCCAAACCCAGAAAATTAAGCGCCGTATGTACTCCCTAATAGGTGGCTCCTAGTACCAAACTCACCCAGCCCACATTGAGACACTCAAAAGTAAACCTATATAACACAGTAATTGCAAGGATTATGAACAAGAGAGATGGGTTAGGAGAGCCACACCAGAAACAAGGAGAGAGGAGACCATGTTACAGCAGAGAAAATAGGCCTCCATCAAGGTCTGCAAGTAAGTAATGAGAAACCTGGTTAAGTTCACAGACGTTCTTTCCTGATCTCACCAGAAGGGGAGGGCATATAGTCTAGCAGATAAAAAGTAATCATTTTGCAAATGGGTGATGGACCCCTCCCTCAGTGAGGTTTCCTACTCTTATTACATCTACCCTTGAATGTGCTATTACAACAAGACTCCAGTTTAACAGCTTTTTGTCTCTGGCCAGGGGGTGACATACAGTGCCCAGCAGAATGGAGTGAAGAGAATTGCAGGAGCAGCAAAACTGCAAAAGAAAATCAACAAACCACAATCCAGAACTTCAGAGACTCTATATCAATCACATAGAACTAGGACAGCCTAATCTCTCCCCATCCTGGAGCTCAGGGACATTTGCGGAAGAGGGGGTGGTAAGATTGTAAGAGCAAAAGGATGGGAGGAGCAACGATTTGCAAGATTCTCAACAATAGTTGGGGCCAAAGCAATCATAATGGGACTTTGCATGCCCTGCGCAATGTCCAGCGCACTGTTGCCCTCATAAAGTCTAGCATCTGTTAAGGGCACCGAGACCCCTGGAGGCAAGGGATTGACAGCCATAGTAGTGATCTTATGCTTAAGGGGAACAAGAGAAAGGGCTTATGGAAATGCCACTGGGTCCTTATATGTCATCGGAGAGGAGGACCCAGTGGAGAGTTAGGCGTACACAATAAAGGACTCTCTGGGAATTGTGGGGGAGGCACTGGGGGAAGGGGAGGGGGAGGAGGGGGGAGGGAGGGAACTGGTAAAAAATTTTAAAATGTATAATTAAATTTTTAATAATAAAAAAAAATGGGCCATGGAACTAAAAATTTTTCCAGGGACGAAACTGAAATGTCAAACAAATACCTTAAAAAAATCTTCCACATCCCTAGCCACCAAGAAAATGCAAATCAAAACTACCCTGAGATATCATCTCACCCCGATGGCTGGCTAAAATCCAAAATATATACAATAACAAATGCTGGAGAGGATGCAGGAGAAGGGAACCCTCATACGTTGCTGCTGGGAATGCAGACTTGTACAATCACTCTGGAGATCAGTATGGAGATTTCTAACAAAGTTAAAACTGAAATGCCATACAACCCTGCTGGACCACCACTAGGAAAAATGCCCCAAAATGTATCATTTTACTATAGTGAAACGAGTACATCCATTGTTCATCGCAACACTATTCCAAAGTCATGAAATCAACCTAAATGCCAAATAGTTGATGAATAGAAAATGAAAATGTGTTACATATATACCAAGGAATACTACTCAGCCACAAAAAAAAAAAAAAAAAAAAAAAAAAAACCAATGAAATCTGCTGGTAAATGGATAGAATTGGAAGAAGGTATACTGAACGAAGTGTCCCAAGCACAGAAAGTTAAATGCCACATGTTCTCCCTTATAAGTGGAACCTAGTTCCAAACTCTCATAACGACATATTTAAGGGAAAATCTCTACGTCACCCATTATAACCACAGAGGATTATAACTAGGAGGGAAGGAGAAAGAAGACCTCGGGATGAAGGAGACAAAGGAGCGCAGTTCAATAGAGACATTAGGCCATGGTCATGAACAGCTTGTAAGTAGCGAGACATCTGACACAGCTCACTCTCACTTCCTGTTCGCTTGGGTTGGCCCGGTTTGAAGTGCTGGTCATAGGTCCCCTGTCATGGAGGGGCTGGGGGCTACTTGGTAGTTGGCAGCCAGTTGGCAATCTGGAGGCTGACCCCACTCAGTACTGTGTCCTACTTCTAAGCCTCCTGTTTTTTTTTAAACAGTCTTTTTTATCTTTGGTTAGAGAAGAACTCTACACCCAAAAAGGATGCGCCTAGGGCAGTGCAGGAACCGCAAGATGGAAAACAACAACCAAACTTAATCCAGAATACCAATGACCCTGCCATGTTCACCTGGAACCAGACCAGCCAAACCTCTCCCCATCCTACAACTCAGGGAACCTATCGGAAGAGGGTGGCAAGACTGTAAAGATGGGGAGGACCCCCGCTAGACAAGATGGCCACTCGAGACTGGGCTGTGGCAGCCAGGAACGCACCGCCACGAGATCTGACCTACAGAACGCACGACATGTCAACACGCCTCCAGACTGGCGAAGATCTCAGGAGAGACGCTTTCAGTAGACTCCTAGAGGCCAGAGATTAGACAAGTACAGGGAGCACCACATTAGTAGGTGGCCCAAGGAGGGACCCCCAGTTCTGCCACAGAGGCCTGAACCCTACTAGAGTAGATGATTCGGAGGGAATTCCGGGGCCCATATAAGCTGATGGACAGGAGGGTGGGAGGGAGCAGGTAAGAAACATCAAGAGGAAAGGGAGAAGAGAGAGAGGGATGGGGAGAAAAAAGGGGGAAGGACGGGAGGAGAAGAGAAAGGAGGGAGGGAGGCAAGGATACCTACTCATTGAGCTTGTATAACTAGCTAAAATAATAATAAAAAATAGTTGTATGGATAATTTGCTCTAATATAATCTATATTTTAAAGCTACCAGTTTATTGCTATGAAGTTCTAATGTGAGACTATAGGAGACTCTGAGTTCTTTTTAGCAGTCACAGTTCCTGAATATAACCATAGCTCTTTCCAAGAAGCCTAACAAAATATTATTGTTGTACGTCATTGGAGTTGAGATTCCCACAGGTTGTGAAATGCAACTAATTTCAGAGATGGAAATATTTCAAATATGCACGCATAGATTCATATTTCTGAGAAACAATGAACTGCATTCTTATTGTGTATTATGACTACCAAAACTACAATTAGTATATAGCTTCAGAATGCAAACAGCTTCCATCTACTACTTCCTTAATCTGTTTAGGAGTCTTCTTTGGAAGTACAGGGGATCAAACCCAGGACCTTGTGCATCACAGGCAAATATTACTAATGAGTTACATCATAGCCCTCAACTGTCTCATTATTGTGAAATGATGAGCAAATGGGCCGCAGGAAGTTACAGACTAATGCAATAGTTGGGAAAGGACCAAAAATCTCCTGAGCGTGCTCTTTCCACTCCATCACATCCAACCTTCTGGACAATAGCGGCTGCACTGTTTGCTGTGTCCCGCTCATTCATTTCACTCACTACCCAACACTAGCCATGGATCATTGTTGCTTTAAACCAGTCACAATTCCCAGTCCTGCTTTTTGTTCTCCTGGTGAAAGCAGGCTGATGTAGCTCGGGCAGCCCTGATCCTTCTCACGTGCTCTTGGCTGTCTTGAATATGATGATGACAAGCTGGAGGTATGCCACCACATGGAGCCCAGCCGAGAGGACCACACTAATGGGACCAGGGTCGCCTCCTAGTATCAGTGATCACTCACCTATTTTGTGCTATGGGGAAAAATATATATTGTTGTTTAAGCTGTTGAAATTAGGTTTTCTAATGCGTGTAGATGAATGTGATGTGAACTGGTACACACACACACACACACACACACACACACACACACACACACACGAGAGATAAACAGAAGTGAGCAAAGTGCTAGAATGAATGCCTCATGACCTTCACACCCTGCCATCATAACTTCTGTGACCGTATCCCTTTTACAATCACCTCGTGGCAAAATAGATTGAAAGGTAAAATTGAGGTTATTATTCAGTTGCGTTTAAGGGGAGACCATCCTGGCGAGCCTACCTTAATTCATGAACCCTTCCACAGACTATCATCCTACAACTGTATAAACTGAATCCTGCCAAAGCCCCCTGGAGGGTACTACCAACCACACAGATTTCCACATGTGAGGCCAGTTGAGCAGAGAACCCACCCAGCTGTTCTAGTCCCGGGGCCTCAAGAACTGTGAGGTGGGGCTGGAGAGGTGGCTCAGGGGTTAAGCCTCCGCCTGGGCGGAAGGTCCTGAGTTCGGATCCCAGATCCCACATATAGACGCCAGGTGGAAGCGGGGGCGGCCTGCGCTTCTGGCCCTGGTAGGGCGGAGCCTGTGAATCTCGGGGCAGAAGGAGGTGGAGGCGCCCATGGTGGTTCGCGAATTCATCCGTGGTTCTACACATACACAGACACACACACACAGACACACGCGCATACACACGCATATGCACACGGTTGAATAAATAATAATAATAAAAAAAAAAAAAAGAACTGTGAGGTGGGGCTGGAGAGGTGGCTCAGGGGTTAAGCCTCTGCCTTGCAGGCGGAAGGTCCTGAATTCGGATCCCAGATCCCACGTATAGACGCCAGGCGGAAGCGGGGCGGCCTGCGCTTCTGGTCCTGGTAGGGCGGAGCCTGTGAATCCCGGGGCAGAAGGAGGTGGAGGCGTCCATGGTGGTTCGCGAATTCATCCGTGGTTCTACACATACACAGACACACACACACACACACACACACACGTGTGCGCACATACACACGCACATGCGCACAGTTGAATAAATAATAATAATAAAAAAATTAAAAAAAAAAAGAACTGTGAGGTGGTAAGGGAGCATTCTCTCTAGCATCCCTGCTCCACCAGGAAATTATTATGTAAATAGGTTTTCAGTTAGTAAAAGAAAAAGAAGACAAAGTTAAAGCATAGGGGGAGGAGAATTAAATCTAGAGTTCAAAATCTCAAATACATAGCCATCCTTAAAACATCTCAATACAGATAAGGGATTGAACCTCAGCTGAAACCACCTATTGTCCCAACTACAGGAGGGAGTGGATCAAAGATAAGACAAGACACCAGAAAACACCAAGCAGTGCATGCAACATTTTAGAATACATTGCAAAGGTATTTTCTGCCCAGAATGTTTTAGTCTTATCTCCCTTGCATATTTAGCTCATAGGAACATAAGCTTTCAGAGATAAGGCAAGGCTGTTACTGTAAAGGGTTATGAAACAATTCTGGGTCCTCTCTGGGGAGATGGCTCTGTGGTTAAAGTCTTTGCCGCACAAGCAAAGAAGCAATCTTAGTTTGAATCCCTCACACCCATGTAAAAGTTCCTGGTGGGTGTGGTGGCCCACCTGTAATTCTAGCCCTGGAAGACAGACTTTGGGAATCCCCAGAGCAAGCTAGCCAGACTGGGCCCAATGGCATGCTCTGGGTTTAATTAGACACCCAGGCTCACAGCAGTAAGGTAGAAGAGCAATTAAGGATGATTCTCCAAATCGCTTTGGACCTCGACAGACATACACGCTTCAGCGCATGCACTTGTGTGCATACATTATGGGTACACATAAACACACACACCATATGCACATATACCTAAAAAAAAAAACCCACACAACATGCACACGAAGGACATTCTGACACATGCTGCAACACAGATGAACCACGAGCACGCTCAGCTAAGTGAACAAGTCAGTTTCAACCGGGCAAATCCTATGCATTTCCACTCTCTGCGGTACCTAGACAAGCCAAATGAAAAGAGACAGAAAATGCTGTGATTATCTGGGACTGGAGACTGGCAGGCAGTGAGGAGTCACTGTGTAGTAGGTAAAAAGTTTCAGTACGGATGTGGCCATGATATACTGCAGCACCATCTTAATCTTTTTTTTCTTCATCTTAATCTTTTAAAACACTTATTCATGGTGCGAGTGTGAAGGACAGAGGATCACGTTCAGGAGCTCATCCGTGACTCTTTCTCTCCTTCCACGTTGTTGAGGTGGGGTCTCTTGCTTCTGCTCCGTGTGCTCCAGGTTAGCTGGCCCGTGAACGTGTGGGTGATTCTCTTGTCTCCACCCCGGTTTTCTCCACTGTGGGAATGTCGACATGGTAGATGTGAATCACTGTTTTTCATGGTTTCCAGGAATTGAACTCAGGTCAACAGGTTTGTGTGGCAACCGCTGAGCCATCTCATGGGCCCAGTCTTAACTGTTCTTTGTATATCATGGCTGTCAACTGTCAGGTTGACACCTGTGCCTTATTATGACAGATGGTAAATTTTACATTATATGTATTTAACACATTTTTAAAATGTTCATTTTAAATGACCATGCAAATTCAAATGACCATGAATTAATCTTCATAATCAGTGGGCAAATGATTGATGTGACCATTAATATCTATGTCAAAGTAAAACCCTGACAACTTAATTTAAAATATTTGAAATATTACAAGTGAAGCAGTTTGTTTTCTTATATAGGAAAAAAGGTAAAGGTAGGTAGAATGTGGGTGGGACAATGGAGATAGGGATGGAGGGATGCTGGCTGAGCCTGAGTCCTGAGGGAGGGAGGGAGGGAGGCAGGGATGCTGGCTGAGCCTGAGTCCTGAGGGAGGGAGGCAGGGATGGGGGCTGAGCCTGAGTCCTGAGGGAGGGAGGGAGGCAGGGATGCTGGCTGAGCCTGAGTCCTGAGGGAGGGAGGCAGGGATGGGGGCTGAGCTTGAGTCCTGAGGGAGGGAGGCAGGGATGGGGGCTGAGCCTGAGTCTTGAGGGAAGGAGGGAGGCAGGGATGCTGGCTGAGCCTGAGTCCTGAGGGAGGGAGGCAGGGATGGGGGCTGAGCCTGAGTCCTGAGGGAGGGAGGCAGGGATGCTGGCTGAGCCTGAGTCCTGAGGGAGGGAGGGAGGCAGGGATGCTGGCTGAGCCTGAGTCCTGAGGGAGGGAGGCAGGGATGGGGGCTGAGCCTGAGTCCTGAGGGAGGGGCAGGGATGCTGGCTGAGCCTGAGTCCTGAGGGAGGGAGGCAGGGATGGGGGCTGAGCCTGAGTCCTGAGGGAGGGAGGGAGGGAGGCAGGGATGCTGGCTGAGCCTGAGTCTTGAGGGAGGGAGGCAGGGATGGGGGCTGAGCCTGAGTCCTGAGGGAGGAAGGCAGGGATGCTGGCTGAGCCTGAGTCCTGAGGGAGGGAGGCAGGGATGGGGGCTGAGCCTGAGTCCTGAGGGAGGGAGGGAGGGAGGCAGGGATGCTGGCTGAGCCTGAGTCTGGAGTGGAGATGCCACCTGGGACATACAGGTGGGTGTCAAATGGAAGGGATTTGCAATGATGGGAAGTGACTTCATAGGTTTGAGTTGAGGACTAGGTTCATTGTCTGTGGTTGAGTGGAAGAGTCAGGATTTAGAAGTCACATAAGTATATCTTTCTTTCCCTCCTTTGCTTCATTCTCCTTCCTCTGGCCCTCTGTCTCCCCTCTCCCCCCCACTTCCTCCTTCCCTCGGTCCCTTCCTTTTTCCTTCCTGTGACCTAAATTTCCCAAGAAGCACCACCTACCCTGAACATTCTACGAAGACTGGTTGGCTGATCAGAACTTTAGATATTGTGAGGAGTTGGAATATTGCAGGCACAGAGTCAAATTATCTTTCTTGGGCCACTTTAATCACTTAGGTATTTACTGCCTACTTCTGCGTGTGACCTGCCATCCTGTGACTATTAGGTAGCTCTCTTGGAATGTGTGGACAGACTCCAAGCTTCAACCAACCCAAAAGCAAAGAATGCCATCAGATAGTGTGCGGAGCCCGGAGGCCTCTCTTTACTCTGCTGTAACTTGCCTACCTTGTGTAGCCACCAATGTGCTTGAAGAGCTTGCTGTTTGAGCTGTTTGAGCTTTGAGCTGTTACTACAACAGTTTCATGAAACTGTTACTGGAGCAGAACATGGTGGCATTTGGGGGAATCTAGATCCGTGTTCTCGGGCTGTGGTCATTCGTGTGTGGCTCCTTTTTTTTTAAATTGATGCTTCCCTCCTTCCTTTTGTCAGACAGGGTCTTATATAGCCCAGGCTGCCCTGGAATTCCCAATCCTCTTGCTTCAGCCTCCCAAGCGCCAGGATTTTGGTATGCACCACGTCTCCCAGCTAAGCGCCTCTTTTGAAATGTGACATGTGCCACATGCTTCATACACATCTAAGAAAGATATCGACTAGTGAGTGCTTGGGGCTGGAGAAGCATCTCAGGACGTTATCATCACAAACAGGGGATGAGGTCATCTAGACAGAGCCTGTAGCAAAAGAAGAGAACAGCGGCCCAGTGGGGGTCATTCAAAGGCAGCCCTGTGGCATTCCACCCAAAGTCCAGGAGCCTGTGACTGTAATGGCTGAAAAGATGGGGGTACCCTAGTTAGGAAGCACCCTGCTTTTTAGCACAAAGGGACTGGGCCACTCTGCATTTGGCCCCTGGGAAGTGAGAGTTTAAAATGTGGCTTTTCTCAAAGACATTCCTCATATCTCAGGGTGAACAGACACAAAAGTGCCTGCTGAAGAATTCTGCAAAGGCAGGAAAAATGCCCTCCCCGAGGACGGCCATTAGCAGAGGGACTGCTGCTGGGCAAGTCCTTAACAAGAGCGGGAAGCGCTTGAAGCCACAGGCTACCTCAAACTTTGAATAGTTATTAAATGAGTTAGTGTGGGGAGAAGGCCTGGTGGAGTGCAGTGCTTGACCTCACAAACAAGCTCAGCACCTCACATCTCTCCAGTGGCTGAGTGCCTGCCAGAAAGGGCTTTGTTCTGGTAACAATTCAGGTGCTTTGGGGCCGGCCTGAGACCATGGATCCTTCTCCATGGCTGTGGGGAGGCAGAGGCACCCCAGAAGGGAAGCTTTACTGCAGCGATGGCTCATGGCTTAGCTCTTCCCCACCCCTGGGTTGGAACCGAGCATTAATCATAGGCAGATTCATGTCTGTCATCTCACAGATGGGTTTCCTTATCACTTGGTTCTTATCACCATCTTATCTTGGAGGTTGATACTATTATTAAAATAATCACAGTGAGAGACAATAAAGGTGAGGCCAGAGAGGTTAAGGAACTCCCTCAAGTGTAGACTGTTAGTGCTGGGATTCTAACTGGAGCTCTCCTGACTACCCAGGCTGCTACACACAGTTCATGGATTTTGAACCTCTCCCAATCATTTTCACATGTATGTATGTGTATGGGATGCATGCATTCATGTATGCATGCCTTGCACGTATGGGCAGGTATACCTGTGTGTACAGGAACATGTATAAGGGTGTGTGTGTGCATATTCCAGAATGTTCTTCCAAACCTTACTGCTTTGAGCCTGGGTCTTTTGTAAAATTCACACCATGTTTATAGGGCTAGTCTGCTAGCTAGCTTGCTCTAGGGATTCCCAGGCTCCGCCTCCCAGGACTGGGATTATGGGTGGGCTGTCACATACCGTGCATTTTGTGTGGGATCTGCAGAGTTTGAATCCAGTCCTCCTGCTTGCACAGCAAGCATTTTAACCACTGAACCATCTCCTTGGCCTGATCACCAAGCTTCAAAATGCCAAGTCCCAGTACTACGCTGCATGTTGGCAATGGTGGGGCTAAAGGAATAAAGAACGCAGACTCCACACAAATCAATTATCCAAAGGGGCAAAGGAGTCTGAATATTACAGTGAAAGCTCTATGGGAAGGCACATCTCCTAGAACCTTAAATCCATGTCCCAATACTGACCATTATGCAACACAGTGTTAAGTTTCTTTGGAAAGCTCCACGGTTACTCTGTGTCATGAAAAATTACATACCATTATAGATTCTAGGCACGTGAGCATCTATTACAAGCTTTCATTGGGTAAAAACAGGAATGTGCAAACAGAGATTATTTTTCAAATCTCATCTTGGCACTTCTGTTTTTTAATACACTTCAGAAAAGTGAACGAGTGTCTCTCTACCAGCTCTGAGAAGCTTGAGGGCACAACCTCTCAGAAGTGGGGAGGTGGGCAGGGTGTTCAAGGGAATCTTTAACCTACATCTGAAGAGAAGACTCAGTGTGCTGACTGAAAGCAGAGGCCGGCCAGCCAAGTCTCCCACTGTGAGGTGTCCTCGGGGAATATCTCTCAAGTCCTCTAAGTCCCAGTTTCCTCTGAGAGCTTCTACCTCAGAGAGATTCCTGTCCAGTGAAAACAGAGGCTGCAGGCTAGGACTTTGAGCACAGTGGTGTCTTGCTGCTGTTTCCACTCCCCAAGGATGAGCTGAGCTCGCCTGGGTAAAGAGAGAGAACTTGCTGATTTCACTCTGTGTTTCAGGAAGTGAAAGTGGAAGATGAGGGGAGACCTTAGAAATGTAGGAGTAGGGGAGGAAGTGGTGGTGTGAACTTTAGTCTAGGACAGGAAACAGCTGGTCAACATGATGTGAGACCCTGGAAATGAGCCCTGGGAGATGGGATGGGAGCAGAGTTGTCAAGATCTAGCAGGAGACAGCCCAACACGGCCGCTGACAGCCGCCTTGAGGACTCGCTGTCCTCCTGAGAGACCCCCATTGGGTAGATTTCAGGTCCTTGACTGTGCCACAGAAGAGATTTTCAGGACAAGCAGAATGAAGACAGCCAGCTTATTAAACATCAGGATGGAGAGTCATGCATGTAGAAAATGCAAGTACATAATCCCATGGCGTGGGTGTGAGTTTCTCCACAGACACATCTCAGTGTCTTAACAGAGGCTGACGTACATCCTTGTGGCACACGTCTGGAAGGATGCAATTTTCATTAAAGTTTAAAGATTAGGCAAAGCTTAAAATTTAAATAAAAGTTAAACAAAAATAAAGGAACTGGCTAATTTTTTTTCTGAAATTTGTTACTGTTATAAATAAAATTATAAGGTGGTTTTATAAGGTATCCTGCTTAGGCTTTGGGACATGAGTGATATGTCAAAATGGTAAAACTCAAGTTTATAAACATTGAGGCCTGGGGCTAGAGAGATGGCTGGCGGTTAAGACTCTGCCCTGAAAGCAGAAGGTCCTGAGTTCGGATCCCAGGTCACACGTAAAAATGCCAGGCAGAAACGACAGTGGACTGGTGGGTGGAGCCTGAGAAATCCCTGAGTGAAGCAAAAAGGAGGTAGAAGTAATCCAGGATAGTTCCCAAAGTTACTCTTGGTCCTTCACAGGGACACACAGTTGTCCTCTCTCTCTCTCTCTCTCTCTCTCTCTCTCTCTCTCTCTCTCTCTCTCTCTCTCTGTCTCTCACACACATACACACACATAAAATAAATAAAATATTAAAAAATATTCAGGCCCCAACAATCATATTTTGTTTTTGTTTTTTGTTTATTTGTAAATATTTATTCATGTACTGTGAACATGTATGCATATGTGTATGCACTCAAGTGCAGGTGCAGACATCTCAGAGCATATGTGTGGCAGTCAGAGGATAATTTTTGAGAGTCGGTTCCTCCATCTACCGTGTGAGTTCCAGGGATCGAACTCAGGTCTCCAGGCTTGCACAGCAAGTGCCTTTACCTACTGCGCCATGGTGCTAGCCCTACCTGTTGTTTTTCCGCATTCTGTCTGAGATGCCTTTAGGGAAGGCACAGTATCCATGTAGGCAATTTTGACTTTATCAGTTGTGCTGAAGTTTTCTGACTCTTAGCAGGAGAGGCAAGCTAGACTCCAGGGTGAGGGGGCTTCTTTCCGTTCTCATGGTCCCTTAAGTCCGCCCATCTTTCTACCGAGAGTCGCTGCCACACTGGCATTGTTCCCACGGCCTCCTGTCTGAACAGTGACCATGAGTGTGAATCACAGAGCCTGTACAGCAAAGGGCAACCTGCCTGCATGGGGGATGCCACGACATCAACAGGTGTCCCACAGCTGGTATGTCTGTCACTTATGTCACTCAACAGTGGACAGCAGTGTGACCACAGGTGTCTGCAATCTCTTAGGACATAAGTGAATTGCATCTGAGGAATTCTGTAGCAGAGGTATAAACGTGTGGGATTGTTGTTGGTCAGTGCTAGTGCAAGAACACAGCCCCTTCCATTTAGAAGCGGCTGCCAACACCAGCTATGCCAGAATAAACAAGAATTAGAGGAAAACGGAGCTCTCGACAGCACATCTCAAACTTGTCTGGCTCTCTGATGCACACGTCAGACAAATGCAGACTCGTCTTGAAAAACATCTGGCTGGGCTGACAAGATGGCTCAGTGAGTAAAGGTGCCTACATCAAACCTGACAACTTGAGTTTGATTTCCAGAGACCTGATGGTGGAAGGAGGGAGCCAACTTCCAAAAGTTGTCCTCTGACTTCTGCATGCATTCTGCAGTGCATATCTCCTCCCATAAATAAAATACTTAAAAACCACACAGCTTATTCTCCTATATACAGATCAGAAAACCCTTTCGCAGTCTTCCTGCTTTGTAGGAAAGAAACTTCCTCCCTCACCTCTTTCCTGTG
Organism: Typhlomys cinereus; assembly: GCA_023101885.1. NCBI lineage: Eukaryota > Metazoa > Chordata > Mammalia > Rodentia > Platacanthomyidae > Typhlomys > Typhlomys cinereus. Next base: position 1,887,257 of record JALPQD010000147.1, read on the forward strand.
CCACCAATGCTTGTCCCTTGCTGAACACAGCCTGGGCAGGACAAAGGGAAGAGGTGCCGTGCACGTGACGCAACCAGAACTGTAACTCCTGATCTAAAGGTTGTCCTGCAGGTGTACAGCCAGTGGCCTTGCAGGACATGCACAGACAGACAGACAGACAGACAGACAGACAGACAGACAGACACACACACACACACACACACACACACACACACACACACACCACTACCACCACCACATGTTAGAAAAAACTAGGAAACCCGAGTGTGCCAGGGAAAACGTGGACTGGATGAGAAGATAGAGCCGAGAAATCACTGACAGTCCTGGGGACCCCAGGGGTGCTGAGAGCCCTGGGGACCTCGAGGGGTGCTGAGAGCCCTGGGGACTCTGAGAGGTTTTCTTCACTCCACAGAAGAAAGGAACCTCGAGAGGAACAGCAACTCGGCCTGGGAATGAAGCAAGATGCCCTGAGAAGCTAAACAGCGGGCAGAGAAGACCCCAGAACATATCTTAAGGAAACCAGGAGGGAGGCGTCCAGGGCAGAGTGCAGTGGAGGTGGAAGTGGAACATGAGCTTTACCCGGGATACGCTGAGACTCAAGGACTTTGATATAAAAGAGTGTTCTAGAACACACAGGAAAAGGAGAGAGAGGCAAGAGAGGTCAGCCGTCAAGTGAGAAGATTTAGGAAGTCAGGAGCACCAACAGGTTACCATTAAGAGAGGACGGAGCCGGAGGCGGCTGGCTGACTCTCGGAGCACCCCTGAACAAGGGAAGGTGTCTGGGAAAGGACACGGGTCTCGGGTGACAGAGGCAGACAATGAGCAGAACAGAGAAAAACCAGAGTTCTCCAAGGCCAGAAAGAACTTTCCAGAAACAGGTGGACTTGTCTAACTGAGAGTTTCAGACCAGGACGGGATGGTCACTAGGGCCCTGAGGAGTTGGCTGGAGTGTTCAGTCCATTAGGAACACAGCGGGTCTTTCAGTGCCGGGTCTCCAAGGCTCCGAGCCGGCTGGGTTGAAAGTAAGCCCCAAGATCTGGGCGTGAAGCAGAGCAGCTGAGCTGGGAGCCGGATGGCAAGGAGTTTGCCGTAGATGTGATCACGGTTAACGGCTTAGTGATGTAAGAGAAAGCTGTATCAGCATCATACGCCAGGCGCGTCCTGACACCGCACATCGCAGACCTGCGGACCTGGGAGGAACAACTGAAACCCACCCGGCTGAGGGGCAGGAGGCTATTTGCTCGGGACCTTCCCGGCCATGGGAAGGTTTAAAAATAAAAGTGGAAACCTTCCCCCCTACACACAAATGTATGAATTTCAGGTTGATATAAACTTGCTTGCAAAGAACCTTGGGAGACCCCAAGAGACAAAAGCAATGTAAGTGGAGTAGATCCACGCTGCTTTAAGCTTGTCTTAGCAACCATTTTAGCAAGATTAAAACTGGGCCTGAGGTTTTCTTTCCTTAGAAAAGCAAAAATCCAGGCCCAGAAGACGCCTCTTGGGATCCCAATAAAGCCTCTTCAGACCACACTCGCACCTTGAAGCTGTATGCTATATGTGTGAGGATTAATGCTGTCACAAATTGTACTTTAAAAAGAAGACATGGCTCTGTGGATTCAGGGGCATGTGGAGGAAACCTGGAGACCTGCGTTCGATCCCTGGGGCCCACAAGGCAGAAGGAAAGAACTGACTGCTGAACGTTGTCCTCTGACCTCCATGTATGTGTCTTACCACACGTGTGCTAGGCTAGAGGCCAGCAAGTTCCAGAGATTCTCTTGTCTCCACATGCCACGGTCCTGGTGTTACAGGCACGCATGACTGTTTCTTGGATTTTTAAGCTAAGCCGTCATGCTTATATAGCAAGTGTTCTTCCATATTTTTATTTATTTATTATGTGTGTGTGCATGAGAGAGAGAGAGAGAGAGAGAGAGAGAGAGAGAGAGAGAGAAAACGCTGTATGTCTTGTATGTCTTTTTGGAGGATCAAGGGTGGCTTTAGGAATCATCCTGGATGGCTTCTATCTCCTTTTTGCTTCACTCTGGGATTTCCCGGGCTCTATCTACCAGAGCAGACGGGCAGGCTGCTGCCATTTCCACCTGGCATTTTTACATGGGACCTAGGACCCGAACTCAGGACCCTCTGTTTGTAAGACAAGAGTCTTAACCCCTGAGCCACCTCTCCAGCCCTAGCAAGTATTCAAGCCATTCCCCCACTCCCGGCCAAGCCCAGCTTTTATAACATGGGTTTAGGGATGGAATTCTGGTCTTGTGCTTGTGAGCCAGAGATTTTCCAAGACAGCTGTATCCTCACCCTACTATTATATATGTTCTAGCTAACGAAACAGGCTTGAATGGATGGAGTGTCTCAAGGTCAGATAAATAGTAAATGGATGCAGTGGGATTTAAGCCTTGATATCAGAGATCTCATAATTATCCATTTTGTGACTATCTAATACTCCACTGGATCACTAGCATTTAAAGTTATATGCATTCGATTTCTTCTAAGAATATTTTTAAATAGGAAGCCACGGAGCAGATGGCCATCCTGAACAGCAACCAGTGCACAAGCTCAAAACGACTTGTCTTTCTCAACTAATGGACCATCTGTTCAGTTCTGTCCATGAGGGTGACCGGACAGACAAAGAAGGACAGGGATAGAAGACTGAAGCCCAGGAACCGAAGCCCAGCCCGTAGCATGCGTGCTGTATGGACGGCTGGACTGGTCGTGCTGTTCTCTTCTTCTTATCGCTTCCCTGGGTTTCTCCCTGGAAATGGTGGCAGGTCTGACTGTGTCTCAGGCCAGATTCCTTAGAAAGCAGAGCTTTCTCTATCAGGGCTACCTGGGACCCCCAGGAGCTGGTGCTAAGGAAGAGTGATGAGAACAAAGGGAAATGGAGGGACTGAGCTGATCCTGGATTCGCAAGAATTGCAGCTTGGAACCCGGTGGTCTCACAGAGCATCACCTCCCCCTGAAGGGGATGGAGTAGGAGGGGGATATGTCTGCTGCCTGGTGGTGTTGCCCTCTGGTCAGAGCTAACTACATGCTGCCCTAATGTCTCCTGCAGCAGCAGATGGGGAAGGCAGTTCCCCACCGTCGTGCGGCACTTCATGTGCACCTGGAAGTCGTGTCGGGGAAGAGGAGGAGTTAGCAGCAGCCTCTGACTGGGTTGTTCACCACTAGAATCGGGGTATAACCCAGAGACTGGTGGGGCTGAGGACTGGAGACAGGCTTGAGCAGTAGCCAGCACAGGAGGCTTAAACATGGACAGGACGCATGCTGGCACACGATCTCATATGGGGGATACAATGCATGCTGGCGTGTGATCTCATATGGGGGACAGGACGCATGCTGGCACGCGATCTCATATGGGGGACAGGACGCATGCTGGCACACGATCTCATATGGGGGACAGGACGCATGCTGGCACGCGATCTCATATGGGGGATACAATGCATGCTGGCGTGTGATCTCATATGGGGGATAGGGCGCCATCTCATATGAGGACAGGACGCATGCTGGCATGTGATCTCATGTAGGGTGGCAGGGGATAACATAACCCTTCCCCTGGGTCTTCAGTTACTTGTGCTCATGAAACTTCTGCAGGTGACTGGAAACCTCTTGCAGAACTTCACCCATTCATTCCTTAAGCTCTTCATTTTCTAAGTGTTCTTGGAGTTGCCCCTGCTACTTAGCATAATGCCGCAAAATTCTTGGGGCAGAGAGAGAGGACTACTATCCAGTCCTTTCCTTGGAGAGGGTTAGAAAAATAAACGGTCATCTTGCCATGTGATCAAGACCACCCTGGAAGACCCTAATAGTGTCACGGCACCGAGCAATGATGCCGGCTCCATCTGGGATGAGCAAAAAGCAACTGAGAGACGTGACACCTGAGCAAAGGTCTGAAAGATGAATGGAAACCAGGTGGGTTCAGGAGACCCTGAGGCAGGGCAGGTTGGCCTCCATAAGAACAGAGCATGAGGACGCCATGTTGCTCAGCCACACTGAGACGGTCAGGCTAACACACAAAACACATGTGCGCTACCCAAAACTACATGTAATCGGTAATCCTGAGTCTTACTTCCATACGTTCATCCTGAAGTCTCATCCCTGTATAACCTAAACTTGAACATCTCTGTCACCCCGATTCCTGAAGTGTGTGCATGTGTGCGTCAGAGATGGGCAGCATCATGAGGGCAGGCCGAGGCTCACAAATGAGACTGGAGTTTACAAAGACTCAGATTCAGAGCTAACATAAGGAGTGAGGCATGGGGGAGAGACAGCAGATACACAGACGGCTTCAGGAGGTCTCTCTGGACAATGGTCTGGAGGTCTTCTCTCAAATCAGCTGCATTAAAATATAATATCTGCTATGCAAGATATTCCACACAAGTTAGGGCCGAAGCAATCATAATTGGACTTTGCATGCCCTGTGCAATGTCCAACACACTATTGACTCCACAAAGTCTAGCATGGGCTACAGGCACTAGGATCCTTGGAGGCAAGGGACTGAGAGCCACAGTAGTGTTCTATACTTAAGGAGAACACAGGAAAGGTTCTGGGAAATGCCACTGGGTCCTTGCACCTCATCGGAGAGAAGGACCCAGAGGAGAGAGTCTGGCATGCACATTAAAGGATGCTCTGGGATGGGAGGGGGAAGCACTGGGAGATGGGGAGGGAGGGAGGAGGGGAGGGGGGCACAGAAAGGTGGGGAGGGTAGAGGGAGGGAGCGGACTGATGTACCTGTTAAGTTTGTATGAGTGGGAAAAAAAGATAAAAAAATATATATATAATATCTGGGGCCCATGAGATGGTTCAGAGGATAGAAGAGCTTGGAGTGCCAGTCTGATGACCCTGAGTTCCATCTGTGGAACCCACATAAAAAAAATTAGATGCAAGGCTGGAGTGATGGCTCAGGGGTTAAGACTCTGCCTCACAAGCAAAAGATCCTGTGTTCAGATTCCAAGTCCCATGTAAAAAAACGCCAGGTGGAAATAGAGGCCCATGCTTGTGGCTCTGGTGGGCGGAGCCTGGGAAATCCCAGAGGAAAGAAATCAGAAGGTAGAAGCTACACAGGATGATTCCTGAAGTCACCCTTGGTCCTTCACAGGGACACATGTGCCCTCTAATACACACACATACACAGCATGCATCTGTAATCCTAGCACTCATACAGTCGGGGGGAGGGGGCAAAGACAGCTAGACTGGAGGATGAGGCAGTGGAAACAAGAAGAACTGTACACCGAGACAAGGACTTCAGAAGGAAGAGTGGCTGAGGTACGTGGGGAAGGGAGCAGGTCCGATGAGCTTAGTGTGAGTTGAGCGAGGCTGTGCAACACTGAGGTGTCTCCAGGGTCTGTCTAGAGCTAGAGGACGACAGATGTGCGCTGCTACCACAGGAGGCAGGGGACTAGGGCCAGGAGATGGTTTCTGAGTGTCCAGCTTGCCAGTCTTGAAGTCAACCCTCTTTTGCCTGTCCACAGTTTGGGTCTCTCTTGTTGGACTTGAGGCTGTCACACACCTGCACCACTATGTGTGTGAAGAGTTCTTTCGCATGGGTTGCAGCCAGGATGCACAGTTCACACTGAAACCCCCATTCCCGCAGAACTCACTCTTATGCTTTTCCCAGAAGTTAGGTGTGGGCTAGAGAGATGGCTCGGTAGGTAAAAGCTCTTGCTGCCAAGTCTGACGACCTGAGCTTGGCCCCCGGAACCCACACGGTGGAAAGAGGGAAATGACTCTCAAAAGCTGTCCCCTGACCTCCACATGCACACACACGCATCATCTGGGGTATTATTTTTTAAAGCATATATCCATGCATATCATTTGTGGTTTAAAGTGTTTCACAAACAGGCTGCCCAGTCCACCCACAAGATTCCTTGGGAATGCTGCTGACTCCCTGCTAGAAGTCCCAAACCAGAACAATTTTCCCAAGCTTTAAGTCGCCTTTGGTCCTTGCAAAACAAGACAGAATCACTCCACAGAGACAGAGAGAGGCCAGATACTGTGACTTCCACTGACCCTGAACTGACAATTCCTTGTTTCCATTTTCAGCAATGCTGAGGGGATATGCTTCCCTTTTCTGAGAATCTATCCTCACACTCTCCCCATCCCCCCCCCCAAGCCTCCAGACTCACAGGCACACAACCAAAACAAACCAGCCACACGCCCAAACTCTGGACTGCAGCTGGGAGACTAGAAGCTGATTGTGACCTTATCTCCGTGGTCCAGGCGGTACATGAGGACACTCAGACAGAAGACCCAGCTCAAGACAGAGTGTGACCCTCAGAAGGAAGGGTGTGTGGGTGTCATCAACCTCCAGGACGCCCTGGGTGGGCTTGGCACAGCCTAGAGGGAAGAGGCAGCGCTGGCTGGGCTTGGACTGGCAGGGTCTGGGGCTAGATAATGAGAAACACTCGTTAAGGTCTCTTCCTTTAGGGGAACTGTAAGTGCACAGAGCAGATTTGCTACAAGTATCTCGACTTACAGGGCAAGAGAACCCTTGTGCTATACGATGTGAGCAACTGAGACCCTCTTATGACCACGGCTCATCCCTTCCCGCGCTTCTAGCTCATTACTTTCTTGTACACTGACTTGGAAAACATCCGCATATTTTTATTATAAAAAGAATCCACTCTGGCTCATTGGAACAAAGCACAACCACCGGCGTATTTCTGAAGTGATATCATCTACAATGATTCTGTTTGCAGGCACATCGCCACTGTTCTAAGAGCAGGCGTTCCCCAGGGGAGGCAGGGAAGCCTGTCACCGCAGACAAATGGGACAGGACCTTCTGGCCCTGAACTCCCGGGGCTAGCACCTCGTGGCTGAGAATTATTGATTCTACTGTTTTGTCCAAGTTGATGCAAATTTTCCACCGCCGGTGCTTATTTCCTTTTTCTCCTCAAACTGAAGACCAGGAAGAAAAGTCTCATTCCTGGAAGGTCTTTCCCAGTACTTTTCCTACTGAGCTGTGTTTCACGTTTTCTTCTTTCGGCCCTCGCCATCACTCATGTCCATCTGGAAAAGGTTTCTCAGAAAACTCCAGTAGCAATTTAGAAGCAACCACGCCATGGCATATATTTGGTCCTGCCACCGCTAATAGTAGTATTTCTTCGGGCAGACAGCTCACCGACAGTAACTCCCGCGAAACAGAAAATGCCACAAATTCAAAGCATATAAACCACACATGCAAACACAGCAGGCCTGCTAATTACAGCATGGATAGACGGGATTTCAGAGCATGATTCTTTGTACATTCATCTTAAGAGACTGGGACTTAAAAAAAAAAATACTCAAGGATCCATTGAGATGACTCAGTAGGTAATGGTGTCAAGTCTGACAACCTGAATTCTATCCCTGAAGCTCCTACGGTAGAAGGAGAAAACTGACTCCACAAGTTTCCTCTCACCTCCACATATGCTGTGGTAGCACATGCGCATATGTATGTACACACTACACACACACACACCCGACAGATATCAAACTAAAAAGTACTTAGAATATTATTTGCAGAGCAAACTAAAGTGGTTCCAACCAACCGTAACACTTGAATATATAGCAGAATGGAAGGTCCTGCGTGGCATCAGAAGACGGTGGGCACCTTCTTTCTTGGCTCAGAGTAGCAAAAAGGAAGCATGAGGTTTTGTGTGTACAGTACTGAATCCTGTTGACAACAGAGATATTTTCTTTTTTTTCTTTCCACGTTTCAGGGTTCCTATCTCTGAATGGTGTGCGTCTGTGCTTCCTGTAGTTATTGCTATGTACGCAGGCCAGACTTACTCTATGAATATAGGATTCCAATTCCAGAAATATAATTCACTGTCAGGCGTGTGATAGATAGTCCACTGCTTCCCCAACATCGCTGTCTTAATTTAAAAATAAAAATTGGAAGACAATAGCAACAACAGTTAAAAGGTGGGTGGGGGGATCTTTGAAGGGGCTTCTGAAAAGCATGAACCAGTTGGCCCTCAACAGGTTTATGGGGAGTAGTGGGAATCCTGATGGCTGCAGGGTCAACTTCAAGGAGTACCAGCACCCACTGCCTTCACACCACAGACTGTTGAACTGCCAGCTCATAACTCGCCCAGATGGCAACTGAGTCCTGGAGACGCAGGAACTCCGCCAGGGGCACAGGGCTTGTAAAAGATCAAATGGTAGCTGACCCCAGTCTGACAACTCTAATGTTCATGGACAAAGCCCAGCATTGTTCTGTGAAAATGATGCAAACTGCCCAAAGAAAATGCCAACTTCCAAGGAGTCCACTTTCCCTGACATGGGCACAGAGCGAAGTAGGGAACTAGAACCAGTTTGGCTTCTCCAAAAGTTGGGGCTCCAGTGATCCTGGTTCAGACATAGCCCCTCTCCCTGCCCCCTCTCATTCCTTCACAAGCTCAGCACCCTCTCACACACTGCTTCCAACCTCAAATTCCTTCCTCTTCTCACTCAGTTATCATTTCATGACAATGTCTAACAGGATTGTCAAACAACATATCCAAATTGACGGAGGACCTTCCTTCCTTAAAATGATTACAGTTCTAGAAATTCTAGAAGCTTTCCCATCTCAATGAGAGCAGCGCCCCATCTATCATCCATCCATTCTGTCTGTCCCTCTGATATTGCTTGGACTAAAGGCAATTTACGAGCACGTCTCCTGCGAGTCTTTAAAATGGCTAGCTCTGGGGCTGGAGAGGTGGCTCAGGGGTTAAGCCTCCGCCTTGCAGGCGGAAGGTCCTGAGTTCGGATCCCAGATCCCACATATAGACGCCAGGTGGAAGCGGGGGCGGCCTGGCTTCTGGTCCTGGTAGGGCGGAGCCTGTGAATCCCGGGGCGGAGGAAGTGGAGGCGTCCATGGTGGTTCCCAAATTCGTCCGTGGTTCTACACACACAGACACACACGCACGCGCACACATACATACGCACACACGCACAATTGAATAAAAAAAAAAATTTAAAATGGCTAGCTCTCCACACTCACTCAGTATGTTGCATGCCACTCACCACAAGACCGTTACTGCTGCAGTCCTGGGGGGGGTGCACCTTTCAGGACCCCACGTAGCCACCACACAGTGATAGTCCCACTCCACTAATTTATTTGCGACTTCATGTTTATTGAATAAGCTGGTGTGATGGATACATCCTGGGATTTCTGAATTCCAAATGAATTCCAGTTTTCCACGTCATCGATTGCTTCTGAAGACCAACAGACTTGGTGTCTGTCTGATGTGAACCCAACAAGGCTGATAACTCCTTCGGCCATTCAATCTGCTGAGTGACAGGTCCTTTGCTTCCTCTGCCATTCTCCCAAGGGATGCCCGGCTGCCCTCCTTCCTGCGCAATCTGGGCAAACCAGCAGGAGCAGTGTCAACAGAGTGGTCCACACAGCTAGAGGGGCTGTTTGCAGTGCGAGAATCAGCTGATTTCCTGGCTTTTCCACACACTCCTGCACCTTCCAGAGCCACAACTCTGCTCTGTCCGCCCCATCCAGCCCGAACACTGTCGACATCAGACTCAAGACTTCACCACTTTGTTTCTATGTGCTGCTTGCAAACCCTTCCTGCCTTCCAGACATTGATCCCAAAGTGCTTTACCAGTCCTTCCTCTGCGTTAGATAGCTATTTAGTACAAATAATTAGTTTAGGAGGTTGGCTCTATTCTAATCCCCTTTGACACAGATGAAGCAAACCAGGCACTCGGAGATCTTAGAAGTAGCTTCTCAAAGACTTCACATTTCAGCCTTGGGCGGGGTGGCTCAAGGTTCTTAACCAACCACCTCAACATGTTGCGCCCATGTAATGTACCCCTCACTAGCTGTCAGTTTTCTTCCTAGACGCTGATGCATGTATACGCCCATGAACCAGCACTGCTGCTGAAAAGGGCCAGGTCTATGGAGTACACAGGAAAAGGCAACTAAGTGACAGGGGATTGAAGCCTGTGGTTTTGGGGGCACTGATGTGACCACTCTCAAGACTAGTGACTCAGATGTGACATCAGACAACTCTTGATTCTTTGACACTGTGTTCTTAAATCCTGCCCACAATTGGGAATTAAAAAAAAAAAAAAAAAAAAAACTATCACTGGGGCTGGGGAGATGGTTCAGGAGTTAAAGCCTTTGCCTCTCAAGCAAAAAGCCCTGAGTTCAGATCTCAGACCCCATGTAAAAAATGCCAGACAGATATGGCAGCAGTATACAATTTGGGCCCTGTAAGACGGAGGCTGGGAAACCCCAGAGCAAAGCAATATGGAGGTAGAGCAATCCAAGATGATTCCTGATGCTACCCTTGGGTCTCCACAGGCATACACACTCAAGTACACTCTGGTACAACACACACACCAACTCCAATAGCAGAACATGTGCATGCCAGAAGGCACAGCTGGAGAAGTCAAGAAACATGGGGCTGAGGGATGGGCAGGTGGGCTGCTACTGAAGCCAGCACTGCGAGGTGGGCAAGGTGTGTGACTGGCACACGCGCTGCACTTACTCAAACAGACCCCCTCCCTTCTCCAAATGGCCCTTCATAAGGTTACTTTACAAGGAAAACATTAAAGAGAAAAACTAAGAGATACGTCTATTGTCTGCACAGCTACAACCCGCTGGGCTCCCAAGGGTGGAAAGAGAGGACAGATAACCCCCTGCCGACTGGTCAGAGAACTATTTTCTTTGTTTCCAGAATCCATGGTGACTAAGCACAGCTTGCAGAGCCAGAGATTAAAGAGGGTGGGTTCAAAGCCCGGCTACTGCAGCCTCTGAGAAATTTTAATCCCAGACTCTATCATTTGTAAAAACCTGAGGCTCCTGCTTTTGACCTTGCAACCTGGAGGTACAAACCAAGTGAGATAATGTGGCTCATGCAGTGAACCTGGCACTGGGTAAAATCAAAACAAAATAAAGCAATGAATGATATTTACTGATAATGTTTCTGATCAGAATAATGTAAGTTTTCTATACACTACAACTATTCAGAGTAGGGAGGGAAAGAGGTATGAGACATGCAGAAAAAATAATGTTTGGCAAGGCAGAGGGAGACACAAAAGTAAGTTGTGGTTTCGATTCATACAAAAGTTAAACATTTAAACAGTATATCACTTAATCCACTGGCTAAATCACCCAAGCCTTAGCCACCTAATCATGATCTTCTCTTGTAAAAGCCTCAATCAAGAAAGACAAATACACTCAGCTTCCAAAGCAAACAGTAAAATAAAAATCTGTCTTTATTCAAAGCATCTTCTTAAGGAAAAAAAGCAATAAGTTACCTTCTACAGAGAAGCAATGGACTGATAGCGTTAAGTTGGTAAGAATCTGGCAACTCATTTGCAAATTCAAGAGTAAAAACAATCGGCAGAGCAGCTATAGCAGTTGGCATTTGGTATGACAAGCATTTAATGCCATCCTGTGTGTCTGCACAGACCCTGGACACAAACATGGCACCTTCTTTCAACAAGAGACACAGTTACGCCTAAAAGATGAACATAATATCTCAACTTAAAACTGATGAGGATGGGTTGGAGAGATGGCTCAGGGGTTAAGGCTCTGTCTCACAAGCAGAAGGTCCGGAGTTCAGGACCCAGGTACCATGTAAAAAATGCCAGGCAGAGCCAGCGGCAGCCTGCACTTCTGGACTTGGTGGACAGAGCCTGAGAAATCACAGAACGAAGCAAAAAGGAGGTAGAAGCAATCCAGATGATTCCTGAAGTCACCTGGGTCTTCATAGTGCCCTCTGAGACACACACATATATATAAATAAATATTTTTTAAAAACCGATGAGGACTTTTGGGTGTACAATGCTAGCTGGAAAAAGTCTAATAAAGATGCTGGGGCCCTAACTTCTTAGTACCACCTTCCACTTGGGGATCTGTGAAACAACTGAAGGTGGACGCCAGCTCACAGAGGGAAAGCGGGGTCAGCGGATTGCTGTGTGACTTACTGTAGAGAGGCTGATCACTTGACAGGGGTTACAACAGGATTAGACTTCACTTATCAAGAGGTTCGACAGCTGTAGATTCTAGCTCAGACTCAGGAAGAAATTCCCTCTCAGTTATCTGCCTACTTCCTGTTGGCTTCCCCTTCAAACCTCTAGGAGCTTTCTATAAATAGGCCCTTCCTCAGAAGAAGGCCATTTCAAAGACCAAACTCTAAACTTCTCTGAACGTCTCCAAACTTCTTCCTCGGAGTCTCGTATCTGGAGGATGGCCAGTGTGTTCCTGTGAGTCATTTTCCAAAGGTTTTGCTGGACCATCAGCATCCTGCAAAGGGACCCTTAAAGCTTCGCTAGAACTTAACACACAAGCCACCATTTGCCAGCCAGGAAAGCTACCAGAAGTGACAGTCAGGACAGCATGGCGTCAGATGATGAATGAAACGATGAATGAAAAACAAGAAAACCCTGCGGTTTGGATCCTGCTCTTCTCTACCTGGTACTTACTATTTTGATCTACAGAATTTTGCACCACAGCCCCTTGCCCCCTCAAAGTTTATCTTAGTTAAGGCATTTCAGAAAGATAGCAATAACATTGTAAACTTGCCTTTGTAAAATTGCTGGGAGTTGTACCTTTCTACATGATCATGTATATAGATACTATTTGTCTATGATATTTCTGATCTGAATGATCACATTGGTGGATAAATGTTATCCCATGCAGAGCGCTACTTTTTAGAGAAGATGCTTAGCATCTAATCCTTCCTGCCTAGCTCTTCTTGTGGCTCTCTGTAAGTCTAGGGCTTAGTTTGCTGTCTCCTTGGAACTTCAGACCAAGTTTCCAGGAAGCCTAAGAGGGACCTGCTCTTGTGCATAAACCTGACCGAGGGGAGGATGCTCTGTGGCCGAGCCCTCAGTGAGGGAGACAACGGTTTGCCTTTCGGAACTACCTTTCTACCTCCTGGTCAAAAAATTATATTCCTTTCCAACTATCTATTTCTGGAGGTGCCCAGAATTCTGGAAGATGCTCCTATTTTTTAATTTTAATTTCACTGTTATTATTATTATTATTATGTGTGTGTATATTTATCAGAGAGCACTGTATGTGCAAGGGTGACATCAGGAATCATCCTGGATTGCTTCCTTTCCTGCCTTTTTTACTTCACTTTGGGGTTTTCCGGGCTCCACCTTCCAGCCTGAAGTTCAGGCTGACATGATTTCTGCTTGGCATTTTTACAACGGTTCCAGGATTCAAACTCAAGTCTTTCTGCTTGCGAGGCAGAGTTTTTAACACTTGAACCATCTCTCCAGCCCCCAGATGTGTCCATTTCTATAATCACACTTGTAATTTCTCTCTCAAGTTTCAATTAGAACAAGGGCTTTGTCGAATGTCCCTTCAGTTTTAGGTTTGACCCACCATAGACAACATTTCTTTTATAATAACATATGTGGTTTCTATCCATACCTCATTGGATTATTTTATGCTCATCTCATTTAAAGCAAATCTTCTACGTTGCTAGCTCAGAAGTTAATCTCACAAGGGTTTCTTGTGCATTCATTTACATGTTCTATGTTAGGTAGGCATACGTTTGATCCCAGGTCGAGGTTACACTTTGCCATGTCTGCATTTGAGGAAAAATATAATAATAGTAATAATAAAAGAAACTCATCTTGTGATTTATTTCCTGGGTTATGTACAACCCAACATATTTTCTCCTTCACAGCCATCTTTCAAATGCATTCCTTCAAGGCAGGAGTGATGAGTTAGCGTTAAGGGAATTGTAACTTACTCCACCTATTACGACAAGCCAAATGGTCTTGGGCTGGTTGATTTGGGGTTCTCAGGGGGTTACTTATCTTGGGGGAAGATGGGGACTGCAATTTGCAATGACCGCACCGTGCAGATGTTTGTGCATGAAGGTCACCTCAAGTGAAACAAGCAATTTCTTGGTCTGACTGCACTACAGTTCAGCCAAGGGTCCGCCCAGTGGGCAAGCCCGGTTCCAGAAGAAATTAGACAGGCATGACAAAAGAGCGTGAGGACCCAGAGCTGGAATATGGAGACGGCGAATGAGAGGTTTGGAGCCAGATGAAAGGGTGTGTGCTCAGTGACAGGATGGGAAGGGCTGAAAGAGGCGCTAAGGGAGGGGACGAAAACACCCTGGTAGGCTCCTCACTTCTCTAAATCCAGGCTCTTTTTCATTTGCTCACTCTGAGACTTGCACTTGCCATTTGCTAGAAACCTGGAGGAACTGGATGGGATGGTGCACGCCTGAGATCTCAGCCCTTAGCAGACTGAGGCAGGAGAACTGTTGAGAGTTCAAAGCTAGCCTAGGACCCAGAATCAGAAGCAGGTCAGCCAGGGACACACAGCAAACAAACAGGCAGGAGACTTGGCAACTTTTCCATCCCCCTGTGCTCACAGCCGAGCCAACCTTTAGCAAAACTGCTGCCTGGGAGGATGCTAGAACCTTCCACCTGCTTCCTCCTCCCACAGGCCCCTTCCATTTAGTTTTTCCTTCATCTGCATCTTAACTTCTCCATCTACCTTAGAACCTTTCTACTTTTTGGCTGACAGCATCAGCACCTCCAGTGCTCTAGGGAGAAAAACTCCTCAGCCCGCTGACTGAATGATTCAGACATTCTGGGGGTGGGGCCGGAGGGTGGGGAAGCAATCTAGGTGCACTCAGCACTCCGGGTGATTTTGATGCACGCTGATGTTTGAGAACTACTGCTTCAGATAACACAAGAGAATGATCTCAAGATGAGAGAGCGAGGGCAGCTCTTGGACTTGCGAAAAAGACAAGCCGCTCCAGTGTCAAATGAAGAATTTTCTAGTCGTGGGGTTTCAAGACTAGACAAGGAAAGACAGTAAGGGACTCAAGGCTGTGGTGTCAGTTGGGAAGCAAAAGACAGGTAGATTTCTGGCCGCCAACCTATTTGCAGGTTCAATGAGCGATCCTGACTGAAGGGAATAAGGCAGACGGTGACAGACACCCAGTGTCCTCCTCTGACCCCTCTATGTGGGCACAGGTGCACATACATGCATATCACACACACACACACACACACAAACACATATTGTCACTGATTTGAAACATGTCCCCCACAGTCTCATGTGTTTGTCAAGGTCATGGTACCTTGAGAGGTGGAGCCTTGCTGGAGGAAGGTGGTCATGGGGGTGGGCCTTGAGGTGGATTAGTCCCACCCTACCTCAGGAGAAGTCTGCCTTTGCAACAAGCAGTCTGCAGCTCTCAGCCTTGTGGATGGGAGTAACTTAGCCAGCCATGCCGACTCCCCCATGAAAGACTGTTCCTCCCCTCTGGAACCGTAAGCTGAATAAATCTTCATTTCTCCCTTAAGTTGCTTGACTTTGGCTGCTCTCTCACAGCAATAGTTAAGAGTAACCGTTACACACACACACACACACACACACACTTACTTCAGTGGCTACACCTTGTCTATAAGATCATGTCCCAAACTCCTGATCCACAATCCAAGATCCTTCATAATCTACCCCTGGGCAACTTCTCTGGCCTTGTTTCCTCATGGATTTTATTTTTCCCTCTGCACTTTTCTACTCAACCACATCTCTCTCTCTGCAGGAAGCTTACCCTTCCCCTGTCTCTAACATCATGCCTGGTCATGGGATTGACCTTGGTCAACAACACGAGAGCTGCAGGGACAGCTGCCACTCACATTCCCGGCAGACTTTTAGTGTCCCCATGTGGTGATCTCCTTCTCTTTGCCATAAATGAAGTCCCATCATCCTTGGGAGAGGCTGCTTCATAAAGCACAGAGGAAACCCCACTGGAGACAGATGAGGACCCACCTGGATACACGGCATCAGTAGGCGAAGCACCCGCATAGCTGCAGACCCCTGGGAGTTGGGGATTACTTACTGTTTAACCTAAACTGACAACAGTAACACTTCCCATCTCTCCTCTCTACCTGCAATGTCTTCTCCCTTCTTCCCAATTCCTCTTTACTCTTGGCCGCTGTTCCTCATTCTGTGTCCTACTCAAGAGTAGAATCTGGACATAATTCCTTTCCCACTGTTGCACAATACTCTTACTTTCAGGACCTTCTCTAGATGCTACAGACCTCTGTCCCATGAACTGTGTCAAGGGTTCCCATGCACTAGCATTATTTAGCATACTGGGGTTTTTTTTTTTAATAATAGGTAATAAAATCATCATTGTCATCATCATCTTCTTCTTTATGGTGAAATTTTGGTTCAGAAAAGGAAAGCAGCCAACCCAACTTTCCCAGCCTTAGGCCAAGCCCCCAACTGTCACCGGGGTGGGAGTCTGGCTTTGAACCCAGCAATCTGCCCTGTGCCACACGCCTCCATCCCTCCCCAGCAGCACGCTTGCAGATCCCCCCACTCCACTGGAGGGCGAGAGCCTCCGCAGCAAGCACAGAAAAGACAGCCACAGGGACCTGACACTTGCAAGATTTGCAACTAGAAACGGGTTCTTGACACTGCGAGAAGCCTGTCTTTCTCCACGTGGGTGCATTCCTCCCAAGGCACTTCCTTGACAAAGCACTGGAAACCCCCGGGAGGACAGGATCAGTTTGTCTGACCTTTTCCAGGGTTCCAGGCTGCAGGGATGTGGGGTGATGAGACAGGCAGATTCCCACCTAGAACCCAACCCCGAGGGTCTGTTTACTGGTAGATTGGGGGGTGTCGGCACTCACCTCTCCAAGTCAGTCAGCTACAAGTAAAATCCGAGGTTTAAAACACATGGGGTCAAACGCTTATTTGAATGTTAGATTACACAAGGAAAAGAACATGATACAAAAGCAAAGGACTGACTAGACCACCTATTAGCCGAAAGGAGCCAAGGCAAATTTTAGGTTTCTAAGAGCTGTTGATATTTTATTATGGAGGCTAAGATTTGTATTCTCTCTCTCTCTCTCTACCCTTCCCTCCATCTCTCTCTCCCTTTCTCTTCTTTCCCCCTCCTGTGTGCATGTGTGTAATAAAACTCTAAAAATATTACTCCACTCCCCAATCGGCCTTACACAATGAAGAAAGCATTCAACAAAATACGATATTCTTTTCATGTAGCACTCACAGGGTTTCAAAGCTTTGATTAGCAACTGGAAGTCATTTATCCCTTGCATCCTTCCCCCAAAGGATATATTACCTTTAAATGATACCATCAGTAACATTAACAGCCCTTTCCCCTTCAAGTGTGGAAAGCTGTGAGTGCTCCACATGACTGAAGGGCCAGTTTAGACACGTCTGATTTCAACAACCAGCCACTTCAAGTAGTAAATAGTAAGAGGCAGCATTTATTGAGAGAGCATTGCTGAACGTTTTTTAGACAGTGGCTCATATAATCTGCAAAATACCCAGTGCTATGGGTACTGCACAGCCTAGGAGAGAGAGAGATGGAGCCTCCAGGGAGATGCACGCAAGGCAGGCGAGGGTAGTAGCTGCACCAGGCCATAGTTAATGATTTACGCACAGCCCGAAGGCAGCTGCTTTCAGCTGCGCCTGCAAGAGACCACACGAGACGGGCACACGCCCGTGCGCACTCACACATTCACACACATGTATACACGGCTTCATCTCGAACTCTTCATCTCAGCGAGAAGCAATATCAATCGCATTGCTTACATTTCACACACACACACACACACACACACACACACACACACACACACACACACACCCATCTTCAACTCTTCATCCCAGTGAGAGGCGGTGTCCAGCAAATTGCTTGGCAACCCGCTCAGGAAACTCCATCCAAAGCCCGGGGTCCAGGCGGCCCCTGGGCGCTGTCCAGCGGGCAACGCGCCTGAGAGGCCGGGGGGGGGGGGGGGTCCTTGCTCTGGACACCCCAAAAGTAGGGCTCCCCGCCAAGGCCGGGATCTCGCGCGGGGGTAGGGCGAGACCGCGTCTCCAGGGACACCTGTTGTCGCCTCCCCACTCAGGACAGTGAAGACGACCTGGATCTCGGGGAGCGGCACCCGTGGTCGGGCAGTGCTGCGGCAGGGTACAGGAGTGCGTGGGGGTCTCCCACGCTCACCCCGCCCGCCTGGGGTCGCTTCATCTCGTTTCCTCCCGCGCGGGAGCGCGCGGCGGGTGGCAAGGTCGCGGCTCCGCACGCGGGGGGAGGGGTCCCCCGCGCTCAGCCGCACGGCGCTAGGACCCCGCGGCCGGCGCGCCCCCCGCCGTCCACCTGCGGCGCCCCTCAGTCTCCCCGCAGGTCGCTTACCTGCAACGCCGTCCTCGGGGTTCCAAACGTCCCCCCGAACACCGCCCAGCGCAGGCTCTCGGGGCCCGGGATCCCCGTCTCCCTCCGCGCCGCTCTCCCCGCGATCCCCACGGGTCGCCGCGCCGCTCCCGACTCCGGAGCTCTCTGGGCGCCCGCCGGCTCCGGGCGCCGCTCCCGCCGCTTCTGATTGGCCGCGACGCGCGCGCTAGCTGCGCCCTGATTGGGCGATCGGGTGGGCGGGGCCTCGCGGGATCCGCCCCTGCTCGGCGTCTCGCGGGGTCCCCACCGCACCGCGGGGCCCGATGCGCTCCGCGACTAGAGGGTCGCGGTGCCCGCACCCGGCGGCCCAGCGGCCGGGGTAGCCCGGAGCAAAGCAGGGTGGAGGGGAGCCGGGGGGTCGCCTCTGAGCCCCGCCTGCTCCCCCTGCGGGCCGTGGCCGGGGACCCCGCTGTGCGAGATCGCTGCTCCGCTGCGAGTGGACGCGAAGACTTCACGTTTGTTCTTGGCGCTTCGCTGCGGGGCGTGGGGCTCAGGACAGACGCCTGGGGACAGTGGGCGTCGAGGAGTTTGGAGACTCCGACTCAGCTCTGCCATCCCTACGAGATCGGCTGGAACTCGCCCGGGGAAGCGACTTTGTCCAGAAAATGAGCGAAACTGACACGGAGGACGATTCATTAATGCCTCAGTAGGGAGATGAGACTGATTGGAAACAATTACCCTAGAACTTCCCTGGTGCCTATTCTAAGGCACTGCTCCAAGTACTACAGATGGCAAAGGCTGTCACGAGGACACTCGTGGGCACTGCAGAGGGCACTTGAGTGTATATGCCTGGGGAGGCCCAAGAGTGACATCGGGGATCATCCCGGACTGCTCAACCTTCTTACTGCTTTGCTCTGGGGTTTCCCGGGTTCCACCTTCCAGGGCTGGAATTGCAGGCCACTACCATGTCTGCCCCACATTTTTTTTTTTTAAGTATGAGATCTGGGATCTGAACTCAGGGCTTTTTGCTTTTGGGGCTGTAACAGTTAATCTTAACTATTGCTGTGAGAGAACACTTACAATTAAATAATTTAGGGGAGAAAAGGAAATTTGTTTACTTTAGGGATCCAGAGGGGAGATACATTTTTTCACGCTGGAAACGGCATGGCTGGCTGAAGCTGGAGACAGGCTATGTATGTCACACGCATGGGAGAGGCTAGTGAGCTTCCTGGAGAGTCTCTCTTCTTCTTCTGTTCGGTGGCTCCTTTTATCTGGTCCACTACTGGGAGGTTCCAATGAGATCCAGGGCTGGTATTGTATGGATAATCTCTTCAGGTGGTCCCAGTTGATCTTAGTTAATGCTAGGTGTGTCAAGTTGACACCCAGTATTAACTATCACAGGAGCAAAGGCTTTAACCCAGGTGCCATCCACTCAACCCTGTTCAGAATCTTTCTAAAAAACAAAAGCAAGTGCTGTCAATCTGTAGTCCACTAGACCTCCCTTCTGCCACTCTTAAAAGCCTCTGCTCTAGGGCTGGAGAGTTGGCTCAGGGGTTTAAGATTCTACCTTGCACGCAGAAAGTCCTGAATTCGGATTCCAGGTCCCGTGTTAAAACACCAGGTAGAAATGGCAGAGGCCTGCCTTTGGGCCCTGGTGGGCGGAGCCTAGGAAATTCCATAGCAGAAGCAATCCAGGATGATTCCCAAAATCACTCTTAGTTCTCCACAGGGACATATAGTGTCCTCTGACACACACACACATACACACACACTTTTTTAAAAATCATCTGCTTTATACATTCTTCAGGGATATGACCGTTGATATGTAGCCCATGCCGCAACAAGGGGTCAAGCACATTAGTTAAATTCAGTGGGTCTCACAGACCACACACATGAAGACATGAAAGTAAGTGGGGCCTTTTAGGGCAAAAGTTTTCAGTGGGAGAAGAGGAGATGAGGTTGAGTAATATGTGGTGGAAATAGTTACATTATATGCATGTCAGAGACTGCCAAAGATTTTTTAAAAGAAATAAATACAAAACAAACAAATATATCTGTTCTACACATCAAGAGAGATCATTAGGAAAAAATCTCCATTTTGTGTAGTTTATATTAATAAACAGGGAAAAATTAACATTTTTCTGCAGGTATTCTCTCCTGTGCTCTATACTAATAAACCTTTGAGTGAGAAATTTGACTTGGTAGATAACTCCTTTAAAGACCCCCGAGGAACCAGCTTGATTTATTCTGAATTATCTTGGCTTCTGAGAATCATATACTTTGAAGAGTCCAATTTGGCTCCATCTTCTCTAGTTCGTATTAATGAGCAACGGACCCTCTTTCTATTCAGAAAGTGGACAGGGCGTATGTTGAGTCTCACTAGGTGGGAACAGGGCATGACAGGATAGGGGCCAGGGAAGAAAGTCCTTTCAGGGGGCAGCTCTCTGTATGCGGTTACATCAACTCATATTCCTACCTGCTTGCTGTCATGACCGTGGCCTGGCCAAAGCAGAAGTTCCAATTGCAAAACACATATGTCCTTTCCAGAGGTAGAGACTGACCTAAGACAACACACCAATGTGCTCAGCTCATGGACATCACCATAAATCATCCCACAGATATCAAGGCAAAGAAGGACACGGGCTTATGATGTCTTCTTGTAACATACGCTCTCTCTCTCTCTCTCTCTCTAGCATACATACACATAGAGAAAGAGAGCTCTATTGTCCCCTGTCTCAGAAAAGTACTTCCCTTACTTCAGACGTTTCTTCTTTCCAGAATCCTACTTAGCACTCGAGACCCAAATAGAATATGTCTTCCCTCTGTGAGCACTTCTAGAACTCTCCATGCTGCAGGACTGTGCATTACTGCATGGTACAATCTGCAATGTCTGGTATAAAATTACAGCACAATGGTAACTCCATAAGCATGCATGATACTAAACTTCTCTATAGGTTACCACAAGGGCATAATGTGACACCAGAACTTCACTCCTACTCTAGATTCAACAGGGCATCCTCCAGTTCCTGGCTATAAGGATGTTTAATAAGGATCAAGTGACTTTCATTAATCACTTGTGATTAGGTAGGTCCTGTCTGCCAGACACTGTCAGGTAAAGAAATAAATGAGATTTTTTAATTAGTTGCATATTAATTGTTATTATTGTATTGTGTATATGTATTGTAGGTGTTTGTGAAAGCAGATGTATGTATGTGCCATAGTGTATATATGAAGATCAGAGGACAATTTTGTGGAATCAATTCTCTCCATCCACCTTTATGTGGGTTCTGGAGATCAAACTCAGGTCGCCATTCTTGGTGGCAAGCATCTCTCCTCTCTAAACCCTCTTGCAAGCCCGAAACTTTCATTTTATATAATCAAAATGAGATGGTACAACTGACTTATAAAACAGTTTTGCAGTTTCTCAAAAGCTTAAGCTCAGTGCTGCAGTATTACTCAGTAATTCTACCCTTAGCTATAGCCCAGAACACAGAAAACATAAACCCAGACAAAAACTTGGTTAAGAATGTTCATAGTGTGATTACAAATAGCTGAAAAGTGGAAAAACCCAAATGCCCACCAACTGATGATGACCAAGACGTCACATATCTACTCTAATGGGATATTATTCAGCCACAGGAAAATGAAGTGCCAGTATGCAATATGATGGAGAAGAATTGTGAAAACAGTTCGCTAAGTGAAAGAAACTAGAAATGCAAGGCCAGTCGTATGATTCATAATGCCATTTTTATCCAGTACGCAGCATAGGCAAATATAGGGAGACAGAAGCAATAGACGTTTTCAGCAGTGGACAGATGAGAAATGGGGAGTAGCTGTTGAAGGAAACAATGTTTCCCTTTGGGGTAATGTAAATAGATAGCAGTTATGGTTACATGACTTCACAAACGTACTAGAACCCACTGAATTGCAAAAAGAATACATTGTTATTATACAGCATGCATTCTGAAAGTAGAGCATTGTGAGTGAAATCTTAATTAAACCCTGAAGCATAGTGCCTAGAAGTGTATTTCTATAAGTGGAGAAACTTCCCATAAACCTATGAAGACCTTGCATAGAGCTCTTTCAACCCTCTCACGCTCCCATCTTTAGCTTAGAAAGGATTTACCACTTAGATCTATGTGGGCCAAAGGAACATTCCGTGTTGATGTGGCTGGCCTCAAACTCAGCCAGAGAGGGCCTTGGAACTTCTGCCAGTCAGATGCTGGAATTGCAGGCACGTGCTCCTACACTCACCGTCATCATTTAAATGTGAGTTGTCGCCCACAGGCTCCCGTGTTTACACAACAAGTGGATGTTAATATTTGGGACTGTCTGGGCATTTAGATGGTAGAAGGTAGAGCCTTACTGGAGGAGGGCACGCCACAGGAAGGCCTTGAGGTTGGATAGCCCGGCCCCGCTTTGCTTAGAAGTCTGCTCTTGAAGTCCGCTGCTTGCTCCCTCAGCCTCCACGATGGTTGTGACCTAAGCCGCCTCCAGTTGCTGCCAGCCATTCTTTAGATACATGACTATTGGACACTTGAAATGTGCTTAGCTGTGACTTGAAAAAAAATTGAACTTTAAGTTATCCCAAAATCTGAACAGACGCACATAGCCAGTAGCAATTAATGTGGTACAGTAGCCTGAGTGGTTTAGAAGACCAGAACATTTAACAGGCTTGAGAGAGGAAGACTCTAGCCTGTACCTATGGGAAAGCCTTCAGAAACAGTTTGGTGTTCCCATCCCATGCAACCTCGGCATGAACATTAGTCCATTTAGTTCTGTTTTTATGCAAAGTGCTTCTGTGCCACAAGAATGTAAGGCCTGGTCACCTTAGAATATACTAAGATGAAAATGTGAAAAAGGGGGCTGGAGAGGTGGCTCAGGGGTTAAGCCTCTGCCTTGAAGGCGGAAGGTCCTGAGTTCGGATCCTAGACCCCACGTATAGACGCCGGGCAGAAGCAGGGGTGGCCTGCGGTTCTGGTCCTGGTAGGGCGTAGCCTGTGAATCCCCAGGCAGAGTAAAGGAGGAGGAGGTAGAGGCGTCCATGGTGGTTCCTGAATTCGCCCGTGGTTCTACACACACACACACACACACACACACACACACACACACACATATGCGCACACATGCACAATTAAATAAATAAAAAAAAATAAAAGAAAAAAGAAAATGTGAAAAAGACCAAGGTTGAAAAGGGTGAAAATGGCCAAGGTTGAAAAATCTTCATTTAGATGTTTTTCTTCCTGCTGCAGGCCTTATCGTTAATTCTTTCAACACATCTGATTGTTAACAAAGATCTTTCCCTTCTGTGGCCTTTCATTGACTCTGAAATCAGAAATATAGAATGTAATGATTTTCTAAGTGTCAGTCCATAACATCATATCCTTACAAGATACACTGGTTCTGTAAATCTTTATGAAGCTCCTGTCTGTTTTGTGTCCAAACAGCCCAGGTGCTATGGATAAAAGAAATGAAATATAGCATTGAGCTAATGGGCATCAAGTGTCAGGACTGGATCTGATGGGGCATGATGTAAATTAGTTACTGTGAAGGCTGTTTGAACTTAAAGTTCAAAATCAGGACCAGTGAGATGGCTCAGTCAATAAAAGTATTTGCCACAAAGCCTAATTGTATTCAATCCCTGGAACCCAAGTAATGTAGAAAGAGAGAATCAACTCTTGTCTTCTGGGGTGTATCATGGAAGAGGGGGCGGTAAGAATGTAACAGCTGGGGGGGGAGGGATGCAGCCAGATGGAATCTTCTAGACATGACAGGATCGAAGCATCCACAAGCCTGATAACAAGGCTGTGTCTACTTCATGAGACAGACACAAGACTTGCATTTCAACACTGCATGAAAAGGAGAAAGAATTCCAGAGATATCACCCCCCCCACACACACACACACTGAGTCTAACAAAGGCCGATGCCTGGATGAGGGAGAATGGGAAACTGCTTTCTCCAGTGGTGTGCCCACTGGTACATCGTCCTTGTGCCCAGACACGTGTCATTAACAGCAACCCAAGTGGAACTTGGTAAGACACACACACAGGACACAGGAGCAAGAGGAAGACTGGTAGGGAAGGAAGAAAGCTTGCAATGGGGAAAGTTAAGCTTTGGAATTAGGTAGTGAAGGGTAAGACCTGTGTTTTACATGCAAAGCCATAAAAGAATATAAATTGGGTTTTATTTTTGAAGTTGTCCACTCGCTTGCTAACACATGCTATGCCTTGTGTCCCCCCACGTACTAACATTATATTAAATAAATTAATTAAATGAATAAATTTAAAAATCACATAAAGTTAAAAATCAAGTTTGGAAGTTGGGGGGTGTTGTTCAGAGGTAGGGTGCTTGGGTGAGCTTCACTCCATGTGAGAAAAATAAATTAATGGATGAATAAGCAAGCCAAACTTGCTCTTTAAAGTTCCACCTGGCTTTTAGTCGAAGAAATGTGATTGCAACAAACAAACAAAAAAGCGTGGAGACTGAAGATGTGGCCCAGCGGCAGAGCATTTCCCTGGGTTCTGGATTCAATTTCTAGCACTGCCAAAAGGAAAAAGATGAATCAATTTTTCTTATTAAAGAATCTTGCTTTATACTGTTCCCATGGCCTGAAATCCCTCCTTTTTGATCCATAAAACCACCAAGCATGATTCTACTCCCTTAGCATCCAGAATTTATTCCTTCATACTCCTGACCTTCAAAATGAGGTTCATCTCCCATGTTATTCTCCTGGGTGTTTCTGATTCGTTTTGATTAGGTTTTTTTCCCCTCAAGGAAAAACTCTTGTGGTTTGCAAGCACCATCCACTATCTTAGAGGACAATGAATTAGAGAGCAGAAAAAATGAAAACCAACTCTTCAGCTCCCAATGCCATGTCCTGGGGTGGGGGCCGCCACACATTTGAGGGGACGGGAATGGACTGTGACCCAGGGCAACCTTGGCATGGATCTTAGTTCTGCCGTTCGGCAGCTGTTCCGCCCTGGCCCCAAACGCCTCTGAACCTGCTTCTCACCAGAAACAGACTCCAAGAGTCAGTGTGATGAAAAAACGAGAAGAAATGAGACAGCGTTGCAATGTCTGGCCGTGGCTAGTGTTTGCTAAATAAATAAAGAGGCCTTTTAAAAAAGTCAAATTGTCGGAAGAAGTTTGTGTTATCATCGAGGGTACAGTGTGGCTTATTGTTACCCACTACTCACCAACGCCGGAGGGTCTCAGGACCCGGCTTTGTTCGCATAATTCCTCCGCCTCTCGGGCTTGAGGAGTTGGCAGAGATTTTTGGCAAAGCCCGAGCCCTGCTCCTCTCCAGCTGGCAGGGGGCTGTTCTACACTTGCAGCTTCCACAGCCATTACGAGAACCTACACCCTCTGACTGTTTGTTTCTTTTCCTAAGGATGAAGCAACCACATGGTTTCAACAACAAAGCAACTCTGGAAACCTGAGAGTATGTACTTGCCCATGAGTGTAAGCCAAGCTTGAAGAGAGAGAGAGAGAGAGAGAGAGAGAGAGAGAGAGAGAGAGAGAGAGAGAGAGAGATTCGATGTTAGCAAAATAGGGACTGTGCTGGGCAAGAAACACAGCAATGCATGCTGGGACAGGCTGGTCAAGCAAGAAGACTGCGCTTAAGGACGACAATAGTAACCATTCTAGCAACATACTACGGAGGGTTGAATAGCAAGTGCTCTGCTAAGCACCAAGCAGGGTCCCCATATCCATGGGAAAGGAGATACTGACCCAGGAGGCCAATGTTCCTCAGAGAAGACCGGGGCTTATCTAGTCTCCCCACTTCTGGAACGCCCAGCCTTTGTGTTCACCCCTCCATCCTGTGCCCACAGTAAGGGGACTTCTAAAATCTTGGGGAACCCTGAAGTTGAGTTCAGAGGTCACCACACTGACTGTATCTCCAAAACGACCTGGGAACTTCCTTAATGGCATTGCCTGGGTTTGTCCTTCTTAGAGTGACTTTCTCCATTCAGACAGCTCCGCAGAAGCTGTTCCAATCTGGGGTGAAGGAATGTGCAACTAAAGAGGGAGACTTCACTGGGGAGCGGAGTGATATCTGAGCCCGCTGAGGACACGGGTCCCCGGTGCTCCCTCTTCCCAGCCACCCAGGCGTCTGCGGCTAGCCTTCCAGGGAGGACGCCCTGGAAGGAGCCCCGCCTCGCTCTCCCAGCAGAACCCCGAGGCTGGAAGAGATTCCAGCCGCCACCTGCTTCCTTGAAATAGTTTGCAGCTGTGCTGGTGACCTCGTCGCTTTGGCCGCGCCTCTGGCCCAGCCGATTTGGAAAGGCCTCTTCCCAAGTCGGGCTCCCTCTCTGAGGCTTGCGGACTGTGTGTGAAGGGAGAAGAACCCCTCTTGGCTGAGACTCTGGAAGGGACTGTGGTCCCCATCTGGGGGTCTCCAAGAGGGGTCGTGCCTGGGCTTGCCATGATCATGCTGGCCATTCCTCCCCTAGCTTCTTCCTGGACGCAGTCTCTCCACGTGCTGGGAATCCACGCTCCCATAAGGGACCCCCCACCACCACACTTCTCCTTGTGTTTGTGCAAGCAAACATTTAAGTACCCAAGGTGAAGATGTGCATTCATCTTTCCAACACCGCGACCAGCCGCAGAGGGGCTCAGACACGTGTAAGTAGCGTAGCTCTACCCACTGTGTGCTTAGGCAACCCCGGGTGATACGCCAATTCCCCCAGAGCCCCGCACCATGTTATTCTGAACGTCGTCTCTGGAGATCTTTCCTGTATAGTTTATCCACTTATCATTTGGGCATTTCATAAGCTTCAATATCACCGGGGGCCATTATTTGAAATACAGAGATCGATAGTACTCAGCCCAGACCAACTGACCGAGAATTTCTCAAGGAGCAGTTCAGGGAGTCTTTGGGCACCGAGAGGCTTCTTGGGGAAGCTTCCTTTGTAAAGTGAAACCTTTGCAATTGTGGCACACATGCCTACGTAGATGTACCATTGTCTCGTTCTTGTTTTTTCTCTCCTAGTGCTGGAGTTGGAAACCAGGGTCTCCAATATGCCACATAAGTGCTACCCTATAGAATTCCACTCTCAGCCCTCTGCCACCATCCATCACTGACTAATAAGTACTCTGCTGTGGACCATTTAGGTTGTTCTGGCATTTCTCAGAGGTCAGTTCTCGCCTTCCACCACATGGGCTTCCAGAGATGGATTTCAGGTCGCCGGGGCTGCGGGCAGGGGTCTTCCTTACCTGCTAAGCCTTCTCACTGCTCCCTGAGCACTGTTCTTGCTGCTCTGAATACACCACCGTCTTGCTGATGTCCACATCCGGGTGTTTCTGTAGGACAGCTCCAAAGAGTGACACTGCTAGATTCAAGCCTAATGGAGCTGCTTTTCTCTGCCTTTCCCTCATGGAACTCCTCCAGGGATATTGCTAAGCATTGAACCCAGGTCATGACTTTCATATGCTGCAGTACTGGGCGCTACCCCAACCCCAGGACAGAAAGTTATACACCTGTGTAAGTCAACACTAGTCAAGACCATTTTTCTATTCGATAACAGAAAAATAAAGTGAGTCATAGATGCCATTTGAAGTTCTCAACAGTCACATTCACTTTATTATCTTTTACTTCATATGATGTTGACTTAATCTGGCACCCAAAGTATTAATCAAATAAAAATGGCTAACAAATATTCTTGTTATAGTAGAAATATTTATATGCACCTCCCATTCATATGTTGAAATCTGATCACCTGGGTGAACGTTGGTATTGGAAGGCAGGGTTCAGAGAGGTGATTTCAGCTCAGAGCGGGACCTTTGTGAATAAGATTAGTGATTTTATTATTTTTAGGATATTTTATTTACAGAAAAATGGATAGAGAGAGAGCAAAAGAGCAAGCACACATGCTTGCCACGGTGCACAGGTAGAGGACAGAGGACAACTTCCAGAAATCACTTCTCTCCTTCTACCATATGGACTTCCAGGAATCGAACTCAGGTCACCAGATTTGTGAGCAGACACCTTATCTGCTCAGCTAATTCAGTAGCCTCTGGATTAGTGCCTTTATAAGGAACGCTTCGCCTGTTGAAGATGCAGAGACAGTTAGCATCTCTGATCAGAAAGAAGACCCTTCATGCATGTATTGGACTTGCCAGTGTCTGGAACTGTGGGGAACAAATTTTTGTTTAAAAGCTTCCAAATTTATGGTGCTTTGTTCTAGCATCCAAAAGAATTAAAGTCATAGTGCCCATTAGTTTTCCATGTTAAGTCTTTGGAAACTTGTATGACGCTTATGCTCCGATCATGCCTTAATCTAGACGAGCCGCGTGGGCCAAGCAATCGGCAGTCAGTTCAGACCTTTTGCTTTAGTTGGAGGAAACCATGCTGGGATTCTTGCCACCCACTGACCCCCTAGCTGCCATCCAATATCCATTATTACCTGCTCTCCAGGAAGCTGCTTCACCCACAGTGAGTATCTGTCCTTTGTCATTTGGGGAGGCTCATTTCTGCCCACAGAATTCAGCTTGGGTGTGGGAGGGGTGGGGACAGGAACAGGGGAGAGAGTTCTAGACAGAATTTTGGGCTTAACAGCTTGGGAAATGTGAAGTGACTTCTTGTGAACACTCATAGAAGGCAGGGGATGAGCTATGGTTGTCTACTATGGCAAACAGAGGTCCAAGATTGCAACCACTGCTCAGAAAGCGAACCCAAACGGTAGTACTGGAGTTGGGTCTTCAAATTCCAGAAATCTTGCTTCTCTCTGAGCTGTAGATATGGCCAAGGTGGTTATCAAAGGCCAATCCTAGCGCTAGAGAAGTGGCTCAGGAGTTAAGACTCCGTCTCTCAAGCAGAAGGTCTTGAGTTCAGATTCCAGGTCACTCACACACACACACACACACACACACACACACACAAAATAAATAAATTAAATTTAAAAAAGGCAGATCCAGAGCAAAGAAGGCACCATAAAGTTACATTAATAATTATAAGTCTATTCTCAAAGTAGTCTGGATAGTAGGGTTAGACATTTTAAAAAAGTACACTGTATCCCTCTGGTGGAAGTCAGAGTTACTGCAAGGGGCTGGAAATACTTGTGGGCTTGCTAAAAAAAAACAAAAAATGAACTCAAAAAACCAAAAACATTAACTGAGCATCATTACAACTAATGTGACGATTCTTGAGATCACAAGAAAGACTCGCATGTTCTCAGTTAAGCTTCTGGATTTCCAAGCTCTTAATAGGTATTGTTCATTTGAATAAAATGAACACAAAATCAATCTGGTGTTTATAAAGAATTTTCTGGATATTGCCTGTTCAAAACTCCTTTCTCTTTGGGGGGTGGGGGTAGTATATAGTCCCCAGTTCTCTTTCCCCCATTCTGTCCATAGACTTTTACTGAAGCTGTCAATCAAGTAGTCTGCCCTCCCTCGGCTTGCAGGTGGACCTGGAAGCCAAACTTGCATGGCAGCAGAAGTGTGCTGCCCGTCCATCAGCTGGGCTCACAGCGCCAGCCAGCTACCCCATTATCACCATCAGCTCGCTCAGCCATTCCTTGTGGGATCTGGACACCATCCACGCTGGTGATTAATTCCATTTTCATTATGCAGAGATGACTGATATAGAGATGAGCCTAAAAGACAGGACTTCACATTTTCAGTTAATTCCACCTGGCAATGTAAACATACCTTGATCAGCAGGCACGGGATAGGGGAGTTTCAAGTGCTAAGTGTACAGTCACTATTTCTCTCCAGGGCGAAACAACAGCCTGTAATCACAGTCAAGTGCTATGTAATGTTTCCTTTGATGACGATTGCCATATATGACCGTGGTCCCTGTTGTGTAACAATTTTCCCTGGGGAGACAGCCACTCAAAGTTCAGTTCACCGTAGATAAGAATTCAAGGACAGACCAATGTGCAATTAATACTAAAGTCTAACTTGGAGAGCCAATGGGCTCATTGGAATTGCTTACAGAAGTATGGATAAAGGTTCCCAAAGGAGAGAGATGGAAGTTACAACTCTGTTGTGTGACTTGCAAAATTGGTGGTGTGTCTCCTCCAAAATTCTGTACTTCTCAGAGACTCTTCCAGACTGACTGGCCAAGGAGCTCCCTCACTCCTATGGGTATTTACTGTTTTCTTTACCTTGGGGGGAGCTCCCCCATCTTGTTAGTTTCAGGAACTTCCAGAGACTAACGTTTGTTTACTTTCTGAGCCTTCCTCCGGTATACAATATTTCAAAGTACCTTCCTTAGTTTAGAATAGCAGCAAAGTCCAAGACAGCCTTATGCTATAATTGGAGGAAAAACTGCACCCAGCTGTCCCATAAGAAATACTTCTGTCGGGGCTGGAGAGGTGGCTCAGGGATTAAGCCTCTGCCTTGCAGAAGGTCCTGAGTTCGGATCCTAGACCCCACGTATAGATGCCAGGTGGAAGCGGGGGCGGCCTGCGTTTCTGGTCCTGGTAGGGTGGAGCCTGTGAATCCCTGGGCAGAGTAAACAAGGAGGTGGAGGTGTCCATGGGTGGTTCCCGAATTCGTTCGTGGTTCTACACACACACATACATACACACATGCACACACGCATACATGCACAATTGAATAAATAATAAAAATTTTAAAAAAAAGAAATACTTCTGTCAATGTAGTGATGTCACAGCTGACTGTCAGCATAGCCCAAGTTACTACTCAGACACACGAGGTCAAGGTTTCTTCCTTTGCACTGAACACAAAGCGGACAAGCTTCAACTTATAATTTGATGATCTCTAAGAGTTCGGGTACCGGGAAGAGACACAAAGAAATTGAAGCGACGCTGCATTGACACATGATTAACTTGGTAAACTAAGCCTTGACTCGCTTAAAAACATCTGAATCAACATCATCATTTTTATAATCATGATGCTGTTTTAGCTTTAGAATGTCCAGATTTCGAAACAACCTCAGGAATATCACTCTGCAGAAACCTATTCCTTCCTCACCACCCATGGACTCGTGGGCACCGACATCGGCCTAGCCTGACTCTTGCCCTCTCTCCTTTGTAACTGCGGCCCACTTTTGAAAGGGAGATGAAGAGGTAATGCCCAAAGCAAGTCATTTAAAAATGTTTGTGGGGGCTGGGGAGATGGCTCAGAGGTTAAAGCCTTTGCTTCCCAAGGAAAAGGACCCGAATTTAGATCTCCAGGTCCCATTTAAAAATATATATACCGGGTAGATATGGTAAGACCTATAATTCCAGCCCTGGGAAGTAGAGTCTGGGAAACTTCAAAGCAATGAAATAAGGAGGGAGAACAATCCAGGATAATTCCTAAAGTCGCTCTTGGTCCCCCACAGGTACACACGCTCAAGTGTCCACTGGTACACACACACACACACACACACACACACACACACACACACACACTCATACATTCATGCAAAAAAAATTATTGTGGGTCCTGCTATAGTGCAGGGCAGTAAACACTAGGCATTTCATCCACTGGACAATGTGGGTAATGCCTGGCTCCTGGCTTCCACAGAGCTTCTCCTCCCACACAGAAGAGGAAGTCCTTCCCCTCACCACACCCACAGGTTTCCTTTTGCACTTCATCAAATCTGCTTTCTTTCCCCCCAGGCTTTGCCAAACTCTGCCCAGCCCTTGTTCAGCCCTTGCCCAGCCTTTCGGGGGCTGAGTCGGCTTCCTGTCTTTGACAGATGATAGTTGCTGTTCATCAGGAGCTTAGTCAACCTGGTGCGCCCGGAACTCAGGGCAGGAAAGGCGAGCGGACGTCAGCCGAGGGCGGGCTGTGGACAGCTTCACAAAGCAAACCTGAAATGCGTCAGACTCTAGGTTTGGCAGCAATGCCAGAACGCAATAAGAACAAGAACGCAAAGAAACAAGGAACAAGACAGACAAGAAAGTCAGTAAAATGTCAATAAAACAGCTCAAGAAAGTTGCATTAACAAGAAATGTTCCTACAAGACTGTGACTGGAAAGTTGTGTGTGTGTGTGTGTGTGTGTGTGTGTGTGTGTGTGTGTGCACGTGTGTTTGTGTGTGGTGTGTCTCCTCATTCACCCAAGGGGCTTGAACCAGGATTCCAGACTGGCTGCTAGCTAGCCTTAAAAAGGGGGATTCTTGGGCTGTCAAGATGGCTCAGTGCTAATCTCAAACAAATAATTATATATATATATATATATATATATATATATATATATATATATATATTAAAGATTAAGTCTTGAGTGCATGCAGAATCTTCCCCCGACTACTTTCTAGGAGTATTTGAATAAACATTTAAAAGCATATCAGTTTGAGACATCTCTCTTACTAGACTATCCAGAGCCATATCCCAATCTTGATGATAAGACATCCTTTCTTTCTTGGAATCATACATTTATTTTATTATTATTATTATTTTTTGTGTGTATGTATGTATGTGTGTGTATGTGTGAGTGTGTGTCTATGTGTGTGTGAGTGATATATGTGTATGTCTCTGTTTGTGTGTGTGTGTATGTCTGTGTGTGTATATGTATCTGTGTGTATATGTATGTATGTGTATGTGTGTCTGTGTGTGTATGTGTGTCTGTGTGTATATGTGTGTATATGTGTGTGTGTGTGTGTGTGTGTGTGTATGTGTGTGTGTATGTCTGTGTGTGTATATGTATCTGTGTGTATATGTGTGTATGTGTGTGTATGTGTGTCTGTGTGTATATGTGTGTATATGTGTGTGTGTGTGTGTGTGTGTATGTGTGTGTGTATGTGTGTGTGTGTGTGTGTGTGTATATGTGTGTGTGTGTATGTGTGTGTGTGTGTGTGTGTGTATGTGTGTGTGTGTATGTGTGTGTGTGTGTGTGTGTGTGTGTGTGTGTGTATATGTGTGTGTTTGCCTGTATGAAGATGCAAGTGGGTGAGCTTATGCCTGTGGAGTCCAGAAGCCAATCTCAGGTCATTCCTCAGGTATCTTCCGCATTTTTAAATTAATTTTTTTTTAGGCAGGACCTCTCACTGTCTTGAGGTTCTCTGATTCCCACAAGCCCCAGGGATCTACCTGCGGCTTCCACCACTCCAACATTGCGATTACCAGCACCTTGCCCAGCCCTGGCAGGCAGGGATGAAAGTCAGGCCTTCATACTTGTGCTTTGGGTACTTTACCAATAGGGTCTTTTCCCAGCTTCTCTGAAGCAGACATTTAAAAAGCCAAAAATCTTTGAAGTCATAAAGAAAAACACTGATTTGATCAAAAAGAGACAGGCATGATTAAAAAACTCACCCTCCGCAAAAAGGCAAAGACAAGACACCGGGGGAGATCTGTGGCCTCTCCCAGAGCAAGAAGCTAATGTACGGACAGCACAGCCCCTGGCAGGTGTCAATAGAGATCAGTGATCTAAGAGGACTGTCAGCGAGCATGCTTGGCAGTCAGCAGAGGAAGAAGGGCTAAAGACCTATGAGTTAACGAGCTGGACAATCTCACTATTGTGATGCGTGGGAAAGATTCGACTAAACCCCACCCCCCACCCCAGTGCTTTGGAGATTCTTTGAACCCAGGTCACCTTCTGTACCCCCATCCCTCCTCCTTCCTGGGCCCATCTCCTCCTGGTGATCTTCAGCTGGAGACAATGCTGCTCGCTGTGCCCCTCTCTGGTCTCAAGGATGTGAAGAATCCGCATGGGCACAGGCGGCAGCCAGGGAGCCGCCTGCCAGGCATCGTGGAACGTGTGCAAAGCCTCGGAGACCTTTGCTTCTCCATTGCTTTCATCTACTGGGCAGACAAGATGACTCCCTGGGTTACTAATATCCTCTGCTGCTTCAACGTCTTACCCAAGGATAAGCCCCTTGCACTCACCACGGGGCGGTGTCGATGCTAAGCAGAGGCTCAGGCGATGCTTCGGCAAGTTGCAACTGTCTTGTGGTGAGGAGCACGGGCCCCTTAGATGTCATCTCTCCTAAAAAGACATCCGAGAAAATTCAGAAAACCTTTTTTTTGGTCACCCGAACTTCAGATGTGGCCCTTTGGCCCCCTCTACTGGACACTTTGAAAACTGTAGCCATGTTTTCCAGAGGCGCTGATTTCTATGAATTTTAGGTTAATACATAAAATAGTGGGCTCACTGTGGCATTCCGTATGTGCATGTCATCTTATGTATTCCCCTCCTCTGCCTTCCTCGGCACCGCTGACTCCATCTCCACTCCGGCTAGCTCCCTTCCTTTGCCAACAGAGTCACCCATTTTGTTATTAGCCACATCTCCCATTACCCTCAGAACAGCAGAGAGCCACAGGTGTAAAACACAGCGAGAAATCCTTTCGCATCAACACAAGCAACGGAAGAAGGTCAGACTCAGAACCGGCATGTCGGGCCTTTTGACATTGTAACACTTTGTTTCTATGTGTACTGTTCATGCTTGAGAAGTGCCTAATCAAGTTGCCAAAAAAAATTGCAAAAAAAACCACAAAAGAACAAAAAAACAAAAAAAACCTCATAAAGTTTTAAGTTGATGATTTTGCATTGTGCTCTGTCCTGGTTACTCCCTATGCTATTGTGGGGCACCGCGGGTGGCTCAAGCAACTTATGGGGGAAAGGGAGGTTTATTTACCTTACAGTTCCAGAGGGGAGATACCGTCCATTATGGCAGCGGCCTGGCTGGCGGCAGAAGCTGGAGGTGGGCTAAGTCACCTACATGAAGCTGCAAGAGCAGACACACTAACTTAGGCAAGGCGGGACTAACCAACCTCAAGGCCCACCCTTGTGATGCCTTCCTCCAGCAAGGCTCCTCCTCTTAAAGGTGCCATGAGTTCCCCAAACAACTAAAGATTCAAATACTTGAGTCTGTGGGGGACATTTCAAATCATGACAGGCTCCATTCCTAGCCCTTCTTGGTCTCTGAGGTCCACCTGGTGGAATAGTTTTCCCGGAATTCACTGTGACTCATTGTTTACCTTTGAGAGAAATCATGTTGGGCAAGGGGCTTAGTTCTCTGCACTAGCTGAACAGAACAAGTCAAACACAATGAAGATGGCCGGGCATCTGCTTCTGCCACAGCATTCTGCAAAGGAGCTTTCAGAGGTGAGTAGACATTGAACTTGCTAGTCCCGCTTCCAATAGTTGTGATAGCTACATACAGGTGTCAACATGACAGTTGAAGGCTTCGGTTCTGGGCACAAATGTGAAGAATTAGAGATTGTCTAATTGTCTAATTGACAGAGAAGGCCCAGCCTGTGGTGGGTAGGACTTCCCTAGAGCAGGTGGATAAGATGGGGAAGCTGACTTAGGGAGTTGGTGTTCTTCGGTACTCTTGGACTGTCATGCCGTCTTCTGAGGGAAGTTTGCCTCTCTCAGCAGGATTTGATGTGGCCCGTTCCTTATGCTCCTGGTGTTGGTATGAGCTCTCCTGCCAAGTTGGATTCAGAGCTCTAACTGGCAATCATAGGGAGAATAAAGGCTCTTTGTTCCCGTAGGCCATTTGGTTGTGAATTGATTGGCAACATGCAGAGTAACTGCGACAACAGAGTTCTACATGGTGTCAGTTCTTGGTTGAACTCTTGGGGAACCTAAGCAAAGCCCCGACTGGTTCCTTGAAAAGTTTTGTGTCCTTATGGTGGCTAGATAGCCACAACCTCCCAAGTGATAAAAGATGTGTGTGTGTGTGTGTGTGTGTACATGTGTGTGTTAGGGGGGCTGTCCTGCGTGAGTTTGGACACACTGAATAGTACCAGGTGGGTACTATTCAGATCCCCTGGTGGTCTTTTCCTGTCACTAGGCGTGGCTGCGTTGCATTCAGGCAGATTTGCAGGGGATTGCCGCCCCGGAGCTAACGAGGCCAGAGGTTGTCTTGGTTTCTTTTCAGTGACTAAGTATTCTGCGCTTCAAGCTTCTCACTTTGCAAAGGGCTTTGTACCTTCAATGGGCCAAACTCAATGTAGAGAGAGTCTTGAGCTTCTATTTCTGGAATGCAGCAAGACTGTGGTGTGCGCGTGTGTGTTTTCCTGGGCTGCAACCCAGAGGCTACGAAAGCATTGGTCTTCCTCTCCCTCTTCCAAGCTGTTTTTCCAGAAGCGACTCCTTTCCCTGGCTTGGGAATTGGGAGAGTCAGGCATGAATCTCAGGGAAATCTGATTGAAGTAGCCAAGCCACACACTCAACTGTTGAAGTACATTTGGCAAGTTCCCCAGAGTGGACTGTAGATGTTAACCACCTTTTACAGCGTTTCTTCTGCTGGGAAGCCCATCTGCCAATTTGAACATGAATCAAATTAATTTGCATGTTGGGCATTGTGCCATGCTGGACGCACGCTGGCGAATAAGACAGACTGGTGGCTGTCTCGGGATTTACCAGCTGGGAGATCATGTCTGGGCAAATACTGTCATCACCATTAAGAAGGGTCATCAAGGAAACATGGAGGGGTGCGTAACAGATGTGACTGACTCAGTGTGGGCGCAGGCGCGTCTGAGGGGAGACTGGAAGGGAAACGTGAGCCTGGCCAGAGGCAGAACACAGAGGTAGCAGGAAGCCCGAGAGCTGGGAGCCTGGAGACAGCATGGTTAGCACTGGACACGAGCACATGCACACCTAGTAGTTCCACCCAGCTCGTTCACTAACTCGATCTCGAAGGAGAATGGATGGTGATGGTTAGACTAGCTCTCAATGTGTAGCTGAACTGGGTTGGAAGCAGGAACAGGAGAAACTTCTGCAAATTGAAATCAGGGGAGCGGCTTGGTGTTGAGAACGCCCCCAAGGTCACGGGTCAGGAAGTCTTCAAGGACCGGCCAGTGTTTGATTGATGGCGCCACCTTTGCCTACCCAACACGGACAGGGTAACACTAGTTTCTCAGAGTGAAGGGATTCAGAAAGCACACCAAGCACTGATATTTCTGAGGTAGAAAGATATAAACTGCCAAGTATAGGTTGAGAT
Organism: Typhlomys cinereus; assembly: GCA_023101885.1. Taxonomy (NCBI): domain Eukaryota; kingdom Metazoa; phylum Chordata; class Mammalia; order Rodentia; family Platacanthomyidae; genus Typhlomys; species Typhlomys cinereus. The sequence continues at coordinate 1,924,229 of JALPQD010000147.1, forward strand.
GGAAAATCACTGAAATCCCAAAGCAGCCAAGTGAGGACATTTCAAAGATCCCACCCCCCTGTGACCTGCACCTGGTACTGATAATACCAAGGCTGTGAGTCTATCTGCGTTGAGTCTATCTGCAGTCAGCCTGCCCTGCTGACACTTAGTAACCTTTGCTCTACTTCTGGAAAGTCCTATTTGCTTACCCTACCTCTGCCCTGCTTGAACGTACAAGGAAAGTACAAATTAAACTTGGGGGGAGGCGGGGGAGTCCTTGGAGAGTGAGTGATCTCAGCTCCAGTCCCTGAGGAATAAAACTCATGTCTTCCATCCTGACTGCTGTCTGAGGAATTATTTCCCCGAGGAATTTCTGCAGCATTTCCTTGTTCATTTACAAACGATACACAGGTTGCTGGTGCTGCTGGGTCTAAGTCTTGTAGCAACGCTCTGACTTTTAGAACTTTTGTTCTTAGGCCATTTTTCTCCCCCATGTAGAGAGATCCCGCTTGTTTCTCAGCTGTTTTGACCAGGGCAGCCCAGGAGCCAGCCATGTAAGGGTGGGAGCGGCCTTAGATATTCTGGCCCGTGGCAGAGATCATTTAGGAGAAGACTTAGATCCGTGACACATGGCCGCTTCCGCTATCCCCCCTTCCTTGGGCATGGTGGAGCAGACATGAGTCAAGCCTTGTGTGGTTCAGACAAGCTAGTGTGGACAGGCTGGCATGGCAAAGGAGACAGATGTTGACACCTGGTTGTTACTCTTGCCTGTTCCCCACCACGCTGTTCACATCGCCTGTACAAATCTAATATGTGGTTCTCCGGACACAGTGCAGTATATAGTATAGCAGTTTAAAAACACGGGCTTTGTATACAAGACAGGCCTTAGCATCCGCCCAAGCCATCTTGGGTAAACTGCTTAGCCTTTCTCAGCCAGTCTTATCATCTATTTGCTGGGAATGATGTGAACAGTGCCCCATCACCAAGCACTTAAGATTCAGGGCTGGACAGATGGCTCCGGGGTTAAGACTCTGTCTCACAATCAGAAGGTCCTGAGTTCAAATCCCAGGTCCCACATAAAAATGCCAGGCAGAAATGGCAGCAGAGCAACTTTGCCTACGTATTATTGGATGTGAGCCATTTTAAGACAATGGCATGTGCCATTCCAATGCAAAGTCTGGTGTTAGTGGAAAAAAAGTCAGTTCAGTAGCCTCTGGCTGAGTAGGACTTCGATGACCTCCTCTCCCTTCCAATGCAACTTGTTTTCATATCCGTGAAAGTCATGTAAAGGGGCTTGTCCATGGTCATCCAGCTATACATCTGGAAATCTTCCTTCTCACTATAGCATCCTTCCCTTCCTCTTTGACCTTGCAAGGGGAGTCCAGTGAGGTTGAGTCACTTAGTTTCACAAGTTTGTTGCCACAACACCTGACCCAAGTCATTTAGAGGACTAAGGGATTTTATTCCTGCTTACTATGTCACGTTTCAGACTTGCCCTACAGGCAATAATTCATAGGTGTGCCGGGAGCCACCTCTCAGACGTCAGGTCGACAGCTGAAACTGTCACAGTCCCTGATCTCTTCGATCAGCTAGTTCAAGAGGACTGTTGGAATGCAAGACTAACCGCTGTTAGGGAGACTGTCTGATCTCTCTCATGTGTCTGTCCCATTTGTCATAATGACCTTCGTCAGTTCATGGACCCTCTAGCTGTCTCTCCTGGAAGTAAGGCTCTGACCCCTGTATCTTCTTTCATTGCCTTCCGCTTGCGGTTGTAAACAAGCCCAGTGTGATTTAGACATAGGTGTCAACTTGGCAATTGAAGGCTGAGCTTTGGACCCGGTGTGAAGAATTAGTGATTGAGGTAAGTCCTGAAGTCCTAACTGATGTGTGAAGACCCAGCCCACAGTGGGCGGGACCATTCCCTGGGGAGATGGATAAGATGGACAGAACTGGTTCAGTACGTTGGCATACTTTGGCATGTTGGCATGCAGGCATTCTGGCAAGTGCGGTCTACCATCTCGTGGCAATTTCTGTGGATTTGGTGTGGTTAGTTCTCTGGGCTCTCCTACTAAGCTGGTCTACCAACTATAACAGAGAATTGTACGTAAGAATACCTCCCCCAACCGCCCTCCCCCCCATTTGCTCCCCTAAACTGCTTTGTTGTGAATTTATGGCAGATGCAAACTGCGCATCTTCCTCTTCCTCTTTTTCACCACTCAGGACCTAGACAACTTAAGTTATATTCCTTATCATTACCTTCCACACTCCTGGCATGAGGGTCAGGCCAAACTATGCCATGGGCTGTAAAACTTCCCGCCCAGCTCTGAAAAAGTTAGAGGCCCCCTTTGTTTCAGGGATTCTGAAGATTCCGAGGCTTTGAGGAAACTTCTCGGATTCACCCAACCCCACCATAATCCATGGCGGTTCTTTCCTGTTTGATCCTAGCTAAAGTTCTCATTCCTGTTCTAACAACGCTCTCTTACTTTAAATCCAAGTCATGGTCCCCACAGCCTCAAGACCCTCCATCTCAAGGAACCTCCTATTTCCTAATGCCGTCTTGTGTTGACTTCCTTTTCCCATCCACTTGGTTGTGACTTCATCCTGGAATGGTGACTGTGAAGAACCTCTTCATAATGCCAACAGGCCTCGGGGCTGCAGGGGATGGTGGGGTTTCATTCCTGTTCATGTCTGGCCTTCTGTCTCTTTACGCCGAGGTGTATTGTCCTGTCTTACTCGCCATGCTGTGTTTTGTGAGACCAATTAGGTGCCTCTTTGGTTTAGCCATTCTGAGTACACAACATGTTAATTTTGTTATGTGTGTTTCATAAAGGCAGTTGTTCAAAACAGCTCCTTTGTGGAGCGTTGTTCTTATTTCAGTTCAAGCCAAAAATAAGGTTCTAGGGAAATCCTGTGCTATTTTCAATTCTGTGTAAGAAGTCAATTTGCATTGTGTAAGATGTCACCAAAGACACTGTCCAAATAGTGAGAGAAATAACACATGCGCAGGTTGGAATGACTTTGTTCCAAAAGGACTTTGCTCCAGCAGGTGAAGTACGTACAGGTGTCCTTCCGCTTCCTGCCACTGTGCACAAATGCAGAGCCAGGACGAGTCTTTACACATTTCCCAAGATTTCATTTAGGACAAAAACATCCAACCAACCAAACACTGCTGAGAACCTAGTGAAGCCACGACAGAGGTGTGGGGAAACGCAGGTGGGTGAACTCTGAAACCCACAGCTGTGTCATTGCAGCCTGAAATAAATCTGCTACCAAGAAAGGTTTCTGTTCACACTGAAATGCTGAGTCACACAAATGGCAGCAACATCTTCCTTTTCAAAGTCCAAATCCTGAGACTGCTAGAACCTTCTAGTATAAGATGTGTGAGAAATTCAATGCTAAGCAGCTAATTCACTTCAAAAACCTATGGTGGTGGGTGGAGATGAGGATGAAGGCAAAAGAAAACTAGATTTAGCAAGAATAGGTATTTGCATGAGTGTAATGTGGCCACAAGGTGAATCTTATTCTACTGAATTTATGAGGTTAAAAAAAAATGCCCCTTTTTTTCTGAAATGGAATTTTTGGTTAGAAATGGAATTTAACATATAGCTTAATACCAACATCAGGTCAGATTTAAATGATGCTAATCCAGAGAACTTGGCCCTTAGTAAAGCCAGTTTTGCTCAAAATGCAACGTTAATACTTACCAGTGTGGTAGAATTTTCAGGATCTAATTGTGCTTGTGTTTGATGGATTTCTAACTAGCCACAGAAGTGGCAGAAGTAGCAGAGTACGTAGCCTGGGAGCACTTCGTTTGGGACTGGCAGATTCTAAAGTTTTCATTTGCATATTCTTGGAAAATAGCTAGAAAATAATTTTCCCCTTTATTTTCATAGTTCCTACTACATAAATAATTCTAAGTCTTCTTCTACTTTTAAAATTGCACATTAATTCATGAATTGTAAGAAAGATCACATGGCCTTGGAAGAAGACTGGGGAGGACCCATGTGAAGAAACTCTGAACCCCTAGTTTAGTCTAAGCCAATTCCAAAGTTTGTGTCAGTAACGTTAAGTTGGTGTTGTATGAAACTGTTTCTCATGGTGACTCACTTCAGAGCCTTGTCAGAAGGTCCAACTTCAGGCTGAGTTGTCAGGGAGCCCATGAGAACACTTGAATGCCCCCATCCCCACCTGAATTTTAGCTGATTGGCTGTGCGTCTCGGAGTGAAAATTGAAATCTATCTCTTGTGACAATTTGCATTCACCAGTCTTCTTAGCCAAGGGTCCAAGGGTGCTAAGATGTAATGTTCTGCCTTCACCATTGCTTTGAACTGGGCACCAGGGAGCTGAGCCTATTGTCCAGTTCTAGTTTGGTTATTTTGCCTTCTGGATGTGGGAGCTGGGGCCTTTCCCACTTTTTTTGGTAGGTGCCCTTCCACTGTACCAAACCCTGCATCTTGTTCCATTTCAGTTTTTATTTTAATTCAGATTTTATTTTAAATAGGCCTTACTGAATTGTGTCCATGAGTCTCTGTGGGCTTTCTTATAAACCTTTTGGGACAAGCGTATGTACATATGTTTACACATATATACATATTTTACATAAACTATAACTGTGTTACCTTTTGGTGAATCCTACTTACAAGCCAATGGATTCAGTCGAAGCATCAGCGACTTCATGAAGGGTTGTTAGTTTCCTGGCAGTATTTGACTTACAGGAATTTGAGTTACAAAAGTTAAAAAGATAGATTCAAATTACCCCCAAATGAATGCTTTCTTGATGTTTCTTAATTTCCAAAAATGTTCATTAAGAAGTTGGGAATCAATGAGTGGGAAGGGATGGTTAGGGTGAAACCTTTTAGGGGGGGAGATTTAGGATACCATGGCAAGTAGGGTCAGGGAGGTAATAACGGGGAAAAATACCTACGAGGACAAGAGGGGATAAGATATAGAAGGGACAAAAGTACTTATAGAAAAACTCTAGGATTGTGGGAGATAACCCTATAGGAACCTTTTTTTTTTTTAATTTTAACATTGTTTTAATCAAGTAATGCAGCTGTTTGAAACAGGAAACGTTTAAGACAAGAGAGCAAAAATGGAGGATTACCCTATTAGGTTAACCTCCATAAATAAAACCCAGATACTGTGAATTTGAACCCCACTGGTTTGGCACCAGAGTGAACACTGGTTGAAGCAGGACTCCATTTCCCTTCAGAGTAAAAAGCACAACACTATGAACCTCACCAGCCTGACAGTGTGCCGACCTACTAGAGAATTGCACAAAACAAATGGGCCTTGCAACAAAGAATTTGCCATCTAGGTGAAGTGTTAAGTCTGCAATCATCTCTCTGGTGCCACACAGCACACTCCCTCCAGAGGGCACACAGCTCCTGTTCCACACTCAGACTCTTATCATCAAGGTTTTATTTTTATCAAATGTTTGTATAATTTCAATGTGAAAGTTTTAACATAGATGTCATTTAAGTCTTATAATCTGTAAGATGGATGACACAAAGAATAAGATGTAAATGATACGAGCTGGCAGTCCACACAAAATCAAACACATGGGCTCTCAATTCCCAGAATGAGCTTCTGTGTAAAGAAATACATAAGCCAAGTATCTAAAACAATCATTCCAACATAGTCCAGAACCCAGATTAAGCTAAATTTACATCAGATGGTGGGTAAGAAATTCACCTATGATGTCTGGAATACAAGGCCCTGGATGGGCTGGCCAGGCCCCAGTTAACTATACCCAGACTTCTCAGGTCCCCAACTATATTCAATGTGAAATAAAAAATATCCCAAGTCTTCCACCAAAATACAGGCTGACTCAGAAGTATCATTTTAACTTTCTCTTTAAATAAGACAATTGTAGAGGAAGGGGGAAAAAAATCAAGTTTGAAACATAGTAACACTTATTTTGGCAAGATAGCAACCAAAATCTAAAGTTACAAGCTATGTGTCCAAATGTAAAAGGCATTAAAGAATAAACCATAATATCAGGGGGGAAAACACAAAACACAAGATACAGTATGTCTAAACATCTTGAAATTATAATTTAAGGGTAAAAGCTGGAAAACTATGCCCAGTTTTAGCTAAAGATTAAGTGCACCTTTTCCTGTTTCTCCCAAATAAAATCATAGTTTACTATAATTACACCTCAAAGTTTTTCTCAGTACAAAGCAACCACTACATACACATAAAATACTTATTTGTTAATGTAGTAATTTCCCTGGCTCATCCAACGTGCAATGCACATGACTCCAAGACTACAATTTGGGGCAAATGCACACAAACAGAAAAACCACAACTCCAAGTTTTAAAACTTGCTAGCTCTTAAAAATTTTAGGACACTTGGGTCATTTTTACTTCTCTGGTAGATGCTGCACTGTAATCTGACCAGTCTACCTTGGCACAAGAGTTATCAGTTGCCAATTTCAAGGACAAGAGATAAAACTTTAAAAAGTACTGCACTTCTTAATGGTCTAAGCTCATTATAACTAAGTTTACCTTTCTGCTGGAGACCCCTTGCATAGTCTCAGCACTTCATCTACCAGGCTCCAAACACCTTAGGATGTACATGGTAGCAAGGAGCCCCTGCTTCATTATAAGCCATTCAGAGCCCAAAAATCTGAAGAACGACCAAAATCAAATCTTTATTTATAACTATAAATGTGATCCAATGTGTCCACCACTAGTTTTTCCAAAAGAAACATGCTATAAATAAGAAAACTACATCTGCTCACTGATATGTATGGACTCCCTAGATGTCTCATTGGGTGTAATTACAGACCACTCACAGTAATAATTTTTTAGTATCAAGTGTAGCACGATGTTAAGCCATTTTAGCTTTTGCACATACATGTTGCACTTCTGGCTGATAATGGAGAAGAATTTGCAGCATTACACTGTTAAGCTAGTTGCATCCATCCTTTTAAATGGCATCAATATCAATGTCATCATCCTTGTTGTCAGACTTCACAGTTTCAACTTTTGGTACACTGGCAGTCTTCGAATACACCACCTCGATGTTCTCATCTTCATCTTCTTCCTCACCACCAGAAGACTCTTCCTCTGATTCCTTCAACCATTTTATAAATGGCTCTGCTTTGACGCGAATCTCTTTGGCAAGTTCTTTTGAGACATATTTCTTAGAGGCCTTTTCTGACCAACTGATGATGACCTCCTCTTCTAAAAGGTCTGCATCGTACATCTCCTTCAAGATATGTGGGATCTTGGCGAGGAGTTGAGCTTGATGCATAGCTACCACACACTCCAAACCATGCAGAAGGTACCGCTGCGCTTTTTTGTTATTGTGACAAAATCTTAGGAAATGACGCCGGTACTTCTTAATTTGTTCTCGAATCTTCTCATCAAAAAGGACTTCGGTCAGAACAAGAGGGTCCATGGCTTTTACATCCAGTCTTTCTGCTTCAGCAACAATTTCTTTGTCAGATGAGTCAATAATACCCTCTTCTTTCTTTTTCTTAACGAAATCAAAGAGGATATTGACCCGCTCTTCCACGGTCCTTTCCAAATTGTCACTGAGGGTCAGACCTTTTGCATGGTCACTGATTTCATCCATTCTGCGCCTTTGAGCTTCCTCAGTCGTGTCCTCACCCCAGTCATCATCCTCCTCTTCTTCCACAGCGTGTGGGGGAGGGCTCATTTCATTTGGTGGTGGAGGTGGTGGTGTCTCACTGCTGGATACGGAGCCATTTTCCTTGTCTTTGCCCTTTCTGTTTTTCTTTTCTTTTTCTTTCTTTCCTGTACCACTGTCGCTATTCTCAGGTGGGTTTTTGAGAATGAATGTACAGAGCTTATGATGTGTATCAAGCATGCCCCGATAGCCACAGGCTTTACAAGAATTACCTATTGTTTGCTTCTTTGGATTGACATGCAGATCTGTTTCAGGATTCTCACACTCGGGACAGAGAACAAATTTTTTAATGAACCCATCCAACATGTCTTGCAGCTTATTCGCCTCATGAGATCCATTGACAATGTAACGGTCATTCTTAACATCAAACTGGGTCTGTGCTCCCAGCTCACAACCAAAATATTTGGTGGGATACGTTGGAGGCCGATTAAGCGCCTTTGCAACGTCAACCATGTTGACTATAACTGTCTTGATTCCATTTCCTTTGCCCTCAACCTTGGCAATCAAACGGGGCATCTTGTAGCGATAGAACTGGTCTGACACGCTGCGGTTGACGTTGACAGACATTTTGACTTATTAGTGGTTTTATCAATAAGATGAAGAGATCTTTGATTGCAACTTTTTGGTATCTTCTGTCTGGAGAAGAAGGGATGACATAAACGACTGCAAGACTTCTCGGTCTCTGACATGAAAAAATTTTCGCCACTGAGGCTCTAAGCTTCTTGCTTGTGCGCTATGTTTCCCCAATACAGGTACCAGTGGCTGCGCAACAGCTCGTTTTCGTTAAATAAAGACATAAACCCAACGCGGCTCGCCCGGGACTGGGAGGAAGAGGCGCTGCAAACCGGGTCCGAGCGGCGGCGCGGAGCGAGGGGCGGCCGGGAGGTGCCGCCGCCGAGCAGCGGGAGGGGCTTCCCAGCGACGTCCGCGTCCACACGGCAGCGCCGAGCCTGGCGACCTCTGGAACGTCCTCGCTCTGACTCAGGAACCTTTTATGCTAGTAATATGTCACATTTTTTTTTTCTTTTGAAGAAAGGAACAAGAATGGGCACTCCCTATGCAGAGGAACGTAAGAGAGAGGGAACGGGTAAAACAAACAAAATGCCCTGCACTTGTCTTATGCCCCGGAAACAAAACTATATAGTACAAGTAACAGGAAATGTGACACTTCCTGATCAAATGTTGGTCAGAGAAGTCTCAGAGGCTCCCAAACATTACAGGCTTTTGCCAATGCTCCAGGATGCCCCAAAAAACTGACAATAAGACCCTATTACTGAAGATGCAACAGATATGGATCTCGGAACATGGGCAAAATACGTCAATTGAACAGGTCTGAGAGGAAGCTGCTGTGGGAGAAAAAAAATCAAAGGCCTCATCATAAGAGATCTGCAAGTTGCAATAAAAATCACCATGGCAACAGATGACCACCAGTGTAGTAGTGGCATGGGTATCAAAGAGACAACCAGCGGCCTCCTGATTGGATTCAAGACCTGCTTGTCAGAATGGAGCACATTGTAGATCAATAGGGAAAAGCAGCCTATGAACCTACAGGCAGAAAGACAGAACGCCAAAATGCTCTGTAAATACCTGTCGTTCTACTGACATATTGGAAGAGCACTCAACCTAGAAGATAGAGGTTAGAGGATCTCAACACCCTGACAGGATGCAGCCTAGGGCAGCAGAACAGCATTGAAGTGGACAAAAATGGTCAGCCAGAATCCGGAGTACCAGACCCTGCAATGCTAACCCAGAGTCAGGCCAAACTCGCTCCCCATCCTACGGCTCAGGGAACCTTGAGAGGAGGAGGCAGGAAGACTCAAGAAGGGAAGGCCCACTGCTGGACAATGCATTCCATTCAAGGCAGGCCTGCTACGTCCATGAACTCACTGAGACTCATCCTTACCAGACATGAAGAGAGACTGACATGCCAACATGTCCTCACAGACTAGCAAGGATCTCAGCAGATAATTACATTCAGTGGAAACCTTGGGGACTAGTGCTGGATGAGTGAAAGGAAATGCCCCTATCAGTGGGGAAATGCCCCTATCAGTGGGTGGACTGAGGAGGGGCCACTTGGTATGCACAGAGGCCTGAATCCCCACGAGAGAAGCCAGAGGGAACCCTGGGGCCCATAGAAGCAGACAGGCAGCAGGTAGGAGCGGGGTGCACTGATGAGAAGAAGGGAGGGAGGATAGGAAGAAAAGGCAAAGGAAGGAGGCAGAGATAAGTACTCACCCTGCTTGTAAAACTAGGAAAAAAATTTTAAAAAAGTATTACAAAAAAGAAGTTGAGCCTTCTGAATGGAGAGGCATTTGGGAGTGCTACATTCAGAAAACAGGGTAACCAGAGGTGGGATCTTTATTTCACAAGTTTCAAGATACAGTACAAAACGAATCTGTACATCTTTCTATTAACAGGATTTGTTTACACAATTATATTACACTTCACCAGCCTTTACACTGCGTTTCATTAAATACAAAATAAATTTACAAAAACAAAAGTCTCCTATGGTGTTCCTTTACAATGCCAGCTTTTAAAACCTCTCTTAAATATTTATAGTGGTCACATTTTGATCCTATCAACATTGTTTTTTAAATCAAGGAGAAATAGTGTCAGCGTGTTTGTCAATAAATAGAAAAAACAGCACATCTGAACGGTTTCCCGCCTATAACCACAGGACCCTGCTCAAACATACAAAATCAGATTTTTATTTGTGCAAATAGTCATGGTAAGATACAAATCACTGCCCCGTGGGGTTATTTTAGTGGGTACAGAACTTTCACTCCTTTTCAAAGACTGGTAACATTTAAAAACCACACAATTACGGTATTCAGAAATTTTATATTTTCACTCACATTTGAGCAATGACTGATGAAAATATCTGCATATTATTTTTTGCTCTGATTGTTTCTTGCATACTTCTAGTCCTAAGATGGTGTAGTACATTTTAGAGTTCAGCGGTCACTATCCTGCTCTTGGTGGGTATTCTCTGAAGCAATGTGCTTTGAAATGCGCATGTGAAGTGTTAGTTTTACAGATGCAGTTAGACATGGGTATATACACTACACGCATGAAGAATTGTGGTTTCCCTTTCGAGGGCCTACATGCCCAGTTCTGAAACACTGTTTTGAAAAACAAACAGGCAGAAAAGACAGGAGAATAAACCATCCAAACAAACAAAACTACACCGAGAACACTTGTCTCCTGGAGGCTCTTTAGTTAAATCGACCTGCTCATAACCAGACTACTAGAGGAGGTTTCTAAGCGTTTCCTGGAGTTACAGAGACAGGTCAGTTTTGTGGTAAAACTTGGAATTTACCTCACATGCAAAAGGATCACCAATCTTCAAGAATATCAAGATTAGCAATTTATAAATTAATCTAAGTGTTAATGAATTTTGGAAACGAAGCAGTCTTTTTTTCACGTGCCACAAACTAGGATCCAAGAATAAGATATGCCTCATCCAGAAAATAGAAACAAAAACGTTAAAGATAAACACCAGTGCCACCTCTGTAACACAGGAAGCAAAGCAGGTGGTCTCCAGACTCGGGCAGCTACTGACCAGCGAGGCTGATACACAGAGCAGAAGTGAGGCAGAGTTCAGCTGTCACCACCAAAGGTAGCGGGAGGGGTGGGATCCAAGGAGCAAGGCGGCCAGTCTGTCTTGTGAATCTAAATCCTAATGCTAAACTCCTGAATTCTGGAGTCGGTTGAATGTCACTGACATTAACTAGCTTTATTGTCACTTTATTCAAATGGATGCCATTTGATTAGGTAAGTATTGTGCATTATTTTTAGGAGAAACACCAAACCCAATCCCTATTTGCTTAGGTACTATGTCCCATGAACAGGCAAAAGGGAGCAAAGCGTTTTCAGACAGTCTTTGAGAGAAGTCATAAGAACTTAGTCATTTTAAACCTACCATTCAAATTTCTGGGACCAACCAACCCAGGGTAAAACAGAAGAGAGAAAGAAGGAAAAGTGATGTGTGGTAGAAATGATAAGAAGGGAGAGAAAGGCTAAACTAACAGAAGTCTGTTCCCTGGAGCACAAGACTACATTTCCCATCTGGTCTTAGGTAGCGCATGCTATTTCAGAAATGTCATTTCTTAAAGTACTCATCAGTGGAGGCAAAGACAGACATGAAAATGATGTCTGAGGTGTCAGATGCACAACAGAGGAAAAACACAGAAGTAGTCACTGTAAAGAGCCTTTCCACTTTGTTTATTTACTTTTAGAGGTTGCGTTGTCATTACATTGCCTCGGCTGGTCTTGAACTCCAGGACTAAAGTGATTCTCCTTCTTCAGCCCCAAAAGTAGCTAGCAGGACAGGTAAGTGCGCACACTGTCCCCTGTTGGCTGCAACTTTTAAATAAAATTAAAACAGTGCCTTCTGAGTGGAGCATGGCCGCCACTAGGGCAGAGGGCGCGACCGATGAGGCAACTCAGGGACCAACCACTGCGCCCCTGCACTGAGATCTCCAAAGGAAAGACAACACGTCTCACTATTCACACGTACTGCCCAGAGCAACATCATGCTTTCCAGTAGTACTTGCCAAGTCTCAAGGACGCACTCTTACCCCTGTGGTCCCCTCTGTGACCACTGCTTCAAGTCTGGAGGCAAACATCTGGGAGGAAAGTTTGCTTACCAGGTTTGTCATAATACTGTAAGCACACACAACAGGATACTACTTCACATGTGAAGTCTTCATGTTTGCTGTAGATGAATGAAATCTAGCTCTAAATACACCCCCATGTTAAAATCTCAAAGCATGACGACTCTACGGGAAATGGACTCCAAGTTTCCTGGCACAGAAGGGATTATGGGAACTGTGCGAGGGTTGACGTGACTTGGCTGATGTCAGCTCCAGATGGGACAGAGGCTGGCAAGCACCACCCGGGATGGCTAAGTTCTGATTCCCTCATTTGGGATCAAGTGACGCTCTCGGTTTCTGCTGTTGCTTTCTCCATCTGCTTCAGCAGATAAACCTGAAGTGTGACGGCCTTAAACTTCCTAATGCGAACTGTGGACGCTGAGCATGAGAACTAAGAAAGTGGTTGACCTTCTACTGTCAGAATAAGAATCTACCTCGATTCTCAGAACAGTAAACAGGCTGTGGCTATTGTTAAGTGCTGGCTGTAATCCACCTCCGATATCTTTGAGTTTTGGTATTCTAAGGGGAGTAACTGCCTGTCAGATACCAACAGACAGAATTCATAAAGAACTCAGGGGGGATTGTTCTTCATATAGTAATACAAAGTAAAACAAAAACTGAGAACAAATGCTTTAGCTGGTGGGAAAGTGTGTCTGTGATCCCCAACCCAAAGTCCTTTAATACAGTTTTCTAACTTTCCCAATTTAATCCATCCTCTGGCTTCTGAATCAAGGCTCTGCATACTCAAACAAGCGAGCAAATTACGCTGGGCAGATTCATGTTAGTGCAAGGAGTCAGCTCTTCGTTTTGCTTCTACTCCGTTACAAAGAAGTAAAGCTCTCATTGAATTCCTTAATAAAACTTTTCAGCCTTTGAAGAGAAGTGGCCTGTCTTGTCACAATCCCCAGCAGTGACAAGCCTCTCAGCGAGCCCTTGTAAAATGAAATACACCCGATATATGCATTTGAACATGGACTG